>JAUMJK010000801.1:0-600000 GCA_033558105.1 Coccyzus lansbergi | reverse complement strand
TTTCCTCCCCTTCCTCCCTGGTTTCTATGATGCTTTCTTTCGTAGATGGCAATATAGGATGAGGCTGCTTTTCTTTTCCATCACTTTTCCCTGCTGTGACTAAATCTGTTGCAATTAAATTTTAATTGAGATGCACACTGCTCAAGTAGACACAAGACAGCTACAGCTATTGCTAATTAATTTTCTTCCAAAATGACAACATTTAATAATTATATTCCATGTCACTTACATTATTTATACAAGTCTAACTCTGGGAATTTATTTAGAGACACATCAGCTGTGAAAGTCCTTTATGGTGTTAATCTCCTGTAAGGCAATTGTGATTAACTTGAGTAGTGAATATGTTTATGGTGTGTTTAGTAAAACAGCATGTAGCTCTGCAAGTTGGAAGAAGGACTGAAACCTTTCTGGGAAAAGGTAATAGTGTTTCTAGTTGCGACATTCAAATCCAGAAAAGCCCCAGTGATGACAACTTGTGCTTCTATATCATCTTTGATCTGATGATCTCTACGTACTTTTGCCTACAAATGAACAAGCTCGTGCTTTATGACAAAAATTCCTGCCCAGTTTCTCACTTCACCTTGTATACAACGAAGAGATCATCTAGTGTCCTGCTTTGCAAATTCCTTGCCCTCTGCTACTTTGCTCTAGTACCAGGCAATGAAAATTACCTTTTTTGTATTTCAGCCTGAAGAATCCATTACTAGTTGCTGTCATACAGGGTATTGGATGAGAAGGACCATTTGTCTGTTGCAGTGTGACAGTCCTTAGGCAGTACTGTGACAATCTGGGGAGTCTGTACAAGAATTGCTGCATCATGGGATGACTTGGTGTTTGCTGAGAGGTGCACCCTCAACTTTTGAACTTTGAATGCTAACCAAATAACTAGAAACTTCTTGGGACAGTTGCAAGGGGAATTTTTCCAGCTTCTCCTGTAGGGATGCACAATGGTGATGCTCGCTCTGCAGAACAAAGGAGCCTACTATCAAAGGTGAGACACATCAGCCTTGGGGATTTACTGGCAGATCAGTAAGCTTTGGGAAGGACTGCAGTATGAGAGGGCAGGGGTTTTTTTTTGGCTCTAGGGCCTTATGTAAGATGGAAATTAATGCTGGAAGCTACAGCGGAGGGATTTTGTGGGTCAGACAAATAAATGTGAGAGGGAGGGACAGGTAAGGCTTTTTGATCCCTCTGAGTATCCAAGACCAATAAAAGACAAAACTAGGTGAGGAAAGTGACTGCAGGTAGCTGCTTGTGTTTATTTCCTCTGCTAGCATAGAGTAACTCTTTAAAAACCTTGGCACCTTTCTGGCTGCCGTTGTCATGTATCAGTGCAAAGTTAAGCTGCTCTGGGAGCATAATATCTGGAAAAGCATGTTTGTATTTATTAAGGGCATTGGGGATTAGTACTGATACTGCATAGCAGAATTAGCTGGATCATGGAACCCCCTCCCAAGAAGGCACTACAGAGAAATTTTCCAAGGAAGGCATGAAAAGCAGTTGTGCTGTGTGCTGTTGTGATATGAAGAGGTTTCAAATATTGTGAATCTAGAGGACTGATCAGCAGGGCAATTGGAGTGTCTTAGCCAAAGGAGATTTGGTTAAATGGCTGCACAGTGAAACTCTCTTGCTGGATATATGGGACTGGCATATACTGTTCACCTTATATACATTTATGTGTCTTCTTGAAGCTAGTAATTTTGGTTCCTTTTGTAGTGAACACATAGAAAGGAAAAAAAAAAAAAACAATTTCACACTGTTAACATGGATTTGAGTGAAAGGCTGGCTGACTGGTCATGTATCTATTCTTGTGTACTGTCATGGAAGCAAAATTGCATTAAAAAAACCCTTTGCACTGTAACTTCACTTTATTTCCCCCCCATCTTTTGACAACAGCAAAACAGACTGAGCAACAATTAGTTCTATTTTAATATCTATTTGGTTTCTTGTGCACTGTTGCACAGTGGCAGGGTTAAGTACTTCAGGAAACGGCAACTTGTGTCTTTCAGAAGTAATGGAAGCTTTTTACATCTTTATTTTATGGCTTTTCTCAGTAGGTTGTGGCTTATTTGACTGTCCTCCTAAGCAGGTACTACAGTTAATTATATACAGATTTTTGCGCTTATTGGTTATACAGTCATGACTCTTGGCAAAGACACAGTGGGGTGGGACAATGGTGCATGCAGCCCCTTTTCTCCTTAGGGGCCCTATACTGGGAGCTGTGGGATGCTCCATTGCACCTGAGGAGACTGGAATAATTTATTCCTATACCAAATAGACCTCTTCCTCGGAGTATTTTCCCTGAAGTTATTTACACATGATGTTATTTGCTCTGAGTTCTTGCATGTGCTGTAATTTGCATATGGTATTGGAGTTGCTGAAGATTTATTCTTTTGAATACTGATTCTCACGGTCCTGAAAAATACTTTTAACTGCTGATGCAGTTGTGTAGCTGTAGGGGCTGTAACCAGAAAAGCCACAGGTCTCAAAAAAACTGTGTTTCCTCCAGGACATAGTATGAGTGATTGTGTCCAGGTCCCAATCAAACAATCAGAAGACAGGGCAGGAGCCATGTGACTTTGGGTCTTTTGTATCATTGCACTGGCCTGCAAAAGGGAAGGGTTAAACATTAATGAATGTTCACAGCTACCGGACCTCTGCTCTAAAAATCTCAGTAAGGTGCAGTGATGAAAAGCCAGCTCTGCGCATGCTTCTGATTCATTTCTCTGAAGGCATTTTCCTAGATAGTCACATAAACAATTTGGTTACATAAGTGCAAAGGGAAGACATCTAATGTTTGTCAATATGCCGCTAATGATTTGGGGATGGCTAACAATTTTTGTTTCCAGAAGAACCTGATTTTCTCTATTTTTCTAATAATAATTTATAAGTTAGCAATAAATCTGTCAAAATCTGAATGTGCAGTAGAGATACAGGCTCCTAAATAGGAAGTGTGTTGGATTATCTCACTTGTAATGGATGAAGGGCTGGGAGAAGCCCAAGAGGACAGACAAAGTGATCCCAAATGCTGGGTAGCTGTGGACATCTATAGCTGGTGACATGTTGACCTTCTTTGTGCCTTCAATTTTGTGAAAATTTGGGCTCAAATGGATGACTGCAGAGATGGGAGATAGCATATGTTTAATTTTTTCAGCAGAGAAAAGCCTAACTTTCTTTTCAGTCAAGTGCTCGATTATGACAGCTATTAGCATGAAGACTTGAAGAGGAGGTGTTTCAGTATTTCCAGTGCATAATTTTGAATGTCGAGGATTCCTGACACCGTGTGATGCAGCAAGCAAGGGGGTATAAGAAATACACTCTTTCTTTGAGTGAGGTACAAATGAGTTATGATAAATCAGTTATCCAAATGATTATTCCCTCACTTGAGGAAAAACACTGTGCAAAGACAGTTAACTGAAGAACTCTAGCATTTTTCCTAAAATCAGAACACTTAGTCCCAGCAGATATGTTAACCAGCTCATAATTTTTCAGAGGGATCTGATTCTCATCAAGGAGACTTGTAATAGAACAGAAGGCACTCAAAGTCGATAACTTCATTGGTGAAAACTAGTTATGAATGAGACTGGCAGTGGGCAGATCTCTGGTCTGTACGGAACCCACTCAGTGAACACATATTTAGGCCTTGATTGAAGAAAGTGCATATGCATTTACTGAAGTCTCCCTGAAGCCAATGAGATTGAAAGCACAGTGTGATAGGCTTTGAAGGGCTTTGAAAGAGGAGACAATGGTTGAGCCAAAACAAAAGAGCATGCCATCAAAGGATGTAAAGCAAAGTGACAGGAACAAAGTGGCAAGCTAGGAAAATGCTCTTTGCTCCCACATTCTGAATGGCTGTGAAATCAGCTTTGTACTCATTAGAGCCAATGTAAAGGAACTTGCTGTAAATGAAAATGAATGGCTTAGAGGCTGGTGTTTTGAGTTCAGATGCATAGGTGTGTGGCAGGAATCTCAAGGAAGTGCCAAACTCCAAGACATTGTGCAGAAAGAAGAAGCAGGAGTTCGGAGGTGGCCTAGAAGCAAAAGCTTAAAATAAGACTGGAGGAACCTGAGGACCACCTCATATTTCAGGCTTGAGTAACAAACAAGATACTCGCTGCCTCGAATCATGTCTAGACTGCTGTGAGAAGACATTTGAGAGGCAGACTGAGTTTTCTGTGTGGTTGGAGGGAATCAGGTCTGAACTGGATCGATATGCGAGTAAAATGTAGGAAAGATTTAGTAGAGAGAAATCCCAGAGGCAACTGGGAATAAAAGCTTAGATACAGCTTAACTGTGAATGAGGAGGAATGTGGGATGAGAGTTATAGGTAAAAATGGGATTTTGTGTTTGGAGGAAGGAAGACCGAAACAGACTGAGTTTATGAGGAGAAAGAGCAGTAAAGAAGAGAGCAAGGGCAAGAAGAACAAGAAAAGTGGCTGTGGTTTAGAAGATGATTGTGGGGGAGGGAGATGATTAAAAGAGAAGAACAGATGAAACTTTAGGAGCATGGAGGGAGTTGTCAATGGGAGGGGAAAGAATTTTCTTGTTTTGACTGTTTTCTCTAAGAAGAATTCAAGGAGCTTGCATGCAGAAAAAAAAGATAGAGATAGATTATCATTATCTTATGCATTAACATACACCAGAAATTATGTGCAATAAGGTAAAGAAGTAATAACTTACTATTAATACTAAAAAGCTGTATGTATATATATACACATATGCACACTCTCCTATAAAATGGCTCTGTCCTGAATAATTTGTAGGAACACTTTGCATTTTATCTTAAGTTAGATAGTACTAGAGAACAAAAACAAACAACAAGAATTTACAGGGTCTTATTAGGCTAGCCTTAATTATTTGAGCTAATGTAATGAAATAATGGAAAACATATTTTGTGTGCGTGTCTAGTGACCACAGCAGTCACTGTGCCCCGCAGTCTGGTGTAGACTTGGAATAGCTGTGAGAACCCAACAAGAGAGAATGCAGTTTCCAGTGCTCAGCCTCTGACCTGGTTACCACAAACGAAAGTTCTTTTGCTTCACTTGCTTCAACTGTCCAGATGCATGTACACAACGTGGTTCTTAAACCATTCCTCTGAGCCATAGCAACCTGATGACATTTGTTAAAAGTTTACTGCTAGCCCGTGTTCTGTTCCAGTAAGTTTTGTGGATATGAGATGTGGTAGCATGTTGTCCCAGCTTGTTTTGTATGTGAAACAGTTATTGCAGGGCAGCGTAGGATCAGATCTCCTTGTATTCTTAGTCTTCTGCAGACTTTGGAGGCACCTCTAATGGGACTGAAAAGGGAAGTTTTTCCCTTAGTTTTTATAACAAAAGAATGAAATAAATTACAATGTTATTTGTTTCCTTTTTGTTTCTGGGTTGCTTGTCAGGGGAAGAAACTAAGTCAATTCTTGTAGGCTACAAAATAAAAAAATTATGATATTCTGATGTTGAACTGTTTATCTGTCTTGGTCATCAAAATACTTGTAGACATAACTGCATAGTAAAGGAATGTATGCATGGCATCATTGCCATTGGCAGGACATAAACACCTTGGAGTTTATCTGTGTCCTGGGAGATGTTTATTGCTTGAGTCTTACTAAGTCCTTATTGCAAAAGAAAAAAAGAGACGTTTAGAAGTTCTAAAATAGAGAAGTTAGAGAATCTTATCAGCAGAGACAGACATGATAATACTCAACCATTATAAATGCAGATGTTTTGATCTGTGAGATTATGGCAAATCAACCATTTATAGCACAAAGATATCTAGGTCCATAAGATAGCAGAGAATCAAGGTGCTGATCCAGCTTGCCTTTCTCTACTGCCATCAGAGGACTTTCCTGTACTTCAGCCCATGCACATCCAGTGACAAGTCTTAGACCGTAGCAGATCTTGTGGTAAAATATCTGAACAAATGTCAGCTCTGTGGTGCTAGAGAGTCTGTCACCAGCCTGAGTCCAGTGTTCTTCCCTTTTGAAACTGGAGGCCTTGTTTCTAATCTGAATTTCTCTAGTTTGACTTCTAGATCTTAGCCTTTCTAATTACTATTAGGTAACTGTAATTGATTTAACCACAGATTCTTGTAATGTGCCTTACCTCTGGGTCAAAAAGCATCAGTTATAAAATTTTTGTTCATTATGTATATATTAATATTACTAATCAAGTCATCCTGTAAGTGCCTCTCTTTTGAGATCTTTAATTTTCCTCATGGGTAACACTGGAGCCTTTGCAATTTTCAGCATTCTGCTTGAATTGTGGATGCCAGAGGTAGTCATAGTGTTCCATTAACAGTCAGTCCATGGTTAGACAGAAAGGCATTATAACCTCCTAAATTCTGCATAGGAACACACATTTTGCTTTAGTTGTTTGGATACTGGCAACCTCCATAGATCTTGTCAGCCACTGTTTGATTGCCATAAACTTCAAGTCATTTCCAGTCGGTTTTTCTCAAACCACAGTCTTCATTTTAATCATCTTCCAGATGTGTAACCTTGCATGTGGTTGCTTTAAAATATAAAATCATTGTCCCTAAATGGGCTAGATACAGAGATCAGATCACTAGTACAAAGCAATCATCTTTATTGCCACATCTGCAGTCATTTGTCACTGACAAACTTCATGACTATTTGTTTCTAATCACTGATACACAAAATGACTGTAGCTCTCCAGTCATGTGAATGCTTCCACCAGATTCAGTAGTAACAGTCAGGACTATTTTGTGTATTAAATGAGCTATTCCACTTCTTGTTTATTACTCAGGTTTGCAGCATTGGAGTCTACGCAATTAAGGACTCTCTTTTCTTTGAGTCCCTTGGTACTTTGATTAATTTTAATCTTGACGTCTTGATTTCTGGCTAAATGAGTGCTCATTTTCACCCTTGTCTTTTGTCATTAGCTTAATACCCTCCTGAATACTTTAGCCTGTCTCCTGAAAGACTTACTCCCTTCCACTGAAATGACAACCATCCACGTTGTACAGTCTATTTTCTCTTTAGAAGATGGACCTTCACCGCTGAAAACTGAGGGATTCTACCTTTCACTGCTTACTTAAAAGTTAATTTATGGAATTGTACACAGCCCTGTAACTGGAGTTGCAGCTTGCAGAAATGAACACTGTTCAGGTTATTAACTTCACTCTTCCTCATAAAATTCTGTGCAAGGACTCCTGGTCATTCTTGAACGTTTCTTCATAAGTGTGCTTGTATTGCAGACTAGGCTGAATCACAGTTTATGGGCACATCTCATGTAGCTCTGTTCTCTTCTACTACAGGAGATAGTCTCACTATTGACTGTCTGATATTTCAACAGTTTTGTGGTTTGCAAATGCTCTCTTACTCATGGGCATGAGGCTGGACACGATGACCTCCACAAGTCCCTTCCAAATCTGATACTTTAAGATCGTGTCAGAAACTCTTCTCCCACTCCCATCTGGATGAATTTTTCTCCATTTTCCCATTTATGAACTTCCAACCATTTTATGTGGTCTGAATTCTGCCTTCAACTGGCAACTGTAGTTTTATAAAGACAATATGTGTTTCTACCCAGCATGGAATAGCAGCTTGTGTGGTGTATGTGTTCAGCAGAGGAAAACGAGCCAGTTGAAGTGTTGCTTTTTTTGTTTTTAATTACATTCTTGTTTCCTTCCCAGGCTTCTCTCTTCTACATACTCACACGTGCGTCTCCTGAGGGAGGATTCAATAAGCTGATGAAGTGAACTGGAATGTTTAAAAATAAACCAAAATTTTGTAATGAAATGTGTTCTGAAAGAACCCAGTGCTATAGGGATTTTTTGCAAGGATGCAGTCCTTCATCTTTCTTTGCTGGAAATAAAGGTTTTCCTTCCTTGAGCCAAATGAGCTTTTCTTATCCAAGCTTTGGAGCCTATTCAGTGTCATCTGGATGGACTAGTCACTACAAGACAGTATTACTCATCCCACCCCTACATAAAGCATAACCATTAAACTTCACTGCATGTGGTTTGTATTTGGGGTTTCATTCATGAGAGTTGAAAGTGCCCAAACTGCTGCAGCAGGGAACGGAAGTGAAACCCTGGGAGGATTCTCCTTCAGTTACCACCAGCCAAAAAAAATTCATTTCCACCTTCTCAGAAGCTTCTTCAAATATCATTTGAAGTTAGATCTTCTCCTTTTAGCCAGATCTCCTGCACTGACCCTTGCCTACTCTGTGGAACCTGCACAGACATCTCTGTTCAGAATCAGGTTTTGCTCCCCTTGTAATACGTGCATTTTACTTTCTTAGTGTCTTTTATGTGTAAACCTGCTGAAAAGTAAATACCTTAATTAATACTGATTCAACTGTTGATCCTCCACCCTTGTCTTAACAGTCTGTGCTTAGATGTTGCCCACTCTGGTATATCTGCCAGGCATCGTGATATTTTATCTGATGTGTCAGCTATTAATAGTTTCTGCTGTTGTTGGAGCACAAAGACTTGAAGGTGTTGGGTATTTTTCTGGTGTGCAAATGTTTCCTAAAAGGAAAAAAACCCTTTTTCCTCAGATACACGTGCATACATATAGGTAATAGTAGTCTTGTTTCTTTCTGGGGGAAAAAAAAACCCAAACCAAAAAACCCCAAACAAAAACAAACCAGAAAAATTCTATGACGGGAAAATGACGTAAATCCAAAGTTTTAAAAAAAACCAAACGTAGACAACTCTTTTTTCATAGTTACATCACTTTTACAACAACACAACCAAATAAACAAAACCCAAGTGAACATTCATGGGCCAGTTATAATGGTGACGCATCACTTTTGAGCAATTTTTTTTACCTGGTGGTATCCTCCCATATTTTTACAGCATGTTAACACATAGTCTGAATGCAATAGTGTCTTGACTATCTTTTTTTTGATTTTTTTTTTTGTGTTGGAATTCGCATAGTAAAAATTTTCTCATGATAAGACAAGTAGGATTGGCTTTGTAGAAGTACAAGCATGACTTTGTTTTCCTGTTTTACCACAAAAGGCTCCTCTCTCCACCCCCTACTCCTCCATTTTCTCAGTTCTTCCAAAGTGAGAAACAAAGATAATTTCTGAGAGAGAGGAGGGGAAATCATGTACCCCAGCCTGCATGTCTCAACACGGACCAATGCCGAATCAGCGTCTGGCTTTGAGCTTTTATGTCTGCTTCTATGTTTTGGTGATGTATTGTGATTGTTTATAACCTGGCATCTGAAAGATAATTTCTGTTCAAGGCTCTAAGGTTGGCACCTTGAAATTGTACTCAAAAAAACAGGTGAAATGCCAGTTCATTTGTTTAATATCATCTCCTTTCCACTAACCGCAACCTAGAAAGTAAATGGCTTTAGAAAGGTTAAAAATCACTTATGATTCAATTCTTTGGCCTTAGTTGTTGCCATCTGGTGCCATTCCTGAAGGATGCGTGTCTCTGGGAGTCCTATGTCACATCTGTCAGTTCTCCCAGGACCAAGGGCCCACGTGCAGACACCAACATCACACCCTTGCTATCCAGGGCCCATTAGTGTCTGGTTCCTCTGGTTCCAGGGATCATCCAGATGCTGAATGCTACTTCTGGAGCAGGTGGATGAATGCTTAAGACCTTCCTATCGTGATAATTTCCAGTCACCACCACTAACACCACTGGATTTTTTGATATAAGTACAGGGCCACTCTGGTCAGTGTATTGAGGGACAGTACTTGTGACTCTTTCTGAGGTGTATCTTACACTGCTTCCTTTCATGCACATGGCACCATGTGAAGTAGTGGGTTGTTTCCTTGTGTTTGGGTCCTCCAGCTGCAAAGAATAATAGAGCACACTGGAAGGCTGCATTGCTTGGAGCTTTTTGCAGCTCATACTTCTTCCACCTGAGTGCCTTGTGTGTCTCCGTTTTGTTTCCCTGTTAGTTCCCTGGATGTTTTCTGTCTCTTCTCCCTGCCCTATTCTTGCCATGTTAGGCGTCATATCGTGCCTTCCTCAGCCCCAGCAGGACTGTGTATTCCCATCTCCCTTATTACCAGGTCTGTCTGCAGCTTCTCTTTTCCTTTTTCTCATGCTACTCTTTTCTTTCTCTGTGGGATCTGCCATTGCCTGCCTTATACCTGTGCTTCTATTCACTCGCATTCTTCAGAATGGTCTTACCTGTTGCAGTCTGTAGGGTCATTCCTTTCCCCTTATTTCTTCTCAGTCTTCCAGGCTCTTCTCCATGCTCATAAACCCTGTCTACTTTCACATCCAACGGATTGTCATTGTAAACAACCCTTCTTCTCTCATGATGCTATCCCATCATGAATTTTTCCATACTTTACCTCCTTTTTTTACCCCCCCCGGGCAGATTTGTGCCCATTGCTGCCTGAAATATTCCTGGACTTTCTAGAGCTGGTTGGAGGTGATGTTCTGAAGTTATCACATTACAGGGAAATGTTGTCAAGTACTAGGCAGTCCAGTGCCCTCAGAGTAAAGCAAGAGTGGCTTCTTCCTCGTGCTTTTGGCTTGCTGTTGCCATATGGAAATGGCAGATGGTGTTGATCAGGAAGTTAATCTAGAAGCGTATCCGTTTCATGCCGTACGCGAAAGACTTGTTCATTAAACTTAGAACTCTAATTTAAAGCCAATTAACAGAGTGATTTGAAGAGACTTGTTGTTTTTGAAGTTCAAAAGAGATGCTAAGTCTCTGATTTCAGCCTTTGTACATTCCAGAACCTGTATAACTATTGCAGTGTTGCCAACTCTCCAGTTTTTTTTTTTCCCCCTCTTCTTTTTTTTTTCCCCCTCTTCATTTTTTTTGAGTGATGCAACTTCTGCCATGGGCTGAAATTGTTTGGTGAAGCCTTATGAATGCCCAACTTTTTTAGGAATTTGAACCCTACATTTGGGGGTGGGTAAGCAGAACTTGTCTATCTTTCTATTCCCTTTGCTGAAAGCCATCGCAGCTCTCTCTCCTCCCTGCCTTTGGCAGTTCAATATTATTATTCTCTAAGCAGGAGTTCGGGAAGGAGGTAGGAAAAAAGAAAAAATTCTGAGCACCTCTGTGCCCTCTTAACACCAGTTCTGTCAGCATAAGGTTGTCTCTGCTTCCTTTCCTTTCTCTCTCTAAAGCCTCCCAGAAGCTGATACGGACCTACCACAGAAGCTTTCTCAAGCTCAGAAGGGGCAGCAGAGGCCTTCAGACAGACAGCTATTGTTCTGCACATTCATGGCCTAGTGTACAGGTCTAACTTTCACGTGTAATCTGTCCAAGCAGACAATTCCTAAGAAATGCCAAGATGGGAAACCCTGTGTCAGGAGGATCCCAGAAGTGATTAGTTCTGAATTAATATGTATGCTTCTTTTACCTCAGACTGATATCCTGTAAACACTCCCAGATCCTTCAGCAGCAGATAGTGTTTGGATAGTCCCAGTGTTTAGTAGTATGCAAAAAAACCACCTTGCTTCAGTAATTTGAAGCTGTTGCTGATATAAAAGAAAACATAGGGTTCAAGTTTTGCTATTCTATAGAAACTATGATTTCACCAGGTTAACTGTTGCTACTTCCATGTAACAGAGAATATAATTTGACCCAAACCCTGAGAGAGTAAAAAGGATCACAACAGCCACTGTATCAAGATAGGGTTCAAAACAGTTGGCTCACACTGAGTTTCATAAGCAGATCATGCATTCACAAGGTTTTAGCGGCATGACATAGTCCACTGTAAAAAAAGGGATAGTGGGAGTATCTCTTTGTTTATCTTAACTAAAACAGCATGCCAGAAAAAGCTATCAAGTGGTATTGTACCTACATGGTGGGGGGCATGTGGCAGAGAAGATAAAGCATCTCCCTGTGGGCACATGAGGATCAGCCTGGCAAGAGCTGCCCTCAGTTATCCTAGCTCACTTTGGTTATGCCAGGAGCCAGCAGCAGTGGGACTTCATCCTGGCTGCTCTGTTGTGGAGGAGGTGCTGATGTCATCAGCCATCATACCTCCAACACATCCCTTTGGGAGGGATGGCACCTCACTGGCACTGCTGGAGCTGTGCATGAGGAGGTCAGATAGACATTGGTCTGAGAAAACCCACAATAGTCGCAAAAACAGAAGGGCTGCTGAAAACCTCTTTGGGAAATCCCTTCCTACTGCCTCCCGGGGCTGCTGGGCCTGAAGGCAGCATTCAGTGTCTGTGATGGCTTCTGGAGGACTGGACCCACATCACAACATCATTGGCAATGCCCGCCCTCTGCCAGAGAGCCTCAGTCCCACACTGCTACTTGGTCTTTGAGGAGTTGTGGCAAAATTGGTGTTTTGTGTTTCACAGAAAAGCTTGGGGGCAGAAATATATGTCTCCTGATCTGTCTAGGGAAGGATAAATCCCGTAGAAGGAAATAATGTTTTTTTGAAAAGTATGTGCAGGGGTTTTGGCTGGTGAGCATCTGTTTATTCCTAAGTTTTCTGGCAGTCCTGCTCAGGCTGATGCCCTCCAAAAGAGACAAGCACTTTGGGACACCACTTTCAACCATTCTTTGAGCACTTAGCAGGAGGGATTGTTTTATTAGGAAAGTTTATGGCTTCTTGTTTTCCCTCAAAGGCAAACGTGACTTTGTTGGTTTTGATTCTGTTGAGATTTCTCCCTTTTAATATACAACACAGCTGTTAAAATATCTGGGGTTGTCTAGGGCAAATCATATAGCACATTCCTTGTTCAGATCTCAGATGGCTGCCTTTTTAGTGTTGCTGCAGAATTATATTACTGGGTATATGAATAGTGCTGGTATTAGTGTCAAAATCAATTACCCAACCGTCCTCCTGCAGAGAAAGCTACAAACCTTAGGAACAATCTGAGTAATCCATTCTGGGTTTCTAATTCTGAATAATGACGGAGGGCAGAGACTTGTGCTTGAGTAAGTGCACAGGGTCTTTCTCTGTATAGTCACTCCTAAATGCATGCTCTTTACAGGAAAAAGCAGGCTCCCTATGAAACCCTTTTTCATGCCAAATGGCTCGCTGCTAAGATTAATCTGTCATTGAATTTATAAATTCTGTGTGGCACAGAGCAGTGGAAAAAGTTTAGCATTGAACAGAAAGCAAACTATATATTGCTTAAAAAATGAATGCTGTGCTCCTGGATGGTGTGGATTGACTGCCTCCATCAATATATCTTCTTATCATGGTAATAAAAATACTTCCATAGCCTTGTGCCTCTGAGGATCTCAAAGCACTTTGCAAATAAGGCGAAGCACTATTTCCTATTTTACAGCTATGGAAACCGGCTGTGAGAGAGGTTAACCTTTTTCCCCGGGGACACAGAGGAGACTGTAGTGGAGCTGAGATGGGAACCTAAATCTCCAGAGTGTTAATGTTGTGTCTTGGTCACATACTGCACCAAAGCACAATGGGGGAGTCTGCTGGTCAGTGACTCTCAGCCATCATGCATAAAACCTCAGTAGGTGGGTTAAGATTTCAACATCTGTGCTCCTTCATCCCCTTAGTCTCTGTCTCAGTCTATGAGTGGAGATGCTGAGCAGGACAGGATCCAGCCACAGAGGATGCTTGTTTTCTCCTGGTCTGGGATAGCCAGCTCTGATTGTGAGTGGCTGTGGAAGGAGAGTGACTTTTGCTTGCTCCTGATTTGTGGAAAACCTTAAAGCTTCACATCTAGCCTGCTCTGCCCCAAGCACTTTTGTGAAGCAAAAATAATTATAGACTTATTACTCTAAAACCTCTAAGATTAGTGTAGTTGCGTTCTTTTTTTTTTCCTTCCTAATCCAGTATTTGAGAAGGATTTACCTGTTTAATGCAACCATTTATTAGAAACACTTGTTTGTTGTTTTTTAATTCATAATTCATCTGAAAAAAGAGCATACTAAGGCCAGGTTTTCAAATCTCTCACCATATTCCTGCTCGATAAATGACACATCTGAAATACTTAGTTCTTACTGAACTGCCTGTGGCAGGGGTTTAGAAATCTCACTTCAGGCACCTGTCTGGAAAAAAGCATGTCTCTAACCTGCATGTTTAACAGAACTATTTCTATTACTAGTTGCTTCCTTCCCCTCTCTGGCTGCTGTGCTTCACTGCCTGCTGCCCCCCAAGGAAGCTCCCCCATGCATAAAGCTGCCAGGAGGGTCAGGATGACTGGAGAGGGACCAGGCTGGGAGGGGTGTGAGGGTGAGCGTCTGGTTTCAAACAAAAGTGCAAAGCCTTGAAACAAGGGACTAAAAAGAAACAGGTGGAGGGCTAGTAATATAGCCTCTGAAGTTTATTTGCTTAACGAACAGAAGCCCGGACTGTCAGACCTAGGTCAAATACTCCTCCACTTTGAGTGTATTTATTTCATATATGGTCTGTAACCCAACCTGATTTCTGGATTAAACTGCTGTAAAGTCCTGGCCCCCAGGAACCCATCTCAAGTTTGCCGTCAAGCCCAGCACATGCTAGGGCAGGACCTCAAGGGGCCACCTCGATATTCAGTGAAGCCTTGTGTCATGTGTAAAGCCTGTAATTGTGGGTCCTGTCATTTCCAATGCAAGCTTTGCTGTTTACAACTGCAAATCATGACCTCAGATCCATCACTTAGTCGTCTTCTTAATGTGAACCCTACCTGGAGGCTCCTGGAATAAGCTGCCTGTGCTGTAGCACGGAGCTGCTTGGTGGGCAGTGGTGGCAGCGCTGGAGGACCATATCCACCATATGCCAGGTCCCTCAGGCATGCCAGCAAGGACGGCTTTGTTTTTATAGAAAAATTTTAAAGCAGCCACTGAGCAGAGGAGAAGGGGGTTTGGTACAGCTTGTCAGTGCAACGTGGACTGTCTCCAATAGTGGGTGTGAAGGAGTCTGGGAGGATGGGACTGTGTGCTAAGGCATGGAGCTTACTGTGTAGTGGGGAAAGAGGGGCTTTGCTTTCTTGCTTGTCTGTCCTTGAAGTTACAGCACATAAACTGCTTGAAAATCAGCAAAACAGCAAGAGAAATCAGCCAACCACAAAATGAAGTTGTTGTGCCAGGGTCATGGACAACTAAAGGGTAAAAGTTACAAGTCACACATGGGAGTTCCAGAGATCTTCACATGCTTTAAAGTTTTTAGGAGTGTTTACTTTTTAATCCAAGGTTTTCAGGAGTCAGTTAATACTCCAGAATAAAGGGAGGGAATATTAAGCTGGTGCAAAAGCAATAAAACCACCTGCACACAAAAAGATGATTTCTGGTTTCCCAGACATTTTTTGGCTGATTCCATTAATTCCAGCCAGTGTGCTCTAGAGTATCTCAGGAGCTGCAAAAAGTTGCATCTGAAAATTTGCATGTGGAAAATTGCAGATCTGCATTAAAATTAGAAAGGTAAGGAGGAATTAGCAGTGGGTTTTCCCAAGACCAGATTGAGGCTGGTAGTGCCAGGTTACTGTGGGCTCTGTAAAAATAGGAGTTAGGTGGAGACATTTGAAATAAAACAAGTTAAAGTGGGGTGAACAAAAGTACTTGCAGTCACAAGTATGAAGCACGTCTCCTCATTTAAGCCCCATCTTTATGTTAAATTTGGGGCACACAAAAATTTGCTTTTGGGAGATAAGCCTGAGTTATGCAGAACAAAAGATTGAGCTAACAAAAATTGAGAAGCTGTATTTTTCATGGATCTAAATTAACACCCGCCCATCCCCCACCACAATGTTATTTGTGTTTTGATACCTTTTTGTTTTGTAGAGCTTTCATGGACACTTAATTCACAATTTGTACTGGGGAGTAAGTGCTGCAACTGCTCAGGGTAGAACTTTCTTGCAGGGAGGAGGAATCAATACATGTTAGTCCTCAACAGTGAGAGCTGGAACGACTGTGACTGAGCTGCTGTGGCTTATTTGTATATCACTGTTGAAATGTTCTGATCGAGACACTTGGTCAGAACCAGTGCACAGAATAAGCATCAGCTGGTTTGGAAAAATCTCTCTACCTTAACTATATTTTTAGCTATATTTTAATTGAAAGTTTTTAGCTGACTCAGTGTTTTGTTATGATGGGATAAGTCACGTATAGGATGGACAAATAAGTTTTATACAAGATAATTTTTTGTGTCTCACCTGTCTCTTAACCCTGAAAGTTCTTTGGACCCATACAACCTAAGTTTGAATTGGGGGGAAAGTGTATTTTGGTCCTAATCCTTTTAGATACTCAACTACAGGAAGCTAGCTGGTTGTGAGAAGGCCCATCCTTTTGCAAGGTTGTGCCCTTCCTGCTTATACTGGCTGTGCTGCTAGATTTAGAAACCCAGGAAATCTTTAATACTCGCCATTTGCCTTTGAGCTCTGCTGAACCATTGGCTGCTTCCTCGTGGAGCTGATTTTGTCTGTTTTGTGAGTGGTGACCAGAATCTGGTTTTGTTTTATGTCCTGTAGGGTTGCTGAGTTGGAAGATGCACGCCTAAGATGGAAACTTCTGCTTCAACTGCTGCGGGGAAAAAAGAAGGGAAAGGTGCAGTTCTGGAGGGAAATGGCTTTACAGAGACGGGGAAGAAACCCACTCCTTTAGCAGCTGCAGGAGTAGCAGTGGCACAAGGAGGTACTTTATGTTTTCCACACTTTGAAAACAGCAGGGGTGTTTTTCATTAGATTGTAAGAATTTAATAAGTACAGTGGCATCTGTCCTCCTGTGAACATACTGAGTTTATTGGGGTTCTTGGCCGTCGGGAGGTCACAGGAGCAGGAAGCTGTGTCAACATGTGGTGTCCAAACGTCACTGCACCATGAGAAGTCACTGACACTTGTGGAGAAATGGACTAGAGTAAGGGAGAAAGTGGGTGTAAGCGGTGGCCATTGGAGAGTTGAGACATCCCACCACCGCTTGCTACTGGCTGACTAGCGTTGCAGATATAGGCAGTGTGGTGCCTACTGCTCCACCATGTAAGAGTTAAATGGTGGATGGCAAGACTGGCTGAAGCTGGGGGAGCACCTTGTTATCATGATTAGGGAGGGGTGTTATGTGCCAGCTGTCAACCTGCTAATGAGCTAAACAGACTGCACCATCTTTAGCCATTCTTGCTGCGATTTCATGGTTGGGGAGGAATCTGGAATTGCCAGTCACAATGCTAGAAAGTTCACAAAGAAAACCCCTAGTTTGTGTCATTCCCATCTATGCCAGAAATAGCTCAGGTTCTGACTTCTTTTTTATATCAGTGTTTTAGCAAGATTTTGGTCTTGATGGTGTTTCAGTCAATTGGAAAGCTCTTGTGATACTCAGAGGCGTGGGGTTGTTGGTAGATGTAACATTGGTGTGCAGGAGAACATGCAGGTGTGCTGCTCCTGTGTCCTCTCACCTCCTATGACAGGGAAAATACAGCCCCAAGAAACGCATCCCTCGCTGTCACACGTGTGCTGGTGGATCTCTAGGTTGGTGCAAGGACCCTTCATGGTGGCTTCAGGTGTCGGCAAGGCTGTGCCTGCCACGGAGGTACCACAATGCCCTTGTTGGGGACTGGGAGTCCTCTCTGGACAAGATGTAAGGACACAAACTTAGAAGGGGCTGCACCAGCTTGGCTGTGACAGGAGACATCCCAGCTGTGTAAACTTTTCAGGCAATTTTTGTTTTCCTCTTTAAAGTATACCATATTGCTAGCCAGAATCTACCTCAAAATGAACCCTTCCCCTCCCCTTCGTTCACTGCAGGGTGGTTCTCATCAACTCAAGAGAGCAGCATGACTCCTCTGTGGGTTCCTCGGTTTCTTACACAGCTCAACTGGAGTGTGTTTTCTGTTGGCTGAGTTTTGAAGATAGTTCTTAGCCCAAATTGCTTAAATCTGGCTTATCTAACCTCTCTTTTCCAATACATTTGTTTTCCTTATTCATTTCCACATTAACCCGGAAAGACTCGGGTACACAGAATAAGGCAGCAGCTGCTAGATTGTAATCTGTCAGATTAGTTTGTGTGTTTGATAAATTTTGTTAGTCTTTGCTAGCCAAAAGAATGTTTTCCTTAAAAAGGGCTAGAAAATCTTTTACACAGAGTTATTTGGAAAGAAATACAATTTCATGCTGCTGAATGAGCTTGAGCTACTTTCCTTGTGAGCATCATGCAAAGTGGCAGAAAGGAAGTCTTACCAGGTGGCAGAAATAGAGGCGAGACAGGGACAGCCACATACACAAGTAGGAACTATGAAGCAACCCACTTGAGGCATCATCACAGTGGCTGGCAGGTCCGAAGGGCTGATGGGTGCCAACGAAGTCCAAGCATACGCTAAAATTAAAAGCCCACAGACGTAGCACCTTTTCTCCACTTGGCACTTGCCTTGGGAGTGCCTCCAAGGAAGCAGTCAGTGCATTTCGAAAGATGCAATGGAAGTGTGGATGCCCCTGAAGTGAAGCTCGTTTGGCAACCCCAGAGGCTTGATTCATTTACAGGCTCGCTATTTCTACTTTTATTAAGAAGAAGATAAGAATAAGTGGAGGATTGTTTGAAGATGTCAGGAGACTAGTGATGAAAGCATTGTGTAATGAGTTGTAAAGAGCAAAATCTATGTCATGCTGGGAAAAGAAGTGCTCATAAATGACCTGAAGTGGCTAGCAGTGGAGTAGCGTGCAGCTGGACTCAGGCCCTGCATCTCTGCAGGTGTTGCATATGCTCTCGTGGTTTACAGGGCTTTCCTTTGAATTCTGGCTAGACATAATCCATGCTCCTGAAACAGAGCAGAGTGCTGGATGTGATTATAGGTAGAAAAACTAATTCAAAGTCATCTTATAACATCAGTTAATTGCAAAGTGTGATTTAGCAGATAATAACAAAAGGACTGGGTAGCAATAAGACTATATATAACATATTTGCTAATATAACATATTTGCTTCACTAAACTAGTGTAATTACTCATAACAGACCAGAAATACACATATTTATACTCATATTCTTACAGAAAAAAAAGCAAACAAGGCACAGAGATTAATTATGTTGTTCAGCTTGAGGAAGGGAACAGGTTTAAAGGGAAGGCCTCCAAGCTTTCCACCCTGCTTTGGAGCTATATGAATGAGTCTTTATACTCTTTCAAGACAAACTTTTGATTTTATTTATTGTAGAGGTTTTACTCTTTGTACTAACATGTGAAAAAGGGGCATCAAGGCTCAACTAGTGCTGCAGATCACCAAACTGCTCTCCAGAGCCGAACAAACATAATTTACAACACATTTCTCCTTTATTCTACTGAATCACACAGATGGAGTGCCAACATAGTATGTTTCTTAGATAATAAGTTTTTCTTTTTCCCTTGTAGAAATCATAAGGATTTATTCATAATTAAGGTGATTTAAAGCAATAAACTGAATATTGAAGATATATTTAGTCTACTGAAGCTATCAATTTTGAGATCTTCCATGACATTTTTTTATAGCAACTCATTGATCAGGTGTTCAGAAAATGGCCTCACAGAAATGATATCAGGCAAGTCTCTCCTAATTTTATATTTTTACATAAATCATGCTGGCCAAGGAGTCAACTCTCCTTTCTTCTGTTTGAGTAGGTGTGTGTGACAGAGATGGAAGCTGGTTTTAATGACAGTATGCAAGAGCTGTAGACAGCCTGATCTGCAGGAGAACCTCTCACTTTCTGTGCCTCCTCTTCTGGAAGGGCAACTCATAACTCTTCATGGTTAGAAAACACTTTTGTTGAGTGCAAAAGGGCATATTGCTACATGAGGTAGGAGACCTTGGAGCAAAGCACCACGTGAATTAGACTGGGTTGGGTCCTTCAGGTTAGCACTGCAACATCCTCCATATCCACATGTACAAGGAAGCCAAGAAAGCCCAGGCGCATAGCTGCAGGATACATTTAAATGAGCTACTCTTTCAAGGGCAGAGATATTTAGGAAGATGGGTTTCTCATGTTGTAATAAAAATTAAATACAAATTCTCCTAAATGCTAACTGCCTGACTTTAACAAGGCCCAGAATGCACCTTTCCCTCCTACCCCACCCTCAGCATGACACAAACACCAAGTTCCCAAATTGATGGTATTTATGTTTGAAACATTTTTCTGATGTCTGGCTCTGTCAAGACTAATTTTAGCATTTCTAAAGCTGGGTAGAAATACAGCCTCATTACTTTGATGTCAGAGCATAGTTTACTATTAGTATATTCTGGGGTTTATCATTTTAGTCATGTTTAACACGGCTGCAGCAGGCATGCACTATTAAATCTGGCTTATTTTACATTCCTGTCCGAGATTATTTATTTGGAACAATTTCCTCTCTATCAAAAGACACGGCTAATGCTGAGTTTTAATGTGTTATTTACACACAAAATAACCTATTTACAACTCAGTATCTGCCGCAGGGAGAATGAATGGGGCAGTGCTCCCTTCATCCTGTTGTATCTGAGTTTAACAATCTGGGTTGCTAATAGAACCATTTATCACGGGGTGGTAATTTATTTTATGTTAGCTGCACAGGTCTCCCTGCCTCTGATCTATGGAAATACTTTGTATATAATGAAGTTCAACAAGTCATTTGGTGTAAACACAGGGAAACCAAGCTGCAGAACCAGTAAGACTCTGGCTACATTATTTTTCCAGGAGGTAACTACTCTCTTCTGATATTAAGGCTTCAGTTGATGAAATACAGCTCTTTGCCCCACGAGTGCTGTAAGGATAGAGCACGGGGCTTTTATGCAGTGTATCAGAGATGGGGATAGTGTTTGGTCACTTGATTTATGGGCTGGCAGGACTGCTCGTTGCTGCAGAAGTAGCACACTCAGCCCTTTCATAGGCAGAGGAGAAGGGCAGGGAGCACCTCCCATCACTCTCCAGAGGTCTTCTATAAGCAGGCTCTGAGTGGCGTTGGCAAGGAGTCCTTGTGCAGTTCAGCTTGTCTCAGGACTGGATTATGGGAAGACCATGTAAATGAGGAGGAGGAAATGCCAGCATCCCAGCAGACCTCAGCGCATTGAAAAAATATATAGTTTGTGTGGCCTGAGGCTCAGACAAGTTAGAAGGAGAACATGAAATCATCTCCTCTGTCCACCCTGGAAGGGCAGGGATCTTCTCCAAAGAATGTTTTTCATTCAATTGTTCACAATTACCAGGAAAAAGAATATAACCAGTAAAGCACATTTTTCAGTTTTCTACCCTGCATTGCTTTTGTGTGTACAACTTAAAACTCTGAGATACAGAGTTAACAAAAAAGTCTGAGTTGACTGTGGGAGGGAAGGGGTAAGTGGTTAACACTGAATGATGGGAAAATCTCAGAATTTAGACTACTAATTTTTCCAGAAGCCACTCTGTCTACTGCATATAGCTCAGTGACCCCCACCTTTGGGCTTCAGTGCAACACTGCTGTAAGGGCGATAGCAATTAAGAATTTTTTTTCTTTCCTGAACATTTCTGTAAGTCTTCTATAAAAGTAATTCCCTTGGAACTTAAAGAGGGTAGTTTTGTCACCATAGACCTTCTGGCTAGCCAGATTGCCTACAGGTCTCTCTTGTGTCTACCCAGTTGTGTCCCTTTGGGAAGCCTGAGGTCTCAGATGCTCAGACTGGTACAGTGTTGAGGTTGTTCCTCTGTTGCAGGATATCGAGGCTGGTGACTAGCCACCGGCTTTGAATCACACTGGTCAGCTGGCACCTGCTCTTTGGCATAGTTTAGAGGAATCCATGTAGAGCTAGAAAGCCATGCCATTGTTTATGTATAGTGAGCAGTATGTAGTGTTCAGGCATGGCAGAGACCACTCTCAGAGTAGCAGGTTTATTTCTTCAGCTATGCTAATTTTAGCAGCTAAAATTGCTGCAAACTCTGCCACAGAATGCATGTCTTTTCTCCTGCCTGCCTTCTTTCATCTCTCCATGGTCTGCAACATTGAATATTTCTAGTTTTTTCTCTAAAACAGTTAGCGATGCATCTTTGTAGGATAACCCTTTGCTTTGCCTGATCAAGTGATTGGAGTCCTACTTCTTGGCCACTTGTTTTTGACCCTCATGGAGGAATCCCCCTTTGAGGGCCCCTTTTCAGGGTTTCTCTGAGTTTTAGCCAGCCCTGTAGGCAGAGGTGCAACCTCGAAGTGGATAACAAGAAATATTTACAGACTTCTTGTGTCACATTGAGTAGCCCTTACAGATGACACTAGACTGTATCATGAAAGCATTCGATGATGCAGCAACTTTATAACATCAGCCAGCATTCACTGATTGTACACAACTCCCCCAAAACTGTCACACCAAAAGTACCTACAATTTCAGCCCATTACAGATGTTGAGGTGCTTTGAAGACAGAACAATTTAATCTTATCCCTAACCACAGGGCGGGATTGCACACCAACTTAAAAAGATTTCATGAGTTTCAAATGAGAAAAAAAGAGATATTCTTCACAGGCTGGTTCTGGTATTGGTGATCCCAACCACTAAATACCACCTGAAAGAACTTTGTATTTTGTGAGTGACTTTTTATTATTATTGTCACTAATAGTAGTAATAATAGGAGCTTCTACTTTCTATTATTTTGTAAGCTCCAAAAGCTTATTCTGGCAAGTACTGATACTATCTTTAATGTGTGTTCAGTTTAGACCTCCGCTAAACTGCCTCTTGGAGGAACCTTTTCTACCTTTGCTACACTTACCGATTTGTGGATCAGTCACTTATAGTTGAGTAAGAAAATCTAGTGGTGATAGTGGGTTATATTTATCATGATGCTTTCCTGGGTTGTCTCCTCTGGGCTGCCAGCATGTCCCCATAGTTTTGAATTTTTAGTTTCTTCAGCAGCTTTTTGCCTGAGCATCTTAGAATTTGCACAGGTTTTGTAAATGAATCCTCCCAATATCATCCATTAACTGTGGTATTTGCCATAATCATGGGGGGACCAGTGATGGGGCTTGTTCTGTCAGAGGTTGACTGCCTAAATGTTAGGTGTCTAGTTTGGAATCCTTTTGCATTAGGGTGGGGTAAATCATGTTGTGGAGATGCCTACTTTATTCCCTTGAGGGTTTCCTGCATGAATATTAGCCATCTGCCTGAGGTGGCTAATACTAGGTGGACAAATCCCAGTCTTACTGATCTGGCCAAAATTGCAGAGTGAGGTTAAAGCAAGGAGCCAAGGTGTGACCAGATTAATACTTAAAAGCCTGTCATTCACATTCACCAGTCTGTAGACTGATGAGCAGTTTGAGAGCCCTGAGTGCCAGGTCTGAACTGAAATCTCACCCTGCGGCTTCTCAAGTCCACAGGCAGGCTCAACACCTGTCAACAAAGCCAGGGAAACTGCTTCCCAGAGCTACTCCAGCTTTCCACGAGCACTGACAAAACTAGTGTTTTAGCAGCCATTCAGACAGAGGGGCAATTTAAAATTCCCACTAAAAAAGCAAGGAAAAAACTAGTAATTTCTAAAGGCTACAAAAGACTCCTAAAAATAACCCAAGTGGAGAAAGGCTATTAATGCAAAAGTAATTAATTACGTTAAAAGAAGTAACTAGAGAGGCCAGTTGAGTAAGTCACTTTAAAGGGAACAAGCCTTAGATAAAATCCATTCTTTTATCACACAGATTAAGTCTTCCTTTTGACGCTAAATAACTGATAGGATATGGCAGAGTGTTCTATGGCTGCCTACATAAAGCAGGGGAACTGTTTTTGTGTTCAGGTGGGTGGCAAAGAAAAATCTTAGAAATGCTGCACACCCAATACCAGCACCGAGAAATGAGGCTTATATTCTTGACACTTACTATTTCTGTGTGGCCTTCAGAAGACAGCCGCACACCTCAGAGCAGAAAGAGGACTTTAGCATTGCTCGTCTCCTCCTTAAACTGCTCCCCATGAAACCTAGTTATCTGTTTTTGTCGTTTCATGTGGCAGTGAGGTGCAGAGGCCTGGGAAGGCTCAGCCTCTTCCTCTGTACCATTTTTTATGTTGGTTTTTTTTGTTAAATAAGAGAACACAGCTGTGCTGTCGAGTGGCTTCTGGGAGCCTGGGTATTGGGGACATTTCTTACCTTGGCTGGCCCCTGTAGTGCTTGCGTACTTCAGCCTCTTGCACTTTTCAACACACATGAGCATCATGGTAAAGCTAGGAAATAGAACGGAGAGGATTTGCCAAGACCAAAGTGGCTGTAACAGGTTTAGCTGCTAGATGTCAAGAACTGGTTATCTCTAAGACTTAGGAAGTTAAAAGGTGGCTTACATGGGACACCTGTGGTGGTACAAAGGACTTAGCCCACGTCCCTCTGGTCACTATATCCACTACAAAGTCCACACCCCTTGAGTCACAATATCTACTAGCAAGTTCTTTGTCTTTCACCGGTATTCCAAGTAATCATAGTCAAGTGACAAAAATTCTCACGTTCATCTGCCAAATGGAGTTGTTTCTTTCCCTCCAGGGGAGATGAATACAAGTTGTTTCTGCATCATGTATTGCCTTTGAGAGCACCATGTTACAGCAGTCAGTATCATTCCTTTTTTCTGTGTAAGAGTACGAAAATGTTCAGTAGTGCTAGTAGAATTTTACTAAATTTATTGGATTAAATTTGGTTTTGGTTATGCCTCTGTTTAGTACCTAGCATAGTGGGCTCATGATTAGGGGGACTACAATTTTTTTTCCAGAAATAAGTGGGACTTAACTTGCAGAAAACTTGAATTCTGAAATTAATCAATATCCCAGGAATTCTGTGTGGCTTCTGTGTTTGGCAGGATGAGTTCTCTGACCTTAATGGTAACAGCAGAGAATAAACCTTAGCCAGGATTGAAAGCTTAGCCTTTACTGTGGAGGAATTAAGTGAATATAGTCTCTTCGTGCTAACTGGTTTAGGGCTATGATAAAATTGTGAACTTGTTTGTGTTTGGAGGTGACCCCCACTGGGTGTTTTGTGGTTCCTACACTGTATTGGGATGAAATCATGCAAACCTTGGTGGCAAGAACTAAAAGGAATTTTGTGCACATAGGCTGGCTGGGTCCAAAATGAAAATAAATTAAAAAATCACTCAGTGTGATCCCGCATGAACGAAAATGAAAGAAATTTCACACTAACTCATTTCAAATCAGTTCTGTCTTTTCTGCAGTGTGTTAGAGAGCTCCATGGGGTTTTTCTCCTTTTCTGTTTTTTATACCTCTTTCCTTCTTATAGAATCCCAGATATTTTAAAGACTGTATTCCATTGAAAATGCTTCCTGTTGTAATTAAGTTGTAAATGAGAACAGGAGTATTTTAAGCAAAATATTTATATTTACTGCCACTAATATCTGATTTTTAAAATACAGCAACATTTGGAGGGACTGAATGGTGCTGGTTTAGACAGAAAGCTGCTCTCTTCTTTTACATGGAACGGCTTCTGACTCGGACAGATTTTTCACAAAAAAGTCACAGCTTGAAACAGATGCATCCTTAAGTAAACAGTTAAAGTAGATGTTTTGATGACTTTATCGTATTGATATAAAAGATCAGTGTATGAGTATTCCTGAAAACCATCCAATGGAGGAAGTATCTTCCTGCAGTACCCTGGCCCCATGTGCACAACTTCAATGATAGTTTAATAATTTAAACAAAATAGAGATACTTCTGCTCCTAAAAAGATGCTTTCGAGCCTAGAGAACGTGGTAAGGGCTCAGCATTCCTGACTTTGGGTCAAAATTTTGAGAAAACTTTAGATTTTTACCAAGTGAATTTTTCCCCCTGTTTTTGAGCGGGGAAAATTACCTTTCTCCACATTTTTTTTTCTGTTTGGGGATCGCTTTGTTTTGTGGCTGCTCTGTGTGGGGGTGAGGACAGCAGTGATGGGGGAACCAAACAGCTGCCACTTCTGCATGCAGGCTGTTGTGAATATCAGTGTCCCGTGTGAATACACCAAAGTGCCTTCGGTGTACAGCTCGAGGTTAAGCTAAATCTTGTTCATTTCAGTTCACAGGTAGAGCTGTTGATGTTCTTTCTGAGGCATTTATAGCCACATTTTAAAGTAAAAACAGAGCAACATAAAGGTGAGGACTTTAGGCATTGGTTTGCACTTCCCGTTTTAACGAGAGGAATTATTATGTGTTGTGGGAAGCTGACCCGACTCCCAGAGGCTGCTTGTGTGAAGGTACCAAATTTTTTGGTGACTTCCTACGGTGAGGGCATAGAACTGAGCCTGGGGAAAATTAGTTTCAGTTCCTGAACCAGCCCTAAACTTCCTTCATGATTTTGGGAAAGCTGCTTGACTTCCCTTCACTTCCCCATTTATATAATGAACTTGCGTTGTTCTTTGGGCCTCGAGGCCCATCCATCAGCATCTGGTTAGCATGTTTATGGCAGTGGTCATACTGAAGCACTTAATGGGTCAGAC
This sequence comes from Coccyzus lansbergi, assembly GCA_033558105.1. Lineage (NCBI taxonomy): Eukaryota > Metazoa > Chordata > Aves > Cuculiformes > Coccyzidae > Coccyzus > Coccyzus lansbergi. Next base: position 573,803 of record JAUMJK010000801.1, on the reverse strand, counting down.
TGCATATAGGTTGCTGTTCCCCAACATCCACTGCCTGCGAGAGGGTGCTGCTGCCCCTGGGCACCATTACAAGGGTGACCTTGTTCATATGTCTAAGGTGTCAACCTGCTGCTGTCAAAAGGACCCAATAAAACAGATTTGCAGGGCTAGGAAAAATAAGATAAATTTCTTATGCTGTTTCAATATCTGTAGCAGAGAAACCGTTTAGGGATACATAGAGTTGGCTGTGTTTAAAGGGGTCACGCTGCTCTGGAATAAGAAAGTTTTCAGGTCATGTTACCTGGCAAACTCTGTTGGAGAACACTGTGTTGTTAATAGCTGTGTAAATCTCTTGTACTTAAACAATAGAAAAATCATTTTCCCAGTTTAAGAGGATTTTCTACATATTCAATCTATGGGTGAGGTTCATCAAATAGTTTGCTGAAGTTCAAGTACCTGAACGGAGTTTTAGATAGGCCTGAATAAATTTACAGAAACCATGTAGAGCTTCAGGGTTTCACCCTGACCCAAGGAACAGGCAATAGTTCTGGCAGTCTTCTGTAATTAGACCCTAAGGAAAGATGGTTTTCTGGAAAACAGGTAATAGCAGGAGAAGAAAATCACTGACATGGGATGATAGCTTCAGAAAAAACCTTGGTTTCAGCTCTCCTTCCTATTAGCCTCTGTCCGTGTGCACACTCTATACCTGTGTATGCTGCTGCAGAGGATCTGGCAATACTCTGTTGCAAGTTTTTTCCGTTTGGAAAACTCTGGAGGAACCTTCATGTGATGTTTGTTACAAGGACATCCTTAACACATCTTTACTGCAGGATCCAGTATTTCAAATGCTGGAGGGGTGATCTAAAATAGATATGAGATGACTGAATGTGTGTGAAAAGCACTTGCATCTCTTTTCTGAGCTCCTTGCACGATGTAAACTTCTGTAAACAAGCTAAATGGGTTGGGAATTAAAAAAAATGTAGTTTTGCAAACTTGTGTGCTTCTTTTAATTCCACTTGAAACAATGTCTTAGCACCTGAAATAAGATGCAAGGCTATCTTTTGGGCACAGAGTCACTGACACTTGAGGCAGGCTGTACTTATATGTAGTTACTAAGAAATATATAGCAAAATGAAAGTCTCAGACACTGAGTTCACGTGCATTGCCCATTGTAAAGATAAGTAACTGCTGTTATAAGATCACTTAAATGGTTACCTTTGGGACATAAAAGGGATCTTTGAAGACAGTAAGTCTTAATACAGAAATGTTTACTCATAAAAAATACATTTGGAATGGGGGAGGGGAACACATTTCCTATTAATGTGGAGTTTGCCTTTTATGGCAGGTTGTAGCAGGTCTTTAACCTCTATAGCACTTGAGCGAAGATAGAAATGAGCTTAGCTCTAAGTATCAGCCCAAAGGGCCTTTCCTCACTGCCTGTATCTGCAATGTGTCTTGTAAAGGTGGTTTTAGTTTATTCTTCCTTTCTGTGACCCAAATGAAAAACAATTCCAACTTCAAAACCTTCCAGTAGTTAAGTCCTGAGGGCAGAATAGAAATGTCCATCTGAATCTGGTTCACTTAAACTTGTGTTTCGTGAGGTACAGGACTGGTGGCCCAAACCTTGCTTAGACACAGTGGGAATTAGAAGGCTGACTAAGGCAGGGAACAGAAAAGGGACTTTTAACCTTGAATGCCATGGTTGTAGGTACCACAAAGGAGGGAGGAAGTTTCCCCAGATGCTCAGAAAAGATGCGGATGTGGTAGCTTAGCATTCCTGATCTGCCTCTGAGTGCACTTGAAATGGATGGTGGATCATGTTGTTCGTGGTTTTTCCATTAAGGGTTCTGCAGGTAATTTTGAAACACTTTCTCTAGACAATAGTGTGTTCCAAAGTGAGGCAAAAGGTAGTGTCAGCAGCATTTTGTGGGATCTTCAATAGGAAAACTCAATAACAAAGGGAAAAGTACGTATTTGAGCGGAAGAATTACATGCTCATAAGAAGGAAATGGCTGGGTGCAGAAAGAGACAAAAGATAGAAAAGCTAGAAAGAAGTCCACATTTGTTGTGAAGATGTGGTTGTCAAGCAGAGATGACTGTATTTCTGATGGCATTTTCTCCGAGCCTGTGATCCAGTGCAAATTTATCTGTCCACATGGCAGTGACAGGGCAAGACTGTTGGTGGACTTTGTTATTCCAAAACGTGATGCTCATCCAGTAATCATTTCTGTAAGTAGCAGAAATTAGGTTTTGAGTCACATACTGACCTGTCTTTGTAGTTGGTACAGCATGTTCTGATCACGTAACGAGACAGAGGACAGATTAAACTAAAGAAAGGCAGCAGGATTTTCATTCAGGAAATTGGTATGGTAATGACAGATATAGAGTCTTGGCATGTTTAAGATAGGCTTCATCTACTCTCTTCAGGTAGCAGATACAAGCACAGCTCTCGCTTATATTCACCCAGTCAAGCATGAGGAGGTAACAAGTTCTCTAGGGAGGCTGGTATTTAATATCTGCCAGATGCCTCCCAGAGAATACTAATACAGATCCCAGGTTTAGTGTGCTCTGGGAATGCAGATGGTTGGTAGCAACACGCCTGGCCTGGCAGTTACATCTCCCTTAGCTCCACAGCAGAGCTGCCTGGATTTTTATCCCCTGGATTGTAAAAGCAATGAATTGGTCAAAGAAGCTTCTTGCGGACTTTTCTGGGAGATTTTCTGGAGGTTTAGAAGGCAAAAGAGGGAGAGATGCTGAAGTTGCTATCGGGGCATTACACCAGTGGGTAAAGTGAGTGGCGAAATCAATTGCCCCAGATGCCACTTGGACCATCCTCTTAGGCAGGACAAGTCAAATGCTGTCATGCAGTGAGGTCCATGGGGAGGACTGTCTTCAAGGAGCACTTCAGCCGAGCTCCTGCAGTGCATGTATCCCCCTCCAAGACCACAGTGAGGAAGAGGGAGGTGGCATCCAAGCCTGCCGCAGCCCTTGTGGGAAGCCCTGGAGATCCCACAGCTTGTCTTCTGTCTGAAGCAGTGGAAGTACTTCTATGAATCTCAGTTTCTTACCAAAAAAGGGGAAGAAAAAAACCCCCAAAACTCTGCAAGGCTCCATATAAATTAGGGCTATAAAACTGCCTGTGGTCACAATCAAATTATACAGTCTAAATCTATATAAAAGAACCAGAGTGGGTTGAGTCCAGCACTAATGTCCTCATTGCTGTAAGCAGCAAATAGGGGAGGAGGAGAAGGGAGGGCAGGAACTGGGCTCCCAGCACCAACGCACCAGAGAAACAATTTGCTGAGGTGGTTGAAGAACATGTTTTCAAAATCTGTTTGTATCCATAAGGGTTTGAGAAGAGGATGTCGTCTGCTTACTCGGTAACTTGTGTGTGGCCTGCGAGTGGTTTCAGATGCTTGGCCAAAACCAAATAATCTCTTCTTTTAGGAAATTTGAAAAGTATGTGTGTATCCCAAAAAAAGAATGGTGATTTGCAGTGACATCGCATGCTTCTGTCATAGCATGTTGTGTAACCATGGCACTGTGTGATGGCAAGGTGTGGGAGAGGGATAGCTGAGCTCCCTCTGCTTGAAAGAGAGACTAGACTAGACATTATGATTTGGACTTTCCCAAGACTCTGAGTTAATAGATTGTTTTTAATGGGAGAAAAGACTACCGGGGTGTATCATATATCTTCTGAATTCAGCTGAATGCTGCAAAAATGTCCAAATTAGGACATGGTACTTACTAGAAGTGAAATAACAGAACTAGTGAACTTTACAGTGAGAAGAACTTGCAGATAAAGTTGAAATTTATGATGTTGTAGGAGATTTTCATACTGAATATTTTGGCTTCTTTTCTGAGTACCCCAGTCGCACTGACAAGTTTATAAATCTCTGTGGTGTTTGGCTAATATCCTGAGGATCTGCACTGTCCTACTCGGAAATGGTAGCTGCCTTCAGTATTAATTAAGGGCTGTATTAGGGAGAGCGGTGGGAGCGAGAGGGGTCTTTCAAGTCTGGCAGCTGCTGCTTTCAGAGGAAATGAGCAGAGAGGCTGCACATGCACAGCCTGAGAGCCAAAGGGACTCATCGTGCCCTGTGTCTGTACAGCAGCTGTATGGGGCCAGCCAGAAGGTGTGAAAGACTTATCAGCTGGGGGAAACATCAAATCTCATGGGCCAAGGGGGGAAAACAAAAGCTGGGAAGGTAAAAGCAGTAGCAGGTTTAGGCACAATACATGGAAGACCACTGCAGGCTTAGATGAAGGAAAAGACACCAAGAAATTTAATAACCTGTTATATTTATGTAACACATTTCATCCTCAGAGCACTTTATGAACTTGATGTCCAAACTATGTGTGCATGTATCCTTTCATCTGACAATGACTGTTGATGCCTTCAGTGTGAAGCCTGAGGATGGCTGCTTTGTAGCATTACAACCATATAGGACAGGAAGTGAAAAATGCCTTAACTGATTGAATTGTGAGCAGGCAACTTTAGGGAGGCAGAGGTTAACCTTTGGGCAGGATAGAGAGATTGAGAATGGTTGTGCAAAGAGCAAGTGTGGTAATATCTTCTGTGACTACAGTCAATCCATGATTAATCCTTCAGAGATCTCAACAGATAGAGCTTTCTTTAGAGAAAGATGGAAAATTAACCATGGCTTGCTGCAAATCTGGGATGAGCATTCTTCAGTGTCACTTGGCAGTCTTCCACCTCAGAAAGGACTTGCTGACTCTGACTTGCATGAGCAACTTTTCCACCTGAGATCCAGTGGGATCAAATAATGAGGTTCTACGGATGGTGGTGCGATGTTGTCCAATTCTTAAATTTTCCCATTTAATAGCATTTTTATCTCAAAGGAAGAGCATTTATTTTTAAAAGGGGCCAATAAACAAGCATTAGAAATCCAGGGAGATGCGCGAGTTGATAGCGCTTCAAAGTTGTTCAGAAAGAAAAAAAATGCCACACCAGCATCTTTGCCCCTTCCCAAGGAAGTTCTGCATTTTCAGGCATGATAGTTTTCAATGTCACCCACCCTGTAACAGTTTTGGTGTGCTGTCTAATCCCCCAACTTAATGAGTTCTGCAGGGATGCACCATGATAGCTAAAGATCATTTACCTGAATTGCTTTTTAATTTCTGGAATGGGAAGCTGCTTGTGCAGCAGGATAATTACATTATAATTTACAGCAATCCAAAATCAATAAATTTAGTCATATTGGGATAGAAAAGGAGGGTGAAAAATCCCCCCACCATTAAATTATTTCACACTCTGTGCTTGATGTTCCAAGAACTCAAAAATAAACTTTGGGGGATGGGAGAGAGGAGTGGAGAACCATTGGCTTCCTGAGACTGGTCAGTAAATCAGCTTTGCCCAGTGATTTCCATAGTGAAATAACACATGACTGTGTTTGCAGAAGAGGGCAAATACAGCAGATAATGTCCTCTTTCTGATTTATTTTAGTTCCAGGTTATTAAACCAAAGAAAATGCTTTATACTCTCAGGTCCCTTATTCCAGTGGGAGAAAGCTGATGGACCATCGTCAGCTCCAAACTAAACCCAGGTGTCCACCTGAGCTTACTCTATCTGAATATAACAGTAGAACTGAGTAATTTATAGGGGTAAGCCACTATCGGAACTAGTGGGGTTCTAAGCTCTTGTCTGCATCAAGATGATGGGTTTTTTTCCAAATTAATACTTTTGCCATGTACAAGCTATTTGGCTTATTGCATGGAGAAACTAATGAAAACCAATGAAGCATGTTGTAAGGAGAACAGGTTGTGTTGCCTCAGTCTTTCCTGAGCTTCAGAGCCTCTACTCCTCCCTTAACTGTACTCAGGAAAGACCATGTGAGGGACAGTCTCGTCTTTCGGTGAGTCTTCAAACCCCAGAAAATCCAGTAGTGTTCCGGCTTCTAGAAGCACCAAGGGAGGAGGGGTGACCTTGCAAAGAGAAGGTTGGTACCTTTGTATCCGCTGCCAGCACCTCTTTGGAGCAAGCCAAGCCCTGGCAACATCAGTGCTGATCCGTCTGACTGCTGGGCCACCAGGCTGGTGGTATCCATGGCACTCCACATTTTCCAGGGTCCACCCAGGAGTCAGGTTCAGTTCCTGCAGGTGGGAGGAACAGCAAATAGACGCAGGTAGCCCAAACATACTTCTAACTTATTTGAAGAAATATTATTTGAGCAGACACTTCAAACGGGTTCAGTTGGACACATGGAGATTGGAGCTGTGGTTTTGGTTTGTTTTTTTTTTCCTTTCTATTTTCTTTAAAATAAAGTTTCCTGGTTGTATTAAATCTCACTAATTTCTTCTCTGAGACATAGCTGGTTGAATTAATCTCACAGGAAGATGTATTAGGCGTTTCTGGACTTCCCCCGCTCAGACTAACTCATTTTTCCTTTGAAACCACAGAAAAGCTGTCAATGTTGCATCCAAAAAAGGATGTTGTATAAAAGGAAATCTCTTTGTCTCTTGTATTTGAGGAGGATTATGATCTGGCATGACCTCATTATGGGTTAGGCGAGAATATTTCTGGAAATACTAATTAAATACTTTTTCCATCCCTTGTGCCCTTGTAGCATGTGTAGACTTTCTAACAAAAAAAAGAGAGGAAAAAAAAAATCTGTCTGTGAGGATTTTTTTTGAAGCTTTTTCCCCACTTAAATGAAGGAGGTACACTTACAGTTATGGTAGCAATATTAGAAGTTATTAACCAAAGTTTTCTTAGTTGTGATGAACTAGAGGAAGATAATTATCTGAAAGAAGAAAGTAAAGCTGAGACTCTTCAGGTGCTTTTGTCTATACTTGAGTTTAGGAGTCTGAATAACTCTTAATTTCAATGAGATCATTCTCGGTTGCTGAAAGCATCCATCCTTCTCTCTTTTTCTTATTATTTTTTTCATATTCAGTTTCAGTGAACACAAGTAGTATTGCACACCCCCCCCCCCCAAAAAAAAACTGTCTCATTCAAAAAGGCTAGTGCTATGCTATGGCAAAGGGTGGAAATCTTTAACATGGACACAGCCAAGGAAGAAATTATATAGGACTACGTCCTAATGTATTTATTAAGGGATAGCCTCCTGTTTTTTCTTATGTGATATTCTCTTCCTGGGTTTACTCATTTTACTTCAAGAGCTGTGTCCTCAACTTGTGGCATTTCAGTGAGTTTTGGCAGCTCCAAATCCAGCTCTGACCGTCTGAGCTGTTTCCTATTGAGGTCAGTGGGAGTCTTCCAGTTAACTTCAATGGAACTGGACTTGGCCTCTGACAAAATGTCTTTAAAAATTGCCTTCAGCAAATAAGCTTGTAAATGTTAGCACTAAAATAGCAACTTGCAGGCCCAAATATGTCTGTATTGAAAACACATGGTGCCAGATAGATAAAAATGTGTTCTTACAAAGCCTTCAAACATCATCACGTGAAGGTTGTAAAGTTATTTTTTTTCCATTGTGAAATGATTTTGATTGTATATTTAGCACTTTGGTTCATTACCCTGTTGTGTGGTACTTAACATACGGTTCAGTCTAATGAGGCAAAGCCCTGGCTTGTCTGGACGAGTAGTCGGTGGTTTTTGTTTTCAGTTATTGTTCTAAATCCAGAGACGTGGTTCTTTTTTCTGTGAATGTGAGATTTTCTCCAAATTCCAGTATTCCACTGGTATGTAACAATATCCAGTACTTCACTTTGTTTAAAGTTTCATTACCCCCATGGGTATGAAATGGAACTGCTGTATTGGAGCCAAACAAGGAAAATGGACACTTTCTCATGTTAACTTCAGGAATTGCTTCTTACCCTGCAAGCAGCCAACCTTACATTCTATCATTGTTAATGGAGATAAGATTGTGGGGAAATTGCCCAAAATTTTACACTTTTTCTATCTATGATTCCAGTCTACAAGAAGGGTCACGGTGAGGATCCAGGGAACTACAGGCCTGTCAGTCTGACATCAGGGAAAGTCATGGAACAGGTGATCTTGAGTGCTGTCATGAGGCACATGCAAGAGAAGCAGGTGATCAGGCCCAGTCAACACAGGTTCACAAAAGCAGGTCTTGCCAAACTAACCTGGTCACCTCCTATGACAAAGTGACTCAACTACTGGATGAGGGAAAGGCTGTGAATGTATCTTCTTGGACTTCAGTAAAGCCTTTGACACAGTTTCTCACAGCATTCTGCTGCAGAAACTGTCAGCCTCTGGCCTGGACAGGCACACACTCTCCTGGGTGGAAAACTGGTTGGATGGCCGGGCCCAGAGAGTGGTGGTAAATGGTGTTAAATCCAGCTGGAGGCCAGTGACAAGTGGGGTTCCCCAGGGCTCAGTGCTGAGTCCAGCCCTGTTCAATGTTTTCATCAATGACCTGGATGAAGGCATTGAGGGTACCCTTAGCAAGTTTGCAGATGACACTAAGCTGGGTGGAAGTGTCAATCTGCTGGAGGGTAGGGATGCTCCAAAGGGATCTGAACAGGCTTGCCTACTGGGCAGAGATCAGTGGCATGAGGTTTAACAAGGCCAAATGCTGGGTCCTGCATTTGAGGCACAACAACCCTGTGCAGAGCTACAGAAGTCTGTCTAGAAAACTGCCTGGAGGAGAAGGACCTGGGGGTGTTGGTTGACAGTGACTGAATGTAACCCAGCAGTGTACCCAGGTGGCCAAGAAGGCCAATGGCATCTTGGTTTGTATCAGGGAGGTTATTCTCCCTCTGTACTCAGCACTGGTGAGACTGCTCCTCAAATCCTGTCTTCTGTTCTGGGCCCCTCAGCACACGAAGGATGTTGAGGCTCTGGAGCGAGTCCAGAGAAAGAGCAACAAAGCTGGTGAAGGGGCTGGAGAACAAGTGTTACAAGGAGCAGCTGAGGAAATTTGGATTGTTTAGCCTTGAGAAGAGGAGGCTGAGGGGAGACTCTTCAAGTACCTGGAAGGAGGTTGTGGAGAGGAGGGTGCTGGCCTCTTCTCCCAAGTGACAGGGGACAGGACAAGAGGGAATGGCCCCAGGCTCCGCCAAGAGAGGTTCAGGCTTGACATCAGGAAAAAACTTTTCATGGAAAGGGTCATTGGGAACTGGCAGAGGCTGCCCAGGGAGGTGGTTGATTCACCTTCCCCTGGAGGTGTTTAAAGGACAGGTGGATGAGTTGCTGAGGGGCATGGCTTAGTGATTGATAGGAATAGTTAGACTTGATGATTCAATGGGTCTTTTCCAATCTAGTGATTCCATGATTCTACGTTCCTAATGGTTAAGGTAAATGAAAACTCTGGTTAGGGTGGCCAGGGGTAGCCAATGAGGGGGCCATGGCTGGTTGCTCACTCTGCACTGCTGTGCAAGTGCCGGAGCATTTTGTCTGTCATCAATATCCTGAAGTGCTGCACTTGAGAGTGTGATGGTTAAGGCAGATGGAGCTGGGCAATGGCTTAAATGCCTCTTGTAAATTGTCAAACCCCAGGAGTGGACTGATAATGGATAAGTTGATTCAAGCCAAAGCAGGGGCAGCTGAGGAAGTGGTAACTCCATCAGCCATTCACAGCTCTGCTGCCTCTGCCTGTCAGTGAGCCGGAGGCACCTGGCCTTCAGCAGAAGGAAATGAAAAGATTTTATCTCGGCTCATCTGAGATGACTTGTGTAACCGTCTCCATCCTCCAGATTCAAGGTGATTATGTTTGAATACTCCTCCCAGCCACATGGGTGATGCAAACAGTGTAGATGCCTTTGTTACTGTTTCTCTCATCAGTAGTAATTCTTTGCAAGGGTCAAAATCAAAGTTCTTCCTATGAAGTCTACTAAAATGAGTTTAGCCTGACTGCATAGAAAAGAGAACAGGAAAATCTTTGGCAGGGTAAACCCGCTTGGGGAGCTAATGGGAGACACAGATCAATGGATAAAACACTAAGAAGGGCTGGAGTTTGCCAAGACAAACAGTTGGACTTTTCCAGACCTTGTCCTCGCCTACACGGGACACACTAACATTGGGGGGTCCTGCCAGTTGACATGAGTGGTGGCAGAAGAACAGTTTTGGTGCTGTTGGCTTGATGTGACTTACTTTCCTCTCTTGGGGGCACTACTGAAAGAAAATCTTCTGTTACTTCGTGTTTGGCATTTATGTTATCTCAGACAGGCCTCTTCAGACTCATCTGTGTCAACAAACTGCTCTAGAGGAGAATACAGTTTATACCGGCAGAAGGGCTCCTTCTGCAGCTTAAAACCCATTCCCCAGGACAGACCACAAAGAATAATGATGTTTTCTCAGTAATTCCTTTCTCTTTGTTTAGCTTTTTATTGGCTGATGCATCTGTCTGTGCTCAGGACTTCAGGAGAGTGGAGCAGTGTGTGGGTAAAGGTACCAGGACCTGTTCCCTCTGTCAGGAATCTGAGGGCACCTGCAGTGCTTTGCAAACTGGATGCCAGGTGACCAGTCCAGTCTGCACCCATCATGTGGAAGGGAAAAGCATGCACAGGCTTCTGCTCAGAGATTTCTACATGCCACAGCATTTTTGGCTCTGCAAGAGAAAGGGGCCTCATTTTTCTCTTTACCAAGGAGGCTTTCAGGAAGGTGTGACCTTCTTTTTCTCTGACTCTTGAGCTGAAATAGGTCTGTAAGGTTGCATAGATGCACATATAGGACAAAGGTGCAGATGTTTCAGGTCCTGGTCATTGCCTTTGCCACATGCAGTGAAACTACAGCACAGCTCAGCACAGACACTGAGCCTGAGTCAATTATATGGAAAAAAATAACATGAGCAAAATCAGGGTGAAGCAGAACAGTATGAAAATTAAAAATCTCAACCCCGTTATTAATTTCTCTGGAAAACGTGAACTAATGATTCTGCTTTTAATCCATTAGTATTTAGGCTAAAAATATGGTGGCTCAGAAAGAAAATGATAGAGTAAAGTGGAAGATGTAATAAAATCTCGCTCCTCCTCTTTAAAAAAACCCAATGTTTTGCACAAAGCAGAGACAATTCACTGATTAGAAATGAAAGTTGTAGTCCCATGAGGCCAGGCTGGAATTACTGCATACCACTTGCCTTTGAAATCAAGGCCTCCAACCTTCTTAATGTCCAGGTGGGGAATTCCAGTGGCTTTACTCTAATCCAGGCAAATCTGAAATCCAACCCTGTTGGGAGGAAACAATGTGGGAAACAGATTCATCTTGATCTCGGCTTTGTGCCTTGGAAAACGATTAAGACCAACTGTTAAGCAGCTCCCAATAGAGTTCACAAACCTGCCGGCCTCTGTGTGACACAGATTTCTCAGTTCAGGCTTCAGCCCCTAAAATAACAGATGGAACTGATCTGGTTAAGCTGCAAAGTGTGTTTCCCTTATTCCACAGTTGTTAAAACGTTATTTTTGTAGTTGCAAATTATTTTTAATCTGATTGCTTTGCTGTGATTGATTTTTTTTTTTTTCACTTTCTATTCTAACTTGAAAAAAAACAAAATCAAACAATTTAGTGTTGCTGACTGGCAACCACACTGACTTCTTTGAGACTGATGCCCTGAGACACTAAATCCTGTGCAGTACTGTGGAGGTCACACACATGGTCCTATCAAACTTACACTGTAGGGTTCCTTCTATACCCTTTTTCCTGTTCCGATCTCAGTCAAGATAACTGATTTTATAGTAGCTTTTGAGGATTTCAAAGTGATTTAGAAAATCAAGTCCTTTGAGGTAGAGAAGCATTCATGTTCTGCACATAAATAAAAGGGGGAAGCAGAAAAGCTGCCTTTTGTTAAAGCTTATTTTGGCAAATCCAGGAAGAAAACCAAGGACTTGCAGATCCATCTACTAATATAATTGTTAGAAAAAATTCCTCAAGAGAACCTGCTTCCATGAGATTTCAGACATGGTTAATGCTGTAAGGACATACTGACCTTGCAAAAGCTTCCTGAAAATGAGCACTGGAAAGTTTTAAGGTCTTACAACAGTGGTTAAGGGAGAGGGGTAAGAAAAGAATAATTAAACATTCATATAGTGTTTGTTATTCTTATTTTTCTTACTTATGTTAATTACATATGGTTACAATCAACAACCATGGTTAGCAGAACTTGTTGTTGGTTTGATTCTTTGGTAATTTTGCAAGTGGTTACTAGCAGATTTGTGAAGTTTGGCATCAGACCGTGCTATTTAAGGTTGGGATTTCAAAAACTTCTAGTGGAATTCAGAGCACAGATCCCTCCATTTCTTTCCTGCAAACAGACTTTGTATTCTTTGCCGTGGATTTGTCATTATTGCAGTTTTGGCAAGGACGTATGAAAAAGTTTTATTTAACACCATTCCTCAGCATTTCATTACTTAAAGGGCATGGGCAACTTTCATCTCCTCCCTTGCTTTGTAGACAACGCATCCAATAGGATATTTTTAAAAGTACAATTAAATATGCATTATTGTGCATGTCTTTAGCACTATGTCAAGGATAGAGAGTTGCATTCTGCTTTTTTTTCTCTTGAAAATATTTTGCTGAAGTTGTGTATGTGTGTACACTGGCCACCAGTAGTGCTCAGTGGTGTTGTCATAGTTCCTGGGTCTTGCTAGGACCAGGAGGAGCTAAGAAGCCAGAAGAAAAACCAATCTGAGAGTCTGCTTCAGCCTTAATATGAGGGCAGGAAGTTTCATGGAGGAATTTTTCTGCTATTAGTGGGGTTTCTTAAGCTCGGGTTTGTTTTCTCTTTACCAGCCTGATCTTCCACCAAGATTGCCCCATTTCACTCCTTGGAGGCTGCCCAGACACTGTACATTTGAGCTGAAACTGCAGCTTTCTGGTTTGCAAGCTGGCTTGAAGAGATGGTCGCATCTGGGTTCCCAGTGTCCAGTAAAGATGAGAGGCCACATGGCAGTGCTGGCACCTTCTGTGGGAGCAATGCCAGTACAGCCCAGGCAGGGTAGAGTTCTCAGGGGGATAAAAGCTCCTGTGGGTCTGTTTCAGGGTGGAGGCAGGGCTGTGCTTTACCGCCTGCGAGCTCTCTGTTTTCCCCTTGCTCCTCATCTGCAAGGCTCCAAGCACCTTCTCCACCAAACTGCATGCTTACCCCACAAGCATTAGAGTTGTGCTTCTGTGTGCACTTTGCTGGTGTACCTTCTGGGTTCAGTGATATTTAAGCACACCCTTAAAGCTGAATCTGAGCACAAGTGTTAGACTGCATGGGGATGTCAGTGTGAAAAATAAGTGCTGTGAGGTTCAGGCAGAGTCTGCTCTTCATCTTTGCAATTTTGTAGAGTTGCTTGTGGTTAAATATGAGTATTTCCTTCTTACATGCAAGGGATGCAGTAAATAAATGCAGAGCATACAAGGGGGCTCTGTTAGCACCAAGCCAGAAGTCCAGTCAGATAGTCAGAGAGAAGTTGGAAAGAGTTTGAGAGAAGTTCATGTCTGTAATGGCTAGGTTTTTGTTTAGCAATATGCACACTTAATTTTATGCTTGCAGCGACAGCTGTAGTCTATGCAAAAGCAGGCGTGCAATAACATGTGCACTTCTGCTCGGGATTCCGGGCCTTAAGAAAGAAGCGATTATCATCATAGATGAGCTATAGTGTAACGGCTCTTCATGTTGTATATGGAACATCTGTATGCCACATTATGCACATGTGAAACTATCCTTATATTCATTTGATTTCCATGGGAGTTAGCATAGTAACCGTTTGCATTTAATGGCTGCACAGAGACTTGCCTTGAAGAGTTCACCACTTATGTACGCGACTCTTGGTATGCAGAACACACCTAGATGGTTGACATTTACACATATACAGCTAGTATTTTTACAATGAAAAATCCAGTTGGTTTGCCCCAGAGCTCTTTCCTCATGAGATTTTCAAAGTAATTACAAACATGCAACTCGCTAATTATTCTGCTCAGGTACATTCCTTAATGAATAACAAATCTGTTTTGATAAGAGTTACCCCTCTGTTCACTGATTATGAGAGAATGATTGGAAGTAAACGACTGTGAAGGAGTTTTTGCAGTTGCCAGTGAAAGATCTCTGATTTTTAAAAATTTACTTATTTAACTGTTTTTAACAGTGGTTTCCTCTTAAGTTTTTCCCCGTGGAGAAAATCCTCACTTTTCAGAGGATGCAATTTCCTCAATTTCCTAGTCCTTCTAAGGCTTAGGGAAGTATGTTTCAGCAGTTAACCTACCATACTGAGTTACCTCCTTAAAAAAAGAGATGCACAAGACCTTGCCTCAGAGGCAGTGGAGTATTTAAACTTCTGCCTTTCCCAAGCTCACTCTTTAACATGACTGTTTATTGTTAGTGTTGTTACCCATACAAAATCCTTTGTAAATTTTGCTAAGTTATTGTCCACACTAATTTCTTATGGCAAAGGGTTCCCCTTTGGAGTCAGGTGTCAAAATTTCTTATGTTTCCAAGAGGTAGTGAGTGGTGTATTACAGTTGACCATCTTGATTTCCAGATAAGACTCCAGATAATGTTGAATTTAAACAGCTGCCTTTGCTTCTGATTGTGCTTTTTCTGAGGCTTACTGTTCCGAATTATCAAATTGCCTCTGTCAAAACCAACAATTTTTTAACTTAAAAAAAAAAAAAAAACCCACAACTCAAGAGGAAGAGTGTCTGGATGATCATGATTTTCATTCTTTGCAACACAATAGCAGGATAAAGAAACTGCATGGGGAGAGAGAGATTCTAAATAATTACGTTGATTCAGTACACAGGGATATGCCAAGCCTTGCCACAGAGGTACTGCTGCTCTGTTTTATGTGGCTTTTACACCGCATAGAGGGAGACCTGTAAGCACCACAACAAGCTTTCAAAATATTTCAAGGGTTGTTCCACTGTATTACCCGTACGCTTCCACAAGAAGTGTGCAAGGGGAAGGGGGAGGACATGAGGACTGCAAAAAAAAAAAATTCATACACATTAACAGAGTGTGAGAATTTTTAGTACAGAGTTTAAGGTTATTTTTTGGCACTGATGAAGTAAATATTCATCTGTGAGTTTTGTTAACTGAATATTTAAACTGCAGGGGCAGTCTAATGTTGATGTGTATCTCCTTGGTGGTACTTCTCCCATTCTTTTTGAGAGTCTGGGTTTAATAATAGTAATGTTCTCATCATATATTTTGGATAACAGTCATCATGTTTGCTGATATATGTAGGGACACAATGAAAATCAATTAGCTAATGTTTATAAAGGAGGACACTCAGATTCCCTTACTCTGACTAATTACTCTCTGAATACCTGTATTGATTTAGCAGGAGTGTTCCCAACATGGGATGTTCTTTGCAGGGAGAACATCCAAGTCCGGCCAGACATGCCTAGGGGGATGACACGTGCTTCTGATTTTCCAGCCAGTTCTGAGGAGTATATTGACAAATATCTGTGACTTAAATGTGCCACCTTCTCTTCTCTAGGCTCTGCAGGATGTGTTTATTACAACTGATTATCTCCAAGGTTTGTTAGACCAAATAAAACATGACTTGAGGAAATCCTCAGGTTTCAGGGTCTGAACATTGGGGAAGGCAATATCTATTCTAGGATAATATATGTATGAATGCATGTGTTTGGGTGCATACATAATGTTCATACATGTCAGATCAGGAGAAATGTATTCCACTATGTTTGTTTTTTCCTGATCTAACAAGTACTAACTTAATCTGGTTTTAAAAGTACCAGTTTGTAATAAGGAGGTGGCCTGGATCCAAGCACCCAGAGATCCCAGCACTGCTGGGTTTGTGAATGAAGGAGGACTCGGCTAGGGCTCTGCAGTACACACATATCTTTTTTGCTTGTTCCAGGCTAGGGAGGGGTCTGACACCCACTGTGGGTGACAGGTAATGACAGCACCAACTAAACTTTCTAACTAGAGAATACTGAGCTTCAGGCAAAAACTTGGACAGAAGAATGTGAGCTGAAAGGAAAAATCTAATAACTAAAACCGTCAGGTAATACAGTTCTGAGTTTAGGTTTTAAACTCATTGTTCAGGTAGCAGCAGCAACCGAACCTCTGCAGCCCAGATGGCAAAACCCTTTTTAGCTCTGTGCTGAAAGAGCCTGTCCTGAGCCCAAACTACTACAGTTTTTTACTTGAATGAAAGGCACCTCGCCCTGGCTTACTCACAGCTGTCAGTACAGATGAGCAGCTCTTCCACAGCAAAGGATGAAAGCAGTATGTTTGCACCAGGGGGCTGCAGAAAAAACAGCAATCAGCAGTGTGAAGAGCAGACTGTTAGCCTGGGACACCCTTGGTTATATGGCTTGTAGTACTCTGGAAACAGGATGCAGACTGGCACGTATACAGAGCAAGCAGACCAGATCCTCTATTAGTCTCATATCTCATCCTTCACCTATCACGAGTCTCTGAATTGAAGGAAATTTTATCCCAGGCCAGGTATGGAGCGGCAAGCATGCATTTCTCCCTCCTATGACTCAGAGGCAAAGTAGCAGTTTTGGTCTGGCCGAGGTGGAGCTGGGTATATGTTGCAGCCCAAGCATAATAAAGGTCTGGAGGCTATAAGTGGGGAAAACCATTCATAGTCCTGACTTGGCAAAGCTCTTTAAAAAAAAAAAAAAAAGCGCTTTGCCCCAAGCCACAGAACCTCCCAAATCTCAGTTGGTTCCCAGAATTCAGACACCAGTGTTCCTACGAGAAATGAACACACAGAGTTCATTTTAATAAGGATCAAATTGGCAGCTGCCTGGAGTATTAGTTACAAGAAAATAATAGACATGGTAGAGGGAACCTTTAAGCTGTTAAAATTACTATAGGGATGTCCTGTCACTCCTTGAGTCCATTTTCTTTGGCTTTTTCTAAACAGTTGTGCAGCAGTAAATGTATCATCTGGGGTAGGTGAATGTGAACATCCTTTTGGTAGGGTAGTGCTACTCTTAGGCTTTCAGTGTTTCCTAGATTGCATTAAGGTTTGCTTTTTGCTGTAGCTTTTATAGAGAACTGCTTTTGTAGGACTTTCCCATAACTGCTCCACAAATCCAAATGTGTCCCGAGTCTTGCAACCTGACAGCAGAGTATGTATTTTTTTTTTTTTTTTTTGTGGTTCTTGTGATGTTACATCTTCTAACAGTAATCTGGCATCATCTCAACTTTGCAGACTCGAGGGTCAGATGTGATGACTCAGTTGTAGCAGGACAGTACTGCTCACCGTTATGAAGATTTCTCCCTGCAGAAACTCATGTGTGTCTCTGGGCATACTTACATTTTCACAGTTCATTCTTCTTTAAGGAGCCTGAAATATCTGTGGATACCTGACTAGGTGCACAGGTGTGAATCAATCCTAATTTTCTTTGGAACTTAATGGCTTTGCCTAGTGTGGTAGCGAAAGGTCTTGGTGAGATACAGTTTCTGTACAGCTGAGCACAGAAGCCTTACTGAAAACCACATAAACCCTTTTGGGATATGCTGGTTGTGGTGTACAAATGAAGAAGCTGAAGGTTGGAGAGGTTAAGGTCACAGCATCAGAGGAAGAACCTGGAAACTGTGTTTCAGCCACTTTGACAGTATGGAAAAGAAGAAGCCAAAGTTGCTGGTTCTCCCTATTTGGCCACTAAGCATGATTGCTTGTATTGTACTGCTGCAGCAAAGTGTCTTCATCAGAGGTGGTCCCCTACGTAGCCTGGATAAACCACAACAAAATATCCTCGTCACTAAGTCTGTGGATCTGGAGGGGAAAGAAATTAGGGGTAGAAACAATGGATGTTTTTTGCTGGTTGCCAAGATTTATAATGATGATTGTGATGATGATGAGTAGCTGAAAGAATGTTGCTCACATTATAAACCACTGATCTCCTGATGCTCATCAGCAGAATTTCAGTTCTCAGATGTTTATAGCGTTGGGGTGTTTTCTATCCTTATCCAAGTCGTTTATTTAATACAGCTGCAGCCAAAACCCCAGCATGGTGGCTTCCAGCTGCAGAGAGTGTGAGCCCCCTCCACAAACTCCTCCTTGAGCGCCTGCTGTGCTGAGAGCCCAGCACTGGGAGGAGGAGAAGCATCAGATGTCACCATGCAACATATCTTGTTTATCTTTTATTTATTGCAGGTATTTATATAGGGCAGGTCTCTGCTCCATGCTCACAACTTCTCACCAGTGGTGGCTGCCACTTGCCAGGCAGAAGCAGGAGGAAAGCAAGAGAAGGGGCATGAATAATGCAGCACAACATATTTATCAACATTGTCAAGTTTAGCCTTAGATCAAGTTTAGCGGGTATGGAAGGGGCTTTGAATTCCCGCCATACAACATATTAAGATTCGGCTAACTTGATTTTGTAATATAAATGAGGCCAGGAGGCTGAAACCTGGGAAACCTGTGTATAAAACACAGGGTTTTTTTCTTGTTTTTCCTGACTTTTTTTTTTTAATGCCCTTGTGTAACTAGTTGGGGGGGGGAATTGACTGAAAAACATTAGTTGGCTGCAAATACAGTTCTCTCCTTCCTCTGCTGCATAGCTCTCCCACACTGTGATACTGCAGCCGCATGCATGGAAGGGTTGTTTCTGTGCCTCTCCAGTCCTCATGCAACTTCTGGCGCTTCTTTGATGTGTGCTGTCATTTGTAATTGTCAAGGCAAAAGTAATAAACAATTCCAAGTCAGCAAGCCCAGGACGGTATTTCAGCTATTTAAAGTCTCTGCTGGGCTTCTGTGAGCACTGGCCCCAGTGGGGCCAGGCAGCAAGCCGCGTGCCATTTTGGCACTCCCCAGGAACTTTAAAACTGTGTTTGATGGTGGCGTTGGACACTGCTGAGCTCTGCAGTGTCCCCCAGAGAGCACTTGTACCCCTGCCGACAGCAGGGAAACAGAGCTCGTTGGAGAGGAGTGACCCTGGAGTAGGTCTCCCTCAAACTGATATGCAGTTTCCCTTTATTCCCCTAACTTTGTGTGCTCTTTTCCCTATGATGGACTGCAGTACAGCTATTGCTCCTGCTGTCATCTGCATATCAGTGGCTGTCCAACCTCATCACAGGTATGCATGGGGAATGGCACAGCTCCTAGGGATGATCATGGTACCAGCAGTGGTGGAGCAGCCCTACCTGCAACCCTGTGCTTCCCATGCCAACCTGCCCAGCTGTAGGAACAGCACAAACCTCTCAGACTTTGAGAAAAAAAATTATTTATTTATTTGAGCGGTAGGCTAGGACTCAAGAGATATGATCTGTCACAAACTAATCAAGCTGTTTTGAACAAGTCACTAGAGCTGGGATATTCTTAAAGTACGCAGCAACAGCTCTACTCTTTTGCTCTTTGAAAAAAAAATGACAGAAAGTTCCAAAGAACATCAAGGGGAGGGGAGGAAAGAAGCGAAGTGCAAGTTAAATTAGTACTAAGGACTTCAGGAACCCCCACCCTTTATGTTCCTATATTCATCTCTATGCAATGGGAGTGATGTTTCCTTACAGTGCAGACCACTGATACCTGCAGTGGTTTTGCAATGCTGTGCACATGAATAACTTCAATATATTTGTGTATATAAAACAGTGCACATAATCTGTTTTTAATGGGAGTTGCTTATAACCTAGACAGCCTGTGTGGTTTGGGTCCTGGACACCAACATCCCTGTGCTCCGTCCCTTTGGCATTAGACCTTGATTTGTCCCCTGGGTTTCAGGAGGCAGGTGCTGGTCCTCAGGTCTGAGGTCAGGAACTCATCCACAGCCACTTGCCCATGGGTAGATCTTTGTGAAAGCATAATTCAGGGGACATTTATTAACTGATATCACTTTCAGCTGCAAATAGTAACTGCAGATAAAAAAAACTAGTAAAGCTAGACAGAAGCCAGGGCTGGCACTTATGTAGTATGTGATACTGGTTTATAGAGCCTGGTTTTTAAATGTCTGTGAAGGGACACCCAGTTGTGTGTATGTGTGTGAAATTAAAATGGAATTGTTACTCAGCCTGAATTTTAAAAGCCTAACCTCTCTATTTTGAAGACATCCTTCTGCTTTGTGGGAAAGCTCATATTCCTTAAATCGTTCTTTTTAATGGGGCAGGGGGAGTCCACAGGGAGTTTCATGGGCAGTTCACACTGTCAACTCAGCATTTTTTGCACACTCAAAAAACATAAATCTCCACAGTAAAAAAAAAAAAGGAAAAAGCGCCTGGAGTGATGATCTTAATTCTTAGCAATTTTTTTATTTAAATGAGAAAGGTCTAGTTTTTTCTTTTAAATTCAAACAAATAAATATTTTCCAGAAAGCAAACATAATTTTTCTGTTTCTACAGCACACAAGGGAAAGACAGAAAAGACTACTTGACCCCAGAACAACATGATGCTCTTTTTTCCCATTGTCTGGTTGTGGTGAAGGAATGTGCAATCTGCAATCAGAACTGGCAGATGCACAACTTTTGTTTGTAAATCTGACTTCATTATTCCTGCTGTAGGGGTGGGCTGGCCGAAAATGTTTGGGATGCTGACAGTTTCTGGCTTTCCTGTTGAATCATCCATATATTTGGCCTGGACTGAACAAGCAGTAGCATTGCTAAGCTTACATATAGAGTCTTGGGAATGAGGGAGCAGCTGGCATGTTTTAACCTCAGCTTTTTAGCACTAGTTCTTATTATCTCACTGTTATCATGATTTTACTCCACCCCACTCCTCCATTTTATTTTGTCATCTGCTGAGACCACAGACTTTTTAGTTCAGGGTCATCTCCTCCCATTGCATGCAAAAAGTAAGGCAGAGATGGTTTTTACTGGAGATAGCACTATCACATTACTAATAACTATGATCTAATGTTATATATCACTCTGGAACTAAAAGTCCCAGCCACCCACCAGTACTTAGCTATATTTTACTTCTGATGGCTTGTGCAGTGCTACACCTCTGGCTTGTAGTACTCTAATGGCTGTTTCTTTACTTTCTCAGATGTCTGCCATAGTCTAAAGCAATTCCCTTAACGTTAAGGCAAAGGCACTAGGGACAAAAATGATGGGTGATTATGTGATTAAAACCTGTACTAATTTGCATGAGATAGTCTGATTACTTCAAACTTTTGTGTTTCTTTTGGAGCTCTTGAATTGATCTTTTCATTTGTCTAGTAAGACAAAACATTTTTTCTCCTCATTTTCCAAAGTGAAATTTCTTTGTTTCTTAATAGAAAAGCCCAGTTTCACTGTGCCCCCAAAAGATAGTTTTGTTTCCTTTGCAACCACATGTGGGGTTTGAACCACAGACCTACAGCACTGTAACAGTGGTCTCCATCGTGTGTGAATTAAAGGGATTAAAACCAAAGCTAGACAGAAGGGGAAAGCAGCAGCTTGAGGATGGGCATTAGAAATAGGGGGCTGATGCAGGGGTGCTTTGCACCCTTTCCATGGCAATCCCCAGTAGACTGTGCTGTCTCTATGGGTCACCTCTTGTGTCTTCCTGTATTTGATTAGACTACTGACCTTCCCCTTTTTTCACATGTCCCTTTTACATCTCAGCTGGAAACTTTGCCTTTCCATTGCTGTAGGACTGGCACTCTCCTCCTTTCTCCATATCTGCTATTATGTATCCCTCTAATTGAGTAAAACATTTTGGACTGAAGTTGCCATGAAGGATGCTATGCAGAATAAAGTTGGTGTTGTATATATGAAATTGTGAACAGTAATTTGTATAATTCAAGATTATTAAATAAGAATGTGGGTGGATACAGTTATTAACATTGAGTAGACAATGCAGTGGTTTCTTTTTACTGTTTCCTTCTGTTGATCCCTCTTTATTACTTCTCACCTCACTTGGAAACACAGAATATTTGATTTGTGGCTTTTTGAGCATTGTAGCAGTGGGTCAGAGATGCAGGAGATGGAGAAGAGGTTAGGAGGCATCATTTGAGTGTCTGTCACTTAAAGTGACCAGCAAATTCCCTGAGGAGAGTTTGGTGTCTGTGAATCTCATTAGGTTGTTTATTTTATCCTACCTTCTAAGTATCTGATTTTTGCTCACAGTTGCATTTCTGAGTCACGTGTGCTTGGGATCTGAAGGACTGAACAGCTTATTACTATGTCAGTGACCTGGGTGGAGGCCCTACCAAGGACTCCGATCCTACCTTCTTCTTACTTTGAGTTTAAAAAAAAGAAAAGGCATTAAAATTAAAGTCTCACTACTGTAATGAAAAAGGTTATTTCCCCTTCTCTCGCAAGTTAAGTTCTATGCAATTGCCTCTCACTTTGTCCTGTCCATCTCGTAGTCTCATTAGCCGCTGGGCCACAGAGGAATTGAGGAGAGAGAGTTGGGGGTTTTATCTGCATGCTGTTCCAGTGTGGAAGATTCAATGAGATGATGGCTTGTCATTTTTTATTAATGAGTTGGAGCCTGATTCATTATAGATGTGTGGAATGAGCTCCATGTGGCTGCAGGGGGAGGGAAGGGCCTCTGCTGATTAAGAGGTACCTCCACCATGGGTCTTCTCCTGCTTAGTCTTAAGCAAATTGGCTTACCAGCAGGCTATGGGGCAGCTGAGTTAGTGTGTGGCTCAGATTCTCACTGCCCAAGCCTGTGTGTTTCAGCATGTGACAAGTAGCCCCAGAGGAGAAACAGTACTTAGCAATGTTCAACAATTAGACATTACAAAGAGGTTTCTAAAGCACAGTCCCTTAGGCTTTGTCTGTCTCGCTGGCAGGTTGGTGGCTGAGAAAAAGGTTTCCAATGTTTCTGTTCGAGGGGGTGAATTGGTGTGGTGGAGAAAATCATGTTCCCACCAACAGAAGCAAACAGCTGTGTGTCTTTTGGTCCTTCCTTGCATGCCAGTGGCATGAATCATAGATATGTGTATATATAGATACACATATATATATGTAAAAAAATTTAAATTTATATATATATATTTATAAAACCCACATGTTCATAAAAACCCAGTTGTGTTCAGAAGGAGGTATGTCAAGTACTGAATAGGTTGAGGGCGAGTGACCCTCTTTCTCTTGGCAAATCCAAATACCTCTGAGTAGAAGTGGTTCCTGGCATTTCAAGGACGCCCCCAGCCACACCACCAGGAACCCCCTCTTGGCAGGTGCAGGCAGAAACAGCCGCATCCTAAGGCTACCACCACTTCACCAGCAGCTCCTGGCTCCAGCAGCCTGTGCCCATGGCATGCATCTCCCTCACTGACCACATGTACTTCCTACACGATACTTCCTTGGAGGAGGAGGAATCTAGATAGTAAGAGCTGTTGAATGTTAGAAAACAGGGTAAAATACTTAAAGATTATTTAAGCCATTTAAAAAAGCCCAGCCCAGGCTCTTCTCCTTGCAGAAACTTAATGAATTCTACTTTTGGTGCTTCTGAGTTTCTGCCTATCACTAGAAGACGACCTCTGAAGCTGCAAAAGGGACACCTCTCTCACCTCTTGTCTCTATAGGCCTAAGAAGTGCAAGTGAATATTGCAGCTTTCAGAAGTGTCTGTGAGAATAATCTGGCCTTTTGGAGAGTAACCAAGTTGCAACTCAAAGCAGAGTGGGCATAATTTAGCTTACTTGTTGTATTGTGTTTATTAGTATTTAAATTTGTAAGTTGTTTGCTCTTTGCAGAGATAGGTATCCATTTAGCATTAATTGGTGCAGACGGTCAGAAAGCAGCATGCAGTTGGAGATGTTTCTTGTGTTCTTTTTTATCTAATATGAAGGACATTCAGATTGAAGTTATCTGGCTGCCCTCTGTATACAGAAAATGTAAAATCTGTGTTTGGCAGTGGTGTCACAGTGGAAAGGTTTTGTATGTATCCTTGTGCCATACAGATGCACTGACAAATACACGAGTTCCTTCTCTGCATCAAACCACCAACGGGAAGTGATTAAGTAAATATTCTTGAGCATCTTAGAGAACTGTTAATTTAATAGCTCTTGTTGAATAAGGGAAATTTTTCTTGCTTTGCACTTATATTTGCCCTTAGATAAATTCTGGCTGAGGTTATGGTTCTGGTGATCCTCAGAGGACAGAACATGCTGTTTTCCAGTACTGTTATTTATAATCATGCAGTGTGGTTCAAATGTTTTAAAGGTAACTGCACAACTGGCTACACACTGAAAGAAAGATATGCTGTTCCTGTCTTCGGTGAGAGCTTTCTTTTCCAACATATTTTCAGACCCTTAAGTCTTTTCAAATGGTTGGGTGTGCTATGTAGAAACGTAAATAAAAACTCAAGGTTCCATTTGTTATTCTCTGTTTGCAAGGAAAATAAAAGATCAAACTGTCCTTGCAGTAAAAGTGAAGGATTGAAAGGGTTAATGCAACAAACAGACCTAAAGGAATCTTTTCTCCTTGTAAAATATGCAGCCAGAGTGACAGCAGTATTCCCAGAGTCAAGTTATCTTTTACATTAGTGAATGTTGTTCCTAAAGCTTTAGCTGGGGTAATAAATGATTCATGGGAACCACACCTTTGTGTACAGGCGTCCACTTGATGTTCAGTCCATACGCAACTTCAAGAAGCCTTGTGCAGGAGCTCTACAGCTCCAGTTCAGCAGCTTTCTCCCAGTAACTGTGACAGGGTGAAAGGCATTTGAGTAACAAACAGTAAGTCGAAGGGAAAGGTTTCTCTTCTGCCTCTTAAAGTGTAAATTAGCAGTGTGTGTTTGTGCTTTCTGTGCAATGCAAGTTTGATGCACACTCCTGAGAGTCTGGATGCGGAGAGAAGGCTAAGGAGGAGGTTGGCTGAGTCTATTCTCTTTGGAAAATAAAAAAAAATAGGAAGGGAACTTTAAAAGTTGTGTGTCTTAGTTCTCCAAGCACTTCCCCAACGTGCAACTAATGATACCTCCCAGTACATCCTTACTGGGAGGGAACAAGGGAGACCCCATTGCAGAGGAGCTCCAAGTCAGATGACATTTAGAGTTGGGTTGGAGAACAGGTCTCCCACTCTCTAACCTGCTTACGCTGTTAATGTCCACTGGCAGACTGACCCTCCTCCCAGACCCTTCTGTGCCCAAATGCATCAGTGAACACACACTTCTTCTGGGAGAAAGTGGCTATCCCAGGTGGGAGCTCAGTTTTAGATTTTGGAAGGCCAAGGCTCAGTCCCTGCTGCCTCCAGAGTTTGCCCTGCTGGGTTAGTAATTTGACAGTTAGTTATGACACTTGATATGACGTATTAGGTATGTTAACTTGGCCTGACATAATGCATGATAAATGATCTATGCTAAACTGATAAACCACTGGCATAATTAGACTTGCACATCCAGAGGGTTCTTCATCTCATCTGGAGGATGGATTGTAAAATGATGGGGAAAATTGCTTTTGGAAGACTCTTTCCACAGATGGACGGGAGCTAACAAAATGTTCCACGTATGAGGAATGAACCCTATCTTTACTCTCTCTGCTTGTGTTTATATGGGTGAAGAAATCAGGGCAGGACGTATTGTCTGACCCTATGGGCCAGTTTAACAGCACTGCTCATGTCCATATGGCTCTATTGCCCTCATCCCCAAATCAAAGCAATTCTACCTACATCATATACAGGAACATCCTTGAGCCAATGCTCTCTTCCCAGCTGTGCCCACTGCTTCCTAGGCATGGCACTGGAAGGAGGTTGCTGTTAGCTGAACAGAGCACCTTACTAGTTCCCTGGTGGGACTCGTCTCCAGCGCAGATAACTGAGAGGATAACCGTCAGATTTTGAGACACTGTAATTACTAAAGACAGATTTGTCCAAGCAGCAGGACTCATGCAAGATTAAAAACATCTAGAAAAGATTCTTCTCTTTGGGACAAACAAGGTAGCACGTGATTTGACCGATTAGTGGTAGAGAGTGGACATTGCTAATAGACCGTTATGTCAGGACATTGGACGGTCATTCATAACACTCATTGTGTTCTGAGATCTAGTGAGAAATGAGTGGAGAGAGACGAGGAGGTGTAGGGACTTGCCTGGAAAGTTTTTCAGCAGCTTAAAGAGGAGACCAGAGTGTAGCAGGACAGCAAGCATCCAGGAATGAAAAATACCAGTGATGGGCATTTGTCCCAGTTCATTCTGTTTTCTCCACAAATCATGTGAGGGGGGTTTTGATTTTGATCTTGAGTTGACTTCCAAATGGATAATTCTTATGTCATTCCTCTTATGACTAACCCTTGTGTGAACGTGAAACTTTGCTCCAAACATTCAGCTGACTTTCCCAGAGTCTTGTTTGCTAGTACCACAGTTCCCTGGAGCAGCAAGCACAATATATTGGAGACCTGCATTTTATGTATCTCTCTCTCCAGCAGTTCATGAATAGTAAGCACAGAGGGTTTTACAAGGACAGATATGGAATAGTCTCCATTACATTTGAGTAGAAAGTGCAGCATACAATTGACATAGCTCAGTCTTGGGTGTTTGCTGGTTTAAAAGAAAAAACAATTTCCAACAATTGAAGGGTTTTTTTCTTACCAGACCAATCACAAACTTTTGAAGCATGAAATGAATTTCACTGGCCCTTGCCAATAAGCTTCTTTCTTCAATATTGGTTTTTATGAAACGGCTATAATCTGTGCAGGTAATGAACGAAAGCTACACTTTGAAGTCCCACCTAACATTCTTCTTCTTGATTTATGGTGTATTGGTTAAAATAGTAAACTGATAATGATGGCAAAATAGTGATAAATCACTATGGGCTGATGTATCAGAAACAAGAGGAAATGTTGAGAAGGAAGAAACTTGGAGCCAGTTGAGGAACAGCTGGGTGTTCCATAGATATGAAAATTTCCAGAGAGTCAACAAAAATACAAATTAAAAGACACACTCCCTTTGTTTCTGTCAAGATTGGGCTGTTCTGTATGAAATAAACTCAAGACATTTATGATGAATTAAAGTTCCCACACCCTCCAGTGTACCAAATCTAATTAGAAAGTGCTAGTGGAAGTCTGTTCAGACCAAATACCTGGCTGGATCTGAAGTTTAGATCTGGATGTGATCATTCAATTTTGTATAGTTCTTCAGAAGATTCACATTTAGATCTCACTCCTGCCAAAAAATTGCCATCGTTGATATGTTTAGTATGAGTAGTTTTAGCATATGAGTAGTTTTCTAAAGGTAAAGCAAAGTAACGTTATCTTGTATTGCCTCAACTTCTAAGTAATGCCTCTTTTCTGTTTATTGGATGTGTTTTCAGATAATTCTTTTTTATTTTTCTGTCAGAATCACATAATTGTAATATGTTCTGGCTCAGATGTACTTTGGGTAATGATATGCCAATAGATAAATAAAAGATGGAGCAATATCACCCCTCTCTAAAAGTAGTTTGAAGAGACGGTGATATCTCTGGAAGTCTTCTGAGAACTGAAAAGTTACCTGATCTTTTGAGAAGCTGACCTATCCCAAATTGATCTTCATAGAAAGCGTTTGGGTTAAATTCTCTCTCTTATCTTGTCTCGCAATGGAAACTTTCTTTGGACTTGGTGCTAATCATACCAATGAGCTGGCTCTGATTGGTACTAGCTTGCAAAAGGCCTCTTTTGTTCTTGTTAGAGTATCTAACCTCTAAATCTATTTAATACCCTTTCCCTGGTTGTCCATCATTATGACACATGATTTTCCAAAGGATTTACTATTAGTTAGCAGCACAGGGCTTTCTCCCTGGGGTAGCAGCTACTTGCAGTGAAGAAAATGCATGTTCAATGTAGCAATTTGTCTTTTTTTATATATTTATTATAAGAGTAAATGAGTTATTGTGGGGGACTTCAATATTATTGCAAATTAGGTGCTACAAGACAAGCTGTGCACATTTGTTATGTTTCCAGGCATACACAGCATGCATAGCAGTTCAAAAATCAGCAGTCATATTATATCTATGCTTTTTCCTGGGCAGCTGCTACTTTACAGGTATTTTTGTAGTGTGACTGTTCCATAACTCTGCTTACTTCAAGTGAAGGGAGGGGGGAATCTGTCACAAAAGTGATTGCTATAAAAAAGGTTTTGATGAGCATGAAGGCATGAATTATAAAATCTCTCAAGATTTAGTTTCCAAAGTAGGCACTGGCTAATGAATATACAGAGAGCATTACTTGTCGTATGTTCCTTCTATAATAGTAATTTATGAACTGGTTTTTTTTTCCACTTGCACCTTTCTTGATGTACTTGCAGGCTGGAAACTTATTGAAATTATCCATTGCTCCTTTATTCAGAAAAGTGTACAGAACCAAGCAAAGCACACACAACCAAATTTTAACCAACTTCTACTTCAACAAGGGGTTTAAATTACTTGCTGAACTTTAAGTCAGCAGAATTAGTCTAATGTTTTGTTTTTAGCAGCCCACAAAACATGGGGTCTCTGTTTTGGGGAGGGAAAAGAGGGTGTTCTGTCTTGAGTCAGGCTTCTGAGTTTCTTTGACTCTTGCCTGAAAAATATCTTTTCACATAATTTCATCTCACAAGAATGCAAAAACAAGCAACTAGGCAAGAGATCCTTGCTCAAATCCTCTGCTTCCCAAACTGAGCCTTTTTCTCTAGTTTAACCATCAGCCTAATCCTGGATTTAGAGACTAATCTGGATTCAACCTCTGCTTCTTTTGATGTTCCTGCAGGACAGTTGGTGTCTGGTGGGAGGGAAAAACATCCTGTGTACAAAACAGTAAAGAAAGAAATTCTGAAAAATCTCCTTTGTTCCATCACCTTTCAGAAAAGAGGAACAGATAGGAAGGTGCATACCTCCTGCAACTCTGCTCTTCTACTTTTTTTTTTTCCCAAGGAGAGAGAGCCCATGTGTCATGTTTCATGTAATACTGGTTATATTCATCATAGATGACCTGGATCATTTGTACTTGTGGTTTATAGTCTCTCGACGTGCATTGTTTTCTCTAGCTTGAAATATAGCACATTAATGAGGTATGTATCTGTTCAGATGTATGCAGTCAGCTCATGAAAGATGCTTTGGTAGCTCTTCATCTAGTTTGTCAACAGCTAGCATTTTGGCAGTTACAGAGAAGAAAAACATCCCGAATTCATACAAAGGACTAAGAAAAACAGACACGAAACTTTTGGAAGCCATGTTTATGCATAGTGAAGATCACTGTGTAATTGGGCACATTTAACTTCCCTAATCCAATTAAGGCACATCCAATTTTGATGGGGCTCTATTGATATTTCTGTTCTAGTTTTGCTGGGAGTGGACTGCAGCTGGTGTAACCAACAACCTGAGAAAGAATGGCAGCTCTGGAAAATATCACGAAGGCTGCATGCTTACAGCAGTTCATGTTGATAAGTCAGGATGGATATGTTTGGTGAGAGGAACCAGGGATGCTGAAAGCAGTGGGAGAACCTCAGGTGCTGGTGCCTGGACTTCTGCTGAAGCTGGACCAGGTTGTAACCTCCAGCATGGGAGCCTTCGCTCCACCTTCACTCTATATGGGATGGCCCATGCAAGCAGTCTGTTTCTCTTGCTGTGTGGAAATCTCTCATTTCACCTGTGCTTTCCTGTTAAGCATGAGCAGCCAGTGTTTGGCAGTGCCCACCTGGCTGCTTTTCCACACTGGCTCCTTCTGTGCCAGTTGCTTGCTCTTCCTAACATGCCTGATGGTCTGCAGTGGCATCTTTGCCTTCTCTTATTACAAAAAGGGGTCACTTTTTACTGTTTTCCTGTATGGGTTCTAGAGTTATTTGGTGATGAGAATAGAATAACTGGGAAGTGCTGGGAGTCCTATATTTAGCTTCTCATTTGGACACAGGTTACAGCTCCATGCTTACATGCTTGCGCAGTGCCGTAGAAGGCTGTAATATATCAGTTTTTAACTGTTCACTTCAGTAAGCATTGGACCAGGACCTGTTTGCAACATGATGGTAGATCTACAGGAGCAGTGGATTGTGTTCCTGGTTACCAAGGCAAACTAGAAAGACCTTTCAGACAAACTTGGGAAGGACAAAACACGATTGCTCTTTCTCTATCAGGCAAAGAGAATAATAAGAATTTTCTTACTGAGAATTTGTGAGGCTTAAGCAACTGTGGAATAAGTCCTGTTGCTGCAACTCCCTATTATTACTGTTCAATTGTCCAGAAAGCTGCCTCAGATTGGCAGAAATAAGTTTATTTGCATGTTAGTGCCTTCTGTATCCAGGCATTGCAGGCGCCAATCTGGAGTGATGTACTAAGGACAAAGAATATGAAAAACTACATCTTGAAATACATCTAAACTCAAATAGTTCAAGTCTCAAGGGGCAAAACTGTTACAAGTATTCCTGTTGAGTAGTAACAAGTAGTCCCATTAAGCATTAGCTAGAAATCAGCATGCCTCCAAGAGAACCCAGCAACATTTATTCCAAGACAGATTTGTGGGTGAGATGAGCAGCAGTGTCTTTGTACTCCAGTCTGAAATACTTATCCTCCAAACATCCCTCTGAGCTCCCAGTTTCCAGAGGCCAGGGTTGCCTCTTAATCTTTGTTTGCATTCACCTCTCAGAGATTGCTGTTTTCTCATTACAAACCGCTGTGCTTTTCAAATGACAATGAAGGTAACTTTTAGCCCAGAGACTGAGCTAGTTATTTGATTTAACTGAACTAGTGGTGTATGTTTAGAGGCTTTCTGATTCACAAGAGTTTCTGTATGTACATTCTTAGGAGAATCTTTGCTATCAGGGACTTTTTTCCCTGCTCTTTGTAGGAGCTGAGACTAAATTTCTCCCAGCTGTACAGAAATCTTTGTTGCCTTTAATTGTTTAGTATTCCACAGAAATAATATTGCCGTCATCCTTTTTTTCCATGTGCTACTCTGATATAAATGCATCTTTTATGTTCGCAGATTTGGCCGACGAGTATGTTATTTCAGCTACTTTTCATTAACAACTTGGGGTATTTTAGCTGTGCAGTAGCTTTTTCACTGTGTTTCAATGCTAGTTTACTATTGAATGAAATCTAATACATTGCTTATAATTAACAGGGAGGAATGTTACCCTATCATCGGTTCACTGCTATGATGCTTACTTTAAGATTTTAACAAAGAAAATATTCTTTGGTCTTGAAATGCTTTGCAATTCCAACTAGGCTGCTTAAAATAAACATTGTTTTTGAACCAAACTTTTCCCCCCTAGTCCCCTTCCAAAACAAACAAAATATTTCAGTGGCCATCAGATAGAAATTTGACCCTAATTACATGCTTTGACTATTTGTGCCATGTAGTAGGAGAGCAGAGAGTGATAGTTTGAAACTGAATGCACTTTAACATATGATCACGTACTAGCAGAAATACACAGCATGTATGTTGAAAGGTATAATGGGAGTTATGTGTTCTTGTAAGCTACAATTTGCGTGAAGTGAGGTGGGATTATTTTCTGTAGTGATTAGCAGTTCTGGGACAAGCCCAGAAACCCTTACTCGGCTGTAACTCCTCATACTCAGTCATTGTTCAGATATTCATAATATCAAGGGAAATTTGCATTAGCTGTGTTTGAAAAGACCATCCAATTTCTTGCACCACTACAGGTTTCAGTAGTCTCTGGGACAAATCTCTAGTGCTCAACAGCACAATTTTCCTTGTGACCTCTTGCTCCAGAATCGGGGATGCAGAATTTCATGGTGGGGTTGTCCCTTGGAGCAGCTGCCCAGCTCTCTTTGCTTGTTAAGTCACCATGTCATCACTCGCATTCCTGGACATTTCTCTGGGGAACCCTGGAAGCCAGATGGCTTCCGGCTCTCATAGCAAAGCCCTTATCGGTGGCTGGGTACTTTCAGCTCCCAAAGCACCAGCTCAGCCCCTGAAAAAGGAGGGTGCCCAACCCAGACTCTGCTCAGTGGGACCTGAGAAGAGGTGGCAAAGCACTGGGCGCAGTGGTAGTTCCCCTGTGGTCAACTGAAGGACTGCCTTAGTAAATATTATCGTACAGACATAACATGCTGCAGGTTGATGCTGGTGTGGAACCACCCCCACAGAGAGGTGAATCACAAAGCAGTAAGACTTTTTACTCTTCCCTGAGTTGTTATGGCCTTGTTTCAACTGTCTTGACCCCCATGCCCCAGTTTCTTTTATTAAGCTCAGTATGCCATGCTAAGCTCTTATCCTTACCAAACTCAGTGCCTCTTCTGAAACTCAAATTAAAAATAATAATAGTAATGTTGTTTCATTTTCCTTTGGTGTTTCTTTTGTGTTTGTTTATTTCCTTGTTTTGAATATGGTTTATCGCTTTGACTTTGGTTTCCCTAATGTATTGGCAAAATTTGTGGTAGTTCTGTGAAGACATTACTTCTAGACAGTGACCTAAAACAAAACACAAGGGAAAAAGAAAAAAGAGGATGTTGTCTCTTAGTTACAGAACAGCTAGTCTTTTTATATTGAAAAAGAGACTAACTCTTAAAGAATGCACTGTAATTTGTATTGTAGATCTAATTTGTGCAAGTCTTATGTGCAACCATGTGTTAGAGTGTTTGCAAAAATTAAAACTTTGAGATGGAGGAAGACATAGAGTTTAATTTGTAATTTGTGCAAACATTTTAATCTCCCTCCAGAAGACTCGTGAACTCTCTTCAAGCTCTGAATATTTAATAGTTTAGAATAAGCTTTTCCAAGGGGCTTGAGGTATCAAGGACAAACTCTGAAATGCAAATCACATTCTTGGGCCCCACCCCTATTTTGATCAAACCTACACCTTCCACCTCTAGTATATAAGCTACTAAAGAAAAGCACTGTGGTAGGGTCTGTGTGGTCCATGAGCAATATCAGTTATGGCTTCTAAAAGTGGTATAAGCACACATCTAATACAGATGTCACTGCCTATCTGAGCCCTAACTGGCTTTTAATACAATGAAGAAATCACAGTGAGCCAGCAGTACCATTGGATCCTGTCACAAGATGGAAGAACTGAATCTGTTCAACAGCCTTATTAGAGACTCAGTTTTGAGTGGCTTTGATGTTCCTGTGACTGCTTCAGAAAGGAAAATGAATCACTAGTTTACTGGATGTCTCCCAGCCCAAAATGGCTGTGCCAGGATGGTGCACCAATGGATACCTGTGGGAGTTCTGCAATAGAGGCTTTTCTGTGAAGAACTTTGACAAAATGAACAGTGTTCATTTTAATCCGTTCTGATCATTACACTTGGGTGCTGTACCTCAAGTGTTCCTTCTGGGACAAATGCAATTTAATATCTTCATCAATGACAGGAAGGGATTGAGTGAACTCTCAGCAAGTTTGCAGACGACACCAAACTGAGTGGTGCAGCTTATATAGAATCATAGAATCACCAGGTTGGAAGAGACCCACTGGATCATCGAGTCCAACCATTCCTATCAAACACTAAACCATGCCCCTCAGCACCTCATCTACCCGTGCCTTAAACACCTCCAGGGAAGGTGACTAAACCACCTCCCTGGGCAGCCTGTTCCGGTGCCCAGTATGCTTGAAGGAGAAGGGATGCCACCTGGAGAGACCTTGATAGGCTTGATAAGTGGGCCTATGTGAACCTGGTCCTGTACCTGGGTCAGGGAAATCCCCAATATAAATACAGACTGGAGGATGAATTGATTGAGAGCAGCCCTGTGGAGAAGGGTATGAGGGTACTGGTGAATGAAAAATTGAACATGAACCAACAGTATGTGTTTGCAACCAAGAAAGCCAACCGTATGCTGTGCTGCAAAATAAGGAGCATAGCCAGCAGGTCAAGGGAGGTGATTCTTCTCTTCCACTGTGCTCTCACGAGACCTCACCTGAAGCACTGTGTTCAGTTCTGGGGTCCTAAGCACAAGAGAGACATGGACCTGACAGAGCAGGCCTGGGGGTGTGCCACAAAAGTGACCAGAGAACTGGAACACCTCTTCTGTGAAGAAAGTCTGAGAGAATTGTGGTTATTAAGCCTGAAAAAGAGGAGGCTCAGCTGTTCAGTACGTAAAAGGGGCTTATAGAAAAACATTTTACTAAGTACAATGGTTTTAAACTGAAAGTAGGTAGGTTTAGATTGGGTATTAGAAAGAAATTCTTTACACTGAGAATGCTGAGACACAGGTTGTCCAGGGAAGATGTGGATGTCCAGTAACTGGAAGTCTTCAAAGCAGGGTTGGACTGGGCTTTGAGAAACTTGAACTAGGGGAAGGTGTCCCTATTGAGGTGTTAGATTAGGTGATTCTTGAAGGTCCTTTCCAACCCAAACCTTTCTATGATTCTGAGTTTATAGATTGTTTGGCTTGAAGCAGTTATGCTGAAGAAGGTACAGATTTGCAGTGTGGCTTGTCTCAAAGGCACTCTCCCAGACAATTTGGATGCTGTGTTCCTAGTAATGATGAATGATGTGCCATAATCAGGCTATTTTATATTATGCACACACCCAGTCATCAATGGCTTCCTGCTTGGGAACTGTGGTATTCAGACACATTAGCAGCAACAGCAGCAAAGGCGTGTAAACACATTTAGACCCATTAAGTCAAGGCCAGAAAAATGTTGGCCCATTCCCACCATGAATATAATAACTTGTTTACTAGTTCAGGTCCAGCTCATGTGCTGGAGTGGTTTATGGAGCAACCCAGATTGGTGGCCACATCCCAAGGAATCTCCTTGACATAGGGATTGACTGAATATGGGCCAGTTACAAGGCCGTTGCGGTTCCCTTCTTTATTCTGCTCTGCTGTGTGTTTAAGGGATGATGGCCATTTTGATCATAGTTTATTCCTGACTCAATGTTTATTTCTCGGATTTGCTGTTGATGCCAGTTTCACTATTCATGGTGGAAAGATGAAAATAAATTACACTGAAACCCACCATCAGGATCTGCTTGGGTGAAGTCCTGTTATTTTATAATTAGTTCTGATGCTTTTGGCCCAGCTGCCTAGAAACCAGCTCTAATCATCTTACAAAGCATAATTTCTGGGGGTTTTTTTCTTGATTTTGACAGCGCTTTGTGGTAATGTTGTGATGTCTGACTCCAGTGGTGCTTCCAGTGAGTTTATACGACCAAGTGGTCAGGATGGAGCAATCATACTTAGACTGTCCTTAAAGATACTCTTCAGTGAATTACATTGATATGTTTTTGTCTGACACCACAAGGTGATGGTTCTGTGACTTCAGTGTATCAGTCTTGCTTTGTGTTGGAATCAGTATTTTTGTACCTTCAGGTGTGTGGGTGCCAGCAGTACCATTTTATGGGCAACTGAACGTACTGTAGTATCAGTGTTTGGCACTGAATATTTCAAAAGTGTTCTAGAGTAAGCTCCAAATGGCTGAGGATATGGGGAATGAAACCAGACTCCGATGTACCTGCTTGTTTGCTTTTTAATAGAGCTGCTGATTGATTTTTATGCATTCAGGGAGTATGTGTGGGTTTTTTACAAGAGTTAGCTTGGTATTGCAGCTCCAGTCTCAGTAGCCTTAAAGGACTTCTACACACATTTTGCTATGGGTCTTTGAAGGCAATGACTCATAGGTGGGTTCAACCTGACTGCATGGAAAAGTGATTTTGATCCTTTCCAACAAGGGGCACTACTGCCAGTCTGTGTCAGCCAGCACACGCTCTGTTCTCCTTGTGTGTATTCACATTTCCTGTGAACCCATGACAAATCTGAGCATGTGTGTGGCAGTATTTTTCTTTTCTAAGCTAAAATATGCAGTAGCAATGGTCCAAGTCAAGCTAAACCTAAGCACTTAGATACTTTGGTAGTGTTCCCATTATAACAGATATGAAAACATCCATAGCACAGAAGGGATTTTTGCAAATCCAAGTAAAAACCAACAAATGGAAAGCTCATTACAATATAGTCATTAATTCTTCCGCTAAATTAACAAGGTTAAATATAATTTAGTGAGTTTCTCAATGTAGGTCTGCTTGATCCATTAACAGGAGTTTAAAACAAACACTCTGTGATAACCACATTTCTTAAGAACTGCATCAAAAGAACTCTTGCAGGTCAGCCCTGGATCTGTGATATTTTGGGCTTAACCATGCTCTTGGGACCACTTCCAGTGTTTAATATGCAGTGAATAAATAAGCACTCTGGAGCTCTTTTTCTTTTTTCCTTCTTTTTTTTTTAATTTCTTCTCTTCCTCACCGCCCCAAGTGTAAAAGGGTCTTAGAAACATTATTGGTGGCAGGAACACCTTGTGCAGTTCAGAAGAAAAAACTTCTCTGGCTTGAGCTGTTTCCCACTAATTACATGGCTGAAGGTGGACCTTTAGGCAAGCTATCCCATGGTATTGTCCTGGACAATCTCCACCAAATCTGGATTGGTCAGGCTGAATGCAAAGAGAGTAGTCATTATCGCGGTTATTTTCTTTTAAAACATGCTCCTTAGCTCTTCTTTGCTGGGTGTTGGTTTTCAAAAAGCACTTATAATAAACGTGGGCCATCTATATTTAGCCCAACTTTTGTTCGTTTGCTCAGTTCAGAAAACCTACTGTTTGAGGTTAGCCTTGAGTAAACTTGTACTATTTACTTTGGAGCATTTCAAAGGGAACAAAAACACAAATCATGATGAGGCTAATAAGAAGTTTGGGTGTTTAGTTTAAATGTGTACACAGCAATCATTGTAGAGGAAGTCCTTCTCTTTGGGAGTACATTATTATTAAGCAGCATTGCTGTTTGCCTGGTTTTGTCTGGTCCGCAATTTGCATTCACTTGATGGATTGCCAGGGTCGGAGGTGCACTACTTGGGAAACACTGAAGTGCCGTCTCAGCAAACTCTTAAGAGGAAGGGAACACTAATACAAGCATTTGCCCAAACTCCTTGAGTCTTCTTAGGCTTCCTTAGGCTGTGCTAGATCAATATGACAGTTTGCTAAGAAGCTTTGGACATGCATTCACAAACTCTCTCTATTGGCTTTCTCGGCATGTTATTCAGGAGGTAGCTGCTAGTGAAACATGTCTGCTACCAGCACAGAAGATTTATACATGCATTTTCTTCTCCTGCTAAGTGATTTATTTACTAGCAATAATGCCTCGCAGAGCGGCTTGGTCCAGTTTGCAGAACTCATTATGTCGACCCTCAACAATCTATAGATGAATGGGATTGCTCGCTCTCTCAGTTTTTTTTTCTTCTCTCTGTCCCGCTTTTTTAAACATGGTCACATGGCTCCAATCCTCCTGTTCAGTGAAGTGAGATGATCCTAAGCTGATGAACGTTTCTTTCCATGCTTATGCACAGAGGTGAGTTCTCTTGTGCTACCTGTCTACGATCAAGGAAGGGTTTACTTACTTGCTTGCTTTAATTCTATTACTTTGCTTACTGATTTCGTGTTGTCGGTTGCTTGCAAATGGGTGGGTTTATAAAGGAGACAATTTCTATAACTTATTTCCCATGATATACAAGCCCTGCAAAATACAGCAAAATGTATTATTGCAAAAGGTTTTAATGGGAAAAACTTTGCACTGGCCTTTACTCACAGAGCACTAAAATCTCTTCTGTTCTTGGGCTGCTAAATTCTCGTGCTGGCGCCTCTCAACCTTCCCGCTCGCTGACTGGCTTTCGTCCCTGCCTCTACTGAGCACTTGGCAAGATTCAGCTCTTTTGCCACCCTCTGACAGAGGATGGGAACTCAGCTGCTCCAACAGCTCTCACTGTTGATCCCTCAGCTGGGTGGGGGCTTATGCAAAGGTGAAAGGTGACCAGATTATTCACGTTTTTATCTGTGAAGCACTAGCAGTGCTCTTCATGTCACCGACAGGAATGATGCAGGTAGTCTGGGCTCAGATGTGCCAGGGAATCCTTTTGGGAAACGAGGAGCCTTGTTCCCATCTTCCCACTTCACCTAAGCCTTTGTTTAGGGAGCACTCTGGCACATTCAATATCATCCCCCTCCCCAAATGCCTGAACAGATATATGATTCCTCGGACATGTGATTTAAAAATGTTCCCAGGCATCTTAAACTGGTTCACATTTTATTAGCCCTGCCAAGTTCTAAGCACACCTTGAATAAATTCATAGTTGGTGGTTGTGGCGTATGTACCTTGGCTATCGTGGGTGGATAAAAAATGTTTTATACCCCTGAGGAGCAGCAAAAGAGTGAGCTCTCTCCATGCAGCCAGAGGAGTGAAAAAGTTGGATTAAATCATGTCTGTCTGCCTGTGGTTGAACTAGCAATGAGGCATTTTCAATCAGAGGTCAGGGCTGTGGTCAAATTTTTGCTTCAGTTTTTCCTTGCCGTAGTTTTCCCTCATACCAGATTCTCTGTGAAACTCCAGAAGGACCGAGACACTCTCTGTGTCTGACCTTTTGGGGCAGGATTTTTCAGACAGTCCTGTTTCAATTGAACTCACTGCCAGAGCACGCAGGAAGGAAGCGACATGTGTTAGTCATACACCCTGGTGTGTGTTTAGCGTCCAATTTGTGTACAGTCCAGGAATAACCCAGCATAATTCTGCAAAGCTGGACTCATGCTTAGATGTTTTGATGTTTGGGCTAGGAGAGAATTTCTTCATACATGAAACAGGCTTTCAGCACTTGGGACGGATCAATACCCTCCACTAGGGAGTTCAGGCAATGAAAATGTTTTTGCAATAGATGCCTGAGCTCAACCTGTGCAGAGGCGTCTTGGGCTAAGTGAGTGCACTTCAAATCTGGGCTTTACTTGCATTTACCCATCCAAGCTGGACCCACCACATGTGGACGTGGGCATCATTACCTTGGCGTCATGGGCATCGTGGCCCAGGGACAGCTGCTATACGTCTGTTCAGAGGGGGAGCATGTGCCACAAAAGGCAGATTGTGAGAGGTGTGGGAAGAGCCTGAGCATGCTCGCCTTATTCACCAGGCTTTGGAAACAGTGCTGGGGGCAGCCGCGCCAGGCTTGACATCTTGAAGCAACATTAATTAAAAGTAACTTTTTAATCCTTGAGGGAAGAGAAACAAGAAGTGACAGTCTCCTGGCTACAGCCCTTCAGTTTTAATCCCAGTTTTGACTTTTTGCCTGAGATCGACAAGCCACAGAGAACAAAAA
The DNA here is from genome assembly GCA_033558105.1 of Coccyzus lansbergi. Classification (NCBI taxonomy): domain Eukaryota; kingdom Metazoa; phylum Chordata; class Aves; order Cuculiformes; family Coccyzidae; genus Coccyzus; species Coccyzus lansbergi. Next base: position 535,075 of record JAUMJK010000801.1, on the reverse strand, counting down.
CATATTTTAAAAAGTTTTTTTCAAAGCAGATGAATGTTAATCATGAGGGTGGGATTTTTTTGTTGTTTGTTTTTTTTTTTTTAACTGCTGCTGCTGCTGCTTTGGAGTAACTGGAACAATAGACAGCCTCTCCTGAAACCACTATCCTCCTGCTTTAAATGATTGTCATTCTGCTCCTATACCTAAGGCAGTATTTTACTCTGAGGTATTCACTGTTGTACATCGTGTTTGGCAGTTTTAGGGACATGAAGCTACTGTGCAGGATGGCCAGTCCTTTGCATTACCTGAGCGTAGTATTAGGACAGTCTCTGCAAAGGGTCTGCGACTTTGGCAATCTGTGGTCAGAGGGACTGGGATAAACCAGTATCTGGATCTGTGGAGTTGAAATTGGGTTCTTTGAAACTAAACTGGAAGTGATGCAGGGGAGGCAGGAGATGCCATTTCTCTTCTTACTGCAAAATCCTGCCCTTTTTTCCCCTCTAACACAAAGTATTCATCAGCACATCTGTTCCCTGGCAAGGATCTCATCCTCTTACTGACTGGGAACACTTCAACAGTCCTTCTCTGCTCAGCTACCTGTTAGAGCAGCAAGGATTTCCAAACAATCCACCAATCCAAAAATCTGTGTATGCCATACTGCAATTAACATTCCTTCTGAGCGCCTTGCATTAAGAATCTCTATATGTGTCTTGAAGGAAGCCTCTGAGAGATTGTCCTTTATGGAGGAGTTATAAGAGATTTCTTATGGATGAGTTCACCTATAGAAAATACAGAATTGTTAGTCTATGTAGTTCAAGAAAAAAACTGAATTAGCTAGACCCAGACAAGAATAAGTTAACAGTACTCACTAAGGAGCCTTGAGTGGAACTAGAAAAGAGAAAAATGGCCTGCTGATAAAAACAAAAGCCTAAAAATTCGAAGAAACCCTTCGTTCCAACCCCAGCCCCGTCTAATCATTCTAGGACAGAGTGGGAGCAGGGGTAGGATGGGAAGGCAAGATCCACTGGTGCCAGTGTTGTATCTCCTCCTTCTCTTCTTTATTTGACCCTCTTTTAAAGGAATGTTTAGCAAAGCTGTTTATTTTGCATAAACCCAAGTAATAACGTGGCCCCGAGTGACAGGACCTGAATGAAGATGACAGCAGTTTGATTTAACGATTAGCCACCTGACCCGATAGCACCTCTGGAATCTCAACTGCAGAATAAATTCCCATTCTTCCCACATGGGCTGCATGTTAATCACGGGAAGAAAAGCAAAGGGTGGTTGCAATAGGGCCATTGTTCCTGGGGGCAAAGGCTTGAAAAGAAACTGCCCGTCCCTGCCTGCTTTGTGCTGGCTTCACGCTGAGTCTTGGACACTCAAGTTTCTTTTACTGCTTCTGTATTCCCCCCTCCGACGAAATACTTGTTTCCAGTGGGGCAGATTCAGTCGGGTTCATTTACTGAGGGACTTGCCTTCTCCCTGTATTATCATTATATAGTTTCTATTATTTGTTTCAGGCGAAAGTCGATGCTTACAGTGCTGGAGTCTCTCTATTTGCAGAGTTAGTGGAGCGAGGCGCTGAGGGATCCCAGCTTTTCCCAAACGTTCCCTAAAGCAGTTTAGCAAAGTGGTAGGGCTTTGTTTTGCGAGGAACCAATTTGGGTAAAATCTACTGTGCTTTTTGTTCCCTCCCTCCCTTCCCCTTGTCCTACCCCCCTTCCCCTTGCCCTCCCCCTGCCCTCCCAGTTCTTTCACAGCTCCTGCATTAAACGCAGTTGTAATAGTACAACCCTTGCCTTTGCAGGCTAATATTCACTTACAGTTCAGCCTTCCAGCTTGGTAGCACAGGGAGAGATGTGGCAAAGGGGAATTAAAAAATGATTGCAAAGTCAATGGTTTAAAGAGTAATTACAGAGTCATTAAAGGTTATTACGGGGAAATGTTCAGCTGAGCAGCGATTAGCATTCCTGGTCCCACAAGTTCACCATGGTTTAAGGGCACAAGTAAGATGAGTTGTAGAGGTCTCTGCTGTGAGGGGATAGAAGTGGCTTCCAGACCTGCAGCTCTTCTGGGGCTCACAGCCTCCCACTGTGGCCAGGCGCTCAGTGCCCACCTCCTACCTTCCCCAGGGCTGCTGTCAGCTGCACCTACAGGTCATAACCACTTCCAACCTACACTCAGCCATGCTTTGCCCAGAGCAACACTCATTCCAGTTACCTTGTGGTTGGCGATCCCAGCCAGCCATTCAGAGCTGCCTCAGTCCTGTCCTACCCATGCAAAAACCTTCAGGTGCCATCAGGATTCAGTACTCTTAAAACATGGGTGGTAAAGGGCTGCATGCTGCCGTTTGCGCCTGCAAATAATTTGGGAGGTGAAAACTCCCAGCAGGTAAATTCTTAAAACCAGCACCTCAGCATCATCCTTGCATGGTCATCCCAGTGCTCACAGGTGCTGGAGCTGGGGTGCTGTTCTTGACATGGATGGACCTTGCATAGCCCCAGTGGGAAGCTAGGAAAGCTTGTTGTCCCTCCGTACTCTAATTGCGAGAGTCTTGAAGAGCAGCAGGAGGAAACAGTGTTGTCTCTCGTGTGTTTGTGTATGTTCACAAGCAGTGAAAAAAACTCATAAGTCAGGTCTGTTGGGTCAATGCAAGAAGAATGAAATACTGCCCAGAGACTGGTGTTTTGTAGTGGGGAAGGCAAAGTATGTATTTGAACAGATAAAACACATAGGTAGAATAAAACTAGGTATTAATTGACAGTATTAGCAAGTTAGAAATATTTAGGTACAAGCAGGTATCACTATCATTGCCTAGGCAGTTGGATTTTGGTCTGTGCTGCTGTTTGGATTTTCTTTTGAGTATTGAAAAGGACATTAATATGTTGCCAGGAAACATTAATTCCAAAGTAAATTTGAAAAAAAAAAATGGGCACAGCAAGCCAACAAGAGCCCTGGGATATGCAGAGGCAGACTCCACTGGAACCCGGCATTGGGGCAGGATTGTGCTTGTGCTTGAAGGGGGGGTGATAAACAGGCACAACCAAGGTGGGTTTCTGGGCCAGGGAGGAAGACCCAGCCTTCCTGGGGTAAAATAAAACAGGAGTTTGTTTTCAGGTTAAAAAGAGATATACATTTTAAAAAGTCAGGGATGATAAAAAGCTAGTTTTTTCCCCACCTCTGAGAGTGAAAAACACTTAGTTTGTTTACCAATTGACACCTCAGGAGGAAAACAGTGCTGCCTTTTCACTGTGCAGCTCCCCACGTGTCTCCCCCAAAATGGAGAGACCAGGCACGTCCCACCAACCCGGCTGGCTTCCCTGGGATCACAGCCCATCCAAGGAGGGGGCTGCACGCTGACTCTGTCCAGGCAGCTGGTATTCATTTATGTTTTACAAGAAAGCTTCTCACTGCAAATAGCTTTTGCAGATCTCTAAGATGTCGGAGCAGCGTAGGGAGGGAGGCCGTGCTTTCGACTGTACAGGGCTAACTTCCACAGCGCTGCTCTGCATTTCACACCAGCCTCTGCTTTTCCCCCCATCAGATCCACGCTAGTCTGCTGCCAGTGGGGGAGATTTTCACACTGATGTGACCAAAGCTCATCCAAACACGTTTGTTTTAATTCATTTGATTTAGTTATTCTTGTAGACTGCTTCCACCCTCTTCATAATTCCTGTGACATTTGAGATGGGGAGTGGTGCAGACAAGACTTTGTATCCCAGGCTTTTGAAGGCCCTGCAGCAGCAGAAAAATAACCAGGCATCATAGCCAGAGCATGGTGCTTGAGGTGATTCCTAGGCCATCAGCTTTGCTGAGTATCAAAAGTTGAAGCAGAGCCTCTCACTGCTGGTGCAAAAGAGCTGCCTTCCAGGCCAAAAGCTGGTTTGGGTTGAAAGTTGGCAGTTTGCAACATGCTGAGTGAGCAAGAGGTTGTAATTCAGCAAGCAAAATAGCAAAAGAGCAGGACCCCCAGCCGCTGTAGCCATCTGGGAATATTTCTCACCTGTTTTTTAACCCCACTGATGAAAAGAAGGGCAAATGTGGAGTTGCTGTTATGTTTAGCCAAACAAAAGAAACTGGAAGTCAGAAAGACTTAACACAAGCAGGTATTGCTATTAGCCTGGCTGGTCACTTCCCAGCCTCTCCACTGTATCCATGTATTGCTGTGCCATGTCGGAGAAGGGGGGCACCATGGTAAGTTAGCACAGGTGCAACACCCTCAGCTTTGGTCAAGGTTTGTCTACCCCTGGCTCTGTCTTTGATCAGGAATGCACGAGAGACAGCATTGCAAATCTTCCAGTTCAAGGACTGTCTGAATTGCAGGTGGCATCTCTGGATCTTTCTTCCATAAATTTGCATCCATTTTCTGAAATGGCATGTCTTTCTAGTGCAATTATCGTCCTACAGCTTAGGTTTGCACTGCACGAAGGAATATCTTTGATCATCTTGGCCCACATCCCCTTGGTGCTATTCAGTGGTTAGCAGGTCTTGCATGGGAAGAGACTTTGAACTAACAACTTGTAGTACTGTCTTCATCCTGGCCTCAACTTGCTGAACTTCCCTCGGTTGTTCTTTTGCAAACTGATGGGCATAGATCTGCTCACTGTCTTCATTGAACCTCATCACGGGAGCAGAGCTCAGTCTGCCGGACCCGAGGCTCCTCACTTTTAAGTGCCTGAAGTAGGAAACAAGTCTCCAGGCCTCCTGAATAGTCAAAAGAGAGAAAATGTCTCTCTTCAGCTGCAGAGATGGGCCACCCAGTCTGATCCTTTTGGCTGTCCCCTTTTTTTCTCCATTGTCTTTATAGGGAGACCCTTTATGTAGAGACGGACAGTGTTTAGGTGGTGTGATTGTCACCCTGTGAGATGAACAGTTGCTATTTGTGACTCTCAAAAAGACTGAGTGACTGGTTACTGCTTGGCTGTTTGTGGGTTCCATACAGCTAAGATAGGATGCTGTTGGGTTTTTGGGTTTGCTTGGTTGGTTGTTTAGACCTTTTTTTTGTTTTGGTTTTGGATTTTTATTCCAGGGATTGGATGCAAGATATCTTAGAAAATGAACTTCTCTGATTGTGTACTGGTGATTACAGTTCTTCTCTGAGAATCGAAGTTATGCTGTCTTTTCTGTAGGCTGCTAATAGTATGTAGTCCTGAATTCATAGAGAGCCAAATGTATAGCCTCATGGTGGGAGTCCTTTTTGCATGACTTGCCCTTTCTGTTTGTATTTTGGTTGCATAGGACTTGCAGTCCCTCCCTCAGATGTATCCTCCAAGGAGCAGTATGTTTTACCTTAGAAACAAGATGCAAACACAGGAACGTGTTCCCAGAGTAGTTTGTAACACTGAGGATGCTCAGCGCACTATGCAAAACGCCTGGGGCCATACAGAGGTGCTTTGTGCAGACCCGAGACCTGCTGGCTATCCACTTTTTCCCTGGAAATATTTTGCTACCTGACTGCATGGAGAAAATGGGGGACTTGGAGGTAGGGCAGGAGCCAGGGATATTTGGGCAGGCACTCAGATCATCTCTACCAGTTTAGCCCCGAGATCTGCTTTCTCTCGCCTTTGTCCCTTCCATCTACCTGGCAGCGGCAGTAGGGCTGGGAACACAGGCGAGCACCAGTGGGAATCTGCAGCCCCTCTTTGAGTTTGACCCACCCGGACTCTGAACACAGGTCTCCATGGGTGAATGATCAGTGCCTTAAACAATCACGCTGCGCTCTCCCGGCATCTAATTACCAGGACAAAGCAATCCGTAATAATGGATATGGCAGAATGGCTTATTCTCCTGGAGGATTTGATCCATACTTCAATGAAGTCGGTGGAAAGACTCCCATTGATTTCAATAGACTTTACATAAGGCTGCTAGCATGCTCTTGGTTGCTTTGCTGTTAACTGCAATATGCTTTTCCAAACTTTTTCATTTAAGAGAAGATCTCAAAATCATAAATAAGTTACTCACAGCAAGGAAGTACAATCCTTTTCAGGAGGAGTGTCACTCTATCTTGTATTGGGATTTTGATTGCTAGGAAAAGAGCATCTCTTTCAGTATTGCCTAATTTAGCTTTAAAAATGACAATTGGTAATTGCTTGCATTTTTAAATTTTCCAGTAAGTAAAACTGCACAGGAGTTTCTCCTAACATCATACCATTTCACAAGCCTGGCAAAAGATTTTATTTGCTTCCTCTGCTGAAAGCATTCACAAGGGCTGACATATACACTAAAACACTGTTCTCCTGTGCTTTTGCTCCTTGTGGCTACATTCTCATTAATATTGCTGTATGTAATAAAATCCTTGGACTTTTTTTTTTTTTTTTTTTTTTTTTTGTAAAGTAGAAGTTTCCTCATCTTATATTTTCTTGAGTCTCAGGAAAATATTTTGATACAAACTCATGGAGGAATAGTGAAAAAATGTATAATTTGTGTTACATATTTATTTAAAAGAAAACATGTAGTGCTTTAAAATTCTTACAGTCCCATGGAATTCCTTATCACCACATATGATTCTGTGGAAAAAAAATGCTTGTGTCCAGCTAACGCAACCATGTCACTTCCTGGGAGAAGCCTGGCTGGAAAACTGCCAGGAGGAGAGGGACCTGGGGGTGTTGGTTGACAGCCGACTGAACATGAGCCAGCAGTGTGCCCAGGTGGCCAAGAAGGCCAATGGCATCCTGGCTTGTATCAGAAATGGTGTGACCAGCAGGTCCAGGGAGGTGATTCTCCCTCTATACTCAGCACTGGTGAGGCCGCTCCTTGAATCCTGTGTCCAGTTCTGGGCCCTTCACCACAAGAAGGATGTTGAGGCTCTGGAGCAAGTCCAGAGAAGAGTGACGAGGCTGGTGAAGGGGCTGGAGAACAGATCCTGTGAGGAGCGGCTGAGAGAGTTGGGGTTGTTTAACCTGGAGAAGAGGAGGCTGAGAGGAGACCTGATTACTCTCTACAACTACCTGAAAGGAGGTTGTAGAGAGGAGGGAGCTGTCCTCTTCTCCCAAGTGACAGGGGACAGGACGAGAGGGAATGGCCTCAAGCTCCGCCAGGGTAGATTTAGGCTGGAGATTAGGAGGAAGTTTTTCACAGAAAGGGTCATTGGGCATTGGAATAGGCTGCCCAGGGAGGTGGTTGATTCCCCTTCCCTGGAGGTGTTTAAGGCACGGGTGGATGAGGTATTGAGGGACTTGGTTTAGTGTTAGATAGGAATGGTTGGACTAGAAGATCCGATGGGTCCCTTCCAACCTGGTTGTTCTGTGATTCTGTCATTTTCTTTAGGAGACTGAAATTTTAGAAGTTGGTGATGTTTCTTTGCCACTGAATGATTTGACCCTTGTTAGCAGGAGGATATGAACACGACCATACCTTGGTCAGGATTTTGGCTGAAGGTTCAAAATCCACAGGGTGAGCCTTACAAGTTCTGAGGGAGGCACAGCCTTGACCCACAGGGGGAATGTATTGGGAGGGATGGTGCACATCAAGAAGGGGAATGCCTGAGAGTGGTGGAGACATCCTCAAGATCAGTTGTGGGCCTAAGAAATGGAGAAGGAAGGGGGTTGATGGGTGGACTGGCAAGTGCTGACACTCTCAGAGTTGGGAATCCCCTGAGTAAAGTGCCCAGAGGTGGAAAAATGGGATATCGTCATTGTGTTTAGGGAGATGGTAGAAAGGCCAGAAATAAAACAGAAGGAGAATATTGAGAGCAAAACATTCAAAGCTGCCCCAGAGGGGAGGGTGCCTGGGAAAGGAACAGCCGATGGGTGAGTTCCTCCCAGCCAGCCACCACCAGTGCAGGTCACACGGCTGCTGAGCACAATCCCCCGTCCCAAATCCAGAATATAATGAGCTACCAAGAACAGAGGAAGAAAGCCAGTACCAGAAGGGAAGTTTTCACTTCTTCATTACCTGCTGGGCCAGGAACAAGGGGTATTGGCACAAGATGAAATCCTCTTTCATTCCTGCACAGGAGATCATCCCAGCTCGATGGGGGATATTGGGCTGTGTGTAAACTTTAAACTACAACCATCTTTACACGTGACTGTACCAGTGCCTGGGTGGTGCATTGATTCTTCTGGGCAGACAAGCCTGAGGGACGAGCAGCACTTAGTGCCACGTTCAGCCCTGTGTGCTGGCTCCAAGAAAAACAGCACATTTTGCTGCCAAGAAAGCGACAGCTATTATAAATTTGTCTTCAAACTGCGATGATTTGGAGCAGGATCCCTTCAAGGGGAAGCTGGTTCGTCATGGTTCAGAAGATTATTCAAAATGCATGAAATTTGTGTGGAATTCCCTTAATCTGCCTTTACAGAAAAATTCCTTTCCCACTTCCTGAGGGCAGGCCCATATTGTTGAAGGCAGCATTCTTTAACTGAGGGATATCATTTATTATAAAGGATCATGGGTCAAAGTATCTTAACCCAGATCAAGGGCAAGGTCTGTGGGGACTGCCTGGAGCCTTTCGTGGTAACTCACAATAAAGGGCAATTACAGAGTGAGCGGCTGACACCAAATCCATCCCGTCACTGCAGATGGCAACTGTACCTACTTAGGTTGTGCATCTTGTAAAGGGAGAAACTACTGTAGGTTCAAATTCTTAAAGTGGGTGACCACAGCTAGTAGGCTAAATAAGCCTCTCCAATGTGAAATCCGTGTTGCTTAACACTCCCTGTATTTTTCTTAGTAGTTTAACCTTGATATCTTTACTGGGATTAGAGCGTGATGAAAGGTTGAATTATTTGTCTCTCAGCTGCCACCATGAGCGGTCTGACTGCATCTGTTCAGATTCCTGGTTTCTCAACACTGGTGTTGCATGCAATGTTCTGAGGGTGTTAGGCACTAAGATTGTATCACTCTAAACTGCTGTTATTCACTTGGGATGCAATTTAGTGGTTTGAAAGAGATGGCAATTCCAAGGGAAAAAAAAAACCAAACCCAGAACAGGTAAGGATTCCTGTGTAATTAAAAGAAAATTTTAAAATTAAAGGGTTTACACATGCACATATTTCTACCCAAACTTTTTTGAAACTGTTTGTGAGCATTTTTATGGTGGTTAAGCTTGTTTTTTTTTAAAAAAAAACCAAAAAACTAAGGGCAATTTTTTCTCTGTTTTGCTGCTGGGGAAACTGAGGCTTGGAAGGGAAACCTCTCAAAGGTTATTAAATACAAATACACACCTCTGGCTCAAGACTTTAAGTGAAAAATTGCTTGAGTGGAGTACTCTTGATTATTGTGGCATGTGTCTTTTGGTCTTGGGGTCTTCTCTGGGAGATGGCCATTGCAGGAGATGGCCTACCATAAGCCTTGTCTGACTTGGTGCAGTTGCCTTGAGGTCCTTGGGTATTGCGAGTCAGGAGGTGGAGAGGAGAAAGAGGACAACAAACGTATCATCCCCTTCTAAATAGTAAAATCTGCTTATTGTGCTGTTTTGGAAGGTCAAACAAAGCTGTAGACCCATATTTTGTTCCTGTTTTGCACATACACTTTTGCCATGTTCAGCTAACTGGCTGAGCTGGGTGTTTGAAAATGCTTCCCCAGTGCACAGATAGCTCTGCAGGGGAGTGGAGTTTAGCAATGTGTGGGATATCTGTAGCTGCTTTAAGTGCCAGGCTGTGCTAGGAGGTACTGTAACCTTTTCCTCTGTCATTAAGGCTTATCATTGGCACAGACAGTGATTGGAAAAGGCTTTTTGCAAGGCTGAACTGTAAGCAATAAAACTTGCATTCTGATGCAGGCATAGTGCACTTAGCTAATAAAAATAGCTTTGGTGTCAAAAGGTTTCCATAAATGTGGCTAAAGATATTAGCAGTCACTATGTTCACTTTTCACTAATCTATAGACCCAGGATGAGGTGAGGTGATAAAAACGAGCTTTTTGTTTCCACTGGGAGGCAAAGTTGCAGAACTTTATTTAGGATGCTGAGGGTGCAGTCTCAAGATTTGCCAAAGCAGATCGTCTCCCTGCTCTTCTCCCCTCTAGGCAACCCAGATACACTCTCAGCCACAATGGAAGTCAGTCTCAGGTGTCTTGGTGTGGGCAACAGAATTGCCCTTTCCTCTTGACCCTAGCTGGGGTGTGGATGACATGTCTGATATGGGCGGATGGAGACCTGGTCCCACCTTTCTCATTGCCTCTGCATGACTGGGGCTGGGATGCTTGCATTGTGTTGCTTAAAAATTCAGGCTATGAAGAAAGAGGGATAACTGCACTGTGATGGACACGAGGACATGCACCATCACTTTTCTGAATTGAGAGCTGTTTTCCAAAACCCAAATCTGACATCCAGCCCTAGCTGTAGCTTTGTTAATTCAGTGGAACTGCTTGCAGACTACAGTATTAGCAGACATAAGTAAATGTAGCAGAACTGGACTTACAGCTACTAATTTAAGGATTTCTTGGGACTAGATGCTGATAAAAAAGAAGCCTCTTATATCTGAAGATGAATGTTGATTGGACAACAAAACATTATTTGACAACAGAGCAATTCATGTCCTTTATTTGCCTGAGAATTAACAGATTTCTTTCATATGATCACATAGTCATTTGAGTCAGAGGAAAGTGTATTAACCAGTCTGCTTGCATTTCCCAGTCATATGTCAGCCTCACAGTCAAGAGAGGCTAAGACAAGGATGCGTCCTAAGAAATGGGAAAAAATCAGTCATCCAGAAAGTTGTTGTGCCCGTAAACTCATTTGCTAGCCCACTAAAGAAATGAAAATCTCTTAGAGAAGTGCATGAATAGTTAAGCATACCCATAGCCATTTGTGGCCATTGTAGTTTGATTAATAATTTAGAAATTAGACAGGCTATGGGCATGTTATGGTGATCATTAGATATTTTCTGGGCGGATGTCATTTGGTTTGCTTTAGTTTAGCTTAAGCCTGTGGTAAATTTAGTCCCCTCAAATCATCACTTTTAACCCAAAAGAAAAGGGTTTGCACATGCCGTCTTAGATATTAAAACGTGTATATTTAGCATGTCTTCCCTTTCCTTCAAATCTCAGCTTCCTCTGTTCTTTTTCTTCCTCCTCCTCTTCTCCTACACCTTTTAGTAAGTGAACATGCCAGGATCTATGGTATCAGCCGATTCCTGGAGAATGTGATAGTGTCCCAGCAATGTGGTTAGCTGTGCCATCACCTCAATCATCCATGACTCAGTCAACCAGCACAATGCCAGCACAGGTTAGTCTGGGCCCCTTCTTTCCTTCTTCCTCAACAACCCCAACAATATTGCAAGGTATTGGTGGCAACCTGGTGCTATTGGTCCCCAAGGAACAAAGCCGCTCTTCTTGCAGTTTGTTTTCCATGTCTCCCTAGTCCCTGATACAGATCCCTTCTTCTTTTAAGCACACAGAGATATGTTTGTCTCCAAGGGAAGAGTTGTGAAATCACGGTTGGTAATGGGAAAAAGCTTATTCTCTTGTTCAAAGTCAGCTGTTGTTGGAGCTTTGCTGCTCAGTTGAGGACACCAGTGGCACTCCCTGGTAGTGGGTGACCCATCCCAGGGATATGTTGAGTTTATGATGATATCTGCCCTTGTGGGGCTGGGTAACGGAAATCGTTCTTCGACTAAGAACTGGAAAGGTGGGCTTCTGTGAAAGCACTGGCCACTGTTGGTGAGGTAGCATGGGAATGTAAGTTGTGATGATGTTAGTGCAGAAATTAAGGCACCACGGCTTCCTCTGCCTCATTCACACACATTAGAAATTCACATGTAATTTTCAGGATATATGGAAAAGTTCCTCTAAAATGGTTCTCAACAAGAGTGTCACTGGCTCAGAGGATGAGCGCTCATGTAGGCCATGTTTGAGTTATCAAACACAATAGCTAGAGGCAAATGTCAGATTATCATAACTGCTTTGTAAACAGAAATCATCGCATAATCTTTTGTCTCACTCATCACATCCAGGTGACAGCCCTGGAAGCCTATTAACAAATGCCAACACGCCTACCGCATAGGGGTGAGTTACATGCCTGTGTTAAACACTGCAAGGGGAGTAGAGGAGCCTCAGCAAGGTAACAGCAATGAGTCACCTGAAGTCAAAGAAGTGATTTTCTCATGGGAAAAACTGAGGTCTGACATCACCGTGATTGAAAACCTTTTTTTTTAAGTTTCATATTGAAAATATCATGCATAATAAAAGCAGAGCACAGAAAGAGGGTGCATATACCTGTACCACTCTGAATGGATGTATTAGAGTTTGAATTTTGCAGTCAGAAGATAAGTTATAGAAGTAACCAAGCCAAACTAATACCAGAGCTAGCAGTAAAATTGCAAGAATTACAGGCATGCTTCAAAGTAAAGTGCTTGTACTAATAGTCTGATAGCAATACCCATTTCAAAGTCAGAAGTGTGTTGTCAGTAAAACAGTGTTCATAGATGTTTTGATCTGCCAGTGCTTCTTTTCTGAAGAACTTAATATGCCTATTTCTACTGTTGCCCTAGTTCGAGGGCCCCAGTACATGAGCAGTTGTGTAGATCCCATCCTGAAATGATGCAGTGAACCCCAAACATTGCTTTCAGTAGACATTGAGTAAGGAAATAAAACACTAATTGATATCAGAAGTGCTTTTCCATAGTAGGCTTCCTGTCTTGCAGATCTCTAAATTTAGATTGAGGCTATCGGCACACATTAGACACTCTGTTTTGAGAGGAGGGAAACAGCTCCTTTTTCTGCTCCTTTAAGACACTTGCTAATAGAGGGACACACTGCATTATCTCCCAATTTGAGAGTTACAAGGGGGAATTTGTTGTCAGTGCTAAACAGAATTTTTAAAAAGGCAATTAATTAGACACGAATTAATAAAACCATCACAATTCATGCAAAACATGAGGTTGCAGAGAACTGTTTTGGATTACCTTGTGTCATTAAAAATACTCCTGCTGACATAAAGCTCTTTTGATCAGAGTCATATTTTGAAGTCCTTTCTTTTCCTACATCCTTTAATATTATATTTTTCAAATAAGAAACCTTTCCAAAACTGATTGGGGAGTGGGCGTTTTGTGGTGTTTATTAGATTGTTTCTGGGCAGATGTCATTTGGTTTGCTTTAGCTTAGCCTAAGCCTGTGCTTAAATTTAGTCCCCCCAAATCATCACTTGTAATCCAAAAGAAAAGGGTTTCCACAGGTTGTCTTAGATATTAAAATGCATATAAATGAAACCGCACAGATTTTGTAGTTAAATCTGGCCAAAGTAGTGTGCTTCACTTCCCGATGTTATGGGATAGATTCACTGGCTGAATTAATATGGGGAGTGATACAGGATATTTGAACTCTTGTCAGTTATTTCATTCTGATTTTTCCCAGCAGTAAAATGGATTTGCTCTGAAACCTGGAAAAGAAAGAAATAAACTTGGCAGATGTAGCCAGTTTATGATTTATTCTGAGTTTGTAGCCTGATCCAAACACCACTGCAGTCTATGGAAATCTTTTGGGGGATTTCAAAAGGAATCTCGTCAGGCTCTTGATTCATATTCTGGGGAGTTGGGGGAGAACATATTTGGGGCCAAGGGAGTCTTGCAGAGCTCATCTTTTTTTCCCAGGGTTTGCATTCTCCTGGTGTACGTCCTTTCATGCAAGTCTGTCAGTGTTCCCTGAACCATATGTATTTGGATAAAAAGGTAATATGAGAAGCACTAGGAAAAGCTGGAGCCAGGTCCCATTTTATTGCAGGAAGGCCTCAAAGTGATATGAGGAGGGACAGCGTGTCTGACATCTGGGGCTGTGGGAACGTTACTTAGTGGTTGCAGTAGAGACTGTGGTTTCTTGTTCACTCCTGTTTCCCTCATGTCTGCACTTTTGTGCTCAGGGTCCAACTCTGAGCAAATCTGGGTGTGGAAAGGAAATGGAACGAAGGAGGAGAGGTTTGCATCATGTGATCCCCTAGCACAAGCCCCGGTGTAAGGGATGCTCAGCATGTGGTGCCTTGTCTCGGGGTTGGGTGGACAAAGGCAAGTTGCAAACCTTGTGCTCTGGCGCACTTTGGATTACAGTTTCATGAGGCAGCATACATGTGAGACCTTATTCAAACCAATTAAGCTTGCTGAAGCATCTGAAGATAGAGATGAGTATTAATTGTAGAAGAATTTAGCATGCAGAATCTTTCAACTTTACAGTTATCTGCAGTGTTTTCTAGACTGGAAAATTTCCAGATTTTTCTAGGATGGGAAAGGCCATTATGTGATGTATGAAAATGAAACAGGCTTTTCATCTTGATTTATGCCTGCTCTTGTTATTGTATGACAGTATCAGTTATCTCTCAAGGGGTGGTATTAATTAATGTTTAGAAAATTTTTGCAAATCCTTGTAGTTCTTGGGGAGAAAATGTATCACAGAGCTGTTGTTATTACTTGAGTTATTTATTAGATAGCACCGGATGATATGTAAAACCTTCTTGTGACTATCCACAGCCGTGTGTTGGTGTAGGTTTTAAGCTTTCAAATTCCTTTTGGAAAAGCTTGTCTTTTAAAAGCTTATTATTTTTCTCTCTCCCCCTTAAAGTGGGAGGGAATCACAGATGATCTTTCACATGATTCTTCCAACACCCAGTCATTCATCAGCAAAGACTTAAAGATAATAAACTTTTTGTTTCAGGCAATTACTTAATCTCGACAAACTCCTGTGTTAAGCAGGGCTATTAACTGAGCAGGCCATAAATCAGCATGTTGCCAGGTGGGTGAGTCTCCTGAACTGCAATCACTCTTCAGGACCTTCCAGAGACCCCTTACAGTCTTAAGCACCCTCATTACGCAAGCAGCATGCTAACAACCAGCACTTTGCATGAGCTGCCTGGAGAAGCCACTGCAAACTGCACTGGGAACATTTTTAACACCAGGCAGAAAATTTTCATACCACGGCAGGATGATACATGGGAGTTATTAGCCTGCACCAAAACCACAGCTGGGTAAAACAGATAACTTCCTCACCCCTCTCCTTGTCAGACCTTCTGCTTAGTTAAGAGCAGCAGGCTGCCCTGTGTTTGGTTAGAAGCCAGCTTGTGCAGTATCCTCCTAGTCTTTATGGACTGAGAGCGGTTCAGGGACTGGATGTCCTGAAGCATACAAACTCCCAAAATTCTTCTTTGAAGGCTACTGAGATGCTTATCACCCAGATAGAAGTGCAAGCTAAAAATACCCAGCCCTACAATTTTATTGTGACTAGTAGAAAGCAGATCTATTTGCTTCCATTTCCAGAAAGAACTTCGGTGAAAATGCACACCAGTCTCTGTATGGAGCTTTTCAGACTTGATTTGTTCAATTTTACAAAAAATATAAACAGACCTTTCATATGGAGGGGAAATTTTTCAAGCCATTGCCTATAGGAACAGTTTGATTTCAGTTTGGTTTAGTGCCTGAAGGAGCATATGCGTAAAGAAAGCAAATGCACTCCTGTGGTTTGGAATGGGAGAAGCTAGAAATGCCAGTGCTGCATTTGAAGCTCAGCTTGTCTTGAAAGATTGAGAATATCTTTGTAGTATGAAGGGGTCTGGGTGTCCCCATAATGGCAGTAGGCATCCCTGTGGCAGAGGAGACCGCTCAGGTAGGTCTGTGCTCAGGGCGAGCTGGCATGCTCTTTCTTGTTGGTACTGGCACCTGTGCTTTCATGGGATTTGAGCATCTGCCTGGGAATTTTTCTAATGCAAGGCACCTTTCCAGCTTCTGCAAGTTGTGCTGGCTCCTTGTGCAGATACCTCCTGGTGCGCTACCTGATGGATTAGAGGACATCTATTTAGTTTGCAATGGATGATCAGGCCAGGATGTTCAGAGGCACAGTTTAACCAATGCTAGCAGCAGTCATGCCTCCTGGGACTGGCACCCGGGAAGCTGGACTGTGAGTATGCATATCACCCAGCTGAGTACCTGCCCTTGGGAGGGGGTAAGTTATCTTTCAGCAGGATGTGTTCCTTAGTCCATCCAGCCTGGGCACCATAATAGAGAGTGACATGATATGATGATGAGTGGCGAAATGAGGTCAGGACTTCTGCTTTCAGTGGTAGCCTGGGCTGGAAGCTGTTGCTGAACCACAGCTTAAGGGCCTTTGCTCATGTGTGCACCAGCGATCTCATGGTAAACTGGTTCAGGGAGCTGATCCAACCAACGACCTATACAATAAAATTTTAGGTGGTTTTCAGCTGGGTGAACTCCCTGAGCTGGCTCTGTGTGTGATTACATGAGTGCCAGTGCCACTCCGGGGAGGGAAGAGTGTGAATGCATGGCTGGGTTGTGAGGCAGGGTCGATTTGAATGTGAAAAGACATTCCCTTCTGTAGACCTGCTTTTAGGGATACAGCTAGGGATGATGCTCCTTTATAAATTTTTATTTACATGAGTGGAAGGCACACAGTCAGGGCTCTGCTAGAGTCCCCGTCAGACGAGAAGTGTCATGGGGAGAGCACTGTGTGATAAATGATGCACTTTCCCCTCTGTTTTCATTCATATAATTTGGCCTTTTGGTGCTTAAGCAGTCTTGCTGCCTCCATTCTGAGGCTGCTGTACTTCCCCATCCCACCACATCTCACCAGTCACGTCAGATGCAGCCAAGGGCATTGGTGTCCTTTGGTGCTCATGCTGCCTTGTAGTCATAAATGCCAAATAGCACTGTCCCCATAATGCCTCCATATAGGAGCAGATTAGGATTTAGCCTTGTATTCTAGGTGAGATGAAGCAGTTACTGTTTTGAGAGGCAAGGATAAGTTTGCTTAGATGTTAAGTCAGCCTCTGGGAGCAGCTGAGCCATATAGAGTAGGACATTCAGCCTCATGCAGACTCAGTGCTCTGGTTCTCAGCAACCAGGGTCCCTTCCATGGGAGGCAGGACAACTGTCAGAAGGATCATGCATGAAATCCATTTCTTTCTCCTTGGGGTACCCAGAAAAGAAACATCTTGGAGCCAGGTATTTGGGACTAGGGAAGAAAAGCAGAGGGAATGTTGGAAAACACTCCAGGAACTCAGCAGTCGGCTGAGGTTCACACAGTCTCTTTTCACCAGCCGTTCCAAGCGATGTAGCTCCCACAGTGAAGTGAGCTTTAACGCAAAATACACAGGGGATTGAAAGAGTTGCTCATTCATTGGCACAGTCCCAGAACAGTCAATGGCAAATCCCCTTGGCCTGTTTTTTTGGTTTTTTTTTTTTTTTTTTTAAAATCTCTGCATATGCTGGAAGTGCCGTTAGTGAATCCATGATGCTTCTGGCTTCCAAGGATGCAAGACGATAACAACCTGGAGAAAACTTCTCTCCTTAAACCTGTAGGCATTTTTTCTTCCATGAACGTGTCTGTCTTGTGAATCTGTAAGTTTGTATAGATATTTTTGTTACTGTGATTTTTTTTTTTAATCCTACTGTCGGTCCAGGCAGACACAAGTTGAACCACCATCTGGTCTGCCCCCAGCTCCCTGTATGCCCCTTGCACACTGGGATTTCTTCCTCGCTGGTTGGGAGGTGGATTTTTTTTTATTTCTTCTTTACATTCTCTGGCAGCAGCTGTTGGGAGAACAAGCCCCAGGATCCATCTGGCCCTTCAAGTTTACCGGGCTGTGTCTTTTCTCAACAAAGCAGCGGTGGCCACGCTTTCATACAAGAGTTACATTATATAACATCAACTTGCTCAAAAAGCAAACTGCCTTTTATTCACTTGTACTGCCTTTCTCCCTTTAGAATTGCAGCCACAGCTGAACCACAATGCAGCCTCAGATCTAAGTCAGTCTAGAGGGCTGGTTTTCTCCTTTTCTTTTTGCTTTTCTTTCTTTCTCTCTCTCTCTTTTTTTTTTCCTTCTATATGCTTTCTGGAGGAGTTGGCACAATCTTGTGTTATTAGGACATAAGCCAGCTTGTTCTAGTGGAATTTCCTGCCTGATTTTAATTTCCCTCTCATTTGTTTTTTCCCCCTCAAAGTAAGACAGAAAAGCTTTTTAATTGCACTGCCGTAGGTTGGCCTTTCGGGATATTATTATTCTTATTAAGTACTTCCTGTTGGGAGGCGGCACATGAGTAGAAGTAACAAGGATCTCTGTGCAGTCAGGGCTTGTGGCCTCTTTGTTTGTTAATAACTGTCAGATTGGCAGCGTCCTCAAAATACATCTCAGCCTGACAGCCTGGCAATTAAGTGATTTTTCAAGACTCTCAACATTCACAGCTCAAGACCTGTGGAATTAATAAGCTGCATTAGGCCTTTTGGGTTTGTTTCTTTTGCCGTTCAGTAGTCGCAGCTCCATGTCCATCCAATAAAGAGCTGGCAGCAGTGGGAAAGTCTTACTCTGAGAATCCCCAGCGTGGAGGTAGAAGCTCCTTGATTAGGTGTGATGAGACAGACAGGCTTCTCCCAGGTGGGATTTACATCCTGTTGTCCATCTCCATCTCAGCCTTGGTGGCTTGTGTTTCAGAAGGGTCACCGTGCCCACACAGGGTCTAGCAATGAGCCTGGGATGCTTCTGGCCTTGACAGCAACCCTGTGCAGTGCAGCTTAGAGATTGAATCCTGGGTGACTTCTCCAGAGGAAGTCTGAGTGGAGCGGGTTGCCATGTACCATCGTGCTGCTGATGTTTCAAATTTCATTGTATCCCAAAGAAGAATTCAGTGCTTACTTAGCAGAAAAAGGCAATTTTATTTTCTTTTTAATTTCCCAGGAAGCAAAAATTCTCAGCAATTTCTTTCAGAAACTCCCCATGTTGGCAGATATTGTTGTAATAAAGTCAAGGCATTTCAAGTTCATCACTTCCACATTCTTCTTGTAGTCTAAAATATAATAGATCATAAACCATCTTGATCTCTTCTGTGCCACTTTTGACAGCAGCTGCAGATTCCTGGAAAACGTTTTCTGACGGAAAATTGTTCTGCCTTAAACCTTCCGCCAACTCAGGCTATTTAGGACTGGAGATGATGACTAGTGACAGCACGGCTGATCAAGAGGCTTTTCTAATTATTGCTTTTTGGAAAGTCGTCAGAGCTTTGGTGTTTGGGCACCCCACTGCAGGACTTCCTTGTGCTTGTAGGGTTCCCCCTGGCTGCTGGAGAGCTCTACTTTCGTGTTATTTACCCTTCCCAGAGGTAAAAAAAAATAATGATTTGTCCCCTTAAGGCTACCAGATATCAGTAACCTGAAGAGCCCAGGAATTCTTCTAGAATAATAAATAATGCATTATATTTATTCACAGATGCCCACCTGAATATCTGAAAATAGTTCTAGAGATGTGCGTATATTCATCCTGCCAACAACATTTTGAAGTTTTTGAAAGTTTTCAGTACAACCTGTTTCACAAGACCAAAACCAGAACTTTCCATGGGGGTTGTCTGCAGTCTTCCGCAAATTCTTCTTTGCTCACTTAGAAGCAGAGTGCCATCGTTTTGGTCACATTTGAAGTAAAGCAAAGCCAGCTCCTGCATAGGAGCATCTTGCAGGGTTTCCTGGTGTCCTCGTGTCCCTTCTGGCAGGAGCTGGGCTGTCCCCATCAGGAGAGTTTCCCCAGCCCTTCAGTGGCTGAGGTAGAAAGTCCCTCATGCAATGTGTTGGGTGGTAGATAGCAATTTGAGGTATTTCAGTGTTTGATTTCTTAATGATAATTTTGTGTTGCTGTAGAAAATGTCAATGAAGTCTTACATTTTTAATCTAAATTTTCCATACAGAGGAAAAGGCCATTTTTAACCTCATTGTGATTATTCCAGCTCCTTTCCCCGAGAAGTCTGGCATTTTTATGCCCTTAGTGAAGGTAAGGCAGTGCATGGGGGTGAGCAGTGGGGAGCTGCTGGGAGCTTCAGAAGAGGTTAGATATCGACATGGACAAGAATAATTCTACTTCCACTGGGGCTTGAGTTCATTTAAGCACACCGCCTCCTTCTTGGGGTGGGGAGGAAATTTATGGGCAAATTCCTTTGCTGTTGCCTCAAGTTGGCCATGGGGCCATGGGGAGAGCTTCCTGATCTAATCTCACCCCTTCCCAGCTGCAAGAGCCAACTCGCTCTGCAGACACATACCTGCCTGCCCCACTTTTAGATGCAGCCTGTGGCTCAGCAGTGATGTCTGAAAGCAAAAACAGCATCGAGGCCAAAACGTATTCGCTGTTTGTATGGTCACCAGGACCACTTTTCTTTCTGCTGTGTGCCAGGAGCATGCATGTCCTAGGTGGGGACTGTGTAGTGGCAACCAGCAGCATCTTCAGAGGGCTTCTTTGTTCTTCCATCTGAGCTGACACAGCAGTATAAATTTTATAGGGAGGATACCCCCCCTGGGCCTTCTTCAGAACTATTGGTGGGCATTGTGATGATTCCCAAGGAGGTTTCCTCCAGGTGCTGGAAGAAGGGCAGCTTTGCATTTGCAGTATCTGATAGAGAGGTTTACTGTGACTCATGGCTTTTATAACAGCTTTTATTGTGCAGGCAAGCCCAGGAACTGGCTATATTATGTATAAAGTGAGCACTGCATCCACGTGGGCATCCAAAGTCTGTGTCCTCACAGGTTGTTGAGCAGCCACATGCGTGTGTGTCTGCTGGCTGGCAGGGAAACAAACAGCTTCTACATCTTTCCATGGTGGAGGGGTATGTGCAAGGGTCTCCAGCAGCACTGCTGGAGAGGAGGCAACTGTTGTCATTACTGTCCTCTGTTTCTCATTTGTGCCTCAGTTTATGCAAGCATAAAGTCGTAGTAATTCTGTCCTGGGGATGCTTTGAGGCATTAGTACTATAATGCTTGTTTCAAAGGTTTTTTGTGATTTTATAGTTGAAGAAGGGCAATATATTTCTTACTATTTCTTGTTTGGTTTTCATGTATCTGCATCCTAGCTGGGTCCCTTCTACTTTAAATGCCGCTGCAAGGTATTTACCAATAGCTGAACAATTTCTACAAGAGAAGTTAGTTGTACGCTCTTAATCACTTCACTGAATGGGAAGCTTGCCTTAGTGCACCCAACTCATGTTTAAACTAAGCATGCATTGTCTGAAAAAGTAGTTTGGTACACTAGGCTACCATCATTTCTCTTTATTCAGTATGTTAAAGGAAAAAAAAAACTTTCTACATTCCTCTGGATGGGGAAAAAACAATCGTCTGGTTGTGTTTCAAAATGACCTGTAATGCTCACGGCAGGGGAAGGGTCTCCTGTAGGTGAACTGGTGGGATTCTGCCTCCCATTTATGATGCTCTAGTCTTCTTAGCTAGCCAGAGTGAATATTTACTATTATTTTACCTGCCTAGTTCCTCTTTTATTTTGTCAAAGCCACTGAGTAGGTAATAAAACATCATAATAATTAACCAATAATAATTCAAGTATGCTGTATGAAAACCAAACCAAATGCTAACAAGCCAAACAAAAGAAAAGCATGCATGGTGCAGCCCTGTTTATAGTGCTGTCTGCTGGAATCATTATACACGTTGATATAATAATACTGAGCACTTAATTACCACATCATTTTTAAAGTGCTGTATAAACATTAACCAAACCTCTGAGGTAGGGAGGTATTATTATCTCCATTTTAAAGAGGGGAATTTCTGACAAAGCGAGGTTAGTCGGTAATTTAGTGTCATGAAGTCAGGCAGCTGGCAGTGCAGGAAGGGAAGCTGCAGCTCTACGGCTGGTCCACCACTATTTTGGAGAGAGAAAAGAAGAGCTGCTGAAGCACCTGAGATGGCTTTTTGTGAAACATATAGCACTGTCGTTTGGGGAGACCAGATACTGCGCCAGACACCGCTCTGCTTAGGAAATGTGCAGATAGTTGAGACTAGCAACCACATAATTTTCCTGTTTTGAGGCAAGCATACAGTTGGTGTATTTTGCAAAATATCAAAACAACTTTAAAGTGAAGCTCTCAAACAGGGGCTCATGGGTGGCTAGGAGACAGCTTGTGTGTC
Organism: Coccyzus lansbergi; assembly: GCA_033558105.1. Taxonomy (NCBI): domain Eukaryota; kingdom Metazoa; phylum Chordata; class Aves; order Cuculiformes; family Coccyzidae; genus Coccyzus; species Coccyzus lansbergi. Next base: position 513,280 of record JAUMJK010000801.1, on the reverse strand, counting down.
TGCTCCTCCTCCCTGTATTGATCCAAATGGTGGTTCTAGGAATGGTTTTCCCTGCAAAACCCTTAATATTCTGCATGGTGGTACATGACTTCATCCGAGGAGAATCCCACAGGCACACCAGCGTGATCTGCTCTGTCATGTTTCTGTGACCCAATTTTCCCCATTCTTTGTCTCAGACCTTCCCTGACCCCAGGCCTATTATCTCTTCCAATAATTCACCCAGGCCATTATTAATGGTGCATTAACTTTGGCTGTGCTTTCAGCGAATATGTTTTCCTTGTGCTCATTCATTCGCTCAACTCACTTAAACAGCGAGATCATTATGCTGGGGACATCACACAAACACAAAAACATCTCCCTTGCTGACACCTACAGCCCCGCAGCGCTTTGCTGGAGGGGCAGCCATCCAAATAAAACGCTGAAATGCCCAGGAGAGACTATCAAAGGGAGTCAAGTAGCCACACACACACACTCTCTTGCTTGGGGCGGGTTTGCCTCCCCTGTCTGTCCAGGGATGCTCTGTAGCCCACCGAAACCCAGGGAGCTCTGACATGAGGAAAGTCACTACAGAAAGGCTGAGGAGCAAAGCACACCTGCTTTTTCAGAACAAACCTGACGTTTGCCGCCACAGTTGCTGGTCACCAAACTCCATCTCTTTACAGAGGACACTGTGGATGAGTAAAATTGGGACTTTATAAAGTGTAATAAGAAAACAAATACCACCTACAATTAATTTCTCATATGATGCTTTGGGATACTCTGGGTGATGACTGAGTGAAAGACATCTTATGTTTGTTGTATCTTTAACCTTATCCTTAAGACAAGAGTGGGGTTTGGACATCCAGGAGAACATGTGGTCAGTGAGAGGGTCCTTTGTCCTGAAGATGGGAAAAACTAGCAAATGCCTCTTCCACTGTCTGAAGGGTTTCCATGTAGTGTCTAGCACAGACAGCAATTATTCTATTTCCCTTTTCAAAGGCACTGGACTTTGGGGGGGGGGGGGGGGGGCGTGAGGAGGGGGTGGGTGCAGAAAAAAGCAGAAGGTGTTAGAAGCTGCTGTGTCACCTCAAGCAGCATCCCACATCTACCAGTTACAGGGATGTGGCCCATGACAGCCCAGAACTGCTGCAGTGAAAGCACTCATGGGCACTCACCAGAACCTTTTGGGACATCCCATTCATATTTTTCTTTTGTGTCAACTGCTTGTGCACAGCTACGAATGACAACTCAGTGACAGGAGTGCATGAGCTGTTGTCTGGGGAAGCCTTTTCCTGCCTATCCAAATCAATTCAATACCTTGGGGCTCCAAAGGAAAGAGATAAAGTTGCAGTTTCTGTCTGCTGTGGTTAAGGTTCACTGGGGAACCTGTTCTTGTTTGACTGCATAGGCTTGGGCAAGTTATTTTATGTTACCCTGTTTCAGCATCTCTCTAGTTAAAAAATGGGTTGTGTTTCAAATTCATGTTTGTTTCTCCTCCTAAGAGGAGGTGAGATTTTGTTACTTTTTGCAAGGTAGCTTGTGTTCTCTTTGTGAAAACTATATCACATGCATTACAAAAAAACAGAAAATCAAACCAAAAAGGATTTCAAGAAGTCAGTATTTGTTTTTGTCTTTTATATAATATTAATGTTTATATAGGTGTTTTTTCAAATTTCTTGAAAAGAGTGCTGCAGGTACTGAATTGCCCAGACAGCAATCTTCTACTTTTTTTACCTCAACAAATGTTTTTCTCTGTTAACTGCAAAATATTTGTGCCCTGTTTCTTACGGAAGTTCTCTCGCAGCCTGGACTACTTGTTCCCAGAGATGACTGTTGGACATCCATAGAAAGGCTGCATTTTTTTAACCCATCTGGTGGCCTGTGCTACTCGTGTGCCTTAGATAAAGCAGTGGGAGCCCAGTGCAGATCAAATGGTACAGAGGGTGTAGGGGGAAGACATCACCCCAGCCAGTCTTGCTGCAGCATTCCAGTTGCAAGTGGGAACAGAAGACATCCTTTAAATGATTTCCTAAGGGCTTTCCAAATTATTTTTTTTTAAAACAAACTGCAAATGAAACCAAATTCAGCGGCTTCTGATACCTTTTAAATTTTCTTTTTAGCTATCAGATGTGTAAACTGAAGTATTTGGAATAGAATAAGCTTATTTGACCCTTTCTAATTCTTTTTGGGCTCAAAAAGAGGTGCTGCTGTGAGTGATGCAAAACCAGCTCTTTTACTTGCTATACAAACCCATACATGCACTGCGTGTTTCTCTTGAAGCACAGGTTTATCAGTGGAGATAATCAAAAACCTGCATCATCCTCAAAAAATGCGTGTTTCTGATGCCTCCCTCCCTGATTCCTGAGATTTTCAGCAAAGGGACATCCCCTTTAAACTTGTGTTTCTGCTTCATATCTTTTCTCTTTGAAGCCAGAGAGTTGGCTGGCCTTTGAATAGGCAAGGATGAGAATATAGCAGTGGGAGGTCCATGTCTTGCTCACAAGTCTTGGCCAGAAAATCAGCTCCAACAAGTGGGGACAGGTAACAGCATCTTTTCCCTTATCAAATGGCGCAGAGCAGACGCATTCCTGCACGAGCAGCGGCTGGGGTGAAGGTGGGGCCTCCCTCCCAACTGTGCCTTGCTGCTCTGCTGCTGAGCTTCTTGCTGGGAGCTGCGTGCCACAGGCGTAATGAAGAACCATGTTATTTCTGTACAGAACACCCTGGGTGCTGCTTTGATTTGTTCTTTGGTTTTCTTTTGCTTCCACAGGAGACAGAAAAAATGTTTTTCTGTTGTTCGAGTGCTATGGGACTTTTAGAGATTCCAGAGGTTCCATGTCGTGCCTTCGCATCCCAGTCTATTGTAACACATGGTTTGGTGTGGCTCACTTTTTTCCTGAGGCAAAGCTTTCTATTTGCCTTCTGCTAAAACTTTTCTCTCTGTGTGATAAACAATCATCATTAGTGTTAACTGGGCAGGTTTGGAGTTAAATCTGCAAAGATTGCTTGGGTTTGGTAAATCCTCTGCCACTGCAAAGCAGATAATGCTAAACAAAAGATTGCCTTGATTAGATTAAAGTTGGCAAATTCATTACCCTAATCATCATATTGCCCTTCCCGTGGCTATTCAGGAATACATCACCATGACTTACTTGAAGTAATTGAATATAATTGTCTTTTTAACTCGTATGTGTAAAACATCCATCTTTGTTAACGGCATGTGTGGCTGTCCTGCTGCCAGCTCGCTGTCCTCTTTGGAAGGGGTGGGAACAAGAAGCACAGTCAGGCTGACGTTTATGAATTGGTAGTTGATTGCCTATAAAACCATTCATTATTTCTGACCAAGCACCTGGAAGAGAATAAAAAGGAATAGCGCCAGCCACTGAAACCCATAGGCTTAGTTGATGCTCCCAGGCAGGGGAGCAGAGGAGAAGCTCTGAAGTGGGACATTGCAAAGGGACATCACCAAAAACAGCCCTTTCCCTCATCCTCTGTGGCAACAAAGCACAGAGCATGTGGTAGGCTTGGAAATGAGAGAGGTAGAGTGAAAGAGGCACCCAAGCCAGGGGCACTGCTGATCCTCCCTCTCATCTAGGTTGAACGGCAAAAAACCAAACCAATAGTGCCAATGGGAGGGAGGAAGTTCATGGAATTTTTTCTTCCATTAATAATCAGAGGTATGAGGAGGGAGAAATTCTCTTCACATGTCATTTTATACCAATAGATAACTAGGAAAGGAGGCCAGGCAGCAAACAACCTGTGTTTTCTTTCACCAGCTCTCCTGACTGACAGGGTAAGACTCTTCTAGCACAAGATTTCCAATATTACCTCAGCAATCAATTATTTAGAAATGCAGAGTTACTAAAAAGAAAAAAAACCAGAACTGGTGTGCACTTTGAGAGGTTGAGATTGGTCTATTGTTCTTAGTGTTTTAATCATTGAATTAAACTGGTCCAGGGAATAGGCACAAGGATTAGGATATGACTCCCCATAGTTATTAAAACAATACCTCACTGTCCATCATAGTTGCAACCCATGTCATCTCACGCTTTCCTGCAATTTGGGGATTCTCTCAGCCCTGGACCTACCCATTACAGGCCACCCTGTTTTGGGAGGTTGTGAGATCTCACCTATAGGAATGCCAGCTGGGGGCTGTAGACTGGCCCCAGAACCACAGAAGAGTTTGGTTTATTTGTATGGCATAAATACGGGGTGAGCATTGCAGGAAGCCCAGCCTAGGGGCTCAAGCTGGAAGAGATATTTGTGTTGCGCGGCATCAGATGTTAGTGCAGGGTTAGTTGATTGTGCTTGGTTTGTGATGATGTAAAGCCTTCTTACCCTGCTCCTGCTGATCCCTATGTTATCCATGGGTTGTGGCCATGGCAGTGTCCTCAGGGAGAAGGGCAGCAGCTCTAGGTGCTTGCCAGCCCTGGCAGTGGTTTGGGCTGAGCGTGGTTTGGGGAGACCAAAGGCTGGATAGTGCTGTGCAAACAGGGGACAGGGCGTGACGGCTGAACTTTGCTTCGTTTCTGACTTGGAAAAACACTGTCTGACTCTTAAAATGAAGACTCCTTACAAGTGTCCTTATGTAACAGATCACTCCTACCCAGGACAGTTAAATTGTGAATCTTCTGCTAAAGCAAATCCTAAAGAATGCAAGTTTATTCTCCCCCTCAGATGCTTTTGGGAGAGGAGGGGAGGGGAGCAGAAGGGGGGAAGGCAGTTAACAGTTGCCCTACTGTGTCCTGACATTAGGCGAGCTGCAAAAATGCTCCCAGTGTATCAGGTTGTGTGCGGTGCCAGCCCTTCACTGGAGCACGGAGAGCAAGTCTGCTGCGGAGCCTTAAATACTTTCCACCCTGACTACCTTAGCTTAACGCCTTTCAGCAGAGTTGGCAGGAGGGTTGTTTTTGTGTAGTCTCTCACCTCTCCCGGCTGACGCGCCTGTGCCGTGCTGTGCTTGGTGATTGTACGTTGCAATGGGAGTAGGAACCTCAGATCCTCTTGTTGATATGCCTGGAAAGACATATACAGGGATTTCATACAGGATTTGCACGACAGATCCAAAAGGAGCACAGCTTCACCGGATGGAATCAGCGTAGCTCTGTTGCAGCTGGAGTCACAGATGCGAAAGGCTGAATTTTAAGTCTTTCATAGAAAAGAGTTTGGCGTTTACTGGAGTTTGCCGAGCATCAGCGAGAGACTTGGCCCAAGCCTTGACACTGTGTTTTTGGATGGTGCTTTTCCACTCTACAGAGAGATGCTACCTGTCACAGAGGCAAGTCCCAGTGAAATACTGAACATAGACTGGGTTTTGAAATGCTCGTCATATAGGAGGTTGGTTTTGTTTTACTTTCAGTCCCCAGTTAGATAGAAAGGCCAAGAATCCAGAGAGGGAATGAGGAGATGTGTGGCAAAATTAAGTAATCTTTAATGAAAAACTTCTGAAAAAGTAAAAACCAGAGCGAGACCAGTCTTTTCTCTTTAAGCTGATCACTGGTACAAAACTAGAAAGCAGCACTATTAGAGGTGCAATGAGTCCCTGTCAGAGGGAGATTGTACAGTATTGTTACTTAGACTGTGTTAATTGTATTTCTTCAGCTTCTGTAATTTTAGCAACAATGGCCCAGGTGGCGAGACAGCATTGTCGGGGGTGGCATGGAGAAATAACCTGATGAATTTTCCATCAGCTCAACTCACTCAAATATTCTCACCGTTAACTTTTGGGGTCAATAATAAATATTAAAACCTGTAGACTTAATAAGTCAATGTAGGTGTTCTCTGCCTTTTGAGACCACTTTATCTTTCCATCAAAGATGAAACAAGCTTCTCAAATGAATAAAAAATAGGGCCTCAAGTGATTACAAGTGAGAGCAATTTGGGCTTCTCTCTCAGAACCTGGCAGTAGGCACTTTTGAGCGTCGTCTGACTGCATAGACAGTCTGCATTAGCTCTTCGCTCGCTGTTACACTTTTAGGCAAATATTTCCAATCTCTGTGTACAGACCTTCAGGAAAGGTGTTTGCTGCCACTTCAGGCATGAGGGACGACGCGGGTCTAGATCCCGCCAGGCTCTGTTGAGTCTGATTTGCGTTGCAAGTCTAGTTTTCCTTGGTGCTTCCTATAATCTCCTCAAGTTCAAAGAGCGCTTAGCTGCTTGTCTTTGTCAAAAACCCTGTTGGAGATCTTTTATGTCGAAGATGTAGGATTTCTCTGCATGACTTTGATTATTTATTCATTCCACTTCTCTGGTGTATGATAGCGCTGATATCATGAAGACCCCTTGTCTTGCACCGCTCTTGCTCTGAAATTCATGGAGATTTAGTGCCTTTGAAATTGTTTTAAAAGGAAAGGATAAGTTTTTGAAGTCCCTTTTTTTTTCTTCTTCTTCTTCTATTCCCCTCAACAGTGCCGCAGCACATTTTTCCAGCCTTCCACGCTCCTTTGCCAATTGACATGCGCCACCAGGAAGGACGATACCATTACGAACCTCATTCTATCCACGCTATACATGGGTAAGTCTTGCATCTCCACTCCTGTGTCTTGCTGAGACGTTGGTCATCTGCAGCATGCTGAATCCCGCTGCTAAGGTCCTCAGGACTTGGTGCCCTCCTGGCAGGCTGGCTTTATGGGCTCCCCCCTGCTCTGCTGGTACCTGTCTAGTGGCAATACCACATTGACTGGCAGGAGTGCTCTACAGCTCCATTAAGCCTGTACAAGTGCTGTATAGCAGCAGAATGGGAGTGCAGGGCTACTGGCTGAAGTCCCGGGGACAGGCTTGACTTGCATTGTCACACATGCCAGTGTTTCTTGTGTCACAGTGTGCCTGGGTCATTTCTGGCACTGTCTTGATGAAGACCCAGCATTGATCCCTCTATTTGGAGACCAGTTGTACCATTTATCCCTGCCCATTATCTGAGGAGATGTTGGAGAAAGGCTGCTGGGAGTGCTATAATTCAATTTCATTCCACCGGATCACAGCCCTGACAGGGTGGATGGTGTTTTCTTAAATGCAGTAAAAAAGCGAGTCCTCACAGGGGTGTCTGTGTGTGCTCTGGATAGGCTGGGCCCAGGGTTTTGGTGGTGACCTCCTCACAAAAGCCTCCCCTCCCAGCAGCAACTGATGGCCAGCAAGCACAGATACCAGTCAGGACCTATTCCGTAAGAGGGGGGATCATGATCTCCTCATCCAGGACACAACAGCTCAATAGCCCTTGACACCTTAGGGGACACGTTTATATGGCGATCTGAGTTCATCTCCTGTAAGCTTTGACTAACACAGCGAAGAAGGAGCCAGTGGGAATGTGGGCAAAAGCTGTAGTGACTGTGTGACCAGGAGGGTGTCTCCTCCTCCCTTAAACACACTATCCCCATGGAAGGTGGAGAGCAGCCTGATGGCATTAGTGGTCCCATGGCCAAGCCAACATCCATCAGCCATGAGCCGAAGTACAGGTCCCACAGTACTCGAGTAGGGGAATTCAGTAAAGGTTGGAAACATTTTTTAGGAAGAGCAAAGAAAGGACAAAAAGGACTGATTTCTTAAATACTCTTACTTCATCTCCTTGGAGCCCTGCTGTGTCCTCACTGTCTAGCCAGGGTTAGTGCTCACCAGCTTTGCAGGGGCTATTTGTAAAGCTGTGCTTTTTCTGGGTGGGTGTGAGTCGGGGAACAGCCCCCTGGGAGGCAAGTAATGCAGACGGCAACAATCAGGAGATCTATGGAGTCCCACAGCTACTAGGGCTTTATTCCACTTCCAAAATGCTACAGGAAAAAACAATAGAGCATTCCCCTGGATCTTACCAGAAAAAAAGTGGTTGTCTTCTTGTCTGGCAGTTAGTTTGACTGCTTGTTTAAGGGGGCAGAGCAGCTCCTTCCATTGTGTGTGCAAAGGGAGAAAGACAGAGCAGGTTGCTAAAACGGGAACTGGAGGAGCAGGAGGCGCTGAAAAAGATAGTTCTAGTCTTGCGTGCATGTACATACAAAAATTGTAGAAAAAAGAAGGATTAATAAAAATACATACTGTGAGACAGTTAATAAGCCAGATCTCTAGCTAATAAAGCACATACTGACTTCTGAAAAGGATAACATTCAAAACAGTGATTGGAAGAGGGGATGGCAGATGTGCCCCACTCATTGCTCGTCTTCACTCCTTGCAGGCAGGATAGGGTATGCTGCATCTGCACCAGCTTTTTCAGTGGAGTCATGGAGGAGGGTTTTCTCCAGAACACAACCGAGAGCTTGCTGACTGGTACCATGTACCTGTGAATCATAATGCCCAGTGACAGAAGCCAATATTTTATCATATTGGGGTTGTTTAGCTGACCAAGGGTACGGTAGTGGCAGATGAGGTTTCAGTTGATCTGTACCAATATTAATAAATGCAGTGACTGCATTTGTCTGTCAGGGGACCTAGAGGGTATCTGGGTAGAGTTGTTGGTAAGTACTTATCACCTTGCTCCTTTGAGATTCTTCACCTTCCCAGCAGCATCTCTCACAAAAATGACTTGCAAGGTCCTGGAGAGAAAAAATGGTTGATGTTCTTAGAAGAGGAAACATACTTCTTTGAAATGTACTACATCAGTCTTACTCCCTGATCATTGTGTTGAAGGTTGCCTTTGTGGCTGGTGAAGCACCAGAGCTGAGCAGCCAACCTCTTCTTGTCTGTGGTTTTTTTTAGGGTCAAGGAAATGCCATTACTCCTTGTCTTTTTTCTAAGTGCCCAACATGTAACCACCTAGAACATGGTGCTGAAGCTGCATAAAGATTGCACATCTCTTGTTCAATAGACTGACTTGGTTCTGTGGGCATGGTCAAGCTTCTAGAAAGTTGAACTCCACCTTGGTGGTGCAGAAATCTATCCTTCTGCTTAAAGTAAAGAGCTTAAAAAAATTTAAAAAAAAATAAAAAAGCACGTGCATATTTTCACTTGAAAATTATGGTGAATGTTTATAAGAAAAATTGTGTCATTGAGTTTTGGCTTTATGATTAATGTGATCAGTACCTGACAGAGAGCCCCCAATTCATCAAGCCCATATTCAAGCTGTCTGCTGTCTTGCCAGTACCATATTTATCTAATTACATGAACATTGCACAGCAAATTAAGTGTAGTTGTATTTGTTGCTAACTATGGGGTCTTATAATCTGCCTACTGCATTATGTCAAAGGTTCGTTTCCTGATTGCTCAATGTGACATGGCAGTGCATTCCCCTTCATCACTGTTTGCATTTGGCCTAATGAGAACATACGTTATTTTATGCTAACTGGAAGGAACTCATGTGCAAGCCTGTCTTAAGCAGGACCACCTGTGGGACCCTGTTCTTGAGAATATACTTGGGAATACAGAAAACTTAAGTAATAAAAGATCCACATGCCAAGATGGAGGCCTGAAAGATTTGTTATATTTATGCTCACTGTTGTCAGTCTTTCTCTCTCAGTAATTTCCTTGTTAAATAGCATGACAAATGAATTTCAAGGCTTGATTCTTCTTCCAAATCATTGAGCATTTATTGTATACATCCAGAAGATGGTCATGTTGGTATTGCCTTGAAATATATGTCTTAGAGATTTTTTTCACAATATAATAGCATTTGTCGTGTCATTAGGATGACTTGCTTTTCTGTACAGCCTCTGTTGATTTCACTTCTTTGGTGATACATCACTCTTCTTTTTCAACACCTTTCATTGGCTTTAAGAACAATTTGGCAAAATAATGGTGCTCACTTGACTGGTCTAGAAAAAGAAAATATTGCATTCAGATTATCCTTGAGCTATATGTAGTGCAAACTAACAGGAATATTGTGGATTCAAGACTGCATCCTGGATTCTGATGCTTGTGGGCTTGTGGTTGGCATAGAGAATGGGAGGAGATGCAGGACTGGAACCCAGTGGACAGAAAAAGATTGTAATGCATATTGGAGTGAAACTGAGTTTAGGGTGAAATATCTTGCAGGATTGTAGAGTCAGAATTAATGAAGCAAATTGTATTGGTACCTATAAATTTTATGAGGTACCACTTCCACAAAGCAACAGTTTTTAATAGTAAGGTTGCAAAATACAGCACTCGGAAGCTAAGTAATGACAGAAAAATAAATTTGAAGACTCTGACTAGTTTTGTATGCCATTGCAATAATGCATTAAATTACACAGCCACATACTGTTTTTTCCCTGGAATCGTTGCATTTTCAGCAGCATAAGATGGCCCAGGCTCTGTTGGAAGAGCAATGGTGGGTGTTAATACTCATCTTCTGCATGCAGCTTTTATTAATATATCAGAATTTCACTTTTCACCATTGGTTGTAGGCAGAACATAACTTAGCATTATTGGAGCAGAAGTTATCAGCCGGGGTGTTTCAGCAGGTTCAAAGCTGAACCAAATTCACTTTCTTAGTTAGAGTAAGTCCTTTTCTAACAAAGAGGATATTTAATATTTTAGTGAGCTTCTTTACAAATGCTTACTCTGGTGGAGCCCAGTCTCTGCCATAACTCCACTTCAAACCAAGGGCACTCAGCATCAGTTTTGCAAGATCAAGTCCTAGATTACAGAGGAAGACTGCTGGCAGAAACAGCAGATCATTACTGATAGCTCCCTTCCACTCCCCATTTTTTGGTGTGCTTAGCTGCTCTCAACTTTTTTTTTTTTAAAGTACAAGAAAAATAACTAAAAACCCCTTAGCTCAGCTTAAAAGTGCCTGCCAACCAAGAGCCTTCAGGGCTAACCCTTGTAAACAACATGCCTAGGCTTGACTCAGCAACAAGCTTTTTAACAGTAGCTCCTAAACTGTGGTTAAAACTCATCAGGCATTAGACAGTGTAACAAACAAAAGCAGCCTTGTTTTTCTACTGACATCCTGGTGTTGTTTCAGGATGCAGTTCTGAAATTATTTATTAACAAAATATTGTTGTTGCTCTTCTGTCCACACATGAAAATAGTGAAAACATCCCTTAGCTGATAATCACAAATTCCATGGCTTTCATGAGGACTGAATTGTCCCAAAGACCTAAACACAGATAACACTCCATCTCCATGATAATGTGCAGTTGCCCTTAATTTCCCTGTAGTAGGGATTTTATCTGTTTTAATCATGGATCTTCCTCCATTTTCCTGAGATCTTAATATATTACACATTTTCGCTAGTATGCAGCCTACGCTTTTTTCTTTATCTGATCCTATTATCCCTCCTTGTTGAAGTTTGTTTTCTTTTTACTGTGTTGAAAATTACAGAATGCCCTTTCAGGACCAGTTCCAATGCTCCCAAGCTGTTTAGACAGGGTAATACACAGGTGGTCAAGGTGAATGTTAAACTTTTCATCATAAAAATGCTTTGTCTCAAGTGCTTAAAAATTTGCTGAATTTAAAGTCAAACCAAATATTCTCTGTCTTGGTTATCTGTTTCAGGCTGGTTTTCTCTTTCCGTTGTTGTTTTTCTGAGAATTAGCCAAGGGAGGCCAAGTAGGGTTAAGGGAAAATATGTTGTTTAACCATACGAAAAATAATAATCATCATCTTACAACTGTGCTTTTAGAAAAGCCAGTGTCTCTTGCTTTAGATGTAGAATTTACTTTTATCACAGATGTGCCTTTTGCTCCTTCTGTTTTGAAATATCACAGACAAACCCCTCCCCTCAGTTTTGCCAGATAGAAATCCTTTGAAAAATCTCACTTCCAGGACACTTATTGAAGAGGTGCCAGAGTTTTTTCCAAGTGCCCCTGTGGCCCTGACCACAATCCAGCCAAACCCTGCCAGGGCTTCCTTGCCAGTGCTCCCCACTTTCTGCCAGGGGCTCTCAGTTGTCCTCTCCACCCAGGGGGATTCATGGCCACAACGGATGGCGGAGTGGAACTTGGTTGTATAGCAAGCTCGTGGAGCTGCCTTTGTGCATAGCTGGTGTGGATAAAGTGCCTTCGGTTAACCTCCATGGGACATGGCACAGCTTTGATCCCATCAGGTGGTTTAGAATGGGACCCCAGGTAATGTTCGTTCCTGGAGCAAGGACGCCGCTTGGTTGAGCCACAGAATGTACAGGCCAATAAAACCTGTGTGTTTTCATATTTACTTTGCTACTGGAGTAGAAAGTCTTTGGCAGGTCATGATTGATGGTACTGTGCTGCTTTGGAGATAGAGCAAGCTCCCTCTGGAGTCAAAGCAAACAGCTGCTCAGAGAGACCTTCTTATGTGTTTTGCGAAGTTTTACGACTTTCACCAAATAGATACATTGCTCATTTGGGAAACAGGTTTGGGGGCTCCCACATCCAATTTATTCTGTCCTCTTCTTTCCCACATGCTTCTTTTATTTATTTAAGAAAATAAGAATGTGTGAGTATTTGATGGTTTACAGAGACTGGTCTCCTCCAGAAGGCTGGTTGAAACTTCTTCCTGGTCTGTAATTAGCAGGAGTGTGTTGCTTTTAGGTGGCTCTTTGGTAACCTACAGGAGGTGATTTGGGGAACTATCAATACCAATCTCACTGTAAAACTACCAGGATTAATACTTGATGGTCACTTGATCCATCTCCAGAAGACCACAGATTAAATATTGGGCTGCTGCTCTTCTGTTTCGGGAGCTGGAAAAATTAATATAATTCCATCTGTGATTTAGTTTTTCTATCTCTAAAATGCTGTTACGGTAATACTCTTCTGATGTTTTGAGAGCTAAGAAAAGTCAGGTGGTCTGTGACATGTCCGGCTCTCCAGAAGGGGCTTGTGACATGTTTTCAGGTGTCAGGAAGGAAGTACACAGCACTATCTACCTGTGCAGAAACTGAGAAGGTACACACTTAATATCTTCTGCCTTCAGTGGGAGGACAGGCTGATCAGATCTTCTGAAAATGGGGCAGACGTAATACAAAACACTCATCAGGCATAGAATTTTTTTGTAAATTTTCCAATCTGATAAATTATGGAAACTATACGAAAAAACCCTAACAAACACACACAATTCCCTCCCCCCAGCTTTCTCTGTTAAATCTTATTAACCATTTTCCAGCATTTTCCATTATGAGAGAGGTTTGCCCACCTATACTGTTCCTTGAATTAAGAAGATAGTTTCATCATTTGTGGGTTTTGTGTTTAGTTAAATAGCTCTCAGAATACTTCAGAAAACTCAAACCTGAAGTCCAGAGGCACCTGAAGATACACGGTTTCAAGTTCACTGAACTAAACTGTGCAATAAGACACAGGTTTGGTTTAGAAATATTTGAATTGGGTCTTCAGTTTTTGAATGCTGGCATCATCGCACTGGAGTGAGGGGGCTTGGTGAGCTCAGATGGAGTCATGCCCATTAGCACTCAGTGAAGACCTGGGCCACCGAGCTGCTGGTGCTGTGACACCACAACATACTGAATGAAAAACTGCAGCTCTAATTTAACCTAATCACCACCAGAAGTGCAAATACAGCTAGGAGATTTTAGTTTTGAGAACAAGAGCCTGATCTCTGAGGTCTTTTATGTAAACCTCTGGCATATGTTCATTTAATATGATGTCACTCTGTAATCCACCATTGCTTTTAAATGTCATTCTCAGGGCTTCATGTCAGCAAGTCTTAAGTGATAATCCCTTTGCTTGCCTCACTTTATAGTAGATTAAAAGTGACTTCATGCTTCTACATTATCCACTGTTAAGCTTGTGCTTTAGGAAAAAATTATTTGAACTCTATTCTCCAGCTGCTTTCTAAAGAGCTTCTGAAGAGAAAGTGCAGGTCTTTCAGAAGTTATCTCAATAGTATTGCCCATTCTCCTTTGCTTTCAGCATCCCGTGAAAATGGATAAATGTTCAGTGCTAACCTCCTGCCCTTTTAAACTCGAGTGTTACCAGTCTGTTTCCTAAGATTTTTCTTGGCTAAATGTGGAGTGCTGCCCCTCCTGGCCTCTCCCTTTTCTTAATCCTAAATAAATTCCTTCTTGAGATGGTGTTTCACTTCTCACCGGTTTCTTTCATTCATGAGGACTGGAGATGATGACCTGGGCTGCTCGTGTAGTGCTTTCTCCTGTACAGCACAGGGATGTGCAAATTCACACTTTCTGGTCCTGTATCTCCTGGTTAAACTTTTACTCTGTCCTGTTGCCAATCCTTTATCAGAATAAGATTTCCATGCAGTTCACCTTCCTAGTCCACTCTCTTTTTATTTTTTTTTCTTTTGCTGAATTTCACCCTTGTGGTTGTAACACACCTCCTTGTGCAGCACGTCCCTCCAGATACTTGCTGCATGTTGTCATATTCTTCCTTCCCATACTAATGAACTGGCCAGCCTGCAGCGTATACTCAAATATCAGTCTGCTCAGCCTCCTCATTTTCACTATGTTTCTCTGAAATCCTTCCAGTGTGTGTGGAGATAAATAGACAAAGCTCATACATCCCATTGGCTTGCGAAATGAAGCCTGCAGCACACCACTTTTCAGGTGCTGGTTAATCTGGCATCCCAGCTACCAGTGGCCATGGAAAGCAAATAACACAAAGTGCTGAGAGATAAAAACTAATGGCAGGAATGCTGGCTTGTGATACTGGAAGAAAAATGTAGAGTTTTTAATGTCCGTACAGAGTGGAAATTTTCAAATCTCATCCAAAAGTTCCCCCCACGCAACAAAGAGCCGAGAAGTCAATTTACCCTGGAAGGATGAAGGACTGAGTCAACTCTGCTGGGATTAAAACATGTGGTTCGAGGGATCCTAGGTATTTTTGGTCTGGTTCTCAGACCACCCAGATGGCTGGGGGAAAAGGAATTAAAAAAAATAATACTAATAAAAATAAAAAAGGATCCTATATGGAAGAACTGTGTGTCTGGATACCCTCCCTGCAGCTAACGCCATGCACACAGATCTACACAAACCAAAGGGCAGAACTGGGTGCTGTTACTTGGACAAATCTTAAATCTGCGGAGTGGTCCTTTGGGAATGTGTGTATTCTAGAAAGTGGGCTTTCTAGACTCCTGGCTTTGACACCAAACCGTGTATATATGTTTTTCTTCTGTGTACGAGACCATTTTGAGAATTTGCGATTTTACCTAATTTTCTGCCTTGGAGGCTTTTCATGCCTATTCTTTTATGTTTCACCATTGATATTGAATAGACAACTAACAGAGCTAAAGTTTAGAGCGTTACTTAAGGATCAGATTTTGAAAACTGCCTGTATGATTTCAGACTGTAAATCCCACTGTACTGGGTCTGGCTAACAACATTATTTTTAAAGTGGGTATTGTGGGTTTCAAAATAATTTTGACCCTTAGGGCCAGCCTGTTAAGCACTGGTAATGCAAAAGCACAGCAGGATTTTCAAACGTGCTGGATTGCAGTTGATGTCAAACTCCCCCGATTTCATCGATACTCAGGGCCAGTCCTAGTGAAGGAGTTAGGTGTTTTCTTTAATACAGGTGGAGCCTCCTCACAGCGGAGGTATTTCTTCCTGGCACTACTCATTTTATCTCTCTCTTACACCTCTCCCTGCCCCACATATATGTACTCAAGTAATTTTTAATAGCAGATTGCTAATTTTCAGTCCTGCCTGAAAAAAATACACTAGGGCTGTGTGATATGCAATCAAATTGAGCTTTTTGCATTTAAGTCTCTCTGAGAAGTAAATATGTGTTCCTAAATCCTGTAAGGGCCTCTGAAATATTTTCCTTTCAATCCTGAAAAGCATCCTGGAGAAAAATTTGTCTTATTCCTTCTCTTGCCCATTCATGAGAAACTTTCCTAACTTGGTTCTAGAGCTACTTACAAGGCTTTTAATTTACAAACCAGCTGCAGGGTGTTACCTGCTGATTGAATGCTTCATCTGAAAGCCTTTTAAGATCCCACTGAACTACATCCCAAATTACCACTGGTAGAGGGAAGACTACGAGAATGTGGTTAATACATTAAAAATAGAACTGTTTCAAGCTTACAACTGCATTAGATTGATGTTCTTATGTGCATATTCTTGTTTGAGACTATTTGTCTTCACTCTGAGATAAATCACTTGACACGCATTCTGTCTTTCATCCCAACTCAAGTGCAGTACGATATTTTACAAGAGAAAACTGCATTGTAGATGACAAAAAGCAAAGTGCAGAAAGATAGGGCGGTGAAGGAAATATTGCATTTATTCATCAAATCAGTAAGAGAAAGGAAGACCAATCCATTGGGGTTTAGTAAAGAAATGTTTGTAGAAGAGATTTGAAAAGAAATTATGAGCTAAAGAGGCAGAGGGACATAGATCGAGTAATCTAGGCTACAGAACTGGTTTTAAGTCTCTCCCTGTTCAGGAAGACACCTACGTATATGCTTAATTAAATATATTTGTGTAGGTCTGCTGACTTCAGAGGAACTTAAATGCGTATTCACATACTGTCCCGGAGTGAGGTGTTCTTCTGAAGATGACATAACCCAGGAATGTTTATTACGTCCCACTCAGGTATTCCTGCTGTAAAAATAGTTTATATTAGAGATTTTTCATATGACGAGGCCTGTCACAGTAATGGAGTATTTATTGGCATTTTCATAAAGGGCTTAATTTTAGTAACATTTCTTTAGATAATTTTGACGAAGTAGAGGTCAAAACCTAATGAAGAGGGGCTACAACTCTGTGGTTACTTCTGCATAACATTGCTGAGCATAATCACAGAGATCCTGGAGGTAATGTCAAACAGGCCATCTTGGAGAAGCCTAGCCACAGTCGTACCATGTAGACAAAATGTACTGGTGTTTGCTTCCTAAGAACAGCAAATTTTCAAGGAAGTAACAGTGTTTGAGGTGCTGCTTCAAGTAACTGATCACTGCTCAGGTCAGACAGTGTTGTGGTCCTGACTGTTTGAAATGACCCTCAAGGTGCCAGTGATGTTTTCCATTCCTTGGAAGGAACAAAATGAGGGATTTTTTTCTGCCATTTTACCCTGATCATGAGGCACCCGCGTTGTGATCGCATCTTGTGGGAGGCAGTGTGTGGGAGTTAGTGTATGGTAGAGACTAGGTTGTGGTGCATAACTCTGTTATCTATAGACCAGAGGGAAGGATTTTGCAGTCAGTTCCCAAAGCAGAAATCATGTAAAAGTTATTTCTAACTTTTTCTCTTTCTTCCTAGTCCTCCAACCCAATAGTTTTTCTGTAAGAAGTTATACCAAGAACTGATGAGAAATGAGGTATCTGCAAAGTTTTATCTAGCACATTTGGATTCTTAAGTAGTTGTTACCTGTTTGTGTGTTATTTCCACTAGAAGTCTCCAAGAAGAGAAATGTTCGTAGTGATATCATTGTCAGCAGACCCTAAACCCCTTTATTCACATGAAAAACACAGAAGCCTTACAAACTCCAAATAAATTTCTAGCCATCTTTGAAAAAGAAATCTTACATACACACATAACCAAACCAATTTTCAGCTGTGGTCAGGAAAGTTCAAACCCTCCCTCAGGGCATGCAACAATGAGATGACCAGAGTGTTGGAGACTAAATTGGAATTGAGCCAGGTTAGATATTTTACAACCTATGCCTTTTTAAGAGTCCCACAGGGCCTTATCTGAGGACAAATACACTGGACTTTGGGGCTTTAGTGGATGGGAATTGCAGCTGCTCTGTATTCCTCACCAGAGCATAGTCACGTGGTGTTGCCTAATGAGTCAGAGGGAAAGGCACTCTCCCACCAATACCACTTCCTCTGTGTCTTGGGATTTTCTTTGCAAGTCATCTTGGCTAGGTCTTGACCTCTTTTGGCATGTGAGATCTAAACCTGGTATGACTCCAGACTTCCCTCGACCGTGTCTGAATCCTGTCAGTGGCAAGATGAGGATTACTGTAAGAATAAGAAGCTCTTCAAAAATAGTTGTTTGCTGGTTTGTTTGAAAACCAGCTTCTGCCAGATGTGATGAAGGTAGACGTGCCTTGAGCTGTTGCTTCTTTCCCTTCAGGTCCTGATGTGCTGATGGACCTCAGGATCCTATCAGCCTGCCTTCTCCATGCTTGATCTCTGCGGAGCAGGGTTTGCATTTCTGGTGAATTACGTGACAGTTTCTGATAAGGACAGACGGTGAGCAGAGACTTGGGCTTGATTTACCCACAGTATGTCACATTGCTTCAGGTATGTCGCACTGATGCAGCATATCGAGTGAGTGACCTTTCCCAGGGGAACTCAGTGAGTAAGTGGCACAAACAGAAGGACAGAAAATACTTTGAGGTGCCTTGCACTGCAGAGTGGATCATGCTTCCTCCCAAAATCTTGCACTAGAGGCAGTGGTTTCCTATCCCTTCGTTTCTTTTTTTGACTATGTTGCCAAACTGGCCTTCTTCCATACTCTGGTTGCCGTGATTGATTTCATTGCTTTGCCATCTGTAAACCCAACCCCAGCCCTACCAACTCTGTGTTCAGTGGTGGCTTTTCTCCCAGGCATGGTAATTTTGTGGTTCACACATTTGCCAAAAATTTACTGTAGTCTATGAACTTTCAGAGCAGTAATGATTTGTGTGTACATGCATTTCTGTGTACGCTGCTTCTCTTTCTGTTACCAGTGTAAGGTCTTAGTCTAATCTCCTTGTCCTGTTATCGTCCTCAGTGGGTGAAAACTAGTCTGAAATATGACCTCCTTGCCTACAATGCATTATGGTCTGTGCTCCCCCGATTGCATTTGAGTTTCAAATGAAAGAACCTCTGGAGTTTAGGAGCAAATCTTCGATTAAAATGAAACTGGGGACTTGTAGAAGCTATTCTGAAGGCTAGAGACAGAAGATAGAGATGATGCAGCCAGGGAATCTGGCATCGTTGCAAGTGTCATGAGATCTTGACAAATATGCCAGTAAAAATCCATGGATACAATAGCATGAGCTACTTTCATTGTTCATTTTTGGCTCATCAAACTTTTGTCTTGCTTCATTGGGCAGCAGAATCAGAGCTTTCAAGTGGGACTTGGAAAATTAGTTTATCTCCTACACACAGGTCCTTACAACTCTTCTTGCACCTGCTCTGTCCCTGAGCTTAGAAAATGGCCTGTACCTTCTTGTACCTTTTCTTATTGGCTAGAAGCTCTTTTATAGATGGTTTGGATGGTTGCACTATATACCAAATTACATTATATGTGCGCTGCGGTGCTTGGTAAGAGTAATTAATATGTCGTGATATTATGAACACCTTTAAAACTTACACTGTAATGTGATATTCATAAAGGGAATTGCTAATATTAGAAGTTCAGTTCTGGTTAGTTGAATTTCCTTGGCTATGAATAACACTATGGATTATTTAAACCACAAAAATAGTTTCAAAATCTGCTCTATTTTCATGTTTTATGTCTTTTGCTTATTTTAACAAATCATGCAGCAAATCGAACAACAGAAAAAAACCCCAACATGCAAAGTACAGGACCTGAGGTCCTGTTTTCAAAGTAATCTATGAACCAGAAGTATTTAGACTTCAAAATCTCATCAGCAGCCCATTCTCATAATGAATACACGTTGAAGTTTACACTCCAACTGCACTACAATCAACTTGGTCTGCAAAAGTTACTTGAAGGTGCAAAAACACCTTACAGGTGAGTTTCAAAAGCTGCTACTACATGGAAAAATTCACTGCTGGATTTTCAGCTAAGCTTTGATTTCCAGGATTGGCTTATTCATCACTGTGCTGTCTAAACAGGCAAAATAGTCCAGTGCACCTAAACAGTTATGCTTTCTCATTCCCAGACCATATTACAATGGCTCTGTGTTTACTTTTTCCAAAACTGGGCTGAAATGTTTATATAAAATTTTGTGCTAAATTATTAAAGTCACTGCAAATGTTTACGTTAAAATTTTAGTATGTTCAATATCCCTTCTTTTGAATTTTAAATAGAACCAACACTTTGTAACTTAATTACCTAGCAATATCTCTTTTTTAGATTTTTACCTTATATTAATAAAATGAGTTTATTTACATAGTTCCACCATAAGCACATCTCGTTTTACTGACTAAGTGCATCATATAAAGGGCACACAATCTTAAAACCTCTTGGCTTGCCTGAGACTTTACATCAGGCTATGCACTGAATCTCACAGTGAACTTTATCCTATGCAAAAAATTAATCATTTTCTCTATCTCTCCTGATAAAATGTTTAAAAAAACCCCACAACTCTCTGATCATTTTAGACTGTCCCCAGAACATACCTGGTTTCACATAGCTGCAGTCCGACTACTAGAATATAATCTCAGACATATTTTGGCTGCTCTTGTGGAAAGCGATGGCTGTAATGTACAAGTTTGGTACCCACAGTTGGCCATGCAAATACAGTAGCCACCTCTTCCTTGGCTCTGCATGGTTGAAAGGTTTGGCAGAGTGACTAGAAATGGAGATGGAGCTCTCATCCCTCTCCATTTAGATGCCATAACAGGAATGTAAGATGGTGTTTAGAGAGATGCAAGAGTGGTTTTTGAGGTTTATAGAGGGATGAAGAACCTCCTACTTCTGCTCCCAGTCCAGTAGTATGGACCATCACCACAACTGTTAGAATGAGGAGGATGTCTTGGGAGTTTTGCCACCAATGATGCTGTAAAAAGATCCCAGTTTTTCAGGCAGCACCCCAAAGCCAGCTGTGATTCCCTGGAAACAGGATAGTAAAGAGCGACTGTGCCTCTGCTCTTGCTGTTACGAGAGAGAAACAGCTTGCTTGACATCACCCTGGTGCTTTCGAGAATTAGATGTTGCATCTAAGGTTTAGTTTGGGTCATTTAAGGCTCAAATGAAGACTGGAAGATAGTGACTTTCCTGTCTTTACCCAGCTGAACTTAGTGCCCTGCTTTTACCTGAGCTGACGGAACATCTGAGGCATCTCAAACTGATGTTGGGCAGCATGCAGGCAAGAAAGGCAGGTGACAGCAGTGGCCAGGGAAAGCGAGGCCACATCACAGCTGTAAAGAAGGAGGTCACTGGAGGGTAGTGGCATGGTGAGTGCCAGGCCAGTGACTGCTAGACCCACTCGACTCCAGTGTGACCACAGCAAGCTTGGGATCTTTGGCCTTGAAAGGCCATGTGTGTGCGCATCACTCTCCAGCTAGGATGACGATTACAATTCTTTGAAATGTTTTTCTGCATTTGCATTTACAAAGCTGGATAAGCCTTTTTTTAAAAAAAAAAATCTGATAAGTAGCAGGCAATTGAATTAACCACTGTTGACTGTATTGCTGTCTCTTAACAAACTCCATCTGTATGGTCTGCCTTTGTAGACACAATTTTATAACTTAATTTCCCTACCAAAACATCAGTGTTTACTTTGTAAGAAATCTGTTCTTTGTCAGCTTAAAACAGTGATTTCTTTATTACCACTCTGCGCAAGGAATGACAGCAGAGAGTTGGCACTGGAGCAAGTCTGGTTGAGTCTACAGCGTTGTAATGGAAACAGGGTGAACCAAGGGTCAAGTATAATGGGATTTGTATACAGAAATGTGTCTGCATAAGGAATAGCTGCATGAGATAAGAGAATGAAAGATGAGGCCTGCAGGTCTCCCTTAGCGTGGCAGCAGGAGGGAGGTGTTGCCATTGGGATACGCTGCTGGGAGACGCGGTTACTTCTGCACCGGTGCAGCAAAGATGCCTAAATCATGCGTGCATGCTTCAGTGCCTTCTGACGTCTGTGCATGTTGGATGGGGTGGGGCAGCTGTAGGTGATTGCTTTGAGAGTGTCTCGTATGTAATTTTTATTGATTTCAGGAAACAGGGTCAATGAGGGCTTTAGAAGCTATTACAGTCTGTGGCCTCCCTAAAAATTTTCCAGTGGGGTTGTCAAACATGGTATAGGGAAATTAACCCAAATAACAAGAGGCATGCTGGACTTTTTGCTATCTTTCACAGTCCCTGAAGAAGGTTTTTTGTGATTCCCAAGAGTCTTGCAAACCACAGGTTGAAAAGCACTTGTGTAACCATTCACGAGTAAACTTTTCTGTGTTATTGGAAAACTGGAAAAATAGGAGAACCACTGTAGAGAATGACACCAACAGATTTGGGAACAATGGGGTCTTGGAAGGAAGGTTTCTCAGGTGATATGTAAATAACAAGATATAAAACATCTCATCCACAAGATGATGATTTGAGGGGTGTGGAAGCATCCTGGCTCCTTTGAAGTCTGTTGCGGTTATACAGTTCAGCAAGCAGTGCTGGGGATTTACCACAGAACTGGGCTTTTGTTTGTTGTGTTTAGTTTCTCCTGCTATACAGCCTTTCCCTGTCTTACACTGCAGGTTAGAGCTGGTAGAGAAATGTCAGTTGTTTATCACAGTCAATTGTAGAGACATTCAGCTTTTTCTGAATTATTTGTGTTCACTTTTCCCTATGGAAAATTAACTGCAATCTGAATGTCATTCACATTTTAAAAGCATCCACGTTTCCTTTTGATTCACTTCGTGGTTATTAAAAAAAAATCACAGGTTAAAAAGAAGAAATTAAAATGGTGAAGCTTTCTTATTTTTAATTCTCTTATTTTGTACAGAAAACTCCAGAAATTTCCAAGAGAAAGCTTCTTTGGAATAAAAAGGCTTTTTTCCTTGCAGTCATACCAGTGAAAAACTTCCACCTAGTTCTACTCTTCAGCATATAATTGCTTGCATTTCAGCATACTCATAGCCAGGGAAAGGAAAGTTAGATCAGCCAGCCTGCTGGATCAGATCTTACATTACATCTTGAGCTCTTTGAGCGCTATTAGCATTTCCTTTTAGAAGTGAAGAAATATTGACAGTTTGGTAGGTTTTCTCGCATTTTACTGCACGTTAGGGCACTTCAAAGTCTTTATGTAGTGATGGGAACTGTCATGAAGTAGATGTGAAAAGGGCCTTTGGTCCAACTAAACCTGTCAGCAAGAAAATTTAGGGCAGATGGTTATTATTAGAAATCAATGTATTTATTATATATTGTTCAGGAATATTTCCCTTTGGAGTTTTCTGAGTGCTGTCGCTGTTTAAAATGTGTCAAATTCAGTAAAGTTAATTCCTGTAGAAAAAGCAAGGAGCCCCAACCAAAAGCTTTGCTGTTATAGGAATGCCAGTGCTGTGATGTATTAGAAGCAGGTACACAGACAGCGTGTGAGCAACACATCTGGTGTGTGTGTACATGTGTGTGACGTGTTCCAGTGTGGCTATCCCAGTCACTTATGCATACAGAGCTTCTCTGACTGCTTTGTTTGGAAAGGCTTTATAGAGATCTGTGCTGTACCTGTTCACGTTTCTTTTATTCTCCTTTGTTAACCATGCTTTTCTGGTTGCTTCCAGTTGGTTACAACAGCTTACCGCTGCTTAGAGCAAGAACAACATCTTTCTAGATCTTGAACACTGATTGTTTTCTTCAGTACGTCAGAACGGAGAAGCAGGACATTTCAGGGTTTTTGTTATTAGCTGGGTATAGGTTTCCCTTCCTTGGTGTATTGCATAGCTGTAGGATTTAAGGACCTTGGGTTATGGGAAGAGGACATTCCCGATAGCAAAGGAGCATATTAGAAGCAACATTAAAGCTGGAAGTCACTGTCCTGGAACAAAGATTCATTTTCCATTCACCTCATGATTTACAGCACATTCCAACCAAGTGATTTGGCTATGGTCTTCTGGCATAACATTGTTTGCCCTTTCCCTGACATTTTGCATATAAAGAAAAGTTATGAGCTTCTTGGGCACTCAAGGTACCAGGAAATGCAGGAGTCTACCTAATTTGTTAACATGAAATTATAGATGTCAGACATAGACTCTGTTAGTTAACATTGGTTAGAGTAATGCTGCAGCCAGTTGATTGTATTACAGTCATGATGAAGAGGAATGGTCCTTTTTTGCTTTTCTGGGATATGATTGGTACCGAGCCAAGGCAGATTTAAAGTGTAATGAATGAATTAGCATTTTCTATGGTTTGCCTTACTCCATGAGCTCCACTGCTGTGGTGTTCCTGCCACTGACTTGCCCTCTCCCCAACAGGTTAGTGCTGGCATAACATGGAAAAGGACTTTTCAGAAGTACTATAGGAATAGCCTTTTAAATGTTCAACTTCACTGTAGCACTTGAATGTTATTTTCTTTCAAGGAAGAAAAGCTTCCATCAAAACAAAGCATGGCAAGAAGCCACTAGGAAGGGGTCAAAAAAATCAGATCTCCCCACACACACCACCTCCCATTTGTTTTCTCAAGCCCAGTGTCTTCACAGCTACATGCAAAGTGTTTGCTTGGAAGTGTTAATATTCTCAACGTGTGTCCCAGTGGAAATCAGTCAGATGTGGGGAAATGGCTGTGTTGCATCCAGCACATCTTTCTAACACCCACTTCCTACATGCCCTCACCAGCACAGAAAATCCTCTCAGATCTCCTTCAGCTTCCTGTTCAGCTCTGCCATCAGGATCTAGCCTGTGTCCACACCTTTCCCTTCTCATGCTTCCCATCTTGTTTGCCCCCTCCCACATCCACAATGCCCAGCCCTCATCACCTCCCCACTCAGAGCCTGCAGTGTTTCGACACCCCAGCTCTCTAATTGTGTGACTACTGGGATCAAGTTCTCATGTCTAGTGGTTTCAACCTGAAGTTCACAGGCCCCCAGGTTTGCATTGCTCCCTCAGTCTCTCCCTGAACTACTTTCATTGTCTCTTGCACTTTTATCCATGCTTTCTTTCATGCTTTTTCTCTCACTCTCCTTCCCTCTCTCCCCCTCAGCTTCCTTCCTTGAAGTTCTCCTTCCTAAAATATGCTGCTTTTCTGAAGGCTTTCATCATTAATCTCTCAAGAAACTTATCTTAGAGACTCGTCTGCTGTGCTTTGATTTATTCATTGTGGGGTTTTTTTAGTGGGTATCTCACAAGAACTGAGCTGGTCATCCTTCTACTTCCGTGGCTAAAGGAAAGCTTGTGTGAAAAGGTGGGCTTTCAGAACTTAAATTAAAAGATCATGTAAATAAGATAATTGGATAAAAAAGGATATTAGGATCTGAAACTGAATGTTTACTTGCTTTGATGTGCTTTGGGAACATATGTCTGCACAGTGGGCTGTGTGGCTGATGAAGTATAAAACAACCCAAGAAAAAGTCACCACTATTAAGCTTAAATCAAAGATCTCTGCTAAAGACACTAATTTGATTTGAGTTTGAAGGTCCCATATCAACTCTCATTTCTACCTTTGATGTCTTGCTTCTTTGTGTGCTGTATAATGGAGGGCAACCTTACTTATTAAAAATTTGCATTTTTCTTCCATTTTAAAAGCAAATATCGTTATTGTTGTTGTTGTTGTGTTGCAGTTGTGCCTGCAAGTGTCAGCCCAAATTAGACCTGTATTGTGGTAAATGTGGCATAAAAGCAAGAAGAAACCATACATAGTTAGGAGAGCTTCTAATCTGAGGGCCTATTCCTGTATTTAGGCTCACAATTTCTCTCCCTCCAGATGTTGCTCCCAGCAACCTGTGATCTTAAGAACATTGATAACTTCTGGTGGATCTTAGATAGAAAAAAATTACAAGCTCTAAGCCAGAATATTTTTAATTTCTTAGAATCATAGAATGGTTTGGATTGGAAGGGACCTTAAAGATCATCTAGTTCCAAACTCCCTTGCCATTGCTAGGGACACGTCCCGCTAGACCAGGCTGCCCTGATCAACTGCACCACTGAGCTTGCAGTCACCTGCAAACTTGCTGAGGACACACTCGATCTTGCTGTCTATATCATTGATGAAGATATTAAACAGCACTGGTCGCAGTTCAGACCCCTGAGGGACACCGCTTGTCATGGATCTCCATATGGACTTCGAGCTGTTGACCACTGAATATGACCATCCAACCAGTTTCTTATCCACTGAACTGTCCACCCATCGAATCCATATCTGTCTAATTTAGAGAGAAGGGCGTTGTAGAGGACTGTGTCAAAGGCTTCACAGAAGTCCAGATAGATCACATCTCTTGGTTTACTTGTGTTCACTGCTGTGGTTACCCCATCATAGGAAGCCATTAAGTTGGTCATACAGGATTTACCCCTGGTGACCTCTGTGTCCTCCATGTGCTTTAGCTTGTCTTCTAGGAGGATCTGTTCCATGATCTTCCCAGGCACAGAGACAAGGCTGACAGGTCGCTAGTTCTCAGGGTCATCTTTTCTACCCTTTTTAAAACTGGGCATAACGTTACCCTTCTTCCAGTCACCAGAAACTTCTGATGGCCATGACTTTTCAAACATCATGGAGAGTGACTTGGCAACCACATCGGCCAGTTCCCTCAAGACTCTGGGATGCATCTTATCAGGTCCCATAGACATATACGTTCAGGTTCCTCAGGTGTTCACGAACCTGATCCTTCTCTACAGTGGGAGGGTGTTTACTCCTCTAGTCATCATCTTGTTGTCCCATAACCCAGGAGGGGTGAGGAGAGCTGTGAAGACTGAGGCAAAAGAGTTGTTAAATACTTCAGCCTTCTCCTCATCTGTTGATATGAGGTCACCATTTTCAGGCATCAGTGGGAGTATGTTCTCTCTAACCTTCCTCTTCTGATTGACATAACCTGTAGGAGCCCTTCGTGCTGGTCTTCACTTCCTTTGCCAAGTTCAGCTCCAGCTGTGCCTTGGACTTCCTGACTTCATCCCTACATGACAAGGCAGCGTCCCTATATTCTTCTCAGGTTCCCTGTCCCTGCTTGTGCAGTTCCCTCTTGTTCTTGAGTTTGACCAGCAGGTCTCAACTCAGCTGCGCTGGTCTCTTCCCTTTCCTGCTTGATTTTCTATATAGTCAATTTCATTTCTGTCAATTTAATTGACAAAAAATAAAGATATTCTTATATCAGGTGAAATTAAATCTTTTATTCCACTTGTTCTTTATTTTAGAGATTTTAAACTTGGGATTGATGTCAGGTATGTTTGAAAATGGAATGGTCTTTTGAAAGGAAAAATGAAAAATGTTTAGTTTTTCCTTTCAATTTGGAAACAAAAAAATTACCTTTTCATACCTGGAGCAAATATATTAAATTGACATCATGTGCTAGAACTTGCATAAAGTCTTGAATATGTTTTTCTAAGGGATGGAAAAAAAATTGTGCTGAGAAATGGCACCCACCTTAGGTTATGGTAGTGTTTCCATGGTGCAGATGGAAAACAGAGGAACTGACAAATTGGAGACTGTTCCTCTTGGTTCTTCCATCAGCGGCAGAGTTTCCTTTGACATCAGTAGTACAAGATGAGACTTTGAGGAACAGTTTCAAAAGTTATTTAGACACTTATCATTGTCAATGGATGTGTGGTAGGATTTTTCATAGTGCCTACCTAAATCCTTCTCTAAGCTGTGCTAGAGTCACAAATCCACAAATAAGGGATTTTATAGACAGAGATCTGTGTCTGCTAAGGCCCAGAGGAACTACCACCTTATCTACTCTGACTTCTGTGACACTGGCTATAGGATTCCCTGCTTTAGTTTTTACAGTTGGAGAAATTACTCATTCATGCTATTAGAACTCCAAACCCTGAAGCACCAGAGTTAGAGCTCATCCTTTAGGAAAACCTCTAGTTTTGCCATAAGCTCTTGCAGCAGTGCTGAATTTACCACTTCCCTCCATACACCCCTCTAATAGGAACTTGCCCTCGCTGTTAAAATATCTTTTTTTATTTTTCATGGTTTACATGCCTTTAAACTATTTTTGAGAGAAAAGGAGAAAATGGGAACTACTTGAAGTGTACCCGTTAAATTTCTGCAGAGAAGCTGTAGCAATTTTTGTCCAACTTAACAGCTTCTTGTGAGTGCACTAATTAGCTAAGGTAGCTCTGATTTTCTTTAATATTCGTCTTTGTGTGCATGAAAAATAAATATATTATTAATCCCATTTTAGAGCTGAGAAAATACAGGAAAAAGAAATACAATTACTTTACTGAGCATCCTGACAGAGGAGGGCTGAGATTCAGCAATGATGTCTCTTGGGTTTCCATCCCAGTCTCTTCCTA
Source organism: Coccyzus lansbergi (assembly GCA_033558105.1). Taxonomy (NCBI): domain Eukaryota; kingdom Metazoa; phylum Chordata; class Aves; order Cuculiformes; family Coccyzidae; genus Coccyzus; species Coccyzus lansbergi. The sequence continues at coordinate 485,460 of JAUMJK010000801.1, read as the reverse complement.
ACAGGACACATAAGCTGTCATCTTCGAGTTGATAGCCCTGTATTTGAGCATCAGATCACTTTACTGCATAATTATCAACTTGTTGCAGTACCATGAGAGCTGAGATGTGTGAGTGATTCCCTGTCACCTCATTACCCAGTTGCCCCGTGGTCCCTAGCAGTGGCTGCTTGGGGAGAGGTGGCTGCAAGGCACCTCCGTGCTGTTCCTCCCAGCACATCCTCTGCTCTCTGAGCCAAAAAAAATGGAAGGGAAGGAATCTTTGTAAATGATCAATGCTATGTGAATTCAACAGCTGTGGCCCTGGTTTGACCTCTGAAAGGTATCTTGTTTTGAGGGACCTCATAGCATTTAATCCAGAGGATGCTGCACAAGTGTCACGACCTCTCGCCCTTCCTGTTGTAAGGGACTTTAAATCAGAAATAAACAGTTGAAATTGAGGGACTAGTCGGAGCTGTTTAGAATGAATTGTTTAGTATGGATCCTGGGGCATTTTAGGTTTCCTGCTGAATACACCTTTGGCATCCTATAAGTAGAGTGTCTGCCATGAGCATGGTTCCTTATTCAGGAATCCATATGGGTTTCCTTCATCTCCTGTAGAATTTGGATGGTGATTTAGGTACATAGGAACCGTAAAAACTAGACCAGGATCTTTTATTTAAAGCAAAAGAAAAGCAAAGTTTTTTATCTGGAGTTTAGAGGGAGCTGTTGGCTTTAAAAGCTTTTTACTCACAGCAAAAATCTACCAGGCTATGATAGCCCTCCCTATGAGCAGTACTGTTCCTAGCTTCTATCTCTGTGGAGCAGCTATGCAAGGGTTTTCTATTGTACAGCAAAAGAATTGTCTTGCAAGTATCTGTATTCCATTGAGTGTATGGAAAAGTATTCAGCCCTTTGTTTTCCACTGAATGAATATGTTTAGTGTGTATGTATTAGTTTAGACTAGTCATGGGACATTAGTGCTGGTTAATTGTCCCATTTTTCTGGGGTTTATTTAACTGGTGAAGATTATTTCAGAAATTTGCAACTTCTTTAACTGTTGTATTCATTGCTGGGTGTCCCTTGCACAGGCTTCAACCCACATGCAGCAGTGGGGAGGTGATGCCACATCTCTGCCACGCAGGATTTTGTAATTGCTGGTACATGACCACAAAAGGAGAGCAGCATGAGAAAAAGTTGTCCCAAGGCTGTGCTCATAGTATCCAGTGCTGGTTTTGCAAGTCCCTAGGGGGCTTTCCTTCCCAGGACCCCAGCCCAGCTCCTCAGAGATGATGATGCTTCTCCACCATGGGACCGTGAGGATTCTTTCTCAGCGCTGTGTCCAGCTGTGATGCATTAAGCACAGCACACACACCCCTACTGTGAGCAGCAGCATCGAGGCCGAGTGCTTGCCGGCTTGGAGGTACATGCGGGGACACACTGGTCCACCTCAATGGAAACCATGGACCGAGTTTTTTTGCCTTGCTTTTCAAAAAAAACCTATCAACTTCTTACCCCAAACTTTGGGTTGAAACTCTTGAGCTTCAGACAAGCCGGCACTCCTTTCAGCAAGATCTCAGCCAGTAGGAAAATGAAGTAGATCTCCTCCACTTGTGAAAGATGTTTGACCAGCTCCTGGGAAACAACTGAAAATTTCCTACTGCCCCAATATTAGTGTGTGTCACATCTTGGATGCTGGTAGCTCTCCTTGTGCTGGTTTGTGCTTCTCTGCTGCTGCATGTACCCGCTTCCCCGCAGTCCCTCTCTGCAGGTGGCTGGGCCCAGGTAAATAGTGCAAGGATTTCTGCTCTCTAAAGACAGTTATCCACTGTACCAGTAAAGACCTGTTCTATAAAGCCTTCAGACACGTGCATGACTCCAGCATTGCCACGAAGTCCCATAGCCCTTAGATGGGATCAGGTAAAGTCTCCCGCACCTCAGTGTCTCTCTCTGTTAGAGAGTGAGGAAGGAAGGGTCTCTCCTGAGTAGGGGAGGAAATTAGTCTGGGCTCTAATACTTCGTCAGAGATGCAAATTGCTGTACAAGTCCTGAGCATTAATTATAGAGCCTAGGTTTCTCACTGGAGCCACAGGGAAAAGAGGCCCCTGGATCCCATTAAATTTAATGGCGTTTGGACACCAAATTCCCTTAGCCTATTTGAAAACCAGAATCCCAGTTTCTTCAGAAATGTATGTGGTTAGGTGAAATGTCTCATCCCACTGCAGACAGAGAGATTTTCACAACAGTGTCTTCAGCTGAGCTGGGAGCTCTCTACCAGGCACTGTGGTGTTTTTCTCATGCCATCTGCAGGATCCAAGGAGGGGGAAGAAGGTGATGGATGGGTAGCAGAGGCCTGGGCAGAGAGCTCCAGGGTCACCCTTAGAAATCCAGCACGGGCACACTGCATGTGCTGACTTGCCACATCAAGCTGGAGACTGCCTGCTGTGAGGCTTGGACCACGAGGGTGGGGAGCCCTACTTGCCCAGCAGGTGAACTGGGCATGGGGGCAGAGCTGCCTTCCCCCAGTGCTGCTTCAGCTTTCCTACATTTAAACCACTCCCTGTAGGAAACAGCAGCTAATTGTTCTCCTTTGCCAGGAGCAGATCTGTGAGGCTATGGCTGCCTCTCGCTGTATCTTTGCAGAATGCCAATGTGATGGCTCAATGTGGGACTTGAGGATGAGTTATAAAGTAATACCAGTGACACATCTGGAAAAAAAGGGGGAAAAAGTCAAACTTGTGGAGGATTGAGAGCAGAGGATCCCTCTGGCCAAGTGAGTAGCGTCTAGTAAGCAGTTATCGGAAGCCATGTTATTTTGGGATGCACTGCACCGTGGTGTGATGTTTTGCTAGAACTGTAGATGTACATCCATAAGAGGTGATTCCCTGCCTGGGAGGGTTTACAGTAACCAGACCTGGCTGAGAGTACTAGTACACAGGTAGATAGATGTGGCAAGGAGGGGCTTTAAGCAGAGCCATAAGGAGAAGCCTGCTCTCCAACTCAAGCTTTTAGCACAGGGCCAGCCTCATATTGAAACACCACTCCAGCCGCCAGCTGCACGTATTTGGGGTGAATTCTTGATCTTTTTCCCAGTGTTACCTTTTTGGCTGGGGTGGAGTTTTCCTGTTCTGAGGGAATCCAGCATTTCTGCTCAATTTAGTGTGGAGAAAATGAATGGCAAACACTTCATATTGTTATATGCATTTTACATGTTGGCCTCACAGTTTGATCAGCAGAGGCTCCAAAGCCTCATAAACCTGGTAATGCATAGTTTCAAGCCTGCATCAAAGAAGTTCACAACCCTTTTGGGAGAAGCCATGAGTACTGATGAAAGAGGGAACTTATTGTATATGTAAGAAAACTTCTTTCATGGCTTATGTATTAAGGCAGGCTCTGTGGCCCAGGGAAAATTTGGGCTGCTTTTAATTTACATCCCCCCTCACTTATATTAAGTCCTCGTCAGAAGAAAAATTAGTCAGATGTTTTCTTAATGACATCATTTTTTTTTAATCCTGTTTCATTTCTTCCAGATGAGGCAGTGGAGATTATTAGAAATGAATTGAAACTAAATCTGGAACAGAGACTTTGATTCACTTCTCCCTCCTCGCTGGTAGAAATAAATTGGTCGGCTCTCTGCTCGGCCACCTTTATTAGCAGCTTCGACAGAAACCAGCCCTGGCAGCCTTGGCTGTAGCTTTCCTGATCTTGCTGTCACCAAGGCTGATGTCATGGAGAGAGGCATTAGAAAGTGAATTGGAGAGGAACTTTGGTTGCCCCGTAATTTTGGTAACAGAATGCCATAGTGGTGCAGGTGGGGAGGTTATGAGGTCTGAAATAGCCATGCCATCATAAGTTTGTCTTTCAGTGCTGTAAAAGAAAACAGGCTTGATGCTGGTGGGTGTTCCTCTAGTGAAAGCCTGGTCGGGGTATAACGAGTGTATGCGTGTCGGTGGCTGTGCATCTGCACAAATCCTTTCTATCTGATAGGTTTTAACTGCCTTGTATTTCACACCAGTGAGCCGCAAAGAGTATCACTACACGAAAGTACTTTGAACTATAAATATTTTAAAAGGCATTTAATTTACTATCCATCAGCAGAAAGTGTTCAAAAAGCCACAAGGTTTACTAATTTATCAGAAAGACAGAGAAACATGCGGAAGATCAAACAAAGGAAAACATGCTTGTAAACTGCTGAATAAGTCTACAAAGCTTATATTACATTTCTATGTGGTTTGGTTGATATGCAAGTATAACAAATAAATTAAAATGCACCTGAACTGTTGATAAAGGAGGGTGGGACCAAGATCCTGAGGTGCAAGTGGCATGTCTAAACTGCTCAAACCTTCATGTTTGTGGTTTTCTGTTCATGGAGAGACAGATCTAACGGATAACAGTCACTAATGGATATTTAGATATTATTATGGGAGGACCTCTGTAATACTGTCCCTTAGCTCAGCCTGCGTCCCAGATTCCTGACCTTTGAAACCTTGAATCCTTGTGGTCTCCTGTGCCCAGGGTGCAGCCCCATGGAGTGCACATCCATCTCCCTCAGCTTTGCCAAAGCAGCCAGCCAGGGACAAATGCTGTCCTTGCCATGACCTGCATCTCCACACCAGCACTGCTTCCAGCAGTCTGTGAGTACAGAGAGACCTAACACAAAACAGATTTTGCTCTTTTATTTGGCCTAACAACAGCTCTACCTCTTTTGCTGTCTAGGTCAGGTCAGGATGCGTAACTTTTTCTCCTGTGCTTGCATCCTCTGTGGTTTGTGTAAGAGGCTTGAGGGTGCAGTAAGAGACATGTCTGGGAGATGTCCGCACACTTTCTCTTCTGTCCTTGCTCACCCTGTGAGATCTACTCAAGTGCCAAAACATGCCTGTGATTTTTTCTTTTGTTGACTGCTGAATCCCTCAGCATTTACTGACTTCTTTCTCAGGTAACACTTGGCTTGAGGAAGATCTGAGGGATTTAATAGATGTGGCCCCCAGAAAGCATGCAATAAAACCTCTTTTGAACTTTTGCCCTGTGAACCAACACCACTGACCTGTCAAGGTTTGTGCAAGCCATGATGGACACATGCAAGGAGGGCTGCTCCACCAGCACTGACCAAGCTGCACGTGCTGGGCTGAGAAAAGCATTTTGCCTCCAAATTATATGAGTATTCCTTGCACATTCTACATCCTTTTGCAGGCAGCCCTGTCTAGGGCTTTGTCTACACATAGCAGCACTAAACATCTGGATACCCAGGAGGAGAGCAAAGCTTGCAATTCCTTCAAACATCTTCATGTAGCCAACCTCCCCATGCAAGGAGATGGAATGAGGTCTGTAGCACAAGACGTGCTCAATGCATCCTGCATGTGTAGGCATGGCCTGAAGCAGCTCATGCCACATTTCACACCAGCCTACCAAGGGTGAGCCACCTTGCACAGGTATATTTTTAGTGCAGTGTTGTTGCAGGTCTGCAAGAAGCTTGCACTTACTTAAGGCTCTGTGTATGCCAAGAGGGGAAATTTTTCCCACCATGTCCTCAAACTCCTCCCTCGTGGATGAAGGGAGTGGGGTGGGAGGGAGAACGGTGGCTGGCAGCTGTGCCCACCCTGGGTGGCTGTGAGTGATGGCGTGTCTCTCTTTCCTTCCCAGGCCTCCTCCTCTGAGTGGCAGCCCCGTCATCTCTGACATCTCCCTCATCCGTCTGTCTCCGCACCCCGCCGGGCCCGGCGAGTCACCCTTCAGCCCGCCGCACCCCTACGTGGCACCCCACATGGAGCACTACCTCCGCTCCGTCCATGGCAGCCCCACGCTCTCCGTCATCTCTGCTGCCAGGGGTCTCAGCCCCGCTGATGGTAAGACACCGGGCTACTGCTACTGCAGCAATTTTGTAGCTCACTAGCACTGAAATTCCCCCAAAACTCGGGGATTTACAGCTGCAAAGGCTCCACAGCTGCTCTCTGAAGTGAGAGTTCTGTCTCTTTTTCTTTTTTTTTTTCCCCCTCTTTAACTACACATTTGTTTTGCATCATTGCACTGAGAAAGCAGAGCGTGAGAATAGCTATTACTGCTGGATCATATTATAAATATTTTGCTTAAAGTACGTTCCTTTCTGCAGTGTTTTCAGCTCTCTTATGAGCTTCTTCACTTTAATGTCTCTACTGGGTGCTCTGCTTCCACCAAAGAGGGTCTCAGTCACTCCAGCTCCCTGGCCTGGCTAGGACTGACGTTGCAGAGATGAGGCAATGCTGGCTGGGTTATCCCCTGGGGGTTTTTTTTGTGTCTCAGGGAAAGATGGCTCCTTGGTGAAGGAGAGGGGCTATACTTACTCCTAAGCTGCTCTGCAGCAGCTTTTGGGGAAGGCAATGGCATGCAGGGCGCTAATACTGGGTGCATGCCAAGGTGGTGATGCTCTCCAAGCCCCACACAGCACATGTCTGACCTGGGCTCAGAATCAGCCAAGCTGGGAAAGGGGAAAACACATGATTGTGCTTTCACCTGGGGAGGTGAAAGACATGCCTTACTTCACCAGAAGTTCTTTGTTACATGTTTGTAGGTGGCTGGCTCTGTGCCCAGGGAGCAGCCAGGGTTTGAGGACCTGGTCTCTGCATACCCAGCAAACCGCAGTATCTCTCAGCTCCTGAGGTGCTGCAGTGGCAAGTGGCCCTTCAACGCTACAAAGCCAAACACAGTAGAGAACATCAAGGCCCCCAGCGTAGTGTCTAGTAACATAAAACCTTCTTCTATGGCTAAAAGTCATTGCTAGTGATGGGAAGATACATGCATCTTCTTCCCTCTCCCAAAACATCCAGACTCCCAGCTGCCCACCATGGAGAGGTCGAATAGCTGGTGCGCATGTGCTCTGGCCCATCCTTTCCCTCCAAAGTTTCATCATTTACTATGAAAAAAAGACATTGTATCTTGGGTTGCTTTTCTTTCCCTTTGGTTCTTTTTTTTTCCCTTTAAGGTGGTGGTAAATAAGTTAATGCAGCAAACGGGTGGGGAGGCAGGTTTGAAAAATTACAGCTGGGAGAAAGTGAGCGTAATTGGCTTTGGCAGCCAAAATGGTTTTATGCTGCCAGACACTAAACCTAGCTCTATGCATTAGACCTTGGCTTTAATTTCCTTGCACCGCTATCGGGAACTGGGCTGCATTTGTCTTTCCTTCCTAATAGGCAGGGATGTTAATGCTGACAGGGTTACTGCTGCCGGCAGACTAGGCCCTCTTCCCCCTCCCTGGGGTGCTGGCTGCGTCCAAACGGGAGGATTATTAGAAGGGGGAACGAGAGATTGTTTATAAATTTGCGGAAATGGAGGAATGCAGAGGCCCCAGCTTAGTTTCTTTTGTCCGCAGAAGCACGCCCAAGTGCACGTCACGAGAGCCCTACGCAGAGCCATACGGCTGGGGTTGGTGAGGGGCGGTGGGGGGAGGACGGGGCCGTCAACGTCAGCACCAGGGTCTAACATTGCAGTGGGAACCTTCTCCCCATGTTTTTCTCCTCACCCACGGCTCCAGCAGTGGCTCACGAGCATCTGAAGGAGCGAGGTCTCTTTGGGCTGCCTCCGCCACCACCAGGAGCCAATCCCACCGACTACTACCACCAAATGACACTGATGGCTGGCCACCCAAACCCCTATGGGGACCTTCTGATGCAGAGTGGGGGAGCAGCCAGCACAGCCCACCTCCACGACTACCTCAGCCCTGTTGACGGTGAGTAGCAGTCCAGGTCTTTCCTGGCACAAGTGAAATTTTGGTGTAGATGGATGGGGCTTTCATCCAGGACGAGGTTGTTACATGTGGTCTCTCTGCCCTGTTGAAACTCATAGCTGCTGTAGTATAGTTTTTGGCTTAAAAGTTTGCCTTGTTCTCTATGTATGTATTAATTGTGCATAATTTGAAATATGTATGCTGTAGCTTCTTAGGGAGGATGGCTGCATGGGTAGGAGATGGACTAGTCCAGCATATAGGGTGTTGTTGCTGCCTCACTGTCTTGGCCATGGGTGAACATAACACCCCTGGGGCCAAACTCCAGCTTCCCATCCCACCCCACATTTAGCTTGGTTGGTGTCTGGGGCAAATGTTGGCCTCTTCCATGTATAGCTGTGCTTGACACAATGGACCCCTGCTTGACTGGGAGCTCTCAGGTCCCCAGGGAGAAAAAGTATTGTAACATGGAGCCATTGTGGAGAGGATATGTTAGTACTTTGTAGAAGAAAAAAACCACAGGGATATATTATTTATGCTAGTATCAGACGTTATAAACCCAGAAGGTTCTGGCTTCACGAAGAAGAAATAAAATCACGATAGGAACTACAATGCTGAGTCACTCCCATGGCCTGACTGCTGCTCTGGTGAGATGGGTGAAAACTGTGTGGAACCATATCTGAAATCCAAATTATTTTTAGAGCTCTTAGAATTTTCTTTCACTGTATGCCATACCTTGCAAGAACTGAGATTGTGCAGATATTACAGAGGGAAGTTTGGGGATTATTTCTGCTGCAAGAAAGAGAAATCTTGGCTCAACTTTCAGATCCCAGATTTTGTTTCCTGGGCTGCTTTTGGATTTGCCTGCGGACCATTATAATTTTTGGAGTGGAAGTCTGCATCATTTCATTACCGCTTCAAAGTTTCTGTTGTTGAGCTTTTAAGATGAAAGACTTTGTGGTCTTGCTGCTTCATAAAGTGACTGATACAGAATGATAAAAGCTGCTCTGGCTGTTCAGTGATTAGAGTTTATAGATATTCCTAACAAAAACCCAATTTCTCGTCTGCAGTTGCTGTGGAAGTTTTACCTGAATAGTCATTTTCTGCTGCCAGTTCCTAGATTGATCCGGAACCTGGATCCCAATCTGAAAGGGAGAGCACATGCTCCTTGGTACTATCCTGCCTCTAACACCCCAAATACATTCTGCATTTCTCTGTTACAAAGCAACTGGTCAGTCTTCCCTCCAAAGGGTTAATGTCTGTTCTGTGGTTGTAGCAGATGGGTTCAAACCATCCTTGCCAAGTTCTTCTCAGGCTCAAGGCTCCTTCCTCCTTGCCTCCTTATTAGTCCATCTCTGACCAGCGAGGCCTCACTGCAGTGCTGGATAAACAGCCAGTAAGGGAAGCAAACACAACTGTTTTCATGCTAGCACAGGCTGGCTCTCAGCACACCAAGATGCTCATCCTGTGGTTTGCTGAAGATCAATCTTCATCTGAAGTCGTCTGAGATACGACCCTTGGCAGAAGACTTTCTTACTGCTTCTCCTGAGAAAAGCTCTAGAATGAATCACGTATCAAAGATCCCAGTTTCATGCAGCCAAGCTCATAACCATTATTCATTGGAAAGCTGGGGCTCACCAAGCATTTATTTTGATCTTTCAGTAAAGATTTGTTGATGAATAAACTGGAAAGCCTTTTCTGGGCCTTCATAGAATCATAGAACAACCAGGTTGGAAGGGATCCATAGGATCATCGAGTCCAACCTGCTGTGAGTGAGACGAAAACTTTCAAAACATTGTGCGGATGTGACATGAGACACCAGAAGACTACATTTTAAGAATGTGAGAAGGAGCAGAGGCCTAGTGCCAATCTGTGGTCTACATGTGTGGGTTTATCCATTAGCCAAATTGAAGAGAGAATCGTGCATTATCAAGGATGAGACAAAACGGATGGCTCTGAAATGCTGGCTGAGGAGCCAGAACTTCCCTCTCTTTTTAGAAAGTTATTTCAAACATTTAAATCAGCCAGACATAAGTAAATAGTTGAAGAGATAATTTAATAAAGCATTCTCTTATGGTGTTTTTCTGAGACAAGAATACCAGTAACATGCATAAAACCCTAAGGAACCACTGCTTGTGTCCTTCAGAGAACCCTGTTCTTCCCAACCAGCCCCAGAACATAACAACTTCACAGAACTAGTTTGTCAAAAATGCAGGTAGCTACTGTTAAACCACACACAACGCCATCACGCATCTGTGACAACATTGGCACCTGCAAAGAAAAAGAAGCAGATAAGCATATATTAAAACCATCTCATTCACTGTCGTGTCACCTTCAAACATCTGCAGATCTGTGGAAGCCCTAGACATTGAGTATGGTAGTTCTTCCACATATGTATACTTGGACCCTTCTGGTTACTATAATTGCATTTCTTGGAGAATTTATCAGTGTTTCTGTGTTGGTGGGTTTTGATCCCATCAGGTGTATAAAGTCAGGAAAAGTAATAGGACATCAGGGTCGACCGGAACTTGTTGGTATTGACCACATGTCAGGTTTGCTGAGTGTTGCAATAGTGAGTAAGCTAGGGTGCCTCAGAACTGCATCTCCTTAGCAGGGTTTTCACTGTGCAGCTAGACTACCACTAAAGTAGACCAAAAGTAAGTTTTACCTACCAGGTCGCTGGGATCTTCAGGCCAGTGCCAGTGGAGACTAAATAACCCTTCAGTTAGCTGTCCTGTTTCATTCTGTCGTCCTAACAGGTACTCATCCAAAAGTGGAGTTTGAATCTAGGCTTATATACATTTTCTAAAAAGCCTACACTTTCATATCAAAAGTTAAGTGCTTTCCAGTGTCACAACATTGCTTGTGAGATGCTTTTGAGACTAATTTACAGGTTCTGCTTACCAGATCAAGTAAATCTAGAAGTGGGTGTCACATGGTGACAGAAGTTCCAAATGACAGAGCAGTTGCACACGAGCATCCCTGGGGAAGTAGAGAGTAGTGGGGAGCACAGATGAACCCAGAGATGACTACAACTTTCTGAGCATTTTTAGCACATCTGACTTTTATTTTTCCTAAGCACAAGGGCTCCTGTAACTACACTCAGCCCTTCAGGACATGCCATTTTCTCTCAAGAGGAGTGTATCCAGACTGAGTCGATGCTTTTACTCTTATAGCCCTGTACATCAGAAGATCTCAAAGTACTGTACAAAGCAAAGCTACTTCACTACTGGATGCCTCAAAGAGAAAGGAGATCAAATGATCAGTGAGATGAGCAGTGGCAGCTCTAGGAACAAGATCCAGATCTTTGGATTAAGGCCAAGGCAGGAAGCAGAGATCATCTTTAAATCCATTGTTTCTGTTTGCACAGTGTTTAAAGTGCGATGGGGTTGTCCATGCTGAAAAAGGGAATTGGGGAAAAACATCTTTATTCCAACTTCAGTCCAAGTGGCACTGGACAGAGGTAGCCACTCAGGTCAGGAGGGCTGCATAGATGTGTTTACAACTACCTTCAGCAGGAGTGACCCTGCAGCGCCGTTATGTTACTTCATCCAGTTCTCGAGTTAAAGGAGGGAGAAAATCCCTGCCCTGTTTCTTACTGTCTGGTGCATGGCATTCACAAACATCTTGACTCATGACCAGCAGTTTAACTGGGAAAAGGCTTTGTTCAGCCTAGCATATCAAACATGCCAGCGGCTGGTGCAGTTGCCTGGGTTGTGGGCAAATCATCTAGCAGGACTTAATTTCCCCACGTCAAACAGTGATTCAGCTTTCCTGGCTTTTTCATTCAATGTTGTTGCGGCCTTTCTACTTCAAGTAAATGATTTAATAGCCATTGGGTAAAGATCTGGGCTGTGCAGCCCAGTGGTTATGCAGTCGACAGGCATGTGTCTCTGAGAGGTGAGTTCAGGACTCTCCTCTAGCAGGTTTTATGTTAAGAAACTGCTTCATTTGGATGGACAGAGAGAGCCCAGCCTCACAGTGACCTAGGGAAATAGTGCCTTGCCTGGGGCTTAAGGGACCAGCTGCTCAGGGGGTTTGCAGCTTGGTTATGCTGGATAGGAGATGACTTCCCAAATGAGCCAGCTGTTGGCTGTTCTGGGCAGAAAGCATGCCTTGTAGCTGCTTCCTTAATAACTGAAAGATCTTTTTTTTTTCATTTATTTTCTTTGTCCCAGCACAGAATGGAAACTTGCTGAAATCTCAGAAAAGGTTCAGAGAATGGGAAACAATTTCCCACCCATTTCTAGCCAGCAATGTTGTTTTCCTCCCCAGAAAAATATGTGCAGAAGAGAGAAAAAGTCCCAGAGCATCCCATAAGCACTCTGTCTGGAATCCTGCTACACTCTGGTTTCTAAAGAATTCAATTTACTTATGCAAGTTGGGTTGCCTAAACAGTTACCTTGTGGATTGGGAGTAGAAGAATGCAGCCTTGTCTTTCGGCGAGGATTTTAGGGAAGCATTAGTATTCCTTGAACTGCGAAGCTGATTGGGCCCTGGGAACAGAAGATAGAAGGGTCTCAGGACAGCCTCTGGTGCCAGAACAAATGTCCAGCATCTGCTCCAGTCTACGTAAGATGTGTATTGCTGCTGCAGAGGGGGAGAGAGCAACATGGAACTGATTATGCAAAGAGTATTTGTAGTTTATTGCCGCTGCTAATTGATTAAGGGATCATCCTGTGTTTTTATGCTGCCCTGGGATTTAATCTGATGATGGGAGGGGGAGGATATTTCTGTACATTTTGAGTGGAGTTTTCTTGATGAGCAGGCAGGAAGAGGGACCATTTGATAATGCTGTATTTATCCCAGAGCTTGGCACCGGGATGCAGGGGAAGTGGTGGCTCTGGACTTGTCTCAGTGAGAGGTGAGGTGAGCTCACATGCCTTATGGGCTAGGCTGTTTGGAAGTAGACTCCTCAATGTCCCTCTGCAGTCAAAGACGCAGGAACATGCTTGTCCATAAAGAAATACCTGAGATTTCCTTGCCCTCCCACTGAGTGCCTGGCTTTTCCTTTCAGGAGAGCTTTGCTGCCATTATTCCTAGTGCAATACCAAAGTCTGAAATCTCCCTCCAAGGAAAAACATCTCTTCTAATGTTCTTCTGATGGATCACAGCCACAATGAGCAGCTGGAGCAGGAAACTCCACTCCAGCCTCCCACAAGAACCCCATGGGGTCTAATCTGCCAAGGAAACTTTTACCTTTATACCAAGAAATCTGCACTTTCTAGCCAGCTCTAGGCTGGCTGGAGGGCTTGGCTGGGACATTTGGCAGTGGCCAATGTCACTTGAAAATTCAGCCTTGAATTCTTGCTAGTTCAGAAACAGGGTATTTACACCACCTGCCTCAGGAGAGAAATAGCTTTCAGTTGTGAGCTGTGATGTTTACATTTACCCTGCAAAGATAATGCTGCTCTAAAGTCAAGCTTTTTCAACTGAAAAGTTATTCCAGGCAGTTCTAAAAGATTTCTTAAAATATGTTGGTTATATTTATTCTCTAGCATGTAAGAGCTGAGCCTGTGACAGTCAGAATATCTGGGTCTGTGTATGAAATGGTGTAGAAAGGCCAGTGCACACCAGTTAAAACACTGTAAATTGTATCTCAAATTGACTTCTTCTATGAAGAGGGAGCAGGGAAAAAGGCCTGTAGTATATTTTTTATTGACCTTCATGGGCTGCCATCCACAGTGCTATAACCAGTTCTCAGAGCTTTGGGCTCAACTTTTACTGCACCCTTCTGTTCATTTCACATCTCAATTTTAATCCCTCTCAGTTTTTTTGCTTAAAAAATCCTGTGTCTTACTTCAAGCTGAAGGATATTCTTGTGGTTGCTTGAAATTTCAAACAGCTTTGAATTCTAAGGAGGTATTTTTATCTTCTGCAAAACCAAAAAAAAAAAAAAGAGAGAGGCAGGTTCCTTCCATTCTTCCATTCAGAGCTTATGTACACCAAATAAATAAAAGCCCAGCTGTTACTATGTCCAAAAAATGAGTGCATAAACATAGCCTGTTTTCCAATTGGGAAAGAATTAGTTTGAATTAGATAGATGAATACAGTTTGATAGATGAGATATTACAAACAGGTCAGCTTTTAACTTCATATTTATTCCACGCTCCAAAGTCCATGGAAGTCAGTGGAAAGCATCTGATGACTTTAATAGGTGTTCATTCAAGATGAGAGGTAGAAGTAGCAGAGCAAATTAACACGGAAACAACCACAACACATCCTGCAAATGTACTTGAGTGGAAGTATTATCAAACATCAGAGGAGGTAATCATATAGAATTTCTCATAGAGTTGTCTTATTGCTTGTTTTGCTGTGTGGACATTGGCCCATCAGTTCTTTCTGGACCTGGGTGCAAAAATTTTCTCATCTTTCACTACTATTCAGGTGAAAGGAATTGAAGGTAAAAATGGACTACATCTGAGGTAGAGAGGCACAGAGAAATTAATTTAAAATCTAAAACTCTAGTAGATGACTGGAATTAATTTTAAAATAATTTCTTACTTTTATTTCAACATGTGACTTTCTAAATGTTCATTTTAACCTGTGAAAACTTTAGCTTTCTGAACAAAACAGCACCTAGCACAACAACAGAAACAATACCTGATGTTTTTTTCTTTCAAGTGTGTTGAGGGGGTTACTCTGACAGTTTGGAAAGTTCCCCCAACATATTCTCCAAACATCAAAAAAGAATTGAAAATAACCTCGTTCAAGGGGAGATGAGAGAGGGAGCGCTACTGATAAATCCTCCAGAGGCTCTCTGTCTCTGTGTCTGAAAAAATGTATCCCATTCTCATTTACTTCTCTGGATACAGTCACTGCTGAAGAAGTTGTGTGTGGTTTTTCCTTTGAAATGTCACTGGACCTCAGGCAACAGAGGATTTTGCTTATGTATTCAAGTGGCTGTCAGTCAGTCAGTCTGTATTGTACACCTTGCCTAGTTGTACTAATGCTTATGTTTGCTACTGCCTGATCTCATTTAACATTTGTGCTCAGTGTCCTCACATCATGGGATTAGCTCAGGCCAATTTTTTTATTAACAACAATCCTAGTGCTGCTAATTTTGAAAAAGTTCCCTCTTCCTAAACACACTAGTGAGTGCTTCTCTGTGTGGTTAAACTCCTTTTCCATTTCCCAGACTCTTCCCTTCCCAGGAACCTGGGGCAGACTGTCATTGGGAAGAGAGGAACTATTCAGCCGTAGCACAATTTTAGGTCACAGCTTTCCCTGGAAACCCACAAGACCTAAGCAGCTTTTGTGTAAAGCACCAGCCCAACCTATTGGATCTGCTATCAAACATTTCAGGTAACCCACAGATCTAGATTAGAGCAGACGCTAACGCAGTGCACAATGCTGGTTTGGGGCTAGAAAGGTCCCCAGCCAGCTCGCAAATCTGACAGCTTCCAATAGAGTTTTACATGGGGAAAAAATGACATACATTTGTGCAGCAGAGACAGATGCCCACACTGGATGCATTGCAAAAACCCAGGTTTCTGTTGGACATTGAGACATCTTCCCTATGCAAATTAATGGTGACCAATGGCTGAACCAGCACTGTGGACATAAATCATGGGGAGGAACAGCGAGAAATGAGTACACGACTTTTCTTCCTATTTAGTAATTTATCAAGAGAAGTGGCACATTAATAAACAGATCTCCCTTGAGGTGTGGGAGTAACAGAGATAAATATGACTGTCAAATCTGGCCTGCTTCTCTCTGTTAGAGAAGGAGGAGACTGTGGAAATGCAAATGCAGAAAACAGTATCTATATCTGGGAAGACACACATTATTTGTAGGACAGAAACACTGACAACTCAGCTGAGATGGAACCCCATTGCGCTAGATGTGATATATATAGAATAAAACACAAACCCCATCTGAAGGAGCTCATCTAAATAGAAGACACTGGGAAACAGGAACACAGAAGGAAGAAACAACTTCTCAAGGAGATATTTTTGGGGGGGAATGACGACTGGGAACAGCACCCAGGTCTTCATAGGTCGAGGTCTGTGTATTAAGATGTCTTACAGTCAGAAGAAAATAATATAGGAAAAAAAAAGAAAAAAAAAGACCTTGGTCCAAAGCTCTGGGAGGGCCCAAATTGCATGAACCAGTGTGAAACCAAGTTTGAGCCAAGGATTCTTCATTCTTTATTGGATGCAGATCATTGCCACCAAGGATGAGGAAAAGGGTGAGGTGCTTAATGCCTTCTTTGCTTCAGTCTTTAACAGTCAGACCAGTTATCTCCAGGGTATTCAGCCAACTGATCAGGAAGACAGGGATGGAGAGCAGAATAAATCCCCTAAATCCAGGAAGAAGTAGTTAGTGACCTGCTATGCCACTTGAATGCTCACAAGTCTATGGGGCCAGATAGGGTCCACTCAACAGCACTGAGGGAGCTGCCAAGCCACTCGCCATCAGTTATCAGCAGACCTGGTTAACAGGAGAGGAGGTCCCAGATGACTGGAGGCTTGCCAGTGTGACACCCACTTACAAGAAGGGCTGGAAGGAGGATCCAAGGAACTACAGGCCTGTCAGCCTGACCACACTACTGGGGAAGCTTATGGAACAATTAATCCTGAATGTGCTCACTAGACTGGGAATTAGGCCAAGCCACCAGGGGTTCATGATAGGCAAGTTGTGTTTGACCAACATGATCCCCTTCTATGACCAGGTAACCCACCTAGTGGATGAAGGTAAGGCTGTGGATCTTGTGTACCTGGAATTCAGTAATGCTTTTGACGCTGTCTCCTGCAGCATTCTCCTAGAGAAGCTGGGCAGCTCATGGTTTACACAGGTGTACTCTTCGCTAGGTAAAAACTAGTTGGATGGCTGAGCCCAGAGAGTTGTGAACTGAATTAATAAATACAGTTAGTGGCTGTTGACAGGCAGCATTCCCCAGGGCTCAGTGCTGAGGATAGTTCTGGTTAATATCTTTATCAATGACCTGGATGAGGGGATCAAGTGCTCCCTCAGTAAGTTTGCAGATGATACCAAATCAGACAGGAGTATCTGTCTTCTCAAGGGCAGGAAGATTCTACAGAGGGATCTGGACAAACTGGATTGATGGGTCAAGGTCAGTACTTCAAGGTTTAACAAGGACAAGTGCTGGGTCCTGCACTTGGGGCACAACAGCTCCATGCAATGTTACAGGCTTGGACAAGAGCACCTGGAAAGTTGCCTGACAGAAAAGGACTTACGGGTGTTGGTTGACAGCCATCTGAACATGAGCCAGCAGTGTGGCCATGAAGGTCACTAGCATCCTGGCTGGTATCAGAAATGGTGTGGCCAGTAGGACTAGAAAAGTGATTGTTCCCCTGTACTCAGCACTGGTAAGACTGTACCCCAAATACTGTGTTCAGCTTTAACATTCAGGAGTTGATTTTTACAGACCTGTGTGTTCTTTGTTTACTACTTGGTCCTTAAGTCATGTTTTCAAGCTTCTTCCTGCCCAGTGATGCTGCAAAATGTGGTTATACAAAATGCTAAAAGAACATGCTCAGCATCTGTACCTGATTTCTTAGGACACATTGCCAATATTGTCAGTATTGCATCTAGCAACTCTTGAAGCTTCTTAGGTGTAAGACTGGAGTAACAAGAGCATGTGGTTCAAGTAACAACTTAACCTTGGACTTCAGTGGGATCTTGACAAGTCATTTTTCTTGTGCAACAAGGGACATTATGGGTAATAAGGGCACGATGGTACTACACCCTGTTGATTACACAGCATGTAGGCATGGGCATGACAGAGCCACTTAGGTACCCAGATGAGTCATGTGGACAATGGGTGACTGCAACCCAATCACTGCTCTCAGGGAAGTATTGACAAAAACTTCTGCAAGGCAACACAAATCAAGGAACTATTTGGTCATGCTGGCAGGATATATTTTACCTCTTTTTACATCCCATTCACCCTCTCCTGTACTAGCATAGTCATCAGGACTAGAAAATTTACAGTCTTGCAAAGTGCTGGGCTTGTATTTGGTGGTATGCAATCAAAATCAGACCCTCCAACCAACTAGAGGAAAATGGCTCATATTGCCTGTCCAGGCAAGCTACTGTTTTATTCACAGTGTTTAATATGGTATACTCACAGCAAGCTTTCTGGGGAGACCACTGCTGGAAAAGCCAGGTAGTAATTCAGTGCTTTGTTCATTGAGGGAGCAGGTTAGGGGTTTATTGGCTGGAAAGCAGCTCTGCAGAGAAGGACCTGGGAGTCCTGGAAGTCATCAAGTTGACAATGAGCAAGTCATGTGTCATCATGGCCAAGAAGGTCCATGGTATCCTGGGGTGCATCAAGAATGGTGTGGCTAGCAGGTTGAGGGAGATTACCGTCTCCCTCTACTCCATCGTAGTGAGACAGTATTTGGAGTACTGTGTCCAGTTCTGAGCTCCTCAATTCTAGATGGACAAGGAAATTCTGGAGACAGTCCAGCGGCAGGCCATGAAGATGATTAGAGATGATTTCCTATCTTATGAGGAAAAGCTGAGTGAGCTCAATCTATTTAGCCTGGAAAAGGCAAGATAGAGAGGTGATCTTATGAACACTTATAAATATCTGAGGGACAGGTGTCAAGAGGATGGGCCAGAGTCTTCTCGGTGGCACCCAGTGGCAGGACAAGAGGCAACAAGCACAAACTGGAGCACAGGAAATTCCACCTGAACATGAGGAAAAGC
Source organism: Coccyzus lansbergi (assembly GCA_033558105.1). Classification (NCBI taxonomy): domain Eukaryota; kingdom Metazoa; phylum Chordata; class Aves; order Cuculiformes; family Coccyzidae; genus Coccyzus; species Coccyzus lansbergi. The sequence goes on along the minus strand of JAUMJK010000801.1, from coordinate 467,114 downwards.
TTCTTTACTGTGAGGGTGACAGAACACTGGAACAGTCTGGCCAGAGAGGTTATGGAGTCTCTTTCAGAGATCTTCAAAACCCACTTGGACACATCCCTGTGCAACCTGCCCTAGGTGAACCTGTTTTAGCAGAGGGATTGTACTGGATGATCTCTAGAGGTCACTTCCAACCCTGACCATTCTGTGATTCTGTCAGGGAAGAAGCTGGAGAAGCTGAGCCCTCCTGCACACATGGGTGGATGATGGGGATTACTAGCCAAACCCTGTAGTCAAGTAGCATATTTCAGTCTTAGAAGTCTTTTTGTAAAATACTCAGGTGACCTAAATGCTGCTGTCATTGCTTTGGAGGGATGAGCCACTCCAGGCAGGGTTGGGACTGGGGCAGGCTTTGGATCTGGTACCCTGGTATCTGAGAATGTTGTGGTAACGCCCATCCCCAGCTCCCATCCGTGCCACCCAGGAGATTTGTAGGTGGGTCGGGCCTGGGCAGAGTTTCCTCTGGATTAAGTCAGTTGTTCCAGTCAGCAGTGCTGAAACACTGAGGGAGGCCAAATCTGTGCAGTATTAACTCGCCATGTACAGCACATCCACAAATGGGGCTTGCAATGTTGGAAATGACTTCATGCCCGAATGATTGACAATTGCTAATAGGGTCCAGGCACTGGCAGGTCCCTTTAGAGGGGGAGAGCTTGAACTTCGTGCCTGAACTGCCAAATTGGTTTTCTTAAAACTCTTAATTTACTTTCAGGTCTCCTGGAGCCTTGCCTCCTTTGTTAATTGGATGGCCAGCATTGTGCTCATGCTCATTTGGTTTCCGCTCCCTCCACACACAAGCGCATGCACCATTTCCTAGGGTTGTTTCGGCTCTGCTCTGTGGCAACTCTGTCCCTCTGCTTCTAGCACCGAGACAACAGGGACGGCTGCACTCATGAAAACTTTGCAGGGCCTTTTCCCTTTAATTTAGAATTAATCTGGTGCCAATGAAAGGGGGGTGATGGCCAGGCTTCTATTTATCCACCAAGAAGGGAGAAGCAAGTGGACATTCACGGTGCTGCATGACTCTTGTCACTCAGCATCCAGCAGAAAGGAAACTTCCTGTCAAAGTGCAGCTGGTCCCTGCACTGCTTCTGACTCCTGAACATCCCAGAGCAGACACGAGGGCAGCAGGTCTCAGCACCTCCTGCCCCTCTACAGGGAGGGAGCAACCTGCTGGTTTTCTCTGACTAAGTCTCTCTTTCCTACAGTGTCCAGGTTTTCGAGTCCACGGGTGACTCCGAGATTGAGCCGAAAACGAGCCCTATCTATCTCCCCACTGTCTGATGCCAGCATTGATCTCCAGACAATGATCAGGACGTCCCCGAACTCTCTTGTGGCATATATCAACAACTCTAGAAGCAGTTCAGCAGCAAGTGGCTCCTACGGCCATCTATCTGCCGGGACAATCAGGTAAAGCTCTGGGACCAGCTCTGTTCAGCTGCATAAGAATCCTCCCAAATGGAAGGGAGAACTTCCAGTAAGGGAGCCCTTCCCTTCATCGCTACCTCATGCTTTTGTGCACTGGGGCTGGGCAGCGTATTAAATCAAGGCCCTCATCTGGTTTTGCCCGTGGAAGGGTACTTTGTGGCATATGAGAGGGATATGTTGCTGGACTAGGATTATCGGTTACCAGGTTTCTAGTAATTACAGTGTGATCATGCCTCTCTGCAAGCAGAAACAGAGAATAATTTCATTTTAAAAAATGCTTCACCTGCATTGGTGAAGAACCCCCTGATTTAAGAGATCACCCCAAATTACTCTCCAAATTATTGGTCCACATCCTTAAAAAAAATGTTACCTGAGTGTATTTAAGAGCCTAATTCTAAAAGCATATTTAAAACAAATCTAAGCCCTTGAGTAAAGTTTTGCTCAAACCTTAATTAAAAGGCACTTACTCTAGGCAATTCACTGTTGTCGATTCCTGCTGTGATTACTTCACCCAAGTTTCACAATTTTATTATTCTTTTTATTACCTAACTGTTAAAAACGTTAGTTCTAATTAACAGTGATGTTGCAAAGCAAGGGTTTTTAAAAAAACAGAGACATTGTCATTAGTAACTGCAACATTAATTTTATCAGTTACTTTACCCAGCATCATCCTTTAGAAATTGATTGTAGAATCAAACATAATGCTAACTTAAACAAATAGCAGCTTCTTGTCTTGTAAACATATTTCTCTAGTCTTGTCACCTGATGTCTTTAACCGGGAATACCTGTAGTATCTCATTTTACACTCAGATTTTAAGATTTTCAGGATATCATTTGGTATTTCCAACAAATCAGTAGAATGTAGAGTCTGACCAAATGGTCAATTGTTTGCCTCTGAGGGAGTAATCAAGTCATAATAGTGAATTTGAAACTCTTCTCAGTGTTCTAGAGGTGTATCTTGAATGTCAGGAATTGTAAAATGGGTCACATACGTAACAGGATAGATGTCAGCAATTTGAGGTGAAAAGACTTTTTTGTTATTATTTTAACAATGTCTTAGTGGCAAGAATGAAATCCTTTCTCACCTACTCAGACCCAGATCCAGTAGTACTTCAGAAAGGCATTTTTGGATTTCACTGTAACATAACAAAGCTGTGCAGCAGCCTGCCATCACACCTCGTTTGCTGCAGCACATATTTAACTCCCAGAGCTCTTTTATACTGTAGCATTTTTCACCCTTTATTCTTTTGGTCAAGTTGTTATTAACCAATTTGAAACAGGAATACTAATTGTATGGTTACCGTCCATAAGGATTTTGTTTTCAAAAAGCAAAATTTGAAATTAAGTGTGTTGCTAATTATGGCCCCAATGTCTGAACACTGACACTGTGGGCAGTTTTAGAGATGTGATAGAAAATACCGTGCCAGTAAAGGTTTGGGGCAACCACCTCTTAAAGGTGACAAATAATCAGTTTTCGGGTTGAGAGTCTATGTTTCATGCATCACCTGCCTAAAGCACAGGCAGCAGAGTATCTCCAGTGCTTCATGTGAAGGAGACTCAACCCTAGGAGTGAACCCCTTGTTTCCACAAGAAGTGCTTCATTTTTAATGCTGTTGACTGTTGCATCCTGACTCAAACCTATTACCCACAGTTAGCACTCAAGCAACCAGGATCTGGTGGTGTTTCTGGTCACCACTGACCTAGATTAGAGCTGAACCAGTGACCTACATATGAAGGGTGACATACTTCAGCAGTCCCCTGAGCTAGCACTCCCCTTACCTGAATGCAGAGTAAATTATGTGGTTTTGGACTATGTGAAATGGATAGTTATTCATCCCTGCTGTGCTCTCTGCCAAATGAGCCACATGATGCTGGGTTTTTTTTATATGCAGGATAGCGTAACTCCAGGGTTGCAAGTCTGCCGAATAAGTCTGCCTGGGAAAACCTGGGGGCTGCAAAGCCAGATGTGTTCAAGTCCCATCTTCTTCTGCACTCCCTGCCAAGGGCTTTGACTGTTTTTAAACACAGGAAGCCAAGAAATTACCATCAGTCTGATACATGGATCAAAATGATTCACAGGTTTGCTGAGGCACACAAGACGAATCCTGTCTTTGCAGTAAAGCAAACTGTCAGGCTTGTCGTGTCTTTGAAGGCATCTAGCTGGGACACTGCAACCTGTCTCCTGGAGTTTTCAGGAAGCCAAACTTGATTCAGTCACTAGCCAATATGATAAATATTGTTTAAAATAACTCCTCATCATTTTTCCTCCTCCTATTGCTGCAGCCCAGCGTTCAGCTTCCCCCACCCCATTAACCCCGTGACGTACCAGCAGATCCTGACTCAGCAGAGAGGCCTGAGCTCAGCCTTCGGACACACTCCTCCCCTGATCCAGCCATCCCCAACCTTCCCCCCACGGCAGCATATGGCAGTCATCTCTGTCAACCCACCACCGGCACAGATCAGCAGCAATAGCAACTGCATCTCTGATTCCAGCCAGGTAGGGCCAGCCGTCTTGGCTCATTCCATGCATAGGATACAGGGAAATGAAGGCATGTTCTCCATGGGATGGCTGTGGAATTTTATCTGCTCTCTTTTCACTCACACTGCTTTTTCTTCCTCCTGACAAAGTGTTTCTGGACCAATCACAGCCAAATTTTGCATCCACCTCCCTTCCTTGCACACTTATCCATGCAGGAACCAAAGGCCTTGATCCATCAAAGTACCAAAGGTGCGGAACATGTCATCTTAGGCAGCAAATCTCCTTGAACACATGATATGTGCTATTGGAGTCCAGGGATATCCACACATGCTGGAGTGATTTGCTGGATAAACCCAAGCACTGTGAACCAAGCTCCATCAGTTCCATTACCAGTCACTCCTTCCTTTTTTTCTACTGGTGTGAGCTATACTGATGGTCTTAATATACCTTGTTCCTTTCCTCTTTAACAAAAAAAATGCATCATACCTGGGACCTCTAGCTATTTTACTTACTGCTCCTTCTTCTTCAGTAGCTTTCTCTCTTGGGGTATCCCTCCAGTTGCTTTTAATTTTAAGGTTTGCAAAACTATGAATACCATGATGTGTATAAAATCCCACACCTCAGATGCATCCTTATAAATACCTATGAGTTCATACAGGCACATGCATGTGTGCACAAGCCCTCCACATGCACAGGGCTAGTAATTGCATCTAGCGCAATTTTAATTATTTTTTCCTGACCATTTTCATTCCCTGACAGTTTAAATTGTGATTGCTTTGCTCCCCAAAGACTTATTTCAACTCATTTCACACCCATTTCAAATTGTTGGTTTAGTTCTATCATACTGAACTTTTAAGACTGGTTTATTGTTTTAGGGTTTCTCATGGCTGCTGTGTGGCAAACTCTGTTTGTTATTGAAAGTTATTTGATTGATTTTTGTTTTGATTGGTTTTGTTTTTGTCTTACAAACTGGCTACTAAAGTAATGTTGCTGGTAGTCTCCAATTAATAACTTGCAGAACCGATATTGAGCAATTAGCAAGAGTGTATTTAAAATCTTAATGTTCCAATTTTATGCACATGCAATGGGATGTTTTTTCTCCTGAAGTTGGTCCCATTTTTTAAGAGATTAGCAAAATATACATGTAACCTTTCATGCACCCAGCACTCTGGAGCCTTCACATGTAACCAGAGTCCCCCACTCCCCACAGGAATTCATTTTCTCAACAAGTCATTTCATGACATTGAGAAATAAAATCGTAGCTTGGGTGGGGGTTGCATAAGGTTTTGCTGATTTCAACAGGGACTGAATAACTCTGTAACGGAGCAGCAGCAGCGAGACCAGGCTCACTGGTGAGCATGCAGAAGCTGACACTGTCCTTGATTCTTCCCTTTCTTCCATCTCTCCACTTTGCACAAGCCCTCATGGCAATTATGGCCAGCAGGGCAATGCTCCATTGCCCTGGCCACTCCTGAAGTTTGACTGATTTTTCAGTTGACTTTTAAGGAAAAGGTGGGCTGCAGCCAGTCTCACATCCTAAACCCCAGTGCCATATTTTGCTTCATTTTCTTTCCTAGAGCAAGCAGAGCAGCGAGTCAGCCGTGAGCAGCACAGTCAATCCAGTAATTAACAAGCGCAGCAAAGTCAAGACTGAAGTTGAAGGCTTGGCCCCAGCATCCCCAACCACACAGGTAATCTTCTTGGTGTGAGATGTGTTGTGAGGCCAAGGCAATGAGCTGTTGGATTTCATTGTCTTTTGGGAATGATACTCTTGGCACGTTTTACTGCAGCTGGGAGCAAGGCGTGAAAGTCTGCAAGGTGGGCAGGTGTTTCTGGAGCATGAAGCCCCAGCAATGCACAGGACAGAGCTGCAGTGACTGAGTGAAGCCTTCAATGGGTTCTTGGAACTCAGCTTGCTGTTGCTGTGCTTGGATAAAAAACAGGAGGGAGGGAATTTCTCAAGCATGGTGACTTTAAAAATGTCTGAGCTTTCTCTGCTGCAAAGCAAGGAGCATTAGTGTCTCAGAGCAAACATAGCTTATGAGGAAATCTTACATGTAGGTAGAAAGCTTGCAATAAAAAGAAGTATGACTTCTTGATTCAACAATGCGTTGCTCCTAGAAACATCCTTTAAACTGGTGACACAATATTTGACACCAAGAAGGGCCCAAAGGCCTTTGCTTTCTTTCCAGAGCTCTGTGATTGCAAACTGTTTAATGGCTGACAGTATCCATCTGACTGTCCTTTATCACAACTGTAAACTATCAGGAGTGCTCTGGGCACTTCATTTTCATGAAATATTAGACCGTGTTATTGTCAAGCGAATGGAAGAGTTGATGACAAATTTCTGCTTCTGCCCTGGTTCAGGAGCAGGTCTCAGCATGATGCATGGGGACAGCAACGTGTGCAGTCATCAGGGGGCTGGTAAAATTGATGAAGATAGCATATCAGGGAAAGATAAACATGCTGTAGTCAGCATGATTAGGGCAAAGAGGCATCTCTGGAGCTTGTGAGTTTAGGAGTGCATCTACATGCTGCTGCAAAAGCACATACCCCGAAAAACCAATCTGGCTACCACCCAGGCTAGTGGGGCCACATGTTTATTTCTTGTAGCAAATATAAAAAAATCTGAAAGTCATCATCTGCTTTCTCAAGCATCTTTATCAGAGGAGCTTTGCGACAGAGAGCTGCTTGCTTGATGGCTGTCATCCTCCATTCTCTGCTCCGATTTGATGAGGAGCACACCCAACAACAGAGAGTGCTTGGGTAGCATTAGCCTGGTTCAGCCCTGCAGCTCTGCCCCAGAGTTTCATCTGCTGAACCTTATGTGAAATAAGCACTGAAAAGAGGGGGAGAATCATTTAAAGTGGTGCAAGGAGGCTTGATTAGAATAGCAAGGTGAAATTAAGAGAAGGAAAATGAATGCTAATTGGTGTAGTAGTTCCTAATGAGGAGATCTGTGAAGTAATACCCCTAGGGAAATGCAGGCTTCATGTCTTGCAGCATTTTGGTATTGACTGAGAAATAACTGGAACATACCTTGTAAGAGACAATCCATTCTTGGCAAGGAGATCAGGCTGAAAGACTGAAAGTAGTAGCAACTCCTCTTCAGCTAGTCAAAGCAACAGAAACCTGTTAAATGTGAGGATTTGTGTTCTGCAGGAGACTGTGCTGAAAATTTGAGTTATAGTCAGTTAATTACTGATACATTTTTTGCAGAGTATGAAGCTCAGCCATCCCCCAAAAAGCATGCATGTATGTGTTTTGTTTTGGAAAAGCTGTACTGGAAACGCCTTATATGAGTTGTGGTTTGGATGTTTAAAATCTTTGGCCAGACAGTATCTCCACTGATGGCTTGGGCTATAAAAAGTGCAATCCAGACAAGATTTGTGGAACACAGCAGAGCAACGGGCATGAGAGACTTGAGTTACTGTGCTCTTATGATACCTCAGTAGCTCCAGTACAGATTCAGATTAATGTTTAATTAGCCAGAAATGAAACAAGTCCATCCTCTTCAACAAATTAAAATGATTTCTATTACATTTTTCCAAGAGACAGTATAAAAATTTTGGCAAAATAATATTTTTAGTAAAAAATTCTCTTTTCCAGAGGCCACAGTTTTCATGGAGAGAAATATTTCAGCAAAAATGATGTTCACAGCTCAACCAAATAAGAATTGCAGGAAAAAAGAAGCTACTGTTTGAACTTTCTCACACTATTGCTCTGGGCTCTGATATAGTTTGACTCTCCAGAAGTCTTTCTGTAAATTACTATAGTCTTATGTCCCAAGAGCCACCTTACAATACTTCTTTTGAAAAAAATAATAGTTAATTAAAACAAATCCCTTCCTCTCCATATCTAAGCTTTTGAATTGGAAAGTCACAGCTGGCATGTGTCATCAGCTAGTCAGTGAAAATGGTTGAACTTCCGTAGCATACATCTCACTTTCCGCACCATATAACACCATAAAGTCATTAATCTTTGCAGTCTCTCAGTAGGCATTGGAAAGGTTGTTGGTGAGGGAGGAGGTGGCAGTCAGGCAGGTCCATTTGGGCAGGTCAGAGGCAGTTTGAGACAGGTCTGCCTGTGTCTACACACATTTGGTCCTGCTGGAACTTCAGATCATGAGGAGCAGTGTCTGATGTGGTTAGTTGCCCAAGATGTTCCTGCCTAAAGCTGTCCTGGAGGGTGTGATGCTCTGTGCTGCGCAGCAGAAGTAATTGGGAGGAAAGGGAGTAAAGGGGGTTAAAAACTGCTGGGGTTTGTATTGCTAAATTCCCAAGCCAGTATAGGCTGCTGATTGTATTGTCTATAGTGCAAGTGCCTGACACACAGAACTGGCAGCTGTCCTTACCTTTGGATTGTACTAATTATGTTGTATGTTACACTATCATGCATGTGTCAATGCTTTAATCTTCATAGCAGGCGTAAAAACTAAATCTTCTGTGCTTTATTTAGCACTGAGGGGCCAACTAGATAGAGAAGTTAAGGAGAGAGCTTAAGGCGTGCCCAGCACTAAACTAACTCATTTATGAGTCTGAACCCCTTGGAGCTCTGCTCTGCAACCCACTCATCGAGGAGAATTGCTCAAGCTTCCCAAATTTACCAGTCTTAGAGGAGTGTTTTGGGGGCTCATAACTTTGTCCCCGTGGAGCATCCTGTAGGCATAAATCTCTGTGTTAGGGTTAGGCACAATTTTCTCTTCTATTGAAAGATGCAGAAAATAGGAGCTCCCCCTTCCCAACTCATGTCAGTTGAGTATGGTAACCACTAGCCTCCAACTGCTCTGTGGTTTCTTCATGCTTGTATTTGCCCGCACCCCCAGATCAGAAGGTTTACTCCAGCAATGGATGAAACCAAAGGTCAAAAGCCAGCCTTTTTCTTTCTCCAACCTTTCCTGGGACTGCCCACCACCTGGCTAGAGCCAGCCGCTGCTGCAGCCATGGCTTCAGGGTGTTTCATGTCTTGTCATTAACTCTGACCCATTTCTACCAAAACTCTGTAACTCATTATTTCGCTGTAATCAAGGATGTTCTGTTGCCACAATGAGCACCTTATACAATGCACTCTTGTGTGTTGCAGGAGCATCTGACAGACTTGAAAGAAGATCTAGATAAGGATGAATGTAAACAGGAGCCAGAGGTTATTTATGAGACGAACTGTCACTGGGAAGGGTGCACAAAGGAATATGACACTCAAGAGCAGCTCGTCCATGTGAGTAATGGTTGGGAGGAAACCCCAGCGATAAATTTGGGTTTCTATGCACTTGTCCTCATTTTTTATCACTAGCTGCTGTACAGCCAGAACTCACTCTGGGAGCTACTAAAGGTGCAAATCAGAGATATGGTGTGTAAACACTGCCAAAGCAGGTCGCTGCTCCCTGAGGAGTTTAGCTGCAGGAAGCCTCTCATAGATTATTTGATGTTGCTCTCTTCTCAGCTGCTGAAGCTGCAGTTTTAGCCTCCCTCATGCACAACCCAATGACAGAAGGCTCTGTGCAGAGCACCTGGTCTGAAAATGGGGAAGGGGGATGAGCCCTTTCCTCTTACCTGGTTGGGTTCACTGAGCTTCACTCATCCACACCAGCAGTGGGTCAGGGATTGTCCGTACTGTCCTCAGACCTTTGTATAGGCTGTGCAAGCCTTTTATGCTGTTGTAACATGAACTGTGAGGCTGCTTATCACTTAGGAGGTGCTAAGTTGACCTGCTCAGCTCATCCTTCCCACAAAAATTGAGCAGGTCTAGAGTTTGGAGACGTGCTCCAGTGTCTCCATCAGGGTCTGAAATAGAGGAACTGTACTGGTATTTTAAAAATTGTGAAATAGGGCTCCCATAATCACAGTGATGTCACTAAAGCAGCATCAGAACTGCTCTCTGAAGGATCCTCAAACCAAGTCATTAATCTGATTTTCAATTCTAATTAATTCCAAGAACATTTTGTGTGTTTTGCTTCACCTGGGAATCCATAGTTTGGTTTCCTTTGCCTTCTGAGGTCAATAAATCCCTCAAACTTAGAGCCTTTCCCTGTGAAATCAGATACGATCTGTGTCTGAGCTCATTCTGCCCCCAGCCTAGCACCCTCCCACTCTCACTTTGGGTCTGTAGTGTGACCCCATTTGTTCAAAGCCAGCCCAGAACTGCTGGGAAATCACCATCCCCAGCTATCCTGCTGCTTGCAGCAAAATATGGGATTGAGCAAATTTTGTGTCAAGAGCTCATGTCTTCTCCTTTCCCTTTGGCATTTTGCTGTTTGCCTCACCCTGACTCCAAGCCTGCCAAGGCCCATCCACGTGTGATTCACTCTTTCTGAGGGGTCATCTCTGCTCTCATCCTTTTTAATATATCTTCATTGTAGTCATGTTTCAATGCCACCAAGTCGGTGTTGGTCTCTTCCCCAAGGTCTGTGAACAAACATTAGCTTAGCACAGGGGGACCACACTCTAAATGATAGTTTGAGGCATGTGCTTGTCCATCTAACACTAGCGTCTGCCCACCTCTGCCAGAAGTCAGTGGTTCAATGCAATGAGTCCTTGAGTACAGACAGATTTGGAAATGGTGTTCAAGGCCTCATGAATGATAATGTGCTTAATGGGCTGTGTGTGCATGCCACAGGGCGTTGCTTTTCCAGGGTTAAACCACAGCAGCCTTTTCAGATGGGCTGGGCTCACGTTTGCCCAGCAGTATTTTTGCATTTCCCTCTCAAATGTAAGAAAAACTCTTTAACTGTGCCCAGAGCAAAGTGCAGGGCAGATCCAGGCAGCTCAGCACAATTTATTTCAAGAGAAAACCCAAAGAAAAATATTCGATGGAATGTCCACGATTTTCCTAAATTTGGAAGGTAAAAAAATGGAAGCATCTATACTGTGATTACTAGTAACATGGGGTTGTGGATTTAGGATGACCAAAATAGACATGCAAATGAAATACAGATGTCATAGTCCAACTTCTAAGAAGGTGGTATCCCACCATGCATGGAAAAACTCCAGCTTGTGTGCACAGCAAAGTACCTGGGCACTCAGGCTCCATTCTCCACACACAGTGGGCAACGTGCTTGTGGGAGAAGTGCATATCAACACAGAACAGCAGGAGGGAAGACATATTTTTGCCAGCATTACTGCTGCTTCCAGCCTCAAAGGTCACACAATTTGAAAGAAGCCCAAGCAAAGCCTCCAGCCAGGTTAGGGAACTGTAGCTGAAGTATGGTGAGTTGAGCAACAGTGAGTTAGTAAGCCTGAAGAAGGACTAGAGTCCCCCTCCCATAAGTTTGTCTTCCGCTGGCCCAAGCAGGACAGAACAGGCAAACCAGTGCGCTCCTCTGCTCCTAGTGCTGCCATACCTAGTCTTGCTTACAAGTCAGACTCCCATGCAATCAGAGCCAGGAGTTATATCTTTCCATTTTGATCTGGACATGTTTAGCATGTCCATGGGTCTCCTGGGGGCTTGACCAGATTTTCACCATCTAAGGCTAATCTCTCACATTGATGCCATGCTATAAAAACAAAACCAGAGGCAGCCGATCTTTAAACCTATCCAAAACCTCTCCCAAACCAAACCCCTGACCCTCCTGGCACACAGCTTTGGTGCTTGGTGTTTATCCATGGTGCCTGAAGGACCAGCTGAGCAACACACATTTCCTCTTGCCACTGGCTAGACCTGGTGCCTCATGCAGTCAGCAGGATTGGGTGGCAGCACACAAAATGCCAGGGCTAGATTCAGCCCAGACTGTGAAGGCAAATGACTCTATTTTAACATGTTTTTGTGTCCTTGTGCTGCCTCGCCACCCTGAGAGAGTCTCATCCCAAGCCGCAACATGTGTGCCTGGCTTTGGCTAGGAGACGAAGGCTGGAAAAAAAATCTTAAGTCCAAAAAAAAAAACCCCAAACCCATAGTGGTTTATTTTAGGATTTCCTGTCAGTGAATGTCTTCTGAAAATGCAGGAGTGAGGGCAGGCATTATTTTTGGCAGCGAGACTCCATTCGGAGAGACAAGGCCACTGCAGGAATAGTGCTGCTTATGGGCTGGTCTCCAGCTCTATTTATTTTTGGTAAGGCTTCATCTGCCCTGTGTTGGGAAAAAGCAACCCTGGTCTTCCTCTCAGAGTGGATGAAGGTACTGTTCTGGGCCTGGCTTTTTCAACACACCAGCACAGGATTTTGGGGACCCAAGTAATTAGCAGTAATTGAGACGATTGAGCTTTCCTTGGTGCATAGCTCACAGATGTTGTCATTTCCTGCCAGCGGCCCATGCTGGACAGCAGGTCGATTCCTAGGGCTGGTGTATGGGCTGGTGTGCAAGCAGGGTTAGCATCGCAGAATCACAGATTCATTTAGTTTGGAAAAGACCTTTAAGATCACTGAGTCCAACCTAGGCTTGTCTCTTCCTTTCCTCCATTCTCTAGCAGCCCCTCAGGACAGGGTTCGAGCTGCATAAATGCAGCACAGGAGGGTTCAACAGAGACAAAAATGATTCTGTCATCCTCCCCAGCATTGGCATCAGGTAGGCCAGGAGACACTGAGGAGTCCTCTTTTCCTGGCTCCATGGGTTCTCATTGCTTTTGGAAACCTCCCATTTACAGCTGCTTTGGACACAGCACTTCACGAGGAAGTATACAGTTTGGTTTCCTTTGTCTTCTGGGATCAACAGATCCCTCAAACTCATCCCTCAAGCCAGTGTGCCTTCCCCTGCAGCATCCACTAGACTGCAGAGCTGTCTCCCACACCCCCGGTGTTGTCTGTGCACCTGGGACCCAGGTGCAGTGCCTGACCACAAGCACTGGGGAGGGAACAGCTGGCTTTTGAAGCACCATGTGTGCTTTGCTGGCATCAGCTCTTCCAGAAGTGACCTGCTTCTTCCTTGTGTCTTACCAGCACATCAACAACGATCACATCCATGGGGAGAAGAAGGAGTTTGTCTGCCGCTGGCAGGACTGCACACGGGAGCAGAAGCCCTTCAAGGCTCAGTACATGTTGGTGGTGCACATGCGCAGACACACCGGAGAGAAGCCACACAAGTGCACGGTGAGCTGGCAGGGATGCATGTTGGATCTTGACTTACGGGACTTTAGTGATGACACAAATGCGTATGCAGACACAGACATGGCTTCAAGTAGGTCTCTCCCAGGGTACGTGCTGGCACCTGGCTCGGGACCAGTCCAGCTCTCTGTGTCCGGCTCATAGCTAATGGCAAGTTACACCCTGGGGACAGGGCAGGTGTCCAAGGTCGAGCTGTTAGTGGTCAAAACTGCATATCTTTGGGGAAGATAGCTTCAGCTCTACCACAGAGTTCCAGAGTGACTCAGGACAAGTAATTTAACATGGATTTAGTTGCTTGTATCAAGGAAGGAAATCCAGTAACCCCACACCATGGGGAACCACCTAACCATGGTCATGTCCATCTCAGCATCACCTGGTACTGCTCCTGGGGCTGCAAGTTTTCTTCTCCCATGTCCCTAAGTGTGCACATAAGCCTCCTTCCAGCCTGGGAAGCTGAGCTAGTGCTTCCTACCTCTGCTTTCTTTATCCAGAGGTGAGATCAACCTCTTGGTGCTTAAACTGCAAGAGGAGCGCAGTTCCCATACCTCCTGCATGCAAGCAACAGTGTTCCTAGTGTTAAACACTGCCTGAGAAAAAAGTATGAGGTGCTATTTTGTATCTCAGCCCTCTGGGTACCAGCTCATCTAGCACCTGGGAGAGCTGGCTCACCTCATCATCATCCTTGAGATATTAAATCACGTATCTGCCTTCATGCATGGAGTCTCTCACTACACTACTTGCTGATGTGAACCAGAAAAGGAGTCCTGACGAGGGGCTCTGAGGAGAGAAGCAAATTGTGGAATTTAGTGGCTGTGGCCAACTGGTAGGAGTGGAGAGGTATTTGCCGTGTCTTTCCACATATGGTTCAGCCCTTTTTCTTCTTGAAGGTCCATCCCTGCCTTTCAATATCCTCTGCTCCCTGCCTTCGTCTCCTGCCAGTTTTTCAACCTGCTTCGCTATCAGCATTATGCCATTCCTCTCTCCAGAGACTCGGAGATAAGTCTCTCTTTCTGCCTGGTAAATGTCTAAGCCCTCCTTCCATACCTTCCTCTTCTACTCCATTAGTAACTTCCAGCATTGCTTCCTCCCTGGCTCTGCCCCAGCTCCTGCTTACAAATATTAGGATACATATGATTTGCTTGCTTCATGACTCCTTTATCAATCTTCCAGCCCTGTGTTCATTTAATTTAAAACATAAGCTCCCCAGGGCATAGGGCCATGTCCTTCGTTTTAATCTTCCGAAGCACTTTGCCCAGTTCTAGTGCTTTACTAATCTTCCTTAAAATTATCAAGGAATATTTATGGTGTGCTACAAAGTGAGCGATGAGGGACAGTGTAGCCCTGCCCTTGCAGGTAGAGGAACTCAGAAGACAAAAACCAGCAGGAACTGCATCCTTTTCAGTGCTGTAATGGAGAAGGGAAAAAGACAGTTGCACAATCCTGCCTCTTTCAAGCCTGACTTGTGTCATACTGGACAATGGCAAGGCAGTGTGTGTTTGAGAGTCAAGCCATCCTCTAACTCCTGGAGAATTGCAGTCCCTCCATGTGCAATATGTTGCAGCAACTCCCACTGAACTGGAGTACCACTGATTTCCAGTTGCCTGGGATACGTGGCAGCTCTGCAGACAGTGCCCTTCTTTGGGAGAGCATTCCTTGTCCACGTCTGGCAGTGATTTTTCAAAGCATGATTTGTTTCAGGCAAGAAGTTTGTGGTGAATGTAAAGTTACAGATGAGCCCAATTGCAGCCTGAGGTTTAGTAAAGGATTGTTTTAACAGTTGACAGCCAGAACTCCCACTAATGTAATCAAATCCACGCATAAAAGTAGGAACAACTGCTTTGAACATGCACAGGCTGCTTTGCTGAGAAGTTCTTATTTGAAAATGTGGCCTCAGTACTTTTGCTCTGAATAGCTGCATTTTTGTGTCAGTATCCAACAAAACCAGAATGGATACATGAATTGCCTTGTGCTAAGTTCCCTTTGTTTTCCATCAAGTGGAATGATGTATTTGAATAATTGTAAGCGACTTGAGTTGTAAATGACTGCTTGCACAGGGCAAAAGAAGAAAGGGACGTACTGTGCTGCCTCGAAGATGTGGCATGTTCTGTGGACCAAATGGACTAATGAAAGCTGTCTGAGGAAGGGGAACTGGATCCATCCCACCATGACAAAGCTGTGGAAAGAATCAGCCCTTTCAGGGTGCTTCTGCTGTTCTTGACAAGATCTGGATATCTCAAAATAGCAGAGCAAGTTTGCCTTATGCCTACCATCACTATGCTAGACCTTAAAGGGAAGCTTAACTAAGCTTACTTCTTTTCCAGCACAACAAAGTTGTATGGGACCAGCCTGTGCCTACATGCTTTATGGGTTTCATGGGCTGCATGTTTACCCCATTCCTTAGCAGTGCAGGTGTGTTCTATGCCCACAGGGCACAAGGAGACAGGTACTGTTGCTATTGCATGCAGCCGCCTTTGACCTCTGCCCTCTGGACATACAGGATCACTCAGCTGCCCACAGCAAAATCAGAGACTGAGCTGCATCATGACCTGTCCTGCTATGACGCCAGTTTCTTCACTGGCCAAAATTAAAACATAGCAGTAAAGTCCTGTCACATCTGAACTGAACTTGTAGACACATTTAAGTGGTCTGACTGAAATACAATGCCTTGCAGCTTGTATACATTACGACAGGAGGGGCTGCTTGTTGAACTTTAACATGCGTTTTAAGGTGCTTCATAGGAAGTGCATCATGGGCTTTTCAATGCTCCCAGCTGAACTGTGAGTGCAACACTTAGCTAGAATTTGGAAGGAAGCCTTGCATTTCTTAAAACCTTTTCCAGTGTTTGTAAGTTTCCGCTTGTTTCGTCAAAGAGCATTTAAGGCAGCCTCCTTGGCTTGAGGTGAAATCCTCCCATGCTGCAGGCAGGGCAGGTGCAGGGAGAAGTCAGAATGGAGAGTGGCAGGACTTACATCACCCGAAGTCTCACCACATCTCTCAAGCTGCTCCTTCTCGTTGTGTGGGCAGTTGGTTTCCTTCCAGGAGGAAGGTTCCTGGACTGTTTTGTCATCCAAAAATCCATCTGTCTTCAAGATTGAGAGTCTTGTTTTTTTAAACTGGTAATGTCAGACAGCCTGACCACAGCATCCTCCAAGAGTAGACCCAAGCTGTAATTTGGGAAACTTCAAAGTTTTCTGGATTTTTGCTTGTGAGCTTGAGAATAGTCTGGCCTTTCCAGCACTGGTCCTAGTGAAGTTTCCAGGCTGGTCAAACTGTCAAGAAGCCATCAGTTCGCAGGGCTGGAAGGCGAAAGCCTCTGTTTCTGAGTGTGTTAGCTGCAGAGGAGTGGCAGGAGGGGCTAAGAGAGCCCTGGCAGGAGTGGAGGGGTGTTCAGCCCTGCTGGAAAAAAAGAACTTCTTGTTGAAGTGTCAGGTGGGTACCCAACAAGGAGCAGCACCTTAAGTATGACTCACTGCTGAAATTCTCAGCCTGTGAATTCTCCCAACAAAGTGGATGTTGTTCCCTAAAACACAAGCCCTTTAAAGAAGTTTAAAAAAAAAGAATGAGAAACAGATGAGAAGGGTTTAGGCAGGAGTAAAGTCAAACTTTTCTGGTTAATTAATCACTCCTCCTGTGTTTTTTTTTTTTATTTTAGTTTGAGGGTTGCTCTAAAGCCTATTCCCGCCTGGAGAACTTAAAGACACACCTGAGGTCCCACACTGGAGAAAAACCCTATGTCTGTGAGCACGAGGGCTGCAATAAAGCCTTTTCCAATGCCTCGGACAGAGCCAAGCACCAGAACAGGACACATTCCAATGAGGTAAGCCTGGGTTCACCGCAGCTCAACGGAGGGCTTTTTTTTTTTAATTTTGCTGACAATAAACATACACTTTACACGCTGGACTCATGTAAAAAGAAACCAGCTGTAATGAGAGGTTTTTCTTATTTTTTAATGGGATTTATTTTACTGGAGAGCCAGACCACATTAACTTTATGTTTATGAAAGCTATGTTTGAAATCATAAACAGATGTTAAAGTATGCAAACTTCTTAATTGGCTTTGGAAATTAAAAAAAGCATTTTCCAAATTTATAATTTTTAATAGAGCAAATAGAATTGTACGGTTGTGCATGTGGTGCTTAATATTACTGTGGAGCAACTCGCAGTAGTATAACAGCTACCCTGGATCCTGATTCTCTGTAAATAATATTCCCTCCATCATTTGATGTACAATGATAGAACACAATGCAATGCTTTGTTAACCTTGGCTAATTAAGATCCACTATTAGTACTTGGGGAGCAGAGGAAATTGCCTTTATTGTAATGCATGTGATGGTCTGTTGCAATCATCCACTGCCGACGACTGAAATTTTTATTACTACTAATTAGCTGACAGAGGAAGCAAAAACAACACTCCAAAGTTCTAAACCCATTTGCAGCCATGAAGAATTCAGCCTGTACCCTAATTTTCAATGGTTAAATATCGACTGTTGGAGAATGGAACACAATTGCCGCAGTTCACAGATTTTTAAAGCGATGCTGTGTCTACAAAGGGCTTGTTGGGAGTATTTCTCTCTCTTGTATAATATCATTCAGTGATAACCAGAGCTCTGCAGGTTTCAGAGATTCTTTCGGAGTCAGAATAAGGGCTCAAAGTCTCAGATACCCTTCTGTGCTCTGAGATAGATCAAATGAATGACCTGGATCCCAGCATTACTTGAATTGGTTTGGATATGAACCCAAATATCAGGATTGTACTTGACCAATGAGCCACTTTCCCAGCAGGACACAGGTTAAAATTAACCCATATACATACTGCAGTGGGTAGTATGGTGTTGATTTAAGGGTACACAAACCTTGAGATCAACAAGACATGCAACCTCTCATCTGCTGAACAACCTGTCTTCCCAGTAGCTGGTCTTTGACTAAGCCATCATTTACATGCTATTAAAGCTTCTTCCCCTGAAAGGTATGCAGTTGTTACTCAGTCTCATGTTTCAGTTATTAGAAATTGCTTGGTTTGAGCTTTGGGTGCCTTCTCTGCCTTCCTCCAGTGCTAGATCCAATGTCCCATTCGTTGTTGCTATTTCCTATCCCTGACACTACAGTATGAAGTCACTTTCCATCTGCTCTCTCATAAGCGAAGTAGAGTCAATCAAGCCACTGAAGATTCCCATTACTGCAACATTTCTTCTTATCCTTAAATCAGTTTTGTGTCTCTCTTTCATTACTAAGGATTCTGGTGTGCATGGATGAGGACTGCTGATACAGCTTTCAGTCCTGGATGCAGACTCTGCCCAGTTTGTGCACACTGAGACAGTATGTGAGCTACTTTTTGTCCATAAATCAAGGGAGCTTAGATCCCTGGAGGTTTTCCAGGATCCCTACTAGGCAGGCCAGAGTCTCCTCCTTTGTTGGGCTGGACAGTGTTCTCTGCTCCTACCTGTGGAATTTTGGCTTTAGTATTAAATATCATTTCTTTGGTGGGTTCAGTTTCCCAAGTGATCCAAATCAGGAGCTACTCTGGCTGTGGAATGACTCCTCCCTTCATCTGAGCAGAGCTTGGACAGACTTGAAGGTCTGCTCCTTTGGGTTCCCATTGTGCAAGAATGTGCATCCACATGGATGCAAACCAGACGTTCACAGCTGTGAATATTTCCTGTTACCCACTGGTAACTCTTTTGTGGTTCCTAGCCACCTACTGAATATTTTCCTCTGCTTCAAGTGTTTACTTCAGATACACCACAGTTTCAGAGCTAGTCATCCATGTCTCTTCTGTTGGGAAAGCTCCAGATTCCCTATATTTGTCACCATCATTGTGTGACAGGGCATAAGGGTATGGTCCAAACATGCTGAAGTTCAAGCCTGGGGATATATTACTGCATTGGCTTATGTTTAATTGTTGAAATGTCACATGCACTATTTAAAGTTAAACTTTCGCTGCCTATTTGAATCCTTTTAGGGGATACCTTCCAAATTACTCCTGGGAAAAGGGCCTTCATCCTATGCATACACAGAGTGGCACGTGTCCACAGCCAGCCAAAAGCTCAGAGTGACATTTTCTCCAGTTTAAGCTGACCAAGGGTAAAATGCATAAATTCAGTGCTCCTGAGTTCTGGAGGTCTCCAGTTCTCTGACTCGAAGGAGAATCATGCTGTATGCTTATGGGAGTAGGAAGGAGGCATCCGAGATATTTGAGTTGTTGATTTCACTAGGACAATACACTGCTTTAGGAATTATGCTCAGATCAGTTGCAGGAGGTTTGCCTGATGAAGAGGATGGTTGTACTGTTAGCTAGAGTGTCTACTGTTCAAGCAACAGCAATCATGTTACTCTATTAACGATGTCTGAAAAAATCAGAACTGTCAGACTTAAAGGTACTTTATAAAAAGTCCTTGAACTCTTTAATGTAGGGTTTTCTAGCATGGGTAGTGAGGGTTCTGTTCTTTAGAAAAGGTTTTAATAGCAGCAATAATATTTCTAGAATTTTTCATCCAAAAGGTTGCTTGGCATATATAAACAAACTGTTTTACTTTTTGTGCTTTGGTTTACCCAGCTTTAAAATATATTAAATATTTACCTCAGTGGGGTGTTATGGGGATTTAGTTTGTTCAAGTGATGTGCCAAGATCAGTCAGGAAGCATGCTTTTGAATAAAAACCAGACTTTCTGTGTTTTTCATGTGACGATGCTGGCTTCCTGCAAAAAAAATATATACTCCTTTCTATTTTTTCATTCAAGGTTCTGGACAAAATTGTAAAACAGATAAAAAAATTAATAGGAGTGGTCATTTTGGGTAGTCTTCAAACAACATTTATCTGGTTCTTTTCATGGATCTATCCCAATGCGTTGACAGAAAAATATTTAGAGTAGCTGTGAGGCTGAAAGTGGAATTTCTGATGAATTCAGAGCTTCCAGCACAGCAGCAGCAACTCAAACAACTGTGGTGGTAATACATTTCGGAATTGGAAACTCAATAAAAAAAAAGAGTTAAAAGAAGAAAAGTATCTGCTGACTTCTGTTTTCAGAAGCATGGCTTCAGCCTTGTTTTCCTGTGGCAATCAATGATTCATGAATTCAGGACTAGAGTGCTATCGTCTGAAAAAAACATTGCATGCCTGTGGTTTGTTTTGCACAATAACAGTTTTGAAGGTGACAGGTGCTGGAGTAGTATGATAGATTGGGTAGGGTGAATCTAGTTTGTCTTGGTTTTGCTGGAATTCCATCAGCCAGAAGGTCTCAGACATTTTCTTGGTGTAGACCCCACCTTAGCAGAGAGAATGTGTTATGGCCAGTCCCTTGCATTACCTCCCTCCTGTTCATAATCAGGAAACATTCCTGTGGCCACCCAAGCAAATACATACATGGGTAAGTAATATTAGGAAAGTATTTCATGAATTCTTAGCTGTCTTTTAATCCAGCAACTGAAAACAAGGGGTTTAGCCAACATCAAATGACTGGCCAGGTCTGTGTGGATCGGCAGCAGCTCATATATCACATCTTGGAGATCCTGTGGAGCAGATGCTCCACTTTGCTGCTGCTAACTGCTGTACTCATTGTATTTTCTTGGCCCGTACAATGTACCTGGAATATCTGGGCTTGTTCTAAATATAACACAAGATTTGCTTGTATTGACAGAAACCGTATGTCTGTAAAATCCCTGGCTGCACGAAGAGGTACACAGATCCTAGTTCACTCAGGAAACACGTCAAGACAGTGCACGGGCCTGATGCCCATGTCACAAAGAAGCAGCGCAACGATGTTCACCCAAGACCACCTCCACTCAAGGAAAATGGGGACAATGAGGCAAGCGCCAAGCAGAGCAACAAAGTTTCAGAGGAAAGCCCTGAGGCCAACAGCACCACAAGGAGCACGGAGGATTGCTTACAAGTCAAAACCATAAAAACGGAGAATTCTGTGGTAAGAGCAGTTGCTCTTAGCAGAAGTGATGTAGCCCCTGATTTCTGCAATGCAATGGGGGCATGAAGCATTTGCATACCATTTACCTTTCCAGGCAGTTGCCCCTCATCTGTCAACGCCTTAGAGTTCAAGTCTAGGGATGAAACTGCAGGTCAGGGCAGAGTTCCTTACATTTTACACCTTTAGACCCAGCATCTCAAATCACCACCCTCACAGTCATGGGGGTCATGTGATGCCCACTGTTGAGCTTGACCTAATGCTGTGAAAGCAGGTAAAAGTCAAGAGTGTTGTGGCTAAATGAGCTTTACATACCTCATCAATTTGAATTGAGTAACATCCATAGGGCACAGACTGATTAACACTTCTTGAAGTCCTGGCTTAAGCAGTCCCTTTTCCTTCTCCCTGCACCTTTCACTATTTTTCTTTCCAGGCTGCTACTGCACAGCAGTTGCGCTGGCACAGCTCTATTGTGACCTGATGAATCCAGTGGGGATAAAAGTAGCTATTTTTTTTTTGTTTGGCACCTTAAAGCAATTTCAGTTCCTCTGTCCTGTCCACCATAGACAGAAACACAGAATTGCTGGGGCTGGCAGGGACCTCTTGAGATCATCTAGTCCAACCTCCTGGCTCAAGCAAGGTTGTCAAGAGCAAATTGCTCAGGAGTACATGAGTTCAATACACAACTCCCAGCTGCCACAGAAAATTGTAGTGGGATGATGGGACAGAGGAGTGAAACCAGAAATAAACATGAGAACAAGGCTGTTTCCCACACAGTATGGGCTTGCAGTCAACCGTGATCATTCTTTACAGGCCCATGAGTGGCCACCAGCTGAAGCAAAGACTATTTATCAGCCTTCTGGCTGTTACAGCAGCTCCACAGGGGGCTGTAGCGTGGTCAATGGTGCAAATGAGCTGCGTACAGTGATGGGCCCGATCATATTCAAGCCTCTTCCATCCCATGCAGGGAGCCCTCCTGCTCTTGAGCGCACTGCTGCTGACGGGGAGATGGAGCATTGCAACTCATGGGTCACTTTTGCTTTTTAATGCTTCTCTTCACCTTTGTACCCAAAGTTCTGGTCTACTGAACCAGTTCAGAGTGGAGCAGGGTTTGGGCTAGTTACAGTAGAAAAGACCTTCACCTGCAAAGGAGAATGTTCACACAGTCTCCAGATCTCTACTAGAGCTAAAATTACTTTGGGCTCCAAAATACATATTTTCTTGATTTAAATCCTGGCTAAGCTTGCTATTCCTATGAAACAACACACCCTGGAGCTACAAAGATTTTCCAAGAAAAGGTTAAGGGGTGTGTTGTTGGAGAAATTACTAATTAGCAGCATTCAGTTAGGAAGGTATAGAATATTATCACATCCATAGTGTCTCTAACTGACGAAACGAATAGTTTTACTGTGATGAGGCTCTGTATTGGGTTACAAATACTGAGTGTGAGAACCACTGGAAAGAATGACCTCTCTCCCATAGTCTTCCTCCATGTGTTTTTCTTTTTTTCCTGTGAAAACATGGACACAATCACAGCTCCCCACCCTGTTTATCCCGAAGGTGTAGGTTTGTTTTCCTAGGGCTGTGTGCTCCCAGGGCTGCAGCCAAGCTGACTGGCTGGTGGCCGGGCCATGGATCAAATGTTCCTCTCTGCTCTCCCTGTCCAGCACTGCGTACTTCACTTGCAATGGGCAGCATCTGACCTGGCAGGCCCATGTCCAAATCCTGTTTCCTGATTGAGGTCAGGTCGGTGGGAGTGTTGAGATGCTTCACTGGTTCCCATCACTCAGCAGTCTTGTTTTGACCCAGCTTTGGGTCTAATCCCAAACCCACAGAGACCGGTGGGAAGTCTCTCGTGGGTGTGTTTATCTGGGCCCCTAAAAAGGGATGACAGGGAAGATGGGGTACAGGAGAGTGGGTGGTGCTGGCAATTTGTATTTTATTCTGCACTCCTCTGCTGCTCCTTTTACTAACATTGTCCTTTCTGTTAATACTGTCTTTGTCCTAACAACCTGTTCTTTATTCCCACTTACTTTTCCTTGCTCTACCTTCCTAAGGACAGTCGGTACTAAGGTGAGCGAAGAACCCCATTCTATTAAACTAGCTCTATAACACAGGGTCTCCTTCAGACCTCATGGTCAGCTGGAAAGAGGTAGAGGGGTGCGGAGCATTGGGAAGAGGGTATTTGCTTGAGTGCAGAAAAGGGGAGGACAAAATGAGTGCCCAGGGATCCCCTTTGCCACCTTACTCCCAGCATCACATCTTACTGGTCAATTCTGGGACTGAAATCACTACCATCCCAGTGGATGGGCTATGAAGCCACCAGAGCCAGTCAGTCCTGCCCATGAGGGCTGCTAGGAGCAAAGTAAAACACTGAATCACCCTGTACTCCCACCTTTGCCTAGAGCGAAGTATGTTTCCTTTCCAGCACTCCCATTTTTTGCTGGAGCATTCACTGCAAGCAGAGAGGCCAAGCATCCTGTCTGGTAGCAGCAACAGCTACCTCAGAGCAAGTTCAGACCATTTAGTGTCTGCTGCAAATAAACTATTCAATATGAAATGTAATTCCTAATGTAAATAAGATAAATATTTATGGTGCGTATCTGCCTTATCTGCAAGTGGGAGTTGGCAAATAGTGAACCAGGTTTTTATCTGGCTGGGAAGGTTTGTCAGCTAACCTAATTATATGTTAAGGTATTTTAAAGACAGAAATACGTTGTGTCTGAAATACTCAGGCCTTGATCCTGTGTTAGATATTCCAGTGCTTGCTGCAATATACATTGCACAATCAGGTAACATACTGCTTTTCTTCGAGAAGCATCTACCCTTAAACTTTTGGTGAAGCAGCATTTGGTTTCTCTACATTGTCCACCTGAACCCAACATAGGTTTTACTGCTATGAGGTGCTGCCCTGCCCTCCTTCCCCAAGGAAGGTGCCCCTGCCCTCTGGTAGAGCTGAGATCCTGCAGCAGGGAAGGGTAACAAGAAAGGGCCAAACATCTGGAATCTACTGTTTCTTCCCATCCATATTTCCATCTGCCTAATTCCTCTTTTCCCTCCTCAAGATGTGTCAGTCCAGTCCTGGTGGCCAGTCGTCGTGCAGCAGTGAGCCATCACCCCTTGGCAGCACCAACAACAACGACAGTGGAGTAGAAATGAACATGCATAGTGGGGGAAGTCTGGGAGATCTGACAGCATTGGACGACAACACTCCTGTTGTGGACTCAACGGTCTCATCTGGTAATTCAACAGCCAGCCTGCAGCTAAGGAAACACATGACGACAATGCAACGACTTGAACAGCTCAAGAAAGAAAAACTAAAGACGGTTAAGGATTCCTGCTCATGGGTGAACCCAGCTCCACAAGCCAGAAACACCAAGCTGCCTCCCATCTCAGGAAGTGGTAAGCTCTGGGCCTGGGTCATGTCCTATAGGAACCCTCCAGATTTTGACTCTGGTTTCATAACTAAGAGTCTGCCCTGGAGGAGGATTATTTCTCGTTGCCTCTGATTCAGCCCTTGCTGGACTGGAGAGCTTGAGTGTAAACACAGCCATCTGGTTACATGCAATAGAAACCCAGATTCTCAGTACTATGAAAGAAGGCAGAGGTGTCAGTGTCCTTCTTTCTGGGCTCGCGCAGGACCCAGCCACAGATGTCCTTACTGTGCCAGCAGCAGCCACAAGACTGCTCGGCTTTGTTCCAGCAGTAACAGTTCCCCAAGGGCTAATGTGCCTCCTGGGAGACTGCTGGAGAGCAGCAGTAATACAAACAAACCCTCCATCCCAGCCAGGTCTTGCTCCGACAGGCCTTTTGTCACTTAAGGAGCTCCTGGCTATTGCCTACAGCTTCATATGCTAGTTTCCCACTGTCTGAGAATTCCTGACAGAGGCATCTTTATGATCCATACAGTGCTCCTCTAACTTTGCCAAGAAGTCACAAGGCATAGGACCTGGCTAATACTAAACCTCAGGGCTTAGTATATTGGAGCTATTAGTTTACTCTGGGAAGAGCCTTTGAGTGTCAACTTCTGGGCTGTCAGCTTTCTCCCCCTGACTGCTGTGCATCTGTCTCAGTGAGTAGCTGTAGTTGTAGCTATCGTGCTGTCCTCATGACACTGTTCATACCAGTACTACATTTTTATTACCAAGAGAAGCCCGTGTGGAAGCACTTCCTCAGCAGCTGAGCATCATAAGGGAACATGTTGCAAAGACTTTGCAGCAGGGAGTTCTTGTCTTTTCTCCTTAGCCTTCTTGCTTTTTGTGTATGGACATAGAGCTGGCGATGAAGCTATGAATGCACTGACGAAAAAAAAAATTCACTATCATTCCTGTGAAATATTTGGGGATGGCTTCCTGTGTCTGTGTTATGGCACCAAGAACACTACCAAGTGGAATTTCTCAGCTAACTAAACCTTTTCCTTCCCTGCACCCTTTCTCCTAGGCTCTGTTCTAGAAAATAGTGGTGGTTCTGCTACGCTGCCTAATCCCAGAATAATGGAGCTGTCTGTCAATGAGGTTACCATGCTGAACCAACTCAATGAGCGCCGTGACAGTACAACAAGCACCATCAGCTCTGCCTACACTGTCAGCCGCAGATCATCAGGGATCTCCCCATACTTCTCCAGCCGCCGTTCCAGCGAGGCTTCACAGCTCGGGCACCGTCCCAATAACACAAGCTCTGCCGACTCCTATGACCCAATTTCGACAGATGCCTCCCGTCGCTCAAGCGAGGCGAGCCAGTGCAGTGGAATGCCAGGTCTGCTGAACCTCACACCAGCTCAGCACTACAGACTGAAAGCCAAATACGCTGCTGCCACCGGGGGGCCTCCTCCAACTCCCCTGCCAAATATGGAGAGGATGACCCTGAAGAACAGGATCTCACTTATGGATGGACCAGACCCCACCTTGCCCTCCATCCGACTCCCGCCAGGTCCCAGACGTTGCAGTGATGGTAACACCTACAGCTACCCATCAACTGCAGCATTTCCCCATGAGGTGCCAGGCAACTGCACGAGGCGAGCAAGTGACCCAGTGAGGAGACCTGCTGGAGACCCCCAGGTCCTCCCACGAGTTCACCGCTTCAACAGCACCAACAGCATGAACCCCTTCCATCCTCCGCACCCCATGGACAGGAGGAATTTTGGCCCTCAGAACTACGGTCGCTCTGACGGGAACCTTCTGCGGCCCACCTTCTCACCCCAGCCACTGAGCATCAGTGAAAACATTGCCATGGAAGCCATGTCTGGGGAGGCAGAGGCACCCATTGGAGATGATGACATTGTGTTGCCGGACGATGTGGTGCAGTACATCAAATCCCAGAGCAACAGGACAGTAGCTGAGAGTACTTCCATGGGGTACAGCAATGAGATGCAGAGCTTCCAGGGAAATGGAAAGCTGCAGCCTCCAGCTGTGCCTGGCCAGCGTAGGATGGCAGTGGCTGAGACAAGCATGAGCCAGCTGGGATCCATGATGGCAGAGTGTCCCATGAGCTTTGACGCTTCCTCAGACATGAATAAAAATAACATGCCTGTCCAGTGGAATGAAGTCAGCTCGGGAACCGTTGATATCATGTCCAATCAGTCAAAGCAGCAGTTTTCTCAAGGGAACTTAGCAGTGGTCCAGCAGAAGCAGAACTTTGGTCAGTACCAGAACTACAACCAGCAGCAGATGCAGCTGCCAGAAAACAGCATGAACATACCACAGCAAAGCTTTATGCAAAGAAATGTGGGCATGGATGGGCAGAGGCTAAACTGTATGCAGCTGCGTCAGCAGTCTGTGAATCTGGGCCCTGGGGTGAATCCTGATCTGGGCTTGCACGCAGGATATAACCAACCTCATCAGATGCTGAGCCCCACTGCAATCGGCAGCAACCCAAATCAGATGTCTCCTTCTTGTAGCAGCATGTCAGCCAAATCTGGACAACACCTTCACTCCCAGCAAATGGACATGGCAACTGGCCAGTTTTTAATGACTGGCAGCAACAGCGAGCGCACGATGCTGGGCCAGGTCATGTCCGAACCGAGTCAGCAGAACTACTCATCTCAGCAGACCCACCTGAACTTCCCTATGGCTCAGGAGGCCTTTCATCAGCCCGTCATGTCCTCCAACCAGCCCAGCTTTGAGCCTCAGCAGAGCATGATGGGTTCAGCCACGCAGGCGTATCAGTCTGGCATGGTCCAGCCTCATCCTCCACCTGAGCCGAGCCCAGCCAGCAGATCCCGAGGCCTCCGCACTGTTCAACAGCTGGGCTACATGAGAACTCCCCACCCTATAAACACCATCAGCCCGGGCCAGGAGGCAGCGGAGGCTGCCCATAAAAGAACCAGCGACATGTTGGCAGCACCGGGCCAGCAGTGTGCGGACGGCACAAGGGAAAACAATTTGATGTGCTATTATGGTCAAATCCACATGTATGAACAGAACAGCAGCTTTGATAATCACACAGACTGCCGGGTCAGACAGCAACAGTGTGCGCTGAACAGCAAACCGGCCACCCTGCCTTCCCCGGGCACGAACCAGGTGTCCAGCACAGTGGACTCACAAGGTCTTGAGCCACCCCAGATAGATTTTGATGCCATCATGGATGATGGGGACCATTCCAGCCTGATGTCAGGAACCCTGAGCCCCAGCATTCTGCAGAACCTCTCCCAGAACTCCTCTCGTCTGACGACTCCACGAAACTCTCTGACACTGCCCACCATACCCACAGGAATAAGCAATATGGCAATAGGTGATATGAGCTCCATGCTAACCACGCTGGCGGAAGAGAGTAAATTTCTAAACATGATGTCATAACAGTAAAGCACAAGGCCTTAGCTCTAGCCAGGAGGCTGTGCATGAAGCAGTTTTATGAATGTGCTTTACAAAAATAATCTGTTTCAATAGAGTAGATTTTTTTATAAGTATTAAATACATTAAAGGGGTTCAAAATGAAAATTTTAAAAAGTCTCTGTACAGAATTATGTAAACTATATCCAGGCAGTTCAGCACTGCAGGGCTGCAGTGTTATTTTTTGGCTTGGGTTTCCCAGAGCACTGAGTGGTATCACCACCAAGCCAGGAGACTGCATGAGCGTGGTTAGAGGTGAAACCCTTCCTCCTTTACAGACCTGTAGATAATAATCCCCATCAGTTTTTGTCAGTTACATTCAGAAAAAAATCCGTTTTTATCCTGCCCCAGAAAAAATGGGAGGATGTGGTTTTGATCAGAATTAAAGCCATAGTATGTACTCTGCTCTGAGGAGAGTAGGGTTTAGTTACATCTCCAAACAAGCCCTCTGCCAGCAGTATTGTTTTATACCATAAATACCTTTGTATCTTGCAAAGAGCATTGATTTCAAATGGCTTCTCAGCAAAGTGCCTTACCATGCTTTCGTGTTAAGTAGCCAAGGCCTTTCTTCCTTTAAAAATCAAATATAGCGTATTGCCAGAAGCGTATATAAAATGTACATTTAAAAAAACATAGTGGTGTTTCGAAGAAAACATTGGAAAGACACATTGATGAGACACATAAAAGGTGAATGCACACTTTGATCTGATGTGTTTACAACGTAGTTTATATCATGTGCAGAGTGGAGCAGAGGCCTGGGAACAACAATCACTGGGAAATAATCCCCCGTGGCAGGAAGGCTTCAGCGTGCAGACTGACACACGCATAACTATGCGCCCTCTGAGCGCAGTGACTTTCTGTGAGGGCCCCACATGCATCTTTAATGTCAGGTTTCTGAAGCACGAATTATCATATCCCTGCACAGCTTTGCAACAGCTTCGCTTTCTTTTGGGTTTTCCATGCTAAGGTGCTCACATATAAAAGTGATGGTGATGGAGAGAGTTTTGTGATTGTTTCAGCCCAGTCTGCACTGTGGCGGTGTTGTGGGTGCTGGTTTATCTAGCCAGGGTTTGTCTGTGTAAAATACACCATGCAGGGGTCTGTGCACACAACAGGTATAGAGTTGTGCTGATGCAAGGGCCAAACATGAGCTAATACACCTGCCCTGCAAGGAGGCTTGTTGGCATGCACCCAGTGCTGCATTAACATGTCCCATAGCTCTGAACAGCATGAAAAGAGCTGCTGTATCAAAAAAATATACCATGGACAACTCAGGCATTATTTTGTCAGGTGCTTTGTGGTGCAGTATATAGCTACTCTTTATACTTAGCCTGGTTCAGTTCAGCCCTGCACCTGCAGTCTGCAGTGTAGGCTGGATATTCTAAACACAGGTATTTGAGTAAAAGTAGTACCTTGGTCTGTGAGATTTGCTCAGAAATGTCATTTTGGAAGAGATTATGAAAGAGCAGTGCTTCCCAAAGCCAAATCCTCCACCAAATATAACTGGTTTTGATAATCATCAGCTGTTTTCAGGCCAGTCCCACCTGGCATTTTGGTCAATCTTAGTTGCATTGCGTATTTTTACTGTCATTATGCAAAAAGTGTAGAAGTGGTGCAGTGCATGTACTTGGGCAAGAGGCATTGCTTAACTTCTGACTGTGTTGGATTGGGACAGCTCTCCTCATCTGGCTCTCATAGCATCAGATACTTTGTACCCAGTGTGTTGAACTGCAGGGGACAAGTGCAACATCCCCCTGGCCAGGTTCTCACAGCTTTTGACCTGAAAAGCATCTGCAGAGCTTCACTTCCTCCCTCCTATCTCCTCTCTTCCCCTCCTATTCTCACTTGTATCCAGCTCCATCCCCTGCATGGGACAGGGACAGCTCTAAAAAGGTGCTTTCTGGTGTTTCTGCTTTCTTTTTGCACAAAATGTTGACATGCTGTTCCCAGAGGCTGACATGAATGCCACATTTTGCCTTTAGGCAAACTTTGCAATATCAGATATGCCAGCAGCCATGGTTGGCAGTGGTGAATTGGGACAGCCCTGCTGCCAGGTAGCCTTTGGCATGGCTGGTGCAGGGAGGTGCTTTTCAGTGTCCTGAGATCTGGCCTGTTTTCATCCCAAAGGTGCACACAGGATGCTCACACCCCCACCCTTCACCCTCTGAAGCCCCAGCGACTCCTGCTGATGTCCAGGGTGCTTGAGGACAGGAAAGCTAAGCAAGGTGTCTGAGTGTTTATTTGTGTCTCCCATGAAACGTGTTCAAAGGGATTGTTTTATAGTCCGCTGTATATATTCTCCTGCAATTACTGACCTTGACCTTGCCTTTGCATTTATGAAAAGAGCGCAGTACATATTTTAGGACATTGTATGGTGTCCTGAATGCTTGGAGTACAACTGAGTATCCCTTGTGCTGAGATGGATCAGGCCTTCATGTGTCCTTCAACTGCTAATCTGATTTTTTTCAATAGCTGCGGAAGGCAATAGTGGCTAGAGTCACTCTTCACAGGTGTCTTGATAGCAAAAAAACCCCAAACAAAAACAAAACAAACCCAAATCTCCAATGACTTGAGATTTGTCAGACTTTCCAGTGATGGTCTTCCTTCATTTACAGAAAAAGTATTATAATAACCATTCCAGCACTGTATATATTATGTATAGAAGATATCATAACTAAAAGTACTGTAGGTGATTTGTTCTGTCAAATTTATATCTTAAGAACATTTTTAGCTGTTTTCTACATCATACGGAGGTAACGTGCTGAACCTGTACATAAACATTTTGTACATTAAAAAAGTAATTTTTTTTCATAATACCTTTTGCCTGTTGTTCTTGCTTTTTATTGCTAATAATAGTTGATCTTGATCTGTCATTGCCACACCAAGACAGCCGATAGTGCTTAGGAACCGCTGCTGAGAAGCTAAAAAGCCTGGTGTGACTCACTCAACAGACATGCAAAGATCTTGCCTTAAAGAGCTTCCTGCACAAGTGTCTTTCATTGACCTCTTGGCAGAGGTGATTTCAAGAAGGATGACATTGCAGCAGGGACAGCATAGAAGGGCTCCAACTAAGCACTGGAGAAATCAGGCAGTATTGGCATCAGAAGATTCATGGCAAAATGGCTCATCAACTGTCTTGGTCAGTATCCAAAAGGCAACAGAAATAGGACAAATCAGCAGAGTCATGATGGGCCATGACATCAACTTGTTTAAATTTGGGGTTGGAGAAAGGAGAAGTTAATTTATCCACTGTGTGTATGATGGGAAGAAATTATAGAGTGAACAGTAGATATGTCAGTCATGGTTCAGTTAGAGGCTGGTCAAGCCCCTTGATGAGAAAGAGTTCATTAGACTACAGCAAGAGTTTGCTCAGCCACTCAAAAGATTGATTTTCAACTTGATATCATAGAGGTAGATTGCTGTGAACTGGACTTGATCTTTAAGGGAGGGTGAGGGAGCTCTTCATCAGTGATCCTTACAGGCACAGCAATAAGTTTAGAACAAAGTCAGTTTTTGAGCAAAGTGGTTGGCGCTTGGTGCAAATGAACCAAGTAGTTTCATGCAGAAGCAAGTGAAGGTGATATTCTTATTTCCCTCCATGCAGGACCCCTGCTAAGCTGGTTGGTAGAATCAGGTAAGTTTGGAACAAAGACCCTGTCATCAAGGTTCCTTCACAATCAGTGGCAAGAGATTGATATATCCCAATAAAGAATTAGTCTTGCATCTCATTAGATATACAGGATGGAGAGGATTTCTTCTGGAAAACATCTGTCACTCTCTTAATTGATTAGAGAGCCCCTGTAGCCAGCTTAGATTAGATACCTTCTCCAGTAGGGTGAGATGAATCCCATGTTCCTGTGAGTCTTTTGCACCAATCCGGTCACTCAGCACAGTTTGAGGTTAAGGCAATGAATAAGATGTTGATTAATGTGTTAATGATCCTGTTAGTCTGCAAATCCATTGGATAAACATCATACCCCTCTGTACTGTCCAAGAACTACAGAAATCGTGTTTAAACAAAATGCAGTAATATTATTGAAAGGAAATTGTTCAGAGCTTTTCTATTGACAAAAGGCTTTGGATACTTAGAACAGCTCCTACTGCTTTTTTACTTCAAACATTTAAAGTGGGTTTCTAATCTAGATCAAACGCAGCTTTTAGCTGGTATTTCACTTTAGAGTTCGATCAGGGCACAACTCTGCCTGTGTGGTAACATATTTATAACTTAAACAGGGCTAACATTTCCTAGGAGCCCACTTGAGATCATGTGCCAGCATGTGCATATTTACTGCTCAGCCATCCTGGAATAAACAGGGATCGAAAGGCTCATTGCTTCAATTGTAAGCAGATGAATAAAGCAACAAATATTGTTTATAAGCCTGAGCTTGAAGTTTATACTACAGTGGCAACTTCATGATATTCAATTAACCTTTTTTAATCATCATATCCCTTATGAAAATGAACCATCCTAATGCACCTGATTCTGATCCTCTTTGATGAGGATCACTCCACTCCCAAAACCAGTAGGGGCATAGGAGGAGTAAGATCCCACTCTGGCTAAAGCCAGCATGTCTCTTTAATATTGCACTAATATCTTTGGTTTTCCTGGAGGGGAGAAAAAGCCCATAAAAGCTACTGTTGCTGGATCTGATTGCACTTACTGAATACAGAGTCATTCCGATGGCTCTTTATTGCTGTTGGTCTCAGTGGGGATGACATAGGAGCTCTTGTTCTTTACGAGCTGTTGGATCTACTTGGAAGAGTATATGTGTTGCAAATAAATGGTGTGTTTTATATTATTGGAAGGACAATTTATGACCAACCAAGGCCTCTTGCAGACAGCTATTTAACTTGTAAGTAAAATGACCTAACACTTAAGAAATTTAGAAGCTACAAAACAACCTTTGTTGCAGCCAATATACCTATTTCTCCTTGATTTATCCTTCATGTAAAACTTGAAACGGCTATATTGAATATGTTTGCTGTAAAAATAAAAACAAAAAAAAAAACCCCAATCAAGCAATCCTTTCACACATGCTGAAGGTTTGTGACCCTTGTAGCTTCCTCCACATGCACTAGCATCTCTGATTCATTGCATAGGTCCTTTCCCCTCCCTGTTTCCATTTTCCCAACACTGACCTGTCAGGCAGAGATGTCAGGGGCATGATGGTCTGCCTGCTCTCAACTTTGAAAGAGCTGCTGCACTCAGCTGCAGTGCACTTGCTGGGAACAACTCTCTAAGTATGAAGGGCTTACTGAAAACTGAACTCTTGTGGCTGTTCTGTCTGTCCATCAGAGATTATTTTGCCATCACACCTTTGCCATCATTTGTTGGGTGATGGGAGCAAGAAACAGCAGGTGTGGTAGCACAACTCAAAAGGGAGCTTCTGCACAAGGAAGCAGGGCTTATATAAATCTCTGGTCTAGGTTTCTCTGGCTAGTCTTAACTCTTATACAGTACAGCACAGGCTAGTCTCTACAGAGAGAGGACATTTAAGGAAAGATTCAACGTGGAAACTTGGTCTGATGCTGTGCATGCCTTCTAAAGGAGTCTCCTTTTCCTTTTATCTCTTTCTCTGTTTTCTATACAGAAAGTCTACAGATTAAGACAACATTCACAAATATCTCCTCTCTCCCTGCCTATTCTGTTCCTATTCAGGAAAGAACCCAGAGTTCTGTGCCCACACAAACACCTTCTCTGCCAGGGTTTAATGGACAGTTGCATTTTTTTGACCCAGGATCATGAGGAACAGCTTTCCTGAAACCTGCAGAGGGAATCATGCAAAAGAAGAGCACACATTTCACAGCTGGATGTTGGCCAAAGCACTAAGGTTTGTGCTACAGTGCTGTGGTAGTGGTTAAAATAGATCAGATGAAATGAGCAGAGGAGCAGGAAAGGAAGCAAACCTGAACAGAGCAGAGCTAATTTTTTTCATGGCTTTGCATCTCCCAGTATATCTCCTACCAGTAAAATTTCAGGAGCCGTGAGGACTTGCTGGCCATGATGAAAGTAAAGCAAAGAAGTGATGCTGTATGTGTGAGATAGATCTGGTTTTGATCTGTAGCGCTTCACATAAAGGGTTTTGGGGAACAAAAGCACCATTTTTAATGGTTACCTCTTTTGCCCACTAATCGGTTGACCAACCATGCAAGCAGTCATCACCTGAAAAGGAGGTGTAACTGGTGGCACAGCAGCTCTGCAGCACTTGGAGGACTTCAGCCACTTGCTCTGTTGGAAATGACTGCAGCAGCAATGACCAAGGAGCACAGCTGGGACTGATTTGCAGCGAGCTTGGAAAGGCAAAGTAGCCCCAGGCCAGGAGTCTGTAGGTGGGCTGCCCCACCCTTTGGCAACACCAGCATCCTGCCCTTGGCTGCCGACCTCAGAGCAGAGGCGCTCCCAAGCCTCTACCACTCAGCCAAGCTGCAAGAAACAAAGGTGCTTCTCCTTTTTCTGCCCAGTGTTATTATATAGCAAGAACCTGATAATCTCCAGGTGGCTTTATTGGCCCCATTTCCTAGCTGGCAAAGCAGCCCTCTGAGAAGGTACCTACCTGCTGCAGTTACCCATCTAACTGGCATCTGAGAAAAGTGTCTCAACTGATTGAAAACTGATGCATTAACTTCTTTTTTTTTTTTTTTTTTTTTTTTTAGTAAAATGTCTTGATGCAAATTATTTAACCTCTGTGTCACTCATCAATAATGATGATAAGTGAAATCCGATAGCACTACATGAAATACACAGAGGATTAAACATCACTCTAGGCACACTAAAAGTAAGCGGTGTTACCATATCTGGGAGATCGTAAGAAGGGGTGAAAAAATGAGTTCCACTCTGCAGTCCAAGAAGCCTCACTCCTGTAACACCAAAACCAACTCAGGAAGGTGCTCCAAATGGTGATCTTAATCCCTTCCTGCAGGCGAGTGAATTTCCCTCCTTAGATGCCATCCAAGAACTGAACAAGTCTCACCTTGCTGGAGGAATGCTCAGGAAATGATCGCTTATCTTAGCAATGTCAGAAAATTTGTCAATGGATATGAAAAATGTTTTCAGGGAATAGAAGCTGGGGCTGAGCCAGGTGAGGGTTTCTACTTAATTGAGGGGGAGGGGGGGGGGATTGATCACAGCATTTCCATCACTGTGGAAGCATTTTGAGCAGATCAGCAGGGGATTAGATGTTGAAAATACCAATGGCACCAACATAGCTTGAGAAGACTTTTCTCTGGAGATGAATCAGCTTTTTTGACCATAAAGGCTTCCAAAATACAGTCTTTAATTGCCCCGAATAGAAAGGAAATTTAAAATCTGATCCCATTCAAAAAGTCTTTCCAAAATTTATTAGTGTATTAACAAGTTTAGCCTAAACCCCTTCCAAATCTAAACCGGGAACTTACAGGAGCATGGGGTTGAGACATGACTTCCCCAAGCAGTCTTGTAAAAGTGATATCAAAAGGATTTTTGGATAAAATATTACATGTTTCTCATTAATGTTTTAACTGGCATTTAGGTAAAAACAAAAAATAAATCAGTATGCAGAGAGCTGGATTGGCTTCATCATGGTTGAATCAGTACCAGAAAACGTCATGTCTCCAAGAGGCCCACAAGGAGCTGTTTTCCATCCCTACTCTTCCAATGATGTTCTTCTACTTCTGAGAAGACATGATCAAGCAGATCTTATAAAAGATGAAGATACTAAATGAAGTCAGGAGCTGAGGGCCCTTTAGATTAGCATAATCCTGTTTTATAACAGGAAAATCCCATTGCTGGTATTTTGTTGGTATCCCAACTAATACACAAAGCATTGTTCTGTGTTGCAATTAGGTTAGCTAAGATAGACCATCTTTCCCAGTCCTCATTTCAGTGCTGACACAAGGTACTTCAGGGAAAGTGCTGGTGCACACATGTTTCAGCAGGTTCAGCAGGGCTCTGAAATGGTTAATTTGGGAGCACAACTGGTGAACAAAGGGGGTCTTCTCTCCCTTCAGGATAAACCTCTATGACAGAAGGGAAGAGGTTTATTTATTTTAAGATATGTCAAACACCTTTACTATTACTGAAAAAAGACATTGTTTCTTGAATAAAAGTTCTATGAGAACTATGAGGAGATTGCAATTGTAAGCTTGTTCTTGTACATGCAGACTACATTGAATGAAATTACTCAAATTAAAAAAAAAATCCCCAAATGAACCAAACTGGGTATCACACCAAAAAGTGAGGAAGATTCTCCCCTAGCATGAATAGCGCAAGTGAGGCTGCAAAATTTGTCTCATTAGCTATATAGCCATAGGGCTGTCCTGTTATGTAGGACCCAAGGAAAGTGTTTTTGGGTGTGTGAAGAATGGAAAAACAAGTGAAACATGGAAAGACCATATTTTAACAGCATTATGAAGGAGGAATGGGAGTAGAAGCCCAACCCATGAGACACACTGTCAACGGGACCATTACCCTCAGTTTCCCACTCCCTTAGCAATTGGTCATGCATCCCTACCTTCTCCAGGATGACCAGTGGCCTGTGGCAGGTGGAACTTCCCCTGCACTTTGTAGTTATATTTATTCTGCCAAGGGCTGCCGCTCTCTTGCCCTGTGTCTTTCATGCTCGGCTCCTTGCACTGCCTCATCCCTGCAACCTGACAACATTTCTCTCCTGTCACCAAAACCAGACCCCCCCCTCCGGGGGTTTTCTCACCACACTGTGTCAGCTAAGAGCATTTCTTACATCCAATCCATACAATTAAGCCAGAAAAGGTCTTGAGGTTGAGCCTGGGCTGTATGTTTCTTTTGGTGGTTGTGGTCTGATTTTCTTAAGACACTGAATTTTGAGCCTACAGCTAAAGAAAGTACAGAGAAACAACACTCATGGGCAAAACTAGCCTGAAGGCTGAAAAACCTGGCCAAGACATATCTTACTGACCTCAAGGATTTAGCTAATCTTGTCCTCAAAGGGATTTTTAGTGGAGGCAGATGACTGTAGCAGTTTAAGAGAGCCATGAGATGAGGCTCTGCTGTGCCTTACCTCAGTATGACCAGCAGTATAGGAACCAAAATGCTCCTGTAGACAAGTAGTAGGGATGGTTAAGGTGTGAAATGCTGATCCAGGGCTGTGAGAGGAGACAAAAACATGGAGCCCCTCTGGTCAGGATTGCTCCACATACCTGAGGCCTCAGGGTGATTCCTCTGGGCAGGGCATTCTTTTAAAGGAAACTTCCCCTAGATCAGTGGAACCGCCAGGGACACAGGCTGTTTCACTGTCCCGTTTGGGCAATTGCTGCCAAGATATGCAACTCAGCTGCAAGGCAAGGGTGGAGGCTGAAAGGTGGGACAATGCTGAAAGATGTGGGGCTGGTCTGTTGCCTGATGGGACAACACCAGCATGCTAGTATCTTTTGAAAATGGTTTCTTGAATGCTCAGACCTGAAAAACTTGCTGCTTCAAATCACCCATTTGCTTTTACAAACTGTCTTAGCTTAACTTTTGTCTCATAGAGCAACCTTCTGCTTCATTGAAGAGCAATGTGGAGAGTTTTGAGCTTTTCCTACTGTATGAAGGGGCTGGAGAACAGGTCTTATGAGGAGAGGCTGAGAGAGCTGGGGTTGTTCAGCCTGGTGAAGAGGAGGCTGAGAGGAGACCTCATTACTCTCTACAACTACCTGAAGGGAGGTTGTAGAGAGGAAGGAGCTGGGCTCTTCTCCCAAGTGACAGGGGACAGGACGAGAGGGAATGGCCTCAAGCTCCACCAGGGGAGATTTAGGCTGGAGATTAGGAGGAAGTTTTTCACACAGAGGGTCATTGGGCATTGGAATAGGCTGCCCAGGGATGTGGTTGAGTCACCTTCCCTGGAGGTATTTAAGGCACGGGTGGATGAGGTATTGAGGGACTTGGTTTAGTGTTTGATAGGAATGGTTGGACTCGATGATCTGATGGGTCCCTTCCAACCTGGTTGTTCTATGATTCTATGACGTTGGGGTTGTTGTTTTCAGATTGCACCTTTTTTTAAATGAAATTGCGTAAACTGTTGTTTTCCTTTCACCTACAAGAGAAATAACTTTTGTTGTAGCATCATCAAGTCATAGAGTCTTTTAAGTTGGAAAAGACTTTTAAGAGCCAGTCCAGCCATAAACCTAACACTTCCAAGTCCACCACTAGGCCATGTACTTAAGCACCACATCTGTACATCTTTTAAGTACCTCCAGGGATGGAGGCTTAACCACTTCCCTGGGCAACCTGTTCCAATGCTTGAAAACTCTCAGCTGGACAACCAGCAAGAGGAAAATACCAAACAAACTTAGGTTTTAAGCCCAGGGACCAAACACCACCAGTCAGACGTGTGTTCATTGAAGGTCATAGCTTCCCTTCCATCTGTGCAAACTGAGGAAATCCAGGTCTTACAGCCCAGAACATGAAATGTCTGTGAAGAACAACATAGCACCTACTGAGAAAAGTCTTTAATTTTTTTTTTCACTGAGAGCCATACTGGGAGAAATGATCATGAGCATCACATGAAGCAAAGCAGAAAGTAGGCAAAGAAGCAAGAGTTGGTCTGATCTTAGTGTCTCAGCAATGACAAGCTGTATCATCCAGGTAGGATTGACAACTGAAAGATCACTAAGATGTACAGCATAATCTGTGACAGCAAGCTCCAACCACCTGCAGCCTCCACAGTGTGCTTGAGGTGCAACAAAGACAGCTTCATACGTGCCAGGAAGCAGATGGTGGAGCAAGTCAGGGTATAACCCAGTTATGGGGGGGCATCTCAAACACTGTATGAATACCAGAGGCGCAATGACTTTTCAGACAGGATTTTCTGGAAGCTATGCAACCTTCTTTTTTTGTCTTGTAATGTCCAGGATGAGACCATCATTGCTTCCACCAAGAGGAAAATATCTCATTTAAAAGTTTATTTTAATGAAGTTACAATAAGGCCTCCAGCTGGAAAGGTTATTTATTAACCTCTTATTTACAAATTAAGCCCTGATTTGAAAATTAAGGCATTGTAATTTAATACTAACCCACACATCAGAAAATAATGAGACAAACTACAGGGAAAATTACATTCCGTATTGCAAAAGACCCGTTTTATTTATAATGACCAGGATTGCAAGTCATGCCAACACTGATGGATCGTACTTTAAAAATCTTGATAGCTCATTCATTTCTATAATTATATTTATTACAAATTAAATAAGTAGCGGACACCCTTGATATACAAAGAGACAAAATTAATTTGTAAATCGGTATTAATCTGTCATCAAACTAAATGAACTCTTTTTCTATCAGCTTACTGAATATAATGTACTGGGCTTTCTGTGATCATCAGGACATGAAAGCGGTGGAAGTTCAAGTCCAAGCTACTGAAAGAACTTCGCATCACGTGGTCTCAGTAAGTCTTTTACAATCAAGAGATGAGGTCACAATAGAAAACTTCATTGGCCAATTTCTGGCAATCAAAACAATTCTAACATTTCAATGAGTCTTGGTGCAAGGACTCTGCCGAGATGCCTGAATGTAGTTAATTGGTAGATCTCCATGGACCTTAAAGCAACCAAACCTGGTGGCCTGGCCATCCTTCACCGAGCAATGATGACTGCCGTATGCCACCACTCAAGTCAGTAGTAAAACAGAGTGTGCAGCTTTTTAGCACTTTTCCTGTGACTCCCTGTGCCTAGATCATACCGCGGAAACTGAAAAGACTTGTGCATTACTAGTGTCCTTCTCCTGACACTGCAGGTCCCACATCCTTATGGCGCAGTGAGTGACATCAGTCCAAGCAGTGTGGGTGATGCTTCCTCCCTTTGGCCAAGGGAGAGGCAAAGGCGGCCGTTTGGATGTTCCTGGATGAGATTACAGACCCTAATTCTCAACAACTGCCACTGTGGTTAGCCAAAATCTGTGCCCATCTGCTCTGGGGTTTTGTGCCTCTAGACAAGGAGTTCTGCCAGCTTCAGGAGGCTTCAGGCTTTCCTCCAAAATATTATATTTGAAGTGGGGGGGAATAAAAAGCTCAGTGCTACAGGTTAGAGCACATCGTCCCAGTGGACAACTGGAAAGTGTGTGTGGCTGCATGGTAGCCCATCCCTTTGTCGCCAGCTTTTCCATCCCAGCTTCATTCCTGGACTCAAATAGGACGAAACTTGCCCAAGGCAGCAAAAGTGCTTGCTTGCCTCTTTGGGAAGCAGGGAATCATCCCTGTGTTTACAGTCTTCTTTTTAGCTTTTTTACCATCTTTACTTACTTTCTTTTTGTCTCCTTAACTGACCTGACCCCCACCCAAGCTCTCACAGAGGGAGGTGCACAAGCTCATCATCTCCAAGGCAAATTTTCAACTCCAGAAGGTTGTACCACATTCAAAATTGACCAAATCACTCCCCTGCCATAGTCTGCTGTTCTCTCCATGTCATTTAGCAGCCAGGATCAACTAATAAAGTACAAGATGTAGAAATGTCATTTAGAGTTACCTACCCGTAACTAAATAACTTTGTAATGAATGAAAGGCCATTTTGAGCTGATGCCTTAAAGACTAACTTCATCTCCATCAAGAAAGAAATATGACTATAACAGAGACAGCTTGCATGTGGCATTAACAAACCCTCTTTGTGTTTCTGTAGGAAAGACTGACACCAAGTGAGTTGTGTGCTTGCATTATCTTCACCTTCTTTTGTTTTAATACTGATGACTCCCCCTCAAAATATTCCTATGGCTTTCAGTCTGCTTGCAGGGACCTGATGGGCCCCTTCTCTGGGAAACAGAGAGCTGAAAAGGTGTTTCTGAGCTAAAAAAGAATTGTCTCAGGTTAACTTCAGTTATAGAACAAGAACAGTACCTGGATTTGTAATATAACAGTAATTAATTCTGACTCTTCATAAAGGAAAATTCAGTATTGCCAGAAGAAAGTATTTACACATCTTATATGACAGTGTTTTTTCCATTCACCTTTTTTGGAAAGTTTCCTTCAAAAGACATTAAAACCATACATTACTATTTAGAGCTTAATTCAACCCAGGCAATAATTACCCATAAATATTCATGATTTTGTTTTAACATTAAAATAACATCTGTTTCAAAACATCTGCAATCTGTTTTCAATGCTTCAGTAACATTTAAATTAACTGTAACTAATACAATAAACCACTATTACGGATAATGATAATGAAAGATGCCCTATTAACAGACAGGAACAACATGGAACTGAATGAAAAACAAAACAGGAGGTTGAGGGGACAAACCCAACAGTGAGACACCAAAGCTCCTTGGAACCTAAATCCACTGTTATAGGAGAGTTTCCTCTGTGTAGGATTATTGTTTCACTATCTCAGCTGCTGTGTTTCAGCTCTGCTTGGGTCTTGTTCAAATATCCACTGCGAGAGCAATAATTTATGGGGCAGGCAGTGTGACCACTATTAACGCGGAGGGGTGGGGAGGGGGAAGAGTGGTTAAGCATCGTGCTCTCCAGCTGAAGGGGCTTGCAAACTATTTCTGAGCTGGAAAAGCCAGCCACAGCCCGCCCAAGGCTCTCCCAGCCAGATGCGGTTAACAAGTGCATTAACCTCCCTGCTGACCCACAAGACGTCTCTAGCAAGCAGCTGTGGCCAGTGACTGTGCTTACAGGCGCTGCTGTGTTCCAGGGCACGGAGTTAACCAAACCAGTTAGATTTCCCCGCAAAAGGCTGTTGTTTTCCATTATGATTTCTCTTTTTTCTCCTCCCTGGGGTCAGGAGAGATGGCATCATGCACATCTGCATATCATTGCGAAGGAAAGGCTGAGCATGACAGTGCTGGGAAGGAAAGTTCTCGTCTTTTGCAGGTGGCTGCCAGTAGGCTGATACTTGG
Organism: Coccyzus lansbergi; assembly: GCA_033558105.1. NCBI lineage: Eukaryota > Metazoa > Chordata > Aves > Cuculiformes > Coccyzidae > Coccyzus > Coccyzus lansbergi. The sequence goes on along the minus strand of JAUMJK010000801.1, from coordinate 425,575 downwards.
CACTAGCCTCTGTGAGACCCATATGCACCTCTTGCCTACTATGGCCCCCAGCTGGAAAGTTTTACTCCCATGGAAAGCTTTGCTGGGTCAGATCATCAATCATAAATCAATTTGTTTAAAAATTACTTAGAGGTTTTGTGGTTTGTTTGTGTTTTTTTTTAAGCCAGCCCTCCCTCTTTGATTTTTCCCACTCCTCAACAAAAATCCAGGAGGCGTTTTTAATCTCCTGGACCAAGTGCAAAAGGCCAGAGCAGTAAAAAGCAAGGATTACACCAGCTGGGTTTGCTCTTTTCTGATGATTTCTTCAAAAACAAAATTCCATGTTAAAATACATCTTTTCAGTCAGAATAAAGCCAAGACTTGCCACATATCTGTCCAGCCTCTAGCACAATAAGAGCAGCTGTTTACACTGTCAGTGGCACTTTTCTACCCCAAAATATTTTGGCAATATAAAGAAGTCATTGCATAGGTACAAATAACTCCAGGAATAACCCCATGGCCCTTCATCTTCATTGTCCCAAGCATCATAGCCCTAGCACAAACTCTGCACTTTGGCTGTGCTGCCAGCCCCTAGCACCAGACTGGACCAGCTCCTGGCAGTGCCTCTGCACCTTCCCAGCAGTGACAGGAGTCCATGGAAAGCAGAGCATAAATCCAAACCATTTAAAGTGTGATTAAGACTTCCCCTGATTACTGCTCTGCATGATATTGAATGCTTCGGCTGTCGGTGATTTATTGAAGCAATATATAATATGCTGCATTCAGTTAAAAGTCCCCATCAAGCACAATCTAGCTGAATTTAAAAAAAAAAAAAAAAAGAAAAGAGACATGGAGAGGCAGGGTACTCTAAGAGGAAATCTCCCTGGATTTAAGGGAAATTGAAATACATGCATGGTAATCTGTGTCCAAAGCTTTTAGCACTTCAAAAAGTGCCAGTTGCGCTGGTTAAAATCAGCATTGCTCTGATGATGAATGTCATCCTCACCCACTCCTTCCCTCCACTGCTGGCTCTTTCACCCAGCCTACGCTGAGGCAGATATTTCACTTTTTGATTTGTTTGTTTTTAAATTTTTATTCCAGAGCAAAGTTTCTCTCTCTTTTCTTTGGCAAAGGGGCCACTGCACTGTTTCATGCATTACCAGTGGTACCAAATCAGAGCAGAAGAGGTGAAACTGATGGTAACTATAACCTGAGAGGGAATAAACTGAGACTAACATTAAAAAAAAAAAAAAAAAAAAAAAGAGAGAGAGAGAGAGAAAATAGCAATATTAGCACTCAGTATAGTTCCAGTGCTTTTAATGCTTTAGTTTTAATAGCAGAAGTAGCTGTTAGATATGCATGGAAGAGGTTTATTTATTTTCATGTAAGATATTTGATGTATTATCACTCCTTTAGGATCTGATGTAATGAGATACCTCCACAGTGGGCTAATTTGAAGGCATCATCTTCAATTAATACTGATCTCAATCACAAGCATTCAAAAATAAGGTGGCTGGCTTAGAAATTATAAGATTATACATCAAACTGTTTATTTGACTTTCGGCTTTAAGGACACATGCTTCCAAGTTCTTGGGCTTCTTTTTTTGTTTTTGGAGTTTTTTGGTGGTTTTTTTAAGTGTGAAGGAATAATAATTAGAGATAACTTCTAAAAACCAGCAACATTGAAAGCAGATCCTCTCACACAGTCATCCCCACTCCACAACTTGGGGTTTTCACAAAACTAGATGCAGCGTCCAGAAAGCACAATTGTTCTCAATGCAGTACTCAAACTTCTCCAGCCCATAAAAAAACAGTGTCTGGAAACACATGGGCAGTCTGGTTTCTTTTTCTCAGTTTCTAAAACTGAGGAAACACAATGCCAACCTTGATACTGATAAGAAGGACATTTCTTCAGCTCTGATAATCTTGCACGAAAGTGGCAGAGGTGTTTTTCTGCACCACAGCACGTATCTTAGAGTCACTGCGTGATGGACATCCATGCCCATGTGCATTTCTCTCCCAGCAACTGTACATTCCAACAAACAAGGAAACATTCTTGGCATTGCCCTGACTTAACTGGCAAAGAGCAAGACTTCAGCTCATGTCTTTAGTTATTCTTCATCCTTCTAGATACCAGACAGATGTCCTCCGTGCTGACTGCAAAGACAGAGTCCCCAGAACAGTCTCTGCTGTCTGCTGAGTCCCCAAACACACTGCTACCAGCAGAATTCAAGAAAAATCCTATTTACCCACTCTATCCGTCCCAGCCCACGGATGCAGGTTTGGTCCTGCTAGGGAGTTGGTACATACACATTTGGGTGGGGGCTAGAGCACTCACTAAGGTCGTGAAGATGCAACATTTGACTGCCAAGCCCTTAACATGTCTAAAATGCATACTGACAAACAGATTTTCTTTTTCCCTGCAATTAATGTGGGTGCATTTAGATGGGAGGAGCAAAAGTGCAGCTCTGATCTGAGAGTAGGCACGTGCCAACTTGCTGAGGTCTTCCTCCAAAATCTAGGAACCTTAGAACTTCTCTGGATATTGTCTGTAGGAATATTTTAGCCTGGGCATCATATTTACCCTTAATCTCACTCTCAGAAATGATAGCATTGTTTCAGTGGAAACTTTCCAAATCAAGTTAGCCCTAGCCATGGACAGTTAAAAGTCTGGCAAAGTTGTGGACTGCTGGGTCTTCAGGTAGCCTAGCGGAGCAGTGGAAGTCCCAGCTCTGCCAATAAGGTGCAACACTGCATCCCTCCTGAAACACAGAAGCATCACCAGCCCAGAATCCAGACATTACAAACCTTAATACTGCAGCATCAAAACTATTGCTCTTTCACAGCCCAATAAAGCAAAAAATGCGTATGCAATAAATTGCCTTTTTTTTGTTGTTTTTTTTCACAGTTTGATTATCCGTCGTGATAAGACATTACTTAAAGCAGTGGTGACACTGTCTAATCATTCTTGTGAAATATAGACTTCTCTCTCCACTTCAGACAGAGCCAACATTAATACACATTTATGCAAAACAGAGCTGGAGCTGTCAGGGGCTAATCTTTACAAGTATGATAAATGATGTTTATTTTCAGTGATGGAACGAAACACCCGGGCTGACAATAATTGTAATAAAAAGGACAGATCAACTTCTATAAAGTGATTGAATTACCAGTCTATTGCATTAATGCCTGATCTTGGCTCTGTCATAAACCTGCTTTAGGTTACCAACAACTGCACATTAGGAAACATCCACCTTCAAATAGACACCCTGCCCTTGACCTGTGGAAATGCAGGAGAATCACTGCAGGATGCAGGTTTTAGCTGCTCTTACTTTCATTTGTTTACAATAAAATAGCATTTCCTTTTCTCAAGCTGACAAAGAAGCATCCTGTGTCTCCTGAGCCTTGCAGCAAAACTGTAAAAGCTCAGAAGCTGCACGTGCCTCTTCAACACACACACGATGCCCAAATTCCCATACACAGGGACATCAGTACTGAATTTACTGCCTGTGCCTGCAGTACAGGTCAGGTTCACCAGCATCCACAAGGACTAGAACAAGGACTGTGGGTGACCAAAGGTCTCTTGAAGTAAAAAATGGAAAGAGGTTAACCTTCCCCACCTACCCAGGTAAACAGCAGTGTCCTGCACTGGACAGGGTATGATACAGCCCAGGGTTGTGGAGAAAAAGAGGTGTGCCAGACCACTGGATAAAATTCCCATGCCGCTTGTGCATCCAAACTAGCCTCCAGCCCACACATGAGCAGTAGACACCCTCCACATCTCCAGCAAAGACAAATGTCCAAGAGGCATCCTTGGAGGACAAAGTTCTCTTTGTCCCAGTCTTCAGTTTTGCAGAGAAGGATATGTTGACAAAATGGGGGCTCCAGAGAGTCTTTATGTCTCAGCTTTATCTGTTGGTTTTGTCAAGTGGGAGCTCTACCCCTAGGTTTTCCCGTGGTTGCCTTGGCTGTGACATGAAGGGGGGAAAAGGGGGTACTTGTAGCCCTCACAGGTAGCACGGAGACATGTTTCAAGCAAACCTGGCTAAGACTGAGGCTTCTGCAGTGTTCCCAGGCTACAGATAGCTTTAGTCCAGATTCAGGACCCAGTCAGGGCCCACTGAATAATGGGCTAGAAGAGGAGATGTTGTGTCCTGGTCTACAGCCCACTGGAGCACCCATGGTGTGACCAAAACTGCCCACAAATGACTGCATCTATTGATGTCTTTGTAAGTAACTCTGACATAGAAAGTAAAAACATTTTCAGTTTTCAGAATGGGACAGATGTTGTGGGAAAAAGAAAGACAAACAGAATAAAGATTGTGCAGCTATCACTGTGTATATTTATCAACATATTCATGTATCTATTTTTCTGTGTTTCCCTCCAACTAGGTGCTCTGACATAAGACTAAAAACAAAGTAGGAAGATAAAAATAGGGTTCGTCAGCAGTCTCTCACAAAACAATATGCTGGAAATGCTTTCATTCAGGTCAACTGAAATATTTGTTTATGGTTTTGGATTATTTCTTTCATAGGGTTTTCATTTCATTTTGTTTATATTTGACGTCTATTCCATATTTTGAGTATTCCATGTTTCTATTCCAGTCCACTTTTTTGAGTATTATTCTGTTTCATAACTCATTTTGCATTATTTCATGTAAGAATTTGTGCTGTGCACAGTAGTGCCAAAAAGAATTCATTTCAGACTGAAAACTTGAAATGTCCCATTCTGACAGCTGACTGCTGTGAGTTTATTGAAATGAGTTACTCTGAATTTTTTTTCCCCTAAACTTAAGTTTGTCCAAATTGACACACTCCCATGGGATAGTTCAATTCTGGTAAAGCAGCATTTTCTGACAGCAGACATTAAGCAGGAAATTTTCAATTTCCTCAGACATATTTATTTGCATATGAGTGTGTGGTGCCAACAGGACAGGACCCCACAGGGACTGGGAATAGATGACCACAGCATGGGCTGTACAGATGGAGCTCCGATCACAACTCAGATGACAGTTCCTGACTCTATCCCATGGTACTCCTGAAGGTCCTTACTGAGAGTACCGTGATTTTGCCAACAGTATAAAACAAGTAAACACAGTTGATGTAGAAAGCTGACTAACTTTACTGAAAAACAGTCCCAGCATCAATTCCTTTAAGAAATAAACCTTATTTCTGCTGCATTGTTCCCAGCATTGCTGTTACAAACTCTTATCCTCTGTAGTCCTGACTGCAGTCAGAAATACAACTGACCAACCTGCATTGTGGCTGCTGTCTGCAGACTGGTACCATCTGACAGGAAGCCAGAAGATGTGGCAGTTTCCTGGGATGGTTCTCCAGCTTCTGGAGGGCATAGGAAGAGAGGAGGAAGAGGGAGTCAGACCTGCTTATACAGCTCAGGCTGTGCAAAGAGGCTCAGGGTTGGTTGTCTGACAGATAGAATCAGAATCATAGAATCACCAGGTTGGAAAAGACCCACTGGATCATCAAGTCCAATCATTCCTATCAAACACTAAAACCATGCCCTGCAGCACCTCATCCACCTGTGCCTTAAACACCTCCAGGGAAGGTGAATCAACCACCTCCCTGGGCAGCCTCTCCCAGTGTTCAATGACACTTTCTGTGAATTTTCTTTTTCCTAATGTGCAGCCTGAACCTCCCCTGGTGGAATTTGAGGCCATTCCCTCTTGTCCTGTCCCCTGTCACTTGGGAGAAGAGGCCACCACCCTCCTCTCCACAACTTCCTTTCAGGTAGCTCTAGAGAGCAATGAGTTCTCCCTTCAGCCTCCTCTGCTCCAGGCTGAACAATCCCATCACTCTCAACCATGCCTCATAAGGCCTGTTCTCCAGCCCCTTCACCAACTTTGTTGCTCTTCTCTGGACTCTCTCCAGAGCCTCAATATCCTTCTTGTGGTGAGGGGTCCAGAACTGAACACAGGATTTGAGGACCGGTCTTACCAGTGCCAAGTACAGAGGGAGAATAATCTCCCTGAATCTGCTGGTCGTGTCAGGGAAGAGCAATACATGAGTGTGAATATCCCTCATCCTACTACTGCACAGGGCAATAAAAGCTACTGCCCCTAAGCTTTTTTCCCTCCCTCCCATTTGCTAATCTGGGCATTAAGATTTTTCTAAATACTCTGCTGCTAAGGGTTATATGTGTATAGCATATGTGTCTCATAAAGAAGTCAGAAACCTCTAAATTACATCATATCCCAATTTTACACGTCACATAATGCTACATATTCTCCATGATGAACTATTGTCAGAGTGAAAATCAACCTTATCATTGGCAGATTTTTTTTCCCAGACAGCAGTGAGAAAAGATCCAGCACGAACTCCTGATCATCCGACATTGCCTGTGTCTACAGTTTGATGGCAGAAGTGCTTGAGGGCTGAGTCAGAACTGCTGCTTTTGTCACATCTCACACATCAAAGAGGAAAGGAGGGTGCCATCATCCAATAATGTCAGCAAGACATGGATGTCCTCAAAGCATGGCAACCCCAAAAGTGCCAGTTGTTAACCCAGCTGTGTAAAGTGTAGGTGTTTACCTAAATGAAAGAAAGACTGAAGGGAAAAAAGAGAGATTATCTCCTCTCCTTGCCCTGTGACAGCTGTCAACAGCAGGGCTGCATTTCCATGCCCTGCTCACAGGCTGCTGAGATGCAAAACATGGGCAAAGTGGCAAGAAAACGTGTGGTATTTCAAAGAAAATGCTTGAGTTGTTTTCTTTGGGCACCAAAGCTGCCAGTCTGCAGCCCAGTGCTGCTCCAGGCAAGGGAGGGATAGGGCCAGGGTTACAAGCCTCCTTGGCACTTCCCAGGAGGAGAACAGGGAAGCCCAAATACTTTTAATTTATAAAATAAATTGATTCTTGCCATACCAGTCAGCTACTGACTCTTTTCTGGTTTGTTTATACCAACAAGCCAGGAATGACCACTAGGAAGAGGTGGTAATGGGACAGCAGAAACTGTTGGCCTGGTCCTCTGAAAATTATTTCACTGAAAACACACGGGGTTTGGGGGGTGAGCTGACTGCGTATGAACATCAATATGGCACTGCTGCAGCAGGTGACCAGAGGATGAACCCTTGTGGTCATTTCAAGGGTGCTGAAGAAGCTCAGCAACAGTGAGGCTAAGGTTGTCCCCTCTTCTTTCACATTCATTGACAGGAGAAAAATGGGAAGGGAAAGTAGAAAGCAAAGGGAAAAGATGGTAGAAGGCATCACTTCTAGACAGGGCTGTACATAGGAATGGTTGGACTCGATGATCTGGTGGGTCTTTTCCAACCTGGTGATTCTATGATTATGTGAAATCACAGGACTAAATCCCTGAACACAGAAGGGCTCCCATTTCAGTACCAGATATTAGCGAAACATATTGTGGTCCCCAGCTCCCACTTTGATGCCTCCAGCAGGAGCTACTGCTCTTGCAGCTCTGCCCAAAACAGCCTGACCTACTCGCATTTAGTATGTTACTGGTCTGAACAGACTTGAGTGGGTTTTGCCTGGGGAGAAGGAGGGGACACTTGCATAACCTGCTCCCCCAGCAGCAATGCTACGACCCTGGAACACTGAAAATGGAAAAGGAGGAGGACGTGGAGCACAGAGACCAAGGCACCTCACTGCAGCAAAGAGCAGTAGTGTGAAGCTGAAGAAGATCACGGCCAGGTTATCAAGAATCTTGCAAGCATTGTGCAGGTCACACACAGGTATTTTTGCTGGGATTGCCAGGATGGGGAAATAGGTTTCTGGTCTTTGAGAGCATCAAAAGGCAGCACCATGATAAAAATTGTGCAAACAGCAGGAACATTTCTTTAATAAGTCTCTAGACAGATAAATCACCGCTTAAGGAGAGATTGCGGTGCTATTTATTAGTCATTTGTGCATGATTTGCTCACACTATTGGTAGTAGAATTTCTTTTTCAGGTATTTAATTTTCATCAGAAATGATTTGTGTGCTGCACAGCAGTTCATACTGACACCACTGCCCTGCAGCGTATGGGCACTATAACCAACCACCTACAGATGGCTCCAGCCTGGAAGAAAAATGCTGACTGTGGCCTCCTAAAAGAGACGACCTAGTGCTTAAAGGCATAAATTTCACGTGTATCTTTCTGATTTTTCAGAGCTGTTAGGTTCCCTTGCATGGCTGAGCAACATCCACCAAATAGTATATGGTCCTTTAAGCTGTATTCCTTATTTCTAGCCACTTCCACTTCCCAGATTCTCACTGGGAAACAATAGGCTAGGTGGTAATATGTGACAATGCACAGACTGAGGGAGTTAGAATGCTGGTATAAAGAAAAACAAACAGAAATTACTATATATACACAAATTACTTTTTAGGAGACTGAGGTAAACACCAACCTAATTTGTACCTGCTGTCAATCCAAGGGGTTAAATCAAAGCTGAATTTCCACCATGTATCTAACAACCAGCCATACAATAGTGATAGAACTAAAGTGACATTGCAGAAACTCTGCAGCAGTTACTGCTATACAGGGGACATAGCTTGTTTGGTGCCTCTCCAGAGCAAATATTCCCAGATTATGGAGAAGTAATTAGCTGGTTTTCAGAGATTCTCATTGGGCAATTTTTACATTACTGCTAGCAAGAGGTAGCAAAGCAAGACCTTGTATAGTAGCCAGAGGCTTTCAAACACTCCAGGACAAGCAACAGCAAAGTTTACTTACTTGGAACAGTTTAACTTATTTACAAATCAAAAATGATCCCCATCTCTTGTACTTCTGATAGTTCAACACATATTGACTTCTTCACTCAAAGCCTTACTTGCCAGAAGAAGCTGTAATCTAAAATGTTTGGACTTTGGAAGCCATTATTTGAGAAGCATGAGGAACCCTAAATTAAGGCTCTGCCGTTGTGTAAAATCAATTTTTTTACCTTATTCAGTCACACAGAGAAATTCAGTCCCTACTCTACTCCCTGCCCAAGTCCTTGAACTTGCAAGAAACACTAGCAGATGTTCATTAGTGCATTGGTAACTAGAGAATTGAAGGCACTTGTTCACTCCGTATGTGATGAATAAATGTTGGAAAGTTTTTGATGGTGAATAGCACTTTTGGTTTGGGGCCAAGTGTACGCACCCAAAAAAGTGTGTGAGGAGCAGGGGGGACTTATGACCAGCAGTCCTGCCTTTTTGTTCCTATTATTATTAATTTTAATTATATATGTAATCTGCCAAAAACCTGAGGGTATCATAACAAGTAAGAAATATTTGGGTGAGATTAATGATTTTTTGAGGCTTAATAAATATTTGACTGCCTGTGGATATGCGTGTGATGCCTTCTTGCACCCTGGTACCAATAAGAGCCTGGACATCACAGTTACTTCACAGATCAATGGCCAAGAAGAGCAGAGCTTGCACAGGAGCACTGCAAGCACAGAACAACCAGGTTGGAAGAGACCCACCAGATCATCCAGTCCAACCATTCCTATCAAACACTAAACCCACAGAGTTCTGCGCCACCAGCGGCAGCTTCGGGCTCACAGAGTCACCCCAGGGTGGCCCTGGGGCTGCTGCTGGATCCTGCCTGCGCCACAAGGAACAAACCTGCCTGGGACACTCAGTTGATGGTGTCTAGTGGGACACCCTCGGAAGGCAAAGTGCAAATTTGCTTCCGAAGGCGAAGTTCCCAGAGCTCACACCGGGACAGGCCAGGCTGCTGCACAAGGGGAGCTTCTAGTTTTTTGGTTTTTTTTTCTTTTTTTTCTTTCCCTTGGCCAACTCTGACCGAGAAAGAAAACAGCTCTGAATTCAGGAACTCAAACATATGCCAACAAAGGTGAACATCGCGGGAAACCAGTCTCTCATTTGAAACGAACGCTCGTGAGTAAATCGCATTTTAGCAGAGGAGCTCTGCATCCTCATCACATTCTCAGTAGAGGCTCTAGGAGGCTAAGGGTATTTTCTCTCTCTGTAAACTTTAAGTCTCTTCTCTCACAACTGAGGCTTCTTATTCTCAGTCCTAAATTACTTTAACACACCTTCCAAACTCATCTTCAGGTTTGACCTTACCTGGAAAGTTCAGGATGTTTTCCTGCCCTGCAGATACCCCTCCAGGGCCTTGAGTGCACCACCAGATTCCTCCAAAATCCAGTAAACCTCTCTTAACCCCCTGAGTACCTGCCACTTGCACCAAGCACCCTCTTTAAAAAGGAGAGGTACATTTCTTAGTGTTAAACTAAGCTGTGTGTTTCCCAGGTTGGCCTGGGACTCAGAACCATAGAATCATAGAATCACCAGGTTGGAAGAGACACAACAGATCATCGAGTCCAACTATTCCCACCAATCTCTAAACCATACCCCTCAGCACCTCATCCACCTGCACCTTTAACACCTCCAGGGACTTCAAACAAAGTAACAATGCAAAGAAAATGCTTGAACTGTTCAAGAGATCAGAAGTAACATACAGCTTGGTGGTGAAGAAACGGCTTCACTCTGAAAAACCTCAAATGTTTAAGCACTTCTTGTTAAAGTAATTAAAAAAATGCCTCGCTGGCCCAGCAGGAGAAGAGCCAATACTTCTCCCATGGTAGCTCTCTGGGCCAGAGCTCTCTCTCAGTGTGGGAGTGAGCAGCTCCATTCAGTCTGTTAGTGGAAAAATAACTGAAAGTGGTCTGTTGGAAGCTGTCTCCATACACACAGGCATGCAGACATATACACATACATACACAGAGCGTGTGGGCCTAACTTAATTACAGCTGGCAAATGCAAAGATTAGGTTGCTTGAGAATGCTGCTTGACAAAACTATACTCTGTGAAGAAAAACTCAGTTTCCCAGAGAAAAATAAAGCAGATAGTGGCCACATCTGGATTTTTTTCTTGCTCTCACATCACTTTGCATATTCTGGTTAGAGCTGAGATCTCCCCAAGAGAGGTTTTTCTTGTGGTATTTCTAGCTGGGACTGGACACACCACAAATCTCATGAGAAAGTCTTTCCTGAAGGCTCATGAAGCACAGATAGTTCAGGGAAGCGACCGGCTGTGTAGGTGCTTTCTAAACTCTCAGCCTTTTGGGGGTCCAGTAGCAGTCACAATAACATAAGGTCTCATCTCACCCTCTTTCCACCAGCATGGACGCCTGGTGTTACAACTGTCTGGAAAGTTCCTTACTTGAAACAATTAAAAAGGCAAGAGAGAAGTCTCACTGTGTCAGAGCAGAGCAGCAGGGCTTGGAGGTCTGCTTTAGGGTCATAAAGCAGCCATATCCCCAAAAGTGCTAATGTAGTTGACAACATACCAAGAGCAAAGAGACACTTAGAAATCACCCAGCTGCTGATTTCCATTGCCAGGGGACACCAAGCTCTCCTTCACACTGGAAGGTGAACGATGACCAGCAGGAGCCTCAGACCTTCTCTTGCAGGTCAAAAAAACAAGCATCACCCCTAGTCAACTCTGGATCTAATCCATCTCCATAGCACACACAAAGAAATCATCTGAGAATAACAACACATACTGCACTGCTTCAGGACCCTCTCCATCCAGGCTCATGCCCCTCTATGCTCAGTTTCTGGGTCTTCAGAAAAGGTGCTACGCTTCGGAAGGCATTTATCTGCCTGTGGGATGCCAGGATCTCAGTCCTGCCTAACCACAGATTTGCTACCTGACCCTGAATAATTGACTTAACTGATCTGTGCCTCAGTTCCTTATCCATAAAAACAAGAAGGATAGAGAAGTAACGACTTTTCCCGGCATCCCTTGAGTGTTGTGAAGATTAATGCATTGAAGAACAAAGTGCAGGAAGATTTTCCAAAGCAAAAGCAAGTTAGGAGGTCAATATAGCACTGGGAAGGAGTGTGTTTGGACACAAGTTTTGTTTATTCCATATTGTTTGTGTCCAAGGGAGATTTGAAGGTTAAAATTAAAACAGAATAAGTGCATCTCTGTGCTCCAGAGCAGACGGCTCAGTGTGTGGGCACATAGAAATGCTTTTAGGAATAGGAGGTTTGAAGACTATTGTGAAACCTGTGGTCAAAAAGAAGTGAAATCTACTGAATCCCCCAAGGAGCCTTTGCTGCCAAACCCTCAGTGACCTCATGGGCAGAGCTGGTAGATACAGATTTCCCTGTTCTTTGACCCAAATGTGAAGTGTGGAGCTGCATAATCTAAAGAGGTTCAGCCACCAAGTTCTGAAGTTCTCCCTCCTCAGACGGCTCTGTTGCGGCTTCAGAGTAGCTCATCTTGAGACCCCAAAAGCCACCAGACACCTCTGAAAAAAACTTAGCACAAGTCTCCTGCCCTCTTTGCAATGTTGCTCCTGAAACACACAATTATACTTCCTACCACTACATCACCTCTAAACCTGAAGGCTTGTAGCTCTGCCTCTCCTGGAGGAAATCTCACTCTAACAGTGTGTTTCAGAACAGTATGTGCTGGTCGGGATCACACCACATGGGGACAGTGGTCATTGTATTTTAGCACAGGACAATGGGGCTTCCAGGACCTTTCCTTTTCACATGAGAGAGAGATGCCATTTGAGAAGCATGGAGCCAGTTGGGAGGTGAATGCCCTCCAGTTCAGTCTGCAACATTGTGCACCACAGAGTTTATTTTCCTTCTGCACCCAAGAAAATCCTATTCCTGGGAGGGAACTTTTCTCTCTGGAGAAGTTAATATTGTGTATTCAGGCCTCCTTCAACTGACAAAGATGCCTAAAATTCAGGTCAACCTAGGCTCTATTAGGAAATATCTACCATTACCACGAGCACAGCTATCTGAAGAAAACTGAGCTATTTCTATCTGAGCATTCATCTGGGTGTTTAAGTTCAGTTTGTTTCTGAATTCTCATGTCATGGAAATAACCACCTCACGGCTCTAGGGACCTTCAAAAATAATTGCAGTTACCATCAGATTCAAATACATCACTGGTACATCCTCTCAGCTCAGTTAGATCATCACACCCCATCCCTATCAAGGCTATTGTGCTTAGGAAATTCACTACATGGGAAATCTAGGCATCTGAGCCCATATTATGCTTCCCAGCACAGTGTTGGGATCACAAGCACTCTAGAACGAGATCAAACCTGGCTGCTCAGTTGCACACCTCCTGTTCATTCAGTTTGCCCAGAGAAGTCTGAGAGAGTTCCTGCTTTCATGCCAACACATGTAGCCCCATCCATTTAGAGTTCAGATAATTCAGAGGAATGGAGCTAGCTCTTCCACCCTCCTCTGAATTACGGAGGTGTGCAAAAATAAATCCAGGCATGACTTTTGAATCATGGGTTCCTGACATATCTCCAGTCCACATCACCCGTCACCTTTTTCCTCTTTTAAAATATTATTTTAGATAGCACAAAAAATTCCTAAGGCAAAACATGATGCAGCAGAATGAGGGGAGAATGCAGGCTGCTGGGGCTGGTGCCATGCTCCCTTTCTGAGCCTCTGACGGGGGGTTCAGCTCTGAACCCATGAAGAGCCTGGCAAACACAGACTAAAATGAGTGGGGGCTGAAAATTCAAGCTGGTCCTTGGTCTAGTAGGAGTCAAGGGTCCTAGGTGTTGACCCACGACTGCATCTCCACCTTTGCCCAGCCCCACTGAGCCTGAATTTCAAGGAATATCTGGGTGATGGGGAAGGGCAATAGGAGGATGAACATGAGGGATACAGGACAGATCAGGAAATACCAGTTTCTGAGTTTAGGTGTGGTAGTGGGCTTCAGATATGCAATAAACTATAATGAAAAGGAAAGACTTTGCTTTCTTGCCCAACGTGTATTGCATAAGAGTACAGGATTACTAAGTACAGCAAAAAAGATTCAGATTAGTCAGAAGGAAAATCTAACGATAAGGAGAATACAGACTGGGGGAAAGCTGCAGAATTTTCCCCACTAGTAATCCTTAAGAAGCTGTCACATGAACAAAACCACATCAGGCATGAGCCATTTGTGTTTTATCCTGTCTTCATGTGCGATCTTTTCAGATCTTTGCCATTCCCTCTCAATGGGAAATGTCACCTTCTTGAGGTGCCAGGGGTCTTTCAACCAACCTGCTTATCTCCCCATTCTGGTTGAGCATGAATCCTACCTTGGAATAACCCACATGCTTAAAATTGATTAAAACTGCTACAAGTGCAGATGTGTTTGATTTGTGAGAGGATAAAAAAGCACAGATGCAGGGAGTCAACATCAGTGGAAAACTCTAAAAGGTCCGTGCGGGTGTCAGGCAAAGCTCACTAGCTCCTTGCTGGTCTGTGGCAAAACTTGTTCCCCTTGCAATCAGCATGAACGCTTTCAGTTCCCGCCTCTCTCTCTCTTTCTCTTTTTTTTTTATAGATAGATATAGACAATTTCAAGCTGTATTTGCTAAGACCAGTCAATAAATGGTCATAAAACACCAAATACGCCACCTGTGCCTGGTGCAGCAGGGACGGTGACTGATGGTCAACAGGACCTGGTGTTTGCTGGGTTACTGGTACCCATGCCCTACTCAGCACCCTGTTCACTCTCTGCCTCTGCATGCCCTGCCTCTCCCCCAGCTCTCTGCAGCAATCCCCCTGCTTTATTTGACTCTGCTGTAGTCTTGATTAAGACACGGTTCTTTAGTTTTATACAACCTCCTCTTTCCTAGTGCTCAGCTCTGAGATGCAGGAGGATTTTTCAGCCAAGCTCTTCCCTACCACCTAGTGGGAAACCAGATTTTCCTGCTGTGGTGTGCACGGTGCTGTACGGGATTGCTTGTTTGATACCTGGACAAACCTTTGCAGCCCGCCTGTGACAACCACTGAGGACATCCCAACAGCCCCCAAAGGCCAAGGCAGCACCAGGGCAACAGCTCCCTTCCTGCCTCTTAGCAATATCCTGATTTAGGGGCCAGCAAGTCATGGTTGGGCTAAGTTGCTCCTTCCAGCATCTATGATTTCTGAGGCAAATAGGGACTGTCCAAGCCCATTTTCTGATCAATTACCAAGAAAAAAGGAACCCAATTTTGCACCATCTCAATGCCTGTCAATGCAGCAAGTATCCCTGTCCCCCAAAAAAATCTAAATTTCCCACTCACACATGCCATGGTCCCACAGCACCTGAGTGCTGGCCATCAGAGCCCAGCCCCACATCAGTTCTTGGAGGAGCAGTTTTCACCAAACTCCAGAACAGGTTATTGCAGCCTGCATACTTAAATTCTCCCTGCAGATATAGCTGCCTTAATTTCCTGTCCTAAACTGTAGGGTAGTGTTGCAGTGCGTTGTTAAACAGCTGCCATGTGCTACCCAGAGGGGCTTGTATTTCAGTAGTGGGTGGATTCAGCGTGCTTCATATATGGTGAGAAAACAGACAAGAAGGGCGCTGGATTACTGCTACTGCTCGCCTCCCTGCTTCCCAGCACAGTTTGGTCATTGCTGGCTCTCTACACTCTTTCTCACACGACCAAAATCTGGACAGTCCCTTCACCTTGCCCAGTCAGCAAGTGCTGATGGGGAAAACGAGTCTTTCCTCCAATTACTGACAAAACAAAGGACGCGAAGGGTTAATAGAGTGACTGCCAATGGGGGAAGATCTTCTTACAAACTGGAGACCCCTTTGAGTTTTATGGAGAGGGCTGGTGGGGGCGGAGGCACTGGGTGGGGGAAGAGAAATTTCTTTATGGCTTTGACAGGAACTCCCATCATGGTATAATTATGGAAGTGAGAAGTCTGCGTGTAATGAAGACCATATGCTGTGTTAAAACACACACGCACAAATATTAGGTCCCCATGAGGCCTGCGGGGGAGCACAGGGGGGATCAGGAAGGAATGGTGAACCCAGCCCTTCCCCCCCAAAAGTCCTTGCAGATTTTCCACCCAGCTGTGGCCAGAGAAGTGGGGATGTAGAGTGACTGGAGAGCCCAGCACAGTCAAGCAGGGCCAGTTAAGGGTGAAAAACTTCGAGTTTCAATAACATATTGAGTGGAAGGAAGGACCTTGATGCCAAAAAAAGGGCTTTCACCCTGCGTTGATGCAGACAGCCTCTGGTGTTCTGCAGAATCAAACTCAGTAACTTCCGCACATTACTGGGAGCTGGGTCTTCTTCAGCAGCAGTTTATATCCAAGTCCCACTACAATTTTTCTCTTTCCTTTCAAACTACGCCCTCGCTGCTCTTTTCTCACTGGAAAACATCTGCACGCAGCTGCCTGTGGAGGCGACCAGCCCTCCTCCTCGCCCCATCCAGCTGCATCAGTGAGAGCAGCGGGAGCCACGCGACGTCCCTGAGCGGGGAGACGACTGTGGAAGACAACTTCAGCGAGTGCCAGGGCCACCCAGCTGGTGTTTGAAGTCCCCATGCCATCCTCTCCATCACTCCGCCTGCTCTTTATAATGTGACGCTTTCTTGGCTATGGGGTAGTCATCTCCTACGGATCTCACATCTCCTGCTTCACATCTCCCAGTCAGTCTCTTTCTGGGTCCCTTTTGATTTTTTTTTGAGGCTGTTTTTTCCCTTTTCAGGGCACACGCCTGCAGAACTATCTTGTTCTTAGATCATTTTCTGTATTTGTCTCCCTGCAAGCCCCTATGACATCCACATTACCTCACCCTCACATCCATTCTGTCAACCTAACAGCACACACTGCAACACATTCAACTCTCCACTGTATCTCTCAGGGAGCCGTTCTCTATATTAACCTTCATGGGGATGTTTGTAAGCTGTGCCGCATCAGTCTTAAATCCACTTACAATATCCATCCCCCAACTTTGTCTACTCTTTTCACTGCTGACAGGACAGACTTCGACCTGGAGCAGATGGCTCTGTTTTTTCTGCACTGTGGAGCATTTTCTGCCAGCTCAAGGTGTCTGACACAAGCCCCTTTTGCTCTCCCAACTCTTTTGCCGGCAAAAAGGAAGTTGTGCTATTGCTTAGCAGGTCTGGAAGTGAGAGCTGCAAGAATCACTGTGGGCAGCGATGCTGCTCTCCTTGCCCACAGCACCAAGGACATCCAGCTGCAGGTCTGGCTGGGGTCAGCAGGGGAACACAAGAGTATGGGAAAGTAAAACTGATTAGCTCAACATAAGCTGTCCTTGCACCTAGGGAAGGAAAACTGCACCCCTGTGCGTCTACAGTACAAAAGAGAGGCAAGAATCAAAATCTCATTCCTTGGAAAAGAAATGCCAAATGAACAGTGGATAGTTCCAAATAGTTTTGCTGGAACTGGCAATGTGCATGAGAGGAGAGCCCCCTAAACTGTATTTGCCTTATCTTTCATACAACCTGCATTTAAAAATACTCTTTTCATTCATTTATACATATACTATTTTGTATTCTCCTAAAAAAAATGTAGCTGCTTTCCAACACCCAAAGCTGCTACTATAGATTCATTAGAGACACAGGATTTGGGAGTATGACTCTGACAGCTTTGCGGGGCAGAGTTAGAAGGGAGTCACCCACATTTCCCAGGCATGCAAACGTTATTCACCAGGAGTGCATCATAGAAAAGTGTATGGATGGAAGCTGCTGCTAAATACATGCTCATTTTTTGATTTATCTGTTCTCCTTTATCAGTGCAAGTTCTTCCTTCATGTTTCCCATCTGCATCTGCTCTGAGGTAAAGTAATGAGAATTCAGTGTTGGGTTTTATTGTCTACAATATGCAAAACTGTTGCTCCAATTAGAAGTATCCCTCACCATAGTGGCTAAAAGATGCTAACATTCAGGGCTTATCCTCCCCAATACTCACTATCCACACACTGCAAACCCTCCCCACTGCTGCCTCTGTACCCAACAAGAAACAGAGACATCCCCTGATAAGTTCATCCAGGCAAGTTGTGATCTGGTGAATTTTCCAGGGTTCCTACAAACCTTTACGGCTCTTTCTATGGAGGAGAGCTGCCATGCAGAGATGAACCACACATGCAATGCAAGTGGCCTTCCTCTGCCAAGGATGGTGGAGCGAGGAGCAACCTTTTCACAGTGTCTGCTGTGATCTGTGATTCCCGTCATGCACAGTGTGTCATTTCCCATGAGTACCTGCCTGTTTCTGCCATCTGCCATGATTTATAGAAAATGGGCAGTGATTAATAGCCCAGTCAATACCAAGTGAAGCCATTTTCTTTCATTTACCTGCTCCCTGACCTCCCTGTGCAGTCCCAGGCAGGGGCTGGGAAAGTGTATTAATCATGCACTTAAAAAATATTTAAAAGGGAAGATTGGCCAGGAGCTCAGTCATGTTTATGGAGTCATTTTCTACAGAGGGTGCAAGCTAATTGCCAGATAAAATAAACCAACTCTTTGAAATGGAAATAAGTCACTTGGAGGTACTCAGTGTTTGGTCTTTGAGTGATGCCCCAAACCCACATTCCTTCTGGGGCTCCCTGTCACCTACCTGAGATGAAGTCCAGTGGTGGCTGTGATTCTCAGACACAGAGGATGGGGTGCAGTGCAGCAGCTCAAAGGGCAGTCATGGTGCTAACACGTCTTCGTCACTGGAAATGTCTGTGCTTCCATTATACCACAGTAATGGCATCTTGACAGTGTGCTGCAAGGCAGATAGAGGGCTTATGCCAGGCAGGAGTCCACCTAAAGAGATCCTGCAGTGGGGGAAGGTTATTTGGGGAAAAGACCTTGATTTCCTATCACATCAGCTGTATTCCTGGAGCTCATGAAGGCTTTGTGTCCCAATCTGTACACATATGAACTGGCAGTAGAAGTGCTCCAGCCCACCTCCCCAGACACAAAGAGGGCTATTTGCACCATTTTTGCCAGCTCTGAGTGACAGGACTAGCCCTGGGGCTCCACATCCCCCAGGAGAACCAGATAATTTTATGGGTATTAGCATCCATATCTCTTGCTTCTCCAGACCCAAGTCCAGAGGCCCTGTTCACCTCTGCCTTCTGTGGCAAAGGGCTACGATGCCATTACCTAGAGCAGTACCCTGTTTCCCTTGCTTGTGCTGTGTCCCTGGGTGGCACCTCACAAATCACATCCTGTACAGCTCTGCGTGACCTCCTGGAAAAGGTTGCTCTGCCGTGGGCCTCTAAGGACAGTCGGGGTTGGTAGCAATAAAATGAAAATCTCCTGTCAAGCCAAACAAAATCACTGAGTTATTCTCACCCGCTGGAGACCAAAGCTTTGTTGACAACTTAATTAACTGTGTTCGTAATGAATTTTTGGCCACATGCAACAGACTAATTATCAAAGCAAACTTTAATCTCTTTCTAGGCACATCAAAGTATTGAGAGAAAAAAAATATTTACATGAGTCTCAGATAAAATTCTTTGCACTAATTCTAACATAATTAAAGTTATGTTGGGGCTAAGGTAATTATGCAAGGTGCTTATATGGCATAACAATGTAATATGAGCCTGCGCTTTTTTTTCACTTGTAGTCAATCAGC
This sequence comes from Coccyzus lansbergi, assembly GCA_033558105.1. Classification (NCBI taxonomy): domain Eukaryota; kingdom Metazoa; phylum Chordata; class Aves; order Cuculiformes; family Coccyzidae; genus Coccyzus; species Coccyzus lansbergi. Next base: position 406,280 of record JAUMJK010000801.1, on the reverse strand, counting down.
AAAGTCCTCAAACTTGTATAACTTCTCCTAAGTGCACTTTTGAACTACAGAAGACAGCACCACTTTTAAAATCAGTTAAGGCATTTAAAACTGCCCACTAAGGCCAGAGATGATACAAGTACCTACATTATTTGCATTATCTGAGCTTTTCCCCATAATGACCAGACATGAGTAAAAGTAGTGAGCTTTAAATGGCCACTGAAGAATTTCTAACTGTCTCTGTGCAACCAGTAATTTTTTTTCTTTCCTTCAACGTGTTGATACAAATTTGATGATGGAGAGGTGAAGAGGACTGTGTCAACCCTTCCTTTCCTGAGGGATACCCCTCCAAAGAACAGGACACATAATAGAGAGAGAAGAGCAGGAGGGAAGAAAGGCACCTACTTTCTTACTATGGTGAGCTGTGGCAGGACACACTCTTTGCTCCAGAGAGAGGACACAGTGACACAAGGCTGGCACTTCTTCACTTGGAGGTAGTAACACCTGAACACCTCCCAAAAGTTCCAGAGAGCAAAGGGAGTCAGAGACGATCCCTGTTATTTCCATCTCCATTACCCAAACTTGCATGACTGGCTGTATCAGGTGTCTCCATAGCTGTGATGACCTGGCCACAGTGAGCTTGGTCCTGGCTGCATGTGTCTCCAAAGAACTGTCTGCAGTGCAGCCCCCAGCTGAGCCTGGGCATGAGAAAACTATCAAAAGGCAAGGTCATTCCCAGGTCCCACCGGCCATCTGTGCTGGGGGTCACTTCTGCTGTCACAGTAGGTGACCTAGTTTCAGAAGAGCAGGTCCTGGAGATGTCACGCTTCATCCCTCACTGTGCCCTCCTGTCTCTAGGACCAGCACACCTGCGCTGCTGTGACCGAGGGCCTTGTGGTGCAGACCATGTGGAGAGTCTGTGATGACCCAGAAAATCTTTCCACTGCTAAGCTGAGGAAGCAAGTTGTCTGGGTGTAGAAAAAAACCCAACAAAACCAAACAAAATGCTGCCTTAGAGCTACATCACTGAACTGCAGACAAGTCTCCACAAGTTCCCGGTTTGCTTCATCCCTGATGTAGGGCCTGATGGTCTGATCCACCATGATCCTGCACTGGAGATGACACCTTGTCTCTCCACACTGACACTCCCATTAGAAAGTTTTATAACTCTCCCTGGTCAGTGTTTGAGCTTCATCTCCTCCCCACTAGTGATGGGCAGAGCTGGAAACCTGCTTGGGTGCAACAGCCTCATCTCTCCCAGGATGCCCATCCAGCACCTGACCCCCATCCCTCCATGTGGGATGAAGCCAAGACCCTTCAACCACTGTTAAAACTTCCCTGTCTTGTGAAACACAGAGCTTGGCTCCTTTCTCATCTGCCACAGTGGGTGAATCAGCAGCAAGGCCACAGGGCCTCATGCTACATCAACGTGCACTGTCCATGAGGAGCAACCGGTCTATATTCCATCCCTGTCACAGATGTCAGGGCATATGTTCCTGTTTTCCCAGCTACTAAAATCAGCTCCTTTGGAGACATTCACTGGTGGCAAGGCTACTTTCAAATATATTTCTGCCTAGATTTGATTTCATTAATCAAATCATTTCTCAACATGAAAGCACTGAGGACTTGCTGGAGGTGCAAGGCTGGAGAGTAGGGCTGTGCTGAGCAGTTCCAAAGGGCTCCTCCAGAAACACACAGCTTCAAGAAAACTGTTAAGCTTTCAGCTTGATCTGCAGAGCTTAAAAAAATTATTAAGTAAGTTTGGAGCAACAAGAATAACCACTCCTCCAAGTCTCATTTTCTTCACTGTAGTGCCAGTGGAGTCTCAGTGACAAATTCAGTCCAGACTGGCGGATTTGCCCCCATCTCTGCAGACGGGGTCACTCCATAAAAGCAGAGGTCTGGGGCAGGACTTGTTGGAGAGTCAAGCACATGGCAACACATACACCCTAGGCACCTCCAGCTCCTCTCACATTTCAGCTGGTCTGAAACCACCTAAACCCACCTCAAAGAGCCATTGTATACCCTGCGGTAAACAAAGATTGGGACACAACCAGGAGCTCTCCTACAATTTGCATCAACCACAAATCTCTCTGGAGCCAAAGCAGAGTTTCATTTTCTGACTAGATCAGACCTCTGATTTTGTATTTTCCAGTTTTCCTGCCTCTACAAAGTACAGAGCGTCAGACCGAACAGAAACACAGGCTAAGAGCCAGATAAATGAGCAGAGAAGAGGTTTCCAGGGGCTAACAGCTTTGCTACTCCTCAGCCTCAGCATGCAGTCTGCTGAGGAGGCATTTTGCTCACCTTCCCATTGAGAGAGATGATGGACTCCTCATGGGCAGAAAGAGCTCTAGAAATAGCAATCTTAGTGGTACCAGTATTAGCTGGTGTTATATCCACAAGACAACTAAATTTATGACAAGTTAAAAAGAGCATATCTCATCTCCAGGTCCTAAAAAGATGAATGGGATATAGAGAGCTATACTATATAGGTTTCTTCCACAGCAGCAAGTGTTAGCCTGGAGTTGCTCAGGAGACAAGCTGGCCACACAAGTAACCAACCAGGTAATTACCCCAAAGCTTCTGAGAGATGGGATGGAAGAAAGCCTGGTCATTAAATCTGTGTACAAGGAAGAGCTGTAAGATATTTTCCTCCCCCTATCTCTCTGGTCAAACAGTTTTGACATTTGTTCAGCATTTGAGCAGATTTAGTCAAGTCTAAATACTCATGCTCCTGTGCAGTGCTGTTCCTTAATGGGCAATTGCCTGAAAGACAACTCCTACTTTCCTGGAGTCTCAGAGCAGTTTGACTATTTTTATTTATTTTCTTTAAACCTTCAAAGCTCCTGCAGGATCAGGGCCAGGTTTAACCTCTAGCAGAACTGATGAACGTGTTAGGAGCTACAAAGATTTTAGGACTCTTCATTCTTGGCCTCTTGGAGAGGCCAGGACCTTTATGTCACTGCCACCTTCCAGCCAGCAAAGAGGTGCTAGGGGTGCTCTCTAGCGGCAGCCTGAAAGGAGACGAGCAGCATGCAGATGTTACCCACATCTGGAGCAGCTGAGATGAAACACAGCAGGGGAGGCAGACAAGCACCCAAAGGGTGCAGGATAAAACTGCAAATATTAGATAGGGGAGTGGCAAGCTACAGACTGGTACGAATATCTCCTGCTCAGGCTGCCCCTGAATAAAAGAATTAACATTTTCCATTAGTTGTCCAAAATAATTTGTGATGTACGTTCAAGATATTTTTTTAAAAAGTTAGATTTATACAATTCACTAATTTCTTGCTTCTTGCAAAGGAAATGCTCTGGGTGCCCTTATTGTGGTACCTGAGCAGCTCCATTTTTTTTTTTTTTTTTAACCTGACAAAACCCTTTTGAGATTAGGTGATATTCAGCACCTTTAGTAATGGGAAGCACAGAGAAGGCTAACTTTAAAGGTGTTTTAGCACTGGCACAGAGGAAGTTGCTTGGCATCAATTGGGAAAAAAAAAAAGTTCATTACCATTTTCCATTGCATAGCTACGAAGACTTTTAGAAGAAATAAACACACGTCATTGCCAAATTATTATTCCCATCACCCTGAAAATGATGGGATTTGTCTATCTGAATAGAACCTACAAGACTGCACTTTGGAGGAGAAGGAGATCTTATTCCAGCCTTTACAGCAGCCCCTGGCAGCAGCTGCCCCCTTTTGAGGTCGTGCATGGAGCAAAGGGGTTAAGGAAGGCTTCCCTCCCAGGATGAAGCAGCTGCTGCATCTCTTGGTCCCAGGCAAATTCCTAGGGTAGCATCCGGCCATCTGAGGGTTCTGAGGGTGTTCTGGACCTCGACCTTCCTCAGAGCCACAAAACTGCTGCCAGCATCAAAAGCTGACACAGGGCTGCAAGGGAAATTGAACTTGATTGGCAGGAGCAAAGTTGGGGTTTTCTTTACAGCTGAATCAGAGCTGAAACATTTTTTTCTGGTGCAGAACAAAAGTATGAATCATTATCGACAAATCCTTGAACCCGTTGTGGTGAGCAAGTAAAACTAAGCCCAATCCTTATTCCAGGGAGAAAAATATACTCAGTTCTGTGTCCTGCAGTCCCATTTTTGAATGAGCGCACCAAACAGCAGGTGGAGCTCCGAGATCGGGAGTAAGGGCTGGAGATGGATATTACAGCTCCTTGCTGCCCAGAGAGGAAACTTAGATTTGGGTTTGCAGGAGACCTGAAAAGTCTCAGCTCAATATAGACCTTTGAAGCTCCCTTTGCTGCCACAAATAGAAAAAAAAAATGTTTTTTTTTAACAAATCCAGAATGAAAGTATGGGAGAGGAGAGAGCCTACTGATTTTTTGAGAGGAAGATAGATGTTCAGATGTTGGGACACGGTGTTCAGCTCCCAGTCCTGCTGCAATCACAAGCTTCCTCTGCAGCCTTGCCCAGAAATGGTCTTTCACTGCTTTCCAGGGAACTTAGGAAATTGCCAAGCAAATGGACACAGAAGCCTCTGTCAGTCCCTATCCCCATCTCGTCACTTGTCAGCCCCTAAGATGACCTCCATCATAAAGGCTCCAGCAAACTCATCCTATGATAGCTAATATTCTCCTGCTCATAGCCAAAATGCAGAGCCACCACTTGCCACAGTTTTTTTGGTATTCCCAGGGTCACATTCCAGGGCAAAGCTAGTGTTTGCAAGCCCTACACTCACAGGAGCACAGAGCTCTGGTGCTGGTCCCAGCAGCAGCAAAACTGCTGCTTTAATTATGTTGCTTTGGTAGGCTATGAAACTCCCTTAGGAAGTCAGAGATTACAACGAATGCAAGTTTTAGGGATGCAGAGTGTTCTTTGATGGTGTTTGAATAAAGGAGAGAAAGGAGGAATAAAGGAGAGAAAGACTGATGCAGGATCTCCAGGTCAGCAAGGCCAAGCTGACACTGTGACAGATGGGGGACTCATCCACTTCCCTGCCAAATCCTCGATTTACCAGTGCTCCAGGTTGTGAGAGAATTTATAGAAGAAGTAAAGCAATAATTACTTCCAAGTAATAAGCTCAGATTCTGCCCTTCTTTGCTTAATTTTTAACTGTGGGGGCGACAACCAGCCAACAGAGCAAAGTCCACAACAGATTCTCAACAGATCAGATCCTTGTCCTCCTCTGGGGTTTCTCAGAGGTGGCAAACTCACTTTCTGGGGCAGGGCTGGTTGATAGTCTAGCATCTGATATGGGCACCTCAGAAGGCATTTAAAATAAACACATTTAAAGACATACCACATTCATAGAATCACAGAACAACCAGGTTGGAAGAGACCCATCAGATCATCGAGTCCAACCATTCCTATCAAACACTAATACAAGTCCCTCAGGACCTCATCCACCAACACCTTAAACACCTCCAGGGAAGGTGAATCAACCACCTCCCTGGGCAGCCTATTCCAATGCCCAATTCATTCTGTTAGATTTAACATACTGCTTCTGCAATAACTGCAATGCAGGTACATGTATGCCAGGAGTTTGGATAAAGCTGTTCTGCAGGCCAGGTCTAGACTATCCCATTTATCATCTCATTTATGGACTCAGGGCAGCCAAAACAGGAGTAGTTTATGGCTCAGGGCACATGGGAGCCAACACAAAACTGCAATGGCTCCTCCTCACGTTCACATCTCTGGGATGCTTCTGCCACATGGTAACCGTAGGGAATGAGCTATTTGCTCCACAACCATAACCACAGCCTAACATTGCACGAAAGACATAGGAACAAAAATAAAAGCATGTTTTAACAATGTTGTAGCTATTGTTCTTCAGCAGAATTTTCATCTCACAGCAATTTCTGAGGGAGTTGAAGTCTTTGTGGTTTCTTGCATTTGAGGGGAAGGAAAGATCAAAGTACCACATCCTCTGAGACCTGGCCTGGGTGACACTGTCCCCAGATCACTCAGTGGCATGTGACATCGTAGCCTGCAAGACATGCTTTAACAAGGCCAGATGCATGAGCAGCTCAGTGCTGGCTGCCACATTATGGAGCTGAGCAGCAGAATGAGGTGGGTAGTGGCACCTGAGCCCTCCACATGGTGAATTAAACAGCTGTGTCCTGGGTAAGGCCAGCATAGTGTCCTATTAAGCCCATCCTTTGAGATTTATTCCTAGCAGAATGCAAGTACCACTTCACCAGGGACACACAGGCCCTTCATAGCACAGCTCCTACTTGCCAAGGACTACAGACTGAAAAATTTCCTCGAAGGAAAGTAACCTAGGAGACCATGGGCTCGTAGAGTGGACATTCCTGGTTCCCTGTCCACCTATGCAGCCTGCACAACTTGTAGGCATCCAGCACCCTTATTTCCAGCAGAGGGCAGGAGCACATGTTGACCAAGGAGCCTCTCAGCCTTACAAGGCAGGGAGCACATCACAGGTTCAGCAGAGAAGCTGTGTGCCTTGAGCTGCTCCCAGAAAACTCATCTGACCACCCAACTGCTCTGCGCTCACCTACAAGCCTTACAAACCCACAAGGCTTGAGCAACCTGATCTAAGATCAAAGTGAGCCCTTACTAGAGTAAGGAGTTGGACCTGAGACCTCTTAAGATCCTTCCAACCTGATTTATTCCACGTGCACCACGAGATGTTATCCTGGGCCACCACAACATCTTCCTAAGCACCTCCCATAGTGCTCCAAGCCCTGACACAGAGGCTCTGAAGCCAGATTTCTCCTGGTATTTAGTTTATCCCTTCTGACAACCCAGCTGGTACAGATCATTGCCTGAGTTGCAGAGGACCTAGGAAAGCCCACGCATCACAGTTGACTCAAGTCCAGCCTTCCCAGAATTTCTTCCTCAGTTTGTGCCACACCAGCAGAACAGACCCACATCCCCCACCAGTGTTTTGCTGCAGTTCACTGAGGTGATGCAGAAAGGCACAAGGCTTAGCACCTGAACCCTGTTAAGTTTGCAAAGCTGGAATATGAGGGAACAGACATCAAAACCCTTCACAGAGCAGCCTCAAGATGCAAAGCAGAACTTTGAGCCTGGGAACTTTGACCGTGTTGGTAAATAAGCAGGCAGGGATTGGGAGACTGGAGAAAGACTCCTCTAACATCCCGGTATTCCCATAAAATCAAAGAACAGGCTGTACATTTAATAACTGCACTTTTTATGACATTATTGTCTGTAAACCCTTTTAGTTTCCTTAGTAATCAGAAAGCCAAGTCCTTTAATAGAAAATGCAGTGTGCTCTCCACAAGAGCAGGGAATGAAATTTGGTCTCCTATGCAATTAGTTCAAATATAATCAAAAGCAAACACTGAAAAAGGTCAGGTTCCCAAAAGGATATATGTTTACATTATAAATAAGGAACTGGGAAACAGGAACAATTTGACAGTTTTACTACTTGGGAGCCCTGTGACTCACTAAGGTAAATAGTTTCATCAAGGGGCTTGAGGTGCAGCAAACTCCCAGTGATGGCACTACGAGGACTTTTTTATACTGGAAAAAGGCTTATTCTTTTTTACAAAACCATGAGTCTGACCCCAGATAAGTTGACAGGGCTTCCTATTTTGTGTTTGGCCTGGGTGTTTGCTTAGTTGACCTGAAATCAGCACTAACAACCGTGAAGAAAGCAGAATTTGTTACTCAAACTATTCACTGAAGATAAAATAGTATCTAAGATGGGTCCAGATGTTCAGGGATGAGGAGAAAACAGTTTCTTGTAATTATTTTTTAACTCCTTTTTGTTACTAGTTGTGGATTGTTAATACACTCTGGCTTTCAGACATTGGAGGGAGTTTGGAGTAACAAAATCAAACCCACTAAATATTTTACTATTTATAAGTAATCTGTTACAAGCAAGTAATAGAGTCCTACTATAGCTTTTGAATTAATGTATAACTTAAATAATGGCTATCTTAGTGCTGGCTAGTTGGCTTACATCCCAGAATGCTTTAGGCAAAAGCAGGGCCTGATGTGGATGGTTGAATAATACAATATAAAGGAAGAGACCTTAACCCAAGAATGAAAGCAAGCCCAGTATAGGGAATTCTAAATATAAGATACAAAATACATGTGGAAATGTAAACATAGAAAAGCTTGCTGTAGGGGAATATAAAAATTCCCTTTGTCACCTGCCATGAGATGTTTAGGGTTGCAGGTTGAGCTCACAACACACCTCCTGACTCCCACCTGCAGGAATAGGTGAAGGCTGGAGATGATCTACAATGAACACCATTCAGGTATGAAACATTTAGCTTAAACGTTAAAATGAGGCAGAGAGTGCCCAATGAGTCATGACTGCTACAGCACTCAATGTGAGTATGACACACTCCCATAGCCACCCATGTTTACACACACACACACACACACACACACACACTTGAAAAAGGTTCACCCAGACAGAAAGCTGTACCTGTATTCCTACCAGCCCATCAGCAGCACACAGTTTCTCAAAGAAACCCCAAAACTGTTGGAGAGATCTTTCAGGATTTTCTTGCCTTCTACATTGTGAAAAATTGGAAGCTCAAAACCTCAGTTAGTTCTTCTCAACCCCTGTGTTATCATACTTTGAGATCTACTATTAACAATTTCAGACAAAAAACCCCATTAGGCTACACATTCATGAGACTAAAAAGTCACATCCGTATAGTTTTGGTAGAGTTAATTCTGAGACTGGACATACACTTGCACTCCAGTGACATGCTGAGTCCTGAAGGCGAGGTCGCAACTTCCCTCATTTTCAGAGATACAGAACAGTTTCAGCTCCCAGAGATGCCAAGGATGCTTAAGGGGAAAAGATTACCTTTGTAACAAGACGGACCTAAACACGGCAAACAGATTCTTCAAAACTCCATTGTGTGAGAGCTCCCAGCTTCCCCCTGGGGTTGCTTTGAACTTCAGAAACATTGAGCAGAATTTAGCTTGGGATTTCCCTAGTTATAACATAAAACTTTGTATTGATCTCAGAGTAATGTATAATTTCTCTATGAGAAGGCAGTCAAAGCTATTGAATGCAGGATTTCACTATGTTATTTACCTTTCTGTGTCAGTCAAAATTTGGGTCACTTTTATATTTGTCCCTTAGGACCTCAGCTATTTCCTTAGTGAAGATAACCATAAAACCCTAATGAATATATTGTTGGATTTGTCAAGATTTATGAGACATAATTGAAAAGTAAAGCAAGAATCTTGAGTATTGTTAACCTCAAATCACTCTTGATCATTAGTTAGTGGCAATTGCCACAAAGAGCACCATGCCAGCAAAACCAGAAAAAAATAGATGTATTTTTGCTTCTTAAGAGAGATGTTAACATGTGTTCATTACACACAGCTGAGAAAGCAGCCCTTTCGGTCTGAATAAAACCATCAACAAGAAAAGGTGGACTGAGCTGCAGCTGCAGACTAATACCAATCTTTTCCAGGGCAGGGAGAAGGGTAGAAAATATTCTGAAAAATATGAAACCTCTAAAATAACAAATCACAGAATTACCTGCATTGGAAGAGACCCATAAAGATCATCTAGTCCAACTCCTCTCTCTGCATAGAACAACCCCAAAATTTACACCATGTATCTGAGTGCATTGTCCAAATGTTTCTTGAATATTGTTAGGCTTGGCCTCACGACTACTTCCCTGGGAAGCCTGTTTCAGTGCTCCACCACCCTCTAAGTGAAGAACCTTTTCCTAATATCCAACCTAAACATCTCCTGGCACAACTTCTGACCATTCCCTCAGGTCCTATCCTTGGTCACCAGAGAGAAGAGATCAGTGCCTGCTGCTCCTCCTCCTTCCCTTGTGAGAAAGCAGTAAACTGCGATGAAGTCTCTCCTCAGTCTCCTCCAGGCTGAACAGACCAAATGACTTCCCCTCTAGACCCTTCACCAAGTTTGTGACCTGCTTCTGGAAACTCTCCAGTAGCTTTATCCTTTTTGTACTGCAGCAGCCAAATCTGCACACAGTACTTGAGGTTGGGCTGCATCAGCATGGAGTAGAGAGGGACAATCACCTCCCTCAACCAGCTAGCAATGCCATGCTTGATTCACCTCAGGTCATGACTGGCCCTCTTGGCTACTAGGGCACACTGATGGCTCATCTTCAACTTGCTATCAACCAGAATCCCTAGATCCCTTTCTGCAGGGCTGCTCCCCAGCCTCTTGCTCCCCAGTCTGTGTGTATACCCAGGATTGCTGTGTCTCACACGCAAAACCTGACACTTGCCCTTGTAAAACTTCATGTGGTTGACAACTGCCCAGCTCTCCAATTTGTCTAGATCCCTCTGCAGGGCTTCTTTGCCCTCAAGAGCACCAGCAGTATCTACCTCCAAGGACACGAGGGACTGGGCAGCAAAACACCTCCCAGGGACACTGAAATGACCTGTCCAGCCTGCCCCTGTCCACCAGGTGGAAGGCCGATAGCTCTTGATGAGTTGATATGCACTGTGAAGCACCACACACAGACATCACACATGCTTAATTTTATCAGTGTCTTTTCAAAGTGTATTATCAAAGTATTCTCCAAGTACTTTTGCAGCCATTTTACAATTGAAAAACTGAGAGAGAGAAACCAAGAACCTTCACTTAATTTCAGATATATTCAACAATTTCAGTGTACCTTTGGGAAAAACTCATGTGAGGAAAAACCAATGTACATTAGTATATAACCAGTATCAAGTGAAAGAAAGAGCTCCCAAGAGTCAGTGTCTCTAATTCCCTGTTCAACTACTCTACCCCCAGTTAAACAGGATAATCAGCAGATTTCCAATTCACTAAAATCACACTAACTATTGCAAACTTCCCTGAGTGCTTCCAAAGCTGAACATAATATCTCCTTCAAAACACATGCAACAAGACATACTGTGCATCCCATTTAAGACCAAGTTTCTGATAGTGTTGTTCTTCTACCTGCCCTAGACAGGGTATTTTAGGCTGTGGGACAAGTTTGGCCCAGATCTGTCTCTGCTCCCACATGCATGTTTGGCTTGTAGCTTTGAGTTACTGCAAAGCTAAAAGGACACAGAGCACCATACACCAGCAAGGCTAAGTTCCTGCCCTCTCTTCCCTGCTTTTGACATTTCAGCTCTGCAATCAGCTGCATCTGGCACATCAGATCAAACTAGTTCTTTCCCAGATGCAAATGTCAGAAACAGAGGGAACACAGGCCAAACTGATTTATTGTAAATGTGGGACAGTAGGAGGCATCTGTGAATACAAGAAAACCCAAGCCCTGAAAACAACCAGAGGAAGAAAAAGGATGGCCTGAGGAATGGAGTAATAAAATACCTTTTTTTCCTAAGAGGCTAAAAGAGAACAAACAGTCGGACAGAGATGAAAAACACTGTTTCAGTTGAAAGAGGCATTAGGGACTGCTTTCAAGAGGAAGGACCAGCCAATAAATTCAAAGTGAGATGCAGCAAGAGCTGTGGAGCACGATCTAGGTGACAGCAGTTTATTACTAGATGCTCACATAGACTTCAGCAGGGCTGTTTTCTTCTCGTCTTCTACATGTTCTGCAGTGCAGCATTGAACAACTGCAATCCCACATTCCTAGAGGTGACTGCACACCAGCAGGGCAAATACGTGCACACAGCACATCAAATACATACCTCTCCCTAGATGGTCTCTGTCTATACGTTAACCACTGATCCAGCCTGGCTGCACAACATCTGTGCAACACTCAGTGCTAGTGCTGCACAACCATTTTAGATGCTTGAGTGAAGAGGAGCACAGATGTTTTCCAAAATCTTGCAGTACATTCTCGCTATTACCAACAGCTGGGCATGCTTTTGCATGGTATCATCACAGCAGACAGTAAACAGAAGAGAAAGGAAGAGCTGGGGCCTGAGCTGGTCTGCCAGCATTCCAGAAAGAAATGTTATTTCAATAAGGAACATGAATGCAGATGCTATTTCTGAGCAGAGCAGAATTCCTCCCTACCAATTCTTCATATGTTGCTTGAATTTTCTACTGTCTCTTTTGTGTAATAAATGAAGCTGTTTGTGTGATTTTTTTGCTGCTGTCATTCTACTCAGACATAGTGGTTTCTGGGAGGGAAAAAAGGAGGGGGGAGGGGGAAATTGCAGGTTTTGAAGCCTCTCACACCCAGGCCTCCCTGTCTGACTGCTGCCACTTGGTCTCCGTGTGTAGCAAAGGGTCGGTTGCCTATGGTGGACCCTCTGATACCCAGAGCAGTGGAGGAGCAGGAGTCAAGATCCAACTGGGAAGCCAAGGAAGGGGAACCTGTTGCATTACACACTGTAGCTGCAGGTGCTCTAAAGCTGCAAAGCTACTGTGCAAATGCCAGTGTTGTTTTCACACAATCTGCCTCTCTCCATCACAAACACAAAAGCTTGCCAAGATCAACATGTTTGATGAAATGAACCAAGACTGAAAAAACCTTCCCTCTAGCCACACAATATCAGCAGTACCAAAGTGACTCCTCCTGACCAGATCTTCAGCATTCAGGGGATGTGAATTCAGTGCAATGTTTTGTCACATCATTTGAAGAAGTTTGTTTCAAGAAGTGCACAGAGGAGGGAGGGGCTGTTATTTATAGGCTTTGCTGGCTCCATGAAGAGGTATAATTAAAGAGGGAAAATCAAAGTATATCTCAGTGTCATATATTAACATAGTGTTTTAGAAAGGTTTGTGGTTGTACACATTGAAAAAAAAACATTAAGGAGGAAGAAATATACTTTGAGTGATGTAAACTTATTTTGTCACATTATCATGGCTTCTTTCTGCCTGAGAAGAAAATATACCAGGTCAGTGTGGAATAAAGCTGCCTTTTGTTTGTTTCTTCTTTGTAATTAAATCTGTCTTGCAAACAGACAACAAAAATTGGAGATTGGCTGGGTTTGTGAAAGAGTGACAGTGAAACCAGAGCTACACAGTGCACCTGGAAGCCACTCTCTACTTTTCTTTCCTCCTCTTCCTCAACTACCCTGTCAGGCCCTACATTCAACATCTTAATGCAAATATTCATGTTTTTTATATAAACATTGTGCCAGAACCTAGGATTCCTCCATCACAGCCAGTATCCTCACTGGGATATGTGCTGTGGAATTGTGGAAGCACAAACTAGTTCCTCACCATTTTTGAGGTAAAAGATATCCAACATGAAAAGTTCTGGAGGGCCACCCAGTTTGTACGAGCATAGTCTGAAATAACCTATATTCCTCATCTCTAACCCATGAGATGCATAGACAGAGCATATAGGTCCAGCCAGCAGAGCTGCTTTTCTGGCCACGCCACGTCACTCCGGGATTTGTTCCACTGTCGAAAGTGCTTCTACTCTCTATTCTAATTGAGGAAAATGCAGAGAGCACCTCAGGCTCCATTTGTACCAACCTGCAAACCAATTTAGTTATAGTTTAACTCATGCTTGAAAATGAGGTCAAAAGGTGAAGCCTACAAGCCAAGGAGAAGTCCTCCAGCAGGCATGTGGTTGTTGGGTGCAACACAAAACCAGCCACACCATCTCTAAGCATAATCTTACGATTCATCACATGCAGAAGCCTCTGGAAACTGTGGAGGATGACTATCGTCCCTGGAAATACCGGTTAAATTGGGTGAGAATGTGAAGACTTTTGTTGAATTTATTCATTGTATTCATTCTCCTACTAGATGTGGTACTGGGCAGCCTAAATTTTTTTTCCCAAAAGAAGCTGAACAAGCAAGTCAAAGCTTGCAAGAGTACATATGCCCTCAGCTCAAAGTCACCGCATGTTTTTACCCTACCATGGCTTCTGGGATTATAAAAAGCCTCTCAAGCATCAGAGACACAGCATTACAGACTCTGACATCCCTCTCCCAGTACCCTACAAGCAGGTAAAGCCCTGTTGCTTCAGACAGATCCCAGAATGTGTTATTCAACCTGAAATGCACAGAAGACATGAGACAAGTGTGAGCTTAAGCAGTGAGGCACCTGCTGCAAATCTTGTCTCATTTAAGGGGAAAGACATCATGAGTGACATGTCCTAAGGCAGGATACTGTCCAGAGAAAAGCATAGCACCTGCAACAATGCAAATGACCTGGGTAAAAGTGGGGAAAGCAGATATTGTGGTACTTCTGCAGGATGCCTTCCAGCACAGGACGTGTCATACTTGTTCAGCTATAGCTAATAATGTGACATCAAAATTCCTGAAGTTGTGAGGGTCCAGGCTTCCTCTTTTATCTGATCTCACACTCCTGTCACCTTGGTATCTTAGCACAATCTCAAGCTTTTCTAAGTAAACATTTCCACAGAGCAGCAATGGCATGTGTTAACTCTTTGATTTGCTCTTTGTATTTCCCAGGGTTGCAGGCAATTCCCCATTCAGCAGGGCTGAGCAGGATTTGCCACAGAGCCAAGGGGATGCTCTCAGAGGACATGGCCAAGCATAGGAGGTTTTTCTCTCTCGTATTCCCCTGCAGTGATGGTTCTGCCCTGCCCTTCCTTTCCTTCAGCCCAGTTAGACAAGTCAGACAGCCTCCAGCCTGACATTTCTCTGCCTCCCTTCCCCCTTCATATTAATTTCCAGCATTTACCATGGCACAAGAATCACAACAAAAGCATGTATCTCCAGACAAACTCTGTACCTGACCCACACACACCCACTGATCCTTCTTAAGTCCTATTTTCAGAGTTGGATGTAGATACTTCAGTGGGCTTATAGCATTTGTGTGGCCTTCACCCTTGTCATTGCAGAATGTGTCAACAATTCTTTTCACTTCCTTGGATCCATGGAAAATAATGGGGAGTTGATATTTATATCTAGATGTCTTACAAGATATTTCTGCATATCTGAAGAACTATTTAGCTTAGGAAGTAACCGTGAATCTAAACTCCTTCCATCCTTCTCTGAGCATCTGGATAAATCTCCAGCAGACGTAAATCAGTGCAACCGTGCTCTGTTACTCCAGCTGAGATCTGGCGCATATGTATTATAGCTCTTCCAAAATTAAAAACACACATTCTCTTTTCATGTGAGCCCAAATATTCATATGATTTTCTGTGGGCAATTCTACTTTGTTTGGTGCAGATTAGTGTCCCCCAAAGGATGGGTGTGAGTAAAATGGTTGTAGCATTTAGGCTTTACTCAGTGCTTGGTTTCTATGTTTCTTCTCATTGTTGAATGCATTATTGTTTTAATGATGTGAAAAGTACATGCCAAAAAAAAGAAAAAAATTCTATGTATGAGAAAGGAACTGATAAAGGACCAAAAGCTGTTTGCAGATAAAATGCAAAGTATATAATGGGGTTAATGCCAACAGAGCCAAATAAGGTCAGTTGAGTTATCTGGGTGCCATCTGTGAGTTGAAAAGCAGACTCTGTACATTTCTAAATGCTGTGTGCCAGGGCACTGCATTGGAATATACCCATTATCACCGAAGTAATGGGTCTTAGGCCACATTAAGTTGAACTTAAAAGCTCTGTGTCACCATAATATCCCAGTGCCTCTAAGGGTAATACCCAAGCTCTAATGGTTTTCTGCCACAACCCTATAGGCAGGCAAAAGTCTGGAAAATATTTTTTCCACAACTGTGAACTTCTGCATTAGAAGATTTTTCTCCTGACTTTCACTGATTTTTACCTTATTTGATAGCCATGTCTTGGGTACCAGGCAGACTTCCTTGATGGCTTCTGAGTCTTGACTGCAGTTCATCACTGTTTTTCACAATAGTTGCTGAAACAGCTCCATGTAAACTACTACATAAATCTCCTATTTCCCCGAACACAGACAGTTTGGAATCCTCTGCTGTGTGACTAGAGAGTTTTTCCTTCCCATCAGTCACAGTAGAAAAGTTATTAAAAACAGTGTTTTTAATAAACCCCAGAAAGCTATGTATTTCCTGTACATGCCTGGCTAGCAAAAGAGGCTCTTTTTCAAAAGTGCCATATGCAAAGCTTGTATCATGTGCCAAGGACACAATACCTGTACTAAAAGTGAACCAAAAGAAGAACCTGTGCTTATTTCCTTTACCAACCAACCACCAACTGGTTCAAAAAAATTTACTAGGAATGAGATTTCTACCCATTTTTAAAGCCCACAGGATTCCTGTCAACACTAGAAAAGTCCTATTGCAAAAACCCTCTCCATCTTGTCTTGTCAGCCTACAGAATGAGCTGGCAAAGAAACGTGGTTTACTTGGTCTCTTGCAACATCTGGAAGTCATAGTGATATATCCAAGCAAATGACAGCTGGAGACCAGTAAGTTACGTAAAGAACAAACACATCTGGCCGACCCTCTTCCAGACACAACACTGTTATGAGGGGAAATACATAGAGCCCAACAGGCAAAAATGCAGGTGCAAGGAAAGGATGACATAGGTACACTCACCTTCATCATGCCAAAGGGTTTGCCCTTAATTTGTGTTCAGAAGGACAGATGATAGTTCATGCTAGTCAATACATACACTCTCCTGCAGATAGTTAAGGGAGATATACAGAAATACTCTTATAAACAATTTGTAGGGCAATTACTCCTAAACTGTAATTTCAGATCATCAGCTGAGATAAAGAATGGTCCACTCTACAGTGAGATTTGACTACCCTAGTAGTCATGGCTGTACAGAAGTAGCTGGTGACAGCACCAATGCCTGGCAAATTGTCACTATTTGTAAATGGCATTTCTTCCACAGTGGTTACTAACTGATGGAATTTCCATATTTTCATGCTGCCTCTTTTCCCAGCTCAGCAGCACACTGCAAACTGAGATGCTCCAAATTGAAATTGTTATCAGCATTTCTTAGCAGTTGGCATCAACTTTACATCTTTTACATCACCAAAAAAGTGCTGCTGGTCTTCCCCTATTGTCTGCCTTTGGAGGCCATCCAAGCAGTGCTAATCACAGCTGCCAGGCCTGGGATGCTGGCACGCTCCAAAACATCTTATAAATTCTGCCCTAGCATCTGATTTGCAGTTTGCTGCACAGATGGCATTGGTGAAATATCTCTTGAATGCACTAAATATTTGTTGATAGCAAGTCCATGTCTCAGAGCCATCCAGCAAACTGGAGTAAACTATTGCTGTGTTGGCTTTTAATTGGTGTAAAGTTTAATGCCATATTGTTCCACAAATCTGTGGGATGACCACTGAAATACATGTTGGATCGGTTTTGTGGCTTTTCACTAAATACAACATTTGCCGCAGCCCTGCCACCTAGCAGTGTCTGAATTACATCTCTGGGTGCTGGTGGTTGCTTCAGTCAAGGACAATCAACACATTGAAGGCAGGAGATTTGGTAACTGATTTGGTTACAGATGTCACATCCCCACTGACATGAGGAAAGTGCTGGAGATGTCAAGACCCAAACCATTTTATGATTCTGCCATTCTTTGTGGGAGGTAGTGCAGAGCCAAAATCTGAGATTATCACCAGGTTTGACATAAATAGCATCTATGGTGGTTCACCATGTCTGTACCCTGCTACCTGCTCACTCTTGTTCCAAAGAACTCTCCCAGGAACATAAACTTCTCTGGTAGCAGCAGACAGTTCCCAGCTACTTCTTTCTTGGTGCAAGATAGGAAGGAGCAAAGACCTACGTGAGAAAGTGATAAATTTCTCCTCAGGAAGGATCAAGTCATTAGAGTGACTGCAGGACATTTGTCTTCTGGCTAAACATGGTTTGGGGTTCAAGTAATTTATAATGACTTTTAGATTATTTGAGACATAAATATGACTGAAACGATAACATGCAAATTTGGGAATAGGGACCAGATATTGTCCCTCAATTGCCATCTCTGAAACAGAACTGAGAACAACACTTGTACAGAGGACCAGTCATCCAATGTGCAGGATTTCCTTGGAAACCACACAATGTTAAATTGATTGACCTACAGAGCAAAGTTACTTCTCCATACAGTTACCACAGGATGAGGAAGTATCTTGTTAATTTAGGTATTACAGGGAGTTTATTGTTATTTGTGAGTCCATATCATCAATTCTAAGACCCACAGCACACAGGGCAGCCTGGCTATGGTGTGTACAAGTGGCATTTCCCCTCTGTACATCAGCTGATCCTATATTTGGCTGAGACTACCATGAATAACTTATATTTTTCATATCTGGAGGAAGCAAGGAGGTATTTTAAAGGCAGATCTGAGCCTCTAGTATACAATCCAAAACAAACACTGCAGGAATTTTACATCACTCTACAACAGCTACCCATGTCTAGTTATTGCACTAGATTCAATTCAGGTCCCATCTCAGGAGCCCACCTAAAGGTGACTGAGGGCCAGAAATTCAACTGATACCCTAAATATCAGAGATCAAAGAGCAAGCACTGCATGAAATGCAATAAATTCCTTTGGTCAGCTGAGGGATGGGCAGGTCTTGATTTGACACAAACAGTTGTAGGGTTTTGTTGCAAACTACAACCATGAAGGCATTTCATATGTTTTCACCCTTGGCTGTTATCATCTCTCTGGAGCTGGCTTAGGCAGAACCAGGTCAGTTGGTTCCAGTCTAAACTTTCAGGGGAGGGGAGGAAGGAGGGACCACTTATTTGCACTGCTAAGCAAAGCTAATATTTCTATCACAATTTGCCCTGCTCTTTTGCTAGATGGTTTAAAAAAAATGCTAGGAAGAAAAAAAACAATTAAAACAATCCCAAACCATTAATAGAAAGAAGAAAAAATAAAAATAAAAACACAAAAACACAAAACCAACCTACCCCAGCCAGCTTGCCTCCACTACATAGCTGCTCAAAGGTTAAAAATGAACTCAAGCCAATAAGATGGAAATAGAGAATGAACATGCAGAAACATCTGAGATTTACTACTCAGATAGGACCATTTTCCATAGAATTTGACTAAGAATTCCTGACAGAGGAATCGAAGGCAAATCTCTCTCTGTTCTTTGAACGGAATGGGGATTTTCAGGTCTTTCTCTGACTAAGTGCAGGCATGTGCACCTTTCTGTGGATGTGAGCAGATGTAAATGCCACGTTCAGCAGTCAAAGGTTCAGTGTAAGCCTGCTGCTTTCACAGGATCTGAAGTTTAAATAAAGCTCATAAAGACAGCAGGAGCCTTCCTTGACTCAAATTTCTGATCCAAAATCCCAATGAAGCAGCAGGCCATCTGAGTATGGATGTTTTGCTCATTCTGAGTATGAGGGTTTTCACTGAAATTCATAATGAAGTTTGCAAAGAACATTGCAGTAATTAGTGCTAAAAGGTGCAAATCTCCATTCTTCCACTTCATTTCAGCTAAACAACTCCAGGCCTTCGCACATTCCAGCCCTGCAGCCCAAACACATAGGACATATCTCTTGGCAGTCATAAATGCGCACACTCTCAGTTTATGTCAAGCCTATTTTTATGTAGGAACTGTTGTCATAAGAGCAATAAGCTTTCCCCAGTCTGGGAACACCACAAATCCCTGACCGACATGTCACACAGATAGGACATACCTAATTAAACCCCATATAATAAACTCTGCTTTCTTTCCACTCCAGGCACCTGAGCTGGTATCTCTGCAAGATGCTGTGCTAAGAGATGTGGATGTACCCATCTGCTCCAGGCTAGCTTGGGTAATTAAAAAACCTCTACCCAGGACATAGTGATCTCCTGATCCTTCAAAGAGAAGGGATGCCTCCTTGACTCAACCAGCCACATACAGTAAAAAAGCCCTTTTGATTGCTACAGACTAGGAGAAGTCTGTCTAGAAAGCTGCCTGGAGTAGAGAGACCTGGGGGTGTTGGTTGACAGTGACTGAACATGAGCCAGCAGTGTGCCCAGGTGGCCAAGAAGGCCAATGGCATCCTGGCTTGTATCAGAAACTGTGTGACCAGCAGGTCCAGGGAGGTGATTCTCCCTCTGTACTCAGCACTGGTGAGACCACTCCTCGAATCCTGTGTTCAGTTCTGGGCCCCTCAGCACAAGAAGGATGTTGAGGCTCTGGAGCAAGTCCAGAGAAGAGCAACAAAGCTGGTGAAGGGGCTGGAGAACAGGCCTTATGAGGAACAGCTGAGAGAGCTGGGGGTGTTTAGCCTGGAGAAGAGGAGGCTGAGAGGAGACCTCATTACTCTCTACAACTACCTGAAAGGAGGTTGTAGAGAGGAGGGTGTTGGCCTCTTTTCCCAAGTGAGAGGGGCAGGACAAGAGGAAATGGCCTCAAGCTCTGCCAGGGGTGGTTTAGGCTGCACATTAGGAAAAAAAAATTCACAGAAAGGGTCGTTAGGCACTGGAACAGGCTACCCAGGGAGGCGGTTGATTCACCTTCGCTGGAGGTGTTTAAGGCATGGGTGGACAAGGTGCTGAGGGGCATGGTTTAGTGTTTGATGGGAATGGTTGGACTCGATGATCCTGTGGATCTCTTCCAACCTGCTTATTCTATGATTCTAAATTTAGATTAATACAATAGTCAGTTTATTTAAAAGTTGAGCAGATGGACAGGAGAATGATGGCTTCAGAATCAACATAAATTTTCTGTCATTGTAGGGTAGAAAAGTGTCTGTTTTCCCTCCTATGATCCCCATAAGGAGCAATCAATAACATTGTCTGTGAGGACTTGTTCGCATTCTATTTCTCTGTTTACTGAAGCCAATCTTACCTGCCATTTTATGCCTGCATATGCGGACTCCCACCGAGCAAGTCCCAATCCCTAATTTCTGTCCACTGAATGCTGCAGCCAAAATAACCTCCCTTTATTAAGCCCTCTAGCAGGCATAGCCCAAATAAAGAACAGGAGACAAGCTCTGACAATCTAAACAACCCTCATAACCTCAGTAAACAAACCAGGAGTAGAGCATGTCCATTGCCAGTCACTACTCTGTCCCCACTGGCAAATCACTTAACCATATGTTCTCCAGCTCATGGGCCAGGGCCAGGTGCTAAGAATCCCCCCCACTTCCTGCATTGCTCCTGGTTTTGCACCTCTGCAAACAACACAGGTTACTTTGCTGTGATGGGTGGACTGAGGAGAATCACTCCTTCCAGTGAAACCCGGCGACAGGAAAGTCATGTTGCAATGTAGAGCTGTTTACCTCAGGGTATTACAAAAAAATATCCAGTGTTGGAGGGAAATCTGTGAAAAGCCAGGAAAACACTAAATTGCCAAGGAAAGGCTCACATTCCAAGCTGACTGCATTATCTTCAAAGCACAGAGACCCAAGTCCTCAACTGGTGTTAACTGGTGAGGTCCAGATACATCATCCATTTACCTAACCAAATTCAGTATATTCCATGGGACTGTGTCGTGCTTGGCAATAGCCTCCTTCTTCTATATGTGTTTCCAATTCGCACAATCCACATTTGAACCATGAGATTTCCAGCCAGAGTGTTGTTTGATGTTTGGGATGTGAAGGTGGCTCAGCAAGAGAAACATCCCACATGACTTCAGATCACAGCAGTGGTCAGAAGCAGAGCTGTGCATGCTGGCTGTGCCTAAGGAAATCCAGAGAAAACAAAGCAAGCAAGCCAGACTTTGCTGAGATCAGCAAGGAGAGGCTATGGCTCAGTGTTTTACAGTGCACTTACTACGTGGCTGTCTGGGTACATCAAGTAAATAGAACATGGAAGGTAGAGAGAGAAAGTGCTAGGATGCTTTTGCTTGAGCCACGAGAAATCTTCCACTGTGTTATCTCCTTCCCTGAATGTATTTAAATTCATAATATAGTTAGTCCTATCAAATTACCTAATGTGGTGAAGAAACCCTGTTTTCAAGACAGTGTTACATCACAGGTTAACAGTACGATCTTGCAAGGTCCTAATTCTTATCAGTGCAGCCAAATTCCTATTAAGGAACATAAACATGAGTGTGAAATTTAATCCAAATTAACTACTTATTTTCAGACATGCTGAACCAAACATGCAACAAAATATCCCTTTTGAGCCTACGTGCAGATGGCTTGTCCCTCAGTCACAGTGGATCCATCTAGCTTCAATGGGGCATGCAGGGAAATCCAGGCAGCAGGTCTCATGTTTCCACATCTGAGATGTCTGCACAAAGAAAAGCCCTTGCCTGCTCAAAGCTCAGCTTGAAATTCACCTGAAAGCATGCCATCCAGGTGCCATGCAAACTGAGCTGAGGAACAAGCCTGTGGCACCTCCCATGCCCACCTGCCAGCTTAAGCAGACGACAAATCCATCAATTTCATCTGGCACTTTGCATTAAGCAATGGCGGAGATGACAATAGCAGTAGTTTGGGTTTGCCCCACCTTTGCATATGTACTGTAAACCCAGCAAGTGCTCTGCACACACAGCTGCCTCCTCCCATCTTCACAAGGTGCTCAACTTCATGGACTGAGTCCAAGCAGAGTTTGATCCAAGAACAACTGAGATTCAGCTAAGTAGACATTTCAGGACATGTGCTTTCTGTGACCCTTAGCAGAAACAATTCCTCAATGGTCATTTAAGAGACAATTCTGACTCTCTCCAAGGAACTGACAGCCTAACTCTGCTCCCCCTCTTCCTGAACACTAGAAGGTCCAGCAGCAGTTTACATCCTGGCTGAATAAGTTCCATTCTGGACCATGGTCATCTCTTCCAGTTTAACTCATGCTGATGGGCCATCTTGTTCCTTGGCAATGCAGTTTTCTTACCCTTAGCTCCAGCATCCTGACTTACTCCTAAATTACAATAAACCAAGCACATTTTCTTGTGAATAAAAAGCTAACCCAGGTTCTGCACTTTCTTCTCCAGAATTAGAAGGATCAGCTAGTGAAAAGTTGAACTAAAGAAGCAAGTACAAAATTCAGGAACTAGTTAATTACAGAATGGTGTCAGATTGTTTTGACAGAATTTTGGAAATTGTTTTAAACTCAAGACAACTAGGTAAACGTCATATCAATGAGCCCAACCAAGGATTATTTAACATTAGCATGGACAAGAGACAGCTACCACACAAATAGCAGCCCTTCACTGACCCTTTTGGTATCCAGCTTCTCTTCAGGTCTGTGTCCTCAGAGACACCTTTGTGTTGCTCTGTAGTGTGTTTGCCCTGGATTTAGAAGCTTTTGTCCTTATCAGTCTGCTGTGCCCGATAATAATCTTCCCACACTGCTTCCTTTGTCATGTTTGTAACAGAAATTCAGTATTTGTGGACATTATGAAAACAAATGTGAGTGGAAAAAAAAATATGAAGCACTAAAGCTACGACAATGACCTGAAGAATCTCTTCTGTAATTTTAATGTAGAATTAGTTTTTAAATCTGCATAAGCATGTAAGTCTTCATATACACCACTCAGCAATGGTTTTGGGTGAAACTAAGGAAGGAAGAATATGGACACACACTTCTGAAGTGTATCACCTTGTCTACATGTTCACCCCAAAACATCTATATATCCATAATGTATATCTCCTACTACAACTGCAAGTTTTTAGATAGACAGATATCATCCTTCTGCTTCCTGACAGTATTTGCTTTGCTGCCAACCCAGCAAAAGAACCGGAGAGATCTTTCGGCACAGTGAGGATTCCTGACAGAAAGAAAAAAGCCCTTCAGTATATGTTAAAATACATAATAAAGGAGGTCAGTATCACAGTTCCTGGTTGATAGATGGCAAAAGCTAAGAAAGGGGTCATACCTAGTTTGAATGAGCAGGTTTGAGCAGCACAGGCTCCCACTTGCTTGCCCATGCTGTCTGTAGAAAACCCATGCTGTCTGTAGAAAGCCCATGCTGTCTTTGCCTGGAGGCACAATAAACTGCTGAGCATGCCTGGGAGAACATGCATGCCCTGGATTATGCCTCAGGCACAGGTCACTGGCTGGTTGTGCAGCAAATGAGGATGGCCTCAAGGCACACATTGCCAGGCAGATAGCTCAAAGACATCCAACAGTTCTCAGAGCTGAGAGATGGACTTTAGGCTTCTAGTCCTATTTTGTTTGTATTCTGTCTTCCAGTCGACAGGCAGTTAAAATAGCCCCCAGCTACTCTAGTGAGGTTGTGTTTTTAAGATATTGACATTCAACCTGAATGCTATGGTTCTCTGTCAGTAAAGAGATGTATCAGAGTATTCAGTGCATGTGATGGTGACATTTTCATCAATATACTGAATAACATACAGAGTGGATAGGGGCTAAGAAGGCAAACATGGCCTGCAGAGGTCTCTCAGTCTCTGTAAACCCAGCCCTCAAAACTTGAATTGTGGAAAAATGGGGTTTAGAGGACAAACTGAGATTCACCAGAAAGATTTGTTTTCTTTTTAACTTGTTTTCTAATATCACACAGTTTGTGTTACAGTGATAGCTACATGATAGCAAAAACTGGATGATAGTCTAAGATAGCACCATGCAAGTGCTAAAAAGGACAAGGACATCTGCAAAAGGTAAAGTTTGACGTTTAAACAGCAGAAGTTATCATTTATATATTCCAATAGGAATTCTACTGGTGGCAAAGAGAGAAATAACATACTTGTTTCAGCTCCAGGTAGTTCTTTTCATATAAGTCCCTGCTGGATATGCTACAAGGAATTGCTCTAATCATAATGACTATTGTTTTGCTGTTGGGACCTTGAAGGCACGTAAAAAATCCCACTTTACCAGACTTCAGACCTACCTGTGCTAGTACATGGAACAAAGACACCAGTGCTACTAAGAAACTAATGCTATTGGAAAAAAGGCATTTCATGCAAGTTACCTGTCCCGTTTTCCTCAATATAAAGTGCTAGAAATGTGTGTATAATGCAGATGTCAAATGTGCTACAGGGCTTGAAAATTTGTCTGGGGTGGACAACCCTCATTCCTTGGATGCATTCTCTCTCTGAATGAATCACTGCACAAAAAGTCCTAATCATCCATCCCAGATCAGATAATATTATTCACCTGGCTGTAACCACATGCTAGCCTACTCACAATGAATTCATCTAATTACCAGTGATTCACACACTACTGAGTCTGGTACAAGTCCAAGTGTAGAGATTGTGCTGAATCAGATCAATATCCAAGAAAATTAAAGAAGATAATTATTTCTAAGTTGGAAGGACAGTGATCAGGAGAGTATTAACTTAAATAGGAAAAAAAACCCCCACACCTAAGTTTTACTGCAAAGAATGAGGCCTCTTGCTTCTTCACCAGTGTGTCCTTCACTGTTTCATCCACAAAAATGTCAGATTTTTATGCCACTTTGTGTCAGTCTCAAAGGGCTGGGTTAAACAATCCAAAACTTGGAAAACTTGCCCAAACTTTCTGACTTTTCAATAAGTCTGCAAAGTCTGGTACCAAATTCTTGGTCAGTTCCATTTCCAGCCAAAAGCAGAAGCACACAGATACAGAGATAAAAAATGAGGTGGAGAGGGGAATGCAGTGGTCACTGAAATTCATTACCACACTGACTGCATAGAACCACAGAAGTCAACAGCCACCGTTACTTCTCTTGTGACAGTCCAAGTGAGATTTGCACACTAGAAGACATGGGTGTGCCTGCTACCAAAGTCAAAGGGCTTTTTCAATCAATTTCTGCCCTAGAATCATTTTCTAAGCCAGTTCCATCTCTTTTGGAAATTGCTCACAAGTTTCTTTAAGGATTCCTTTGGGAGATGAAGTTTTCTAGGCTAAGATTCAACCCAAAAGGTTTTAATTTTAGCCAAATTGATCTGGCCATTTTTGAGTGGTGAAGGAATGGAAGAAAATACTTTTCCCATATGTTCCAGTCAGAGGAGTATGTTTGCTGGGCAGAAAGAATACTTGAGGAGACAAATGGGGAGAGGGGGTAAATATCACTAACAGATAAAAATATTCCCAGACACACTACCATGAGCTAAGCCCGAACCTTGCGTCAAAGACTACAGCAGCAATGGCATTTGCGTTTACACCAGCTGAGTCTCTGCCCCACAGGAATAGAGAAGAAAGCTTTCTATTAAAATTTTGGAGAGGACACATCAGAATCTAAACATAATGGAAAAAGCCTCATATGTTAACCCTCCTTCTTGTTCTTTCTCAAGACTAAAACACAACATATTCCAATACACAGAGAAGACAAACTGTTGCAAGCCTTGCCTGGATATGATGAGCCCCTCCAGTAATGCATCTCTGCTCAGACCTTCAGCAACACTTGAGACCCTCCAAGGATGTGGACTCCTTAACCATAAGGGATCACTTAACAGCTGTGTGCTCCTGGCAGTTCAGCTGCTCCACCTCTCTGAGTCAGAACAAGCCTCCTATATCTCTACTTGTTACCTCTTACCTAAAGTGAGAAAATATGAAGTCCAGGAAGGAAATGAATAAAGTCAGTGGTGAACACTACTCAAAACCAGAATCTTAGCAGTTCCAGTACAAGGCAAAGACAAATCTTAAAAATTAGAACTTCCAGCCCTGACTGTAGAACCCCATGTATCTATACTGCAAGACAACCCATTCTGCAATGCTACTTCAGGCAGAATTTATAAGACTTGAAGATATCCCATCTGAGATAAGAGAGCTGGGTCTCACAAGAATCCAGCTGCGCAGCATGAAGTCCAGAAATTAAAAAAAAAAAAATAGCTTATTTCTTAACTTACTCTCAACAGAGGCTCCAAGGCTTTCTAGACATCAAGTGCATCCTTAGCAAGTTTGCAGACGACACTAAGCTGGGTGGAAATGTCGACCTGCTGGAGGGTAGGAAGGCTCTGCAAAGGGATCTGAACAGGCTGGACCACTGGGCTGAGTCCAGTGGCATGAGATTTAACACGGCCAAATGCTGGGTCCTGCACTTGGGGCACAACAACCCCATGCAGCTACAGACTAGGAGAAGTCTGGCTAGAAAACTACCTGGAGGAGAGAGACCTGGAGGTGTTGGTTGACAGCGACTGAACATGAGCCAGCAGTGTGCCCAGGTGGCCAAGAAGGCCAATGGCATCCTGACTTGTATCAGAAACGGTGTGACCAGCAGGTCCAGGGAGGTTATTCTTCCTCTGTACTCAGCACTGGTGAGACCGTTCCTTGAATCCTGTGTTCAGTTCTGGGTCTCTCACCACAAGAAGGATGTTGAGGCTCTGGAGCAAGTCCAGAGAAGAGTAACAAAGCTGGTGAAGGGGCTGGAGAACAAGTCTCACAAGGAGTGACTGAGAGAGCTGGGTTTGTTTAGCCTGGAGAAGAGGAGGCTGAGAGGAGACCTCATTACTCTCTACAACTACCTGAAAGGAGGTTGTGGAGAGGAGGGTGCTGGGCTCCTCTCCCAAGTGACAGGGGACAGGACAAGAGGGAATGGCCTCAAGCTCCACCAGGGGTGGTTTAGGCTGTACATTAGGAAAAAAAAAAAAAATCATAGAAAGGCCATTGGGCAGTGGAACAGGCTACCCAGGGAGGTGGTTGATTCACCTTCCCTGGAGGTGTTTAAGGTACGGGTGGACAAGGTGCTGAGGGACATAGCTTAGTGTTTGATATGAATGGTTGGACTCGATGATCCAGTGGGTCTCTTCCAACCTGCTTATTCCATGATTCTAGATTCTTGGTGTCACAAATGAAAGAGGGATGAGGCAAGGATACAAGCAGAGTTAGATAATTCAATGCCTGTTTGTAGTGTGAAAATCTACAGATATACTAACTACTATCTATGGATGACATCCTTCAGTACCTCCCATTTGTTGTTGATAGTCTACAGGTTCTTTACACAAGTATTTATTACAGAGGTAGACTTTGGAGATAAAATAATTGAGTTTGTTTCCTCTGAACACAGGCTACTTATAAGTGCATGAGCACAGCTGGAGGACACTGAGAATGCTTCTAAGTGTTTGATAAGACACAGGTGAGTAGGGGCAGAGGTCTCAGTAATGAAGGGGGAAAAAGTAAACAAGGTCTGAAAGGCAAGCTTGAGACCTTTATGGTTGTTATAAGTAGACAGAGAGAAACAGTAATGAAAAAGCACAAATGACTGTAGCACCAACATCATAAATGAGCAGACCTTCCCACTGATGACCAAGCTTCCGTACCTTTGGCAACAGTAGTCTGTGTGAGGTTAGATGAGAAAAGTTAAGCTAGCAAGAAGCTAAGAAGGAAGAGAGATGTGAAAAAGGAGAAGGAAAGCACTTTGAAAATAATAAAAAGTTTATATAGTTTATATACATGTAGCAGAAAAGCTAAAAGTCACATCAGCTAAGCAGCAGCCCCTTAGTAGCCAGGAAGATGATAGAAAACCAATAGGTTGGTATTTTAATTCTGAGCTCTAGGTGGTCAATGATGATGACCAACCCACTTTTATTCCATGCCATGGATACCCGAAGACATGTGTGTCCACAGGAAGATAGGACAAATCTATTCTAAATATTTTTCTGATATAACTATTTCAGCCTGAAGAAACAAGTGCGGACAGCTTACAAAAAAAGGTCTCTTGCTGGAACAGTTTGTCCTGAGTGATATTTCTCATCAAAACGAGGATATTTTATCATCTTGCTTTTTACTCAGGAACATTTGCCAACACGGCTCCCCTGAATGTGAACATATCTAAATATTGCTAATCCATAGCATAGGTAGGTTTCTGCAAAATACACTTATCTAAGGTCCCAGCCCTGCAACAGGACCAGCAAAGTTACATTCTAGGAAAGGTTTCCTATATTGTAACCTGCTAATTCACTTTCTGTCATCAAATCTCCATGATTAAAGACAAGTCACACCCCCTAAAAGCTGTATGTTTATGTCAAACAGGATGGGGTTTAAAAAAAATGTTAGATAATAAACACTGGACTTCTTTTTAACTGCCCTTTGTTTAGGGTTGTCAGTTGTGCAGGTTAGAACTTTGATTACAAATAAAGCAGATTATTTTTTTTACCCTGGGAACTACAGCTGTGGGGTCACCTCATTGTATCCCCAGAGCAGAGAAGTGCTGCAGTGTGCACCCATGGCAACATTGCTCAAAAGCAGCCACTTACCACTGACCAGCCGCCAGTGGGAACAGTAGCATTGACCACACAAGGGAGAAACTCTGAATCTGAACATGGTACAGTCCTCTTTCCTCCAAAATAAGAAGATTCACATGCCTGGTCATGACTCTAGAGAGGATCTGTATCCCCCTCTGTGGTCTTGGTTCCTTATATGAACTTAACATTGTGTCTCTGTGTCCAAGTTCCCT
Source organism: Coccyzus lansbergi (assembly GCA_033558105.1). Taxonomy (NCBI): domain Eukaryota; kingdom Metazoa; phylum Chordata; class Aves; order Cuculiformes; family Coccyzidae; genus Coccyzus; species Coccyzus lansbergi. The sequence continues at coordinate 377,365 of JAUMJK010000801.1, read as the reverse complement.
GTACATCAAAGGGTACAGTAATTGAATTGAGGTCTTCACTGGTCTCTTGCAACAATTCAGAGCAGCTGAATAGTATGCAAAACAGGTTAAGGTACACTGTTGAAAAAACAGGACAGTTCTGTGACCTTACTGTAAGACCTGGGATGTTGGATTAGTGAGCAAGGCCCTGAGTTTAAACATTAGGAATAGAGTAACCAAGTGAAGAAAGTGGCATGAAGAGCAAGCTCCAAGAAAGGGAGAGGAAAATAGTAAGTTGTTGTAGCACTACAATAACCATCATCCTCTGGCACATATCAGAATTCTCTAGAAGATACTGGCTACCATGAAGCTTTGTGGGTTGCCCTAGAAAAGGAAAGAGAACTGGAATCCATGAATGGTTTCAATTACTTGCTGATAAGACACATTCATCCCGACCTTTTGTCTCCTATACCACCATGCATCAAGGATTGTGTTGAACATAATGCTTCTGAGAGCAATCCTGATGTCAAACTGAGATGTGGAGAAAATCTCTGGTTTAGATTTCAAGACTTCACCAGAAGGGAGCAGGAGAGACCTACAGGAGAGCTCCAAGTAATACATGTGCAACAGTGTTGTCCTGCACAGAACCTGGCTTTGCTGTAGGTGTGTCAAAGACAAGCTTCCAATAGATATGGCAGCTGCAAGATTAAGAAATCTCTCCAACATTACCTAGTAGCCTGGGAAAACATAGCTTTGCAGTTTTCTCTACGCATGCAAATTGTATGCCTCTTACCATGCAAGTTCATGAAGACAGTAGAATTTGTCTCTTTCCTTTCCCACTGCTGATATACTTCCATTTTATAAATACATGTATTCAATCCTGTGTAGAAGGAACATAAACCAAGTCCAGTTTCACATACTTTTCTAAAAAGGTAGCTGTATCTGTGCTTACTGGTAGGACAGGTTAAGACTAAAATAGAAATATCCTCCTTTCCTACTGACTTGGATATATCTGCCCCAGTATCAAATTTTTGCAGTAAAGAATTGAGAAATCAAGTCTTTACTCAGCACCATTTAAAAAAGGAATGCAGTTTAAATCATGTTTAGTTATATTTCAGAACAGGTTTCACAATATAACAGAACAGAAAGTACAGAAAACCAGACTGGTGCAGGAGAGTTTCCTAGACAACAGTTCACAAACCCATGCTGTGGACACAAGGCTTCAGCTGCTGCCTGGCACACACTTGCAGAAGCAGCCCTGCAGCAAGTTTTACAGCTGGTTTCTTGGAAGACCAACATTAGTAAAAAATATATTCAATGTAAATATGACAGTCTTTAGCTGCTTGGAGACCTGCTTTTAACTACCTTCCCCTGACAGCAGCTCCCCTCAAAGCACGGGTCAGGGCCCTCTATGCTACCACTGAAGAGTTAGTGCCTTACACCTGACCTTGGCAAACTTGTATCAGAGGAAAAAGATTCTGGTATTTCACATCTGGCCCAAATTCAGGGTCACAGTCTTTGGGAAGGCTCAGGATTATGAACTTTTCTCAGAACTGTCACATCACCTATGCTAGTCAATAGTGGACGTAGTAGCTGAGAAATCTTGAACACTCAACATAAGCAGTTTGATTGCACAGTCTGCCTGCAGCTGCAGGAAGCCTGACACAGTAGACATGGGGAGTGCACCATGGGTAAGAGCTCGTATTTAGAATTTGTCGTGAATGATTACATTCAAGACTCAGGTTTGAATGACAGTTGATGGTTAACTGCAAGCTGATTAAGAAGTTAAGTGGTAGAAGTGGCTAACCTGCATGCAGGTATCCTCTAAAGTCCAAGAGCAATCATTCCTGTTGCCTCTAGCAGGAGCAGCTGTGGACATTTACTGTCCACCTGCCTGTCTTCACTCCCTAGCTCAGCGTTAGTGCTGCCAGAGTTTACCTGGAGCACATGGGCACTCCCTAGGCTGTTCCAGAGCAGGAGCAGCCAGAACAGAGCACACTATCCCACCAGATTATACAGAACGAGAGGAACCCTTCAGAGAGGAGAGGCTGACACTTCCAGGTATAGATTACTGTCCATCTGTGAAAAATCGCTGTGACCACTCACTCTAATTAAACAGCTTCAGTGACAGCTCCAAGTTAACTCAGCTGATTTTGCACAGTTTGAAGGAGGGCAGAATCATATCCTCTGACAATGAGAAAGAAAACAGGAACTGAACAGATGGTGGTAGGTTAGTAGTGACTGGGGGAGGCAGATATCTATTCCCAATAAAGAAAGCCTATTTTGCACTGAGGTAGCTGAAGAGTGCCCGTAAGGTCCAGGTGAGACTAGAAGTCCACCCCAGTCAGGGTCAAGCTGTGGGTCAGCCAGGCACAAAACCTGCCTGGACATCTTCAGGAGCATGGACAGGAACCCTGCGGGCTGAACAACGGATCCTGTTTGTCTCCTAACCTCAAAGCAGAATCTCATCAGGCTTTCCTGGCAGCTGCATTTTATACACAGAAAACTGGGTGTTGATGTTTCCAAGACCCAGAGCTCGTTTGTGCTCATTTCAATGCACAAAGAACAAAACATTTAGGTTCTTTCCATCTAAAATAACTTTGCTTTTGTCTTTTTGCCTCAACTGTCCAAGAATGAGGACTATGTGACCAGGAGAAGGGAAATGCTTAGAAATCCTTCTTGTTCCACTGCTGCTGCTCCTTGCTGACATTTAGCCCAGACAATATGAGCACCACCCTCAGTTACACCCGGCTAGGCTCAGTGACTTCACTGGGAAGCTGTGGTGTGGCATGGCTGTAACTAAGAGCAGAAACAGCCCAAATATTTCTATGTGGAGCATGAAATTGTTTGCTGGACTCAACTTTTCTTTGCTCAGTGTATTCTGGATGCAACATAAGTTTCTCTAACCTTGCTTTGCCATTCCTGGTCCCAGGGCAGAAGAGATGGAAACACAAATTCCCTTTCCTGGCTCTGCCTCAGGGACAGTTCTCACCTCTGCTTCTATGTTCTCATTAGGGAAAAGGAGCGATCCACACACTGCTTTGCGATCCTGCAAGCTGGAGTTGGAAGTGCAGGATGAAGAGCTGTCTTTTGTAGCTGCATCATTCACATGTTCCAAAATACACACTGCAAAGGGTGGTAGCGAGTCTCAGAGGGGCATTTAGGGGATATGCAGTAGACAGCATGCAAAGGGAGCAGAGACTTCGGCACTGCTGATAAAGCTGCATCATTTCAGTGCTGCAACTCTGCAAGTCTCTGAAATTAGTAGCTGAAATACCAACCAAAATAAGACACGTCCCAGGTGAATATCAAGATGCAGGATGAAGGCAGAAGCAACAGTTATCTCCTCAACTCGCAAGCTTTAGCTTGGAGTGGGCTGGGACTAACTTAGCGCTTGCCTAAAAGAGACCTCTGAGCCACAGTGCAAGAGCGACAAACCTTCATGCCGGAGGGAGAAAACCCCATCTACATCCCTAATCCTGGGACTGTGCACCTCCCGCACTGCCTCAGACTTGGTGTTTCTCCAGGGATCCTTACACTGTGATGAAGGTTTGGTTCTTGCTGTGACAAACTGACTCCCTGCATACAGATGGCAGAAGGTAAGGATTAGCCTGCAGTGCAGGCTGAGTGCCAGATCTCTCTGTATGTATCAGCCCACCTTGTCCAACGAGTTCCTCCCCTCACAAAATCAAGAAATAAATTAAAAAATGTAACAGCTAGAATGTCCTAGTTAATGATTAAACAGGGACGGTTGCACAACTTCCCCTGGAATGTCTGTGTTGATGGCTGTGGTACACTGGCTGGGAGGAACGGCAAAAACAGTCTGATGGTGAGGAGAGGATGGGGTCTGGGTGTCACAGCAGCTGCAGCAAGACTTGACAAGAGATGGGCTGTCCTTCTGTTGTAGGAGTCTGGCCTCCCTATTAACGTGTCTCAGCCCCAAGCTTCAGAGATTTGGGGCACAGGGCTGGTGACAACCAGCCTCAGTAGGGTGTGGAGTCCTACAATCATGGTAAACAGGAAAATGCAGCATCACAGTGGGTTTTATACAACTGGTTCACTCATAAGCATGGGTCAGTGCAAAGCAAATGCAAACCTCATGCCTCAGTGTCCTTATATGTGTTTAAGAGCGCATAGCATGCTCATAAAAGAGCTGAGTCTCCAAGGCTAACTTATAAGTGCCAGACAAAAATCCATCAAGACTGATGAGTTTTTTTTAATGCATTCGACTCGTCTGACATTACATGAGACTTCGAAAAGCCCTGCAGGAACAGGGGCCATTAAATATCTAGAATAAATACAGTCAAATAGAAGTTCAGACACCCAGCTGTTAGTTTGCATGGGCATGTACTTGGAAATGCAGTAAGCTGTCAAGTCAAATTCCTGGAAAGATTAGCCTAATACATAACTCCCAGATTACACAGCTCGTTAGGAAGAGACTCTAATGCAACACCTGTAGCAACACCCATGTGCACACCAGCAAGGTACCTTCTTGCACACAGTCGTTGGAGACAAAAATCTGTTTGGCTGGTCATTGGGTCATTTCAGGTATGGAGATGGTATGCAGCCACAGTGTCCCCCTGGTGCTTTGGGATAACAAGAAACAGGGAAACATAATACTGTCACTCAAAAATGGGTTAATGAATTGATTCACCTGTGGGAATAAAGTTCTTCATGACACACCTTTTACTGGGTCCAACAAGAGGGCATGGGAGCACACACATAATGGCCAGCACAGTACATGGGCTATTTCATTATATGGGCTGCAAAGAAAACCCTCCCTTGCCAAATTATCTCATTATTTTTGAAAAAAATAAATGAAGTTTCCTGATCATAGCCTGCATGAAAGTATCTGGAGGTGAACCAGGTCATTTCTAGTATTAAAAATTTAATCCTCTAAAAAAAGTCTCGAGAGATATCTTTGTAGAGGTCACTGAAAAACAGGGTTACAGACAAGTAGAGTGAGGGAGGGAGATGATCCCACTGGGAATGGTCAAGAAGGACCATTTTTAGGAAGGATGCGACCTGAAAGCTTGGAAATCACCCCATTTCTCTCATGTTGAACAAAGCAGAAGTCTATGGGTTGACATTTGTTGCAAATAGCCCACGCAGATATCTGAGTCACTTTAGATGAGCAAACCTCTCAGTCTTGAGAAGAGTTCTGCCTCTCAAGCTTTGCACTGGCCACCCACTGACCCCTGCCTGGCTGAGGCTTCAGAAACACTTCATAACTAACAGCAATTATCATTTTAGTTTCATCATTGCTTTTCCAAGTGGCTTCTGCCTCTGCTGTTTGGAAACAATGCTCAAGGCTACCAGCTCCAGATCAGTAACTCATATGGGAACACAAAAATGAGATTAAGGTGGTCAAGGGAGGACCTTTTTATGGAAGGAAGGTTTTCCACCTCATGATAAGAATCAGAAATGGTTGTGGGAACTTGGGCGCAGAGAGCAGGTCATCGGGAGGGGAGGGAAGACATTTCTAGAGAGCACTGCTGCATTTTGCTGACATTAGCACTCCTCATCAACTTGTGCTGCAGTCAGCTGGGAACGTAAGATCTTTGTAGCCATGTGGGCATCCTATGTAATTCCCAAAATGAAGATCTGCTTTAAAAGTCTATGGACTGGAATGCCCAGGACTGAGTGTGACAATATTGAGGGGGTTTAAGAGGTGCATTTATTGGAGGCCACAGAAGAACTGGGGTTCCCTACATCTTGTAACAGGGACGGCAGTTGTGCATGCATGCAGCAGCTCCCAGGAGAAAGAGGGCAGACGAGACACTGTATTTAGGCACGGGTGATATTAGGGGTTTGCAGCATAGCTGTATCCATCTATGTTTATGGCCTCCATGCATAGCACTAGCAGTTGTCAGAGCATTCTCAATGCTCTGGGCATGACTGCCCTCTTTCTCTGGGTTTTACCTATCAATATAACTTAATTATTTACACCTCTGCTGAAAACACTTCTCAAGACTCTGTTCATAAAGCATTTAGATTTCTGATTTTCTGAGCCTGATCTATTGACAGCCTTTTAAGCCTTCAAATCCATTTCCTCTTAAAATGACACTATTATTCAAGAGCATCACTACTAATGGCAGCCCAGCTGTCCACACTGGGAGCCTCAGCTATTGGTCATTTCCAGAAGGCAGAACCAGCCCACAATACTACACACTTCATCCATTTCCACGTGTATTCACAGGGATAAAGTCTGTGATAACATTGCCAGGGCTGGTAACGTCCACTCAGAGCACCAGTAGTGTGTTTCCTATATTCCACTGCAGGATGGAGCTCTTTCACTTCCTCACCTCAAGTTCTGTGTTAGACAAACTTGCTTGGCACACATCTTGGATGGTGAGCTATGTGCCATTCCCATAGAACTTAAAGTCACCTCTTTATCTCAGGAATACCTGAGAATGATCAAAACTAGGAGATCTGTTTCCTTTCTTGCGAGTTCAGGGTTTGCAGTAGTTGGTTATAATGTACACTCGTACATTATCACAAATTAATGTACACTCATACACCACTCATCTAAACATTTCTGAAGTACCTTCACATGTTCTTGTTTCCCATGTTCTGAGTATTAAGCAAAAGGGTTTCCCTTGTAATTTTTTCCTACCAGCACATATGTGGATATTTCAGCAAATGGAGCACCAATGAGTGTGTTTGCCAAGAGGTGGAGTACAAAATTTCATACATCTGTAACACTATTAACCGAAGACTCAGCTTTTGATAAGTATTCATCCCAATATTTGCATTAGGATATTTGCAAAACACTCTCATATGCATCTCTCTCCACAGAAAGAATCAAAGGGACAACCATGGAGAAAAATGCTCGGGTATTATGAATATAATGGCATCAAACCTGCTGAATATAGCAGAAAGGAATAAAGATTAAGCATCAAACTTCTACCATCTAGCCCAGTATGTGTTTGGGTCTTTTCCCAGGACTGAATACTGAGGAAGGTATATTGAACTTTATAAATGGCATGGCTGAAAAAAAACCCAAATACCCTGATAATTCAGAGAAGCTGAAGTCAAAAGGAAGCATCTTGCTTGTTAGTTCTATTGAAACAGCTTTTTTTTCCTGCTAAAACATTTTCTAGCTATGACTAAAACGTACCTTTCAGTAAGGATCCCATTCAGTAGTTATCAAGAGGCAGATTAGCAACCACACCTCAAAGTAATTTTGTTAATCATCTTCCCTTACATTTTATTTTAAAGTTTCAGCTTCTCCCTTCAGCTGGCTGCAGTGTGTCATGTTAGAAGAAACGGCACGTTGCTCTTGCTTCTGCTAGTACCTAGGGTGACAAAGTCAGTTTGCCCTGCACAAGTTAAAAAGACAGAGGGAGTTTCTTACATCTCTCACTGTAAAAAGAGGCTTCTCCAATCCCAGTGCCCTTTTGGGGCCACTCTTCTGTGCACCATTCATTTTTTTCATTTCTCTAAAAAGCTCTAGAAGCGCAGGTCCTGTGCCAGCATCAAACTCACCAATGCCCAATGAAAGCAACATAATAGAGTTGAACAGACAAATGAGAGCATTAAAAGCTACAAATCTACTGAAATTTTAGCCACAATACTTGACACTTCACCACCACTGAAATGCAGCCAACTTCCAAAAGCACTACTGGTCCTTTAAAACCATACTTCAAGTTTTACTCCAGTTGCTTTGGCCTTGACAAGAAAGATCACTACTAACACCACAATATCATATTGTGCCATATTGCAACATATCGTGTCATATATCGTATCGTATCATATCACATCACAGAATAGAGCAGAATATATGACATAATATAACATGATGTAATATAGCATGATATAATATAATGTGACATAATATCCACACATTTAGAAACACCTTTTTCAGTCTTTGAGGACCATATCTTAAATACTTCAACAACCACTTAACTTTATGGTAGTACTACTATATCAGTGCTGCTGAGCCAGAATCAGCTATGTATGATAGGCTATGTTTCAGTTACATCACGACTGAAGTAAAAAGACAAGTCTCTCAGCTCTTTCATGCATGGTAGTATCTCATTTGTGTAACATAATCCAAGTGCCCTCCTCATGCTCATATGATGGTTAAAGATGTCTTTGGTGAATGGAATTGGACTACTAGTAATTAATTGATCATGAAAATCATTGTAGATGTTTATAGTATCAGATCACGAAAAAATGAGAACAATTTTTTTTTTTAAGTCACAGGTAAATATACTTGAAATGGCTGTTGATATTCTACACCCCAAAAATCTTTGCAAATTCCTTAAATATCTCATAAAGACTCTGTTTCTCAGACTGCACAGGTGGAGATTTCAAGTTTGCGCTCCATATCATCATCAAGGAGTTCATAAAAAAACAATTCCAAAATGGGTTTTTCACTCTTAGTCACACAGTATGTGATCCCAAATGCATTGCAGTTTTTCCATGAGTCTGTCATAAGAACCACAGATTAGAAATTAAAGACTAGCAAGAACTGGACTGAGAACATAGAATCTCTAAGCTGGAAAAGGCCTTTGAGGTCATCAAGTCCAAACATACCTGTCCCCACATCCTTGAGCACTTCAACTACCGATCTTTTACATACCTCCAGGGATGGTGATTGAACTACTTTCCTAGGCAACCTGTTCCAGTACCTGATAAAACTTTTGATTTTCCCTGATGTCTAATCTGAACCTCCCATGGTGCAACTTGAGGACATATCCTCTTGTCCTATTGCCTGTCACTTGGGAGAAGAGACCACCACCCACCTTCCTATAACCTCCATTCAGGTACTTGTGGACAGTCATAAGGTTTCCCGTCAACCTTCTTTTCTCTAGGCTAATCCAAACAAGATGATCTGATTATATTACAGGGAAGGATTTTCTGAAAGGTTCTGCAGGAACAAGGGAGTTCATCATTGTTTCATGAACTCTGCAAAATCACCAGCCTTTGGCTAAGTTTGAAATTGACACTAAGTGTAGAAATTGCTGTCAGCAAATGTAAGTGATGGGTCTAAGCTGAGAATTCAAATTGCAGACCATCTTTGCTAGGGGAATCTATGTTGTCTTATACAGTATCTCTAAGAAAGATCTTGTGTGAGTGTAGGCATATGCGTACAAACAATTGAGGTGCCTGAAAATACAATTGGTCAGCTCTATAGTCAATTACTATTCATTCTTTCTCAGAAGAACAACTAAGAGTCTCTTTAAAAGTGCCATACATGAAATTTAGTTTGTGGGTGCTTAAAAACTTAAAATTAGGACACAGGAAATCTGGTTCATAGAGGAAATCAGTTCTCTGATAGAAATTGTGTATGGCTGAATACATCGATCTTCAAATACAGATGCTCTGAAATTTTTCAAAAATGAGTGGCAGCCCGTTGTACAACAGGCATTGCAATAAAGGAAAGAAGACAATATTTTTCAGACAGCGTCAGCATCTGCACACTGCATGTTATGACTAAAAATAAAACAGAAGTATTACAGCAATAAATTTCCAGTTACCATATCTCTGTGTGAATAACTTTCATCTTGCCAATGAAAGAGCAAAAAATTTATATAATACTGAACAATGATCAAAACAGCATAAAAAATGACCTTTCTGTAGGTATTTGTTTGATTCTTGAAAAATGAGTCAAGATTATTTACAGTTATGTAAATGAAAGGACTACCTATACATTTGCACACACACATATGCATGCACTATATTCATTATGCAAAAGCACACGCAGAATTTCTTCAGCCACATAGATTTTAATGTACACCGTTCCTTTCTCATCATCCTTTCTAAAAAGCATTCCTTGGTTTCAAAACAGTAAAGTGTTTAATGGAAAACTAGCTACAACCAGTTCAAACAGGTTGAAATTTATGTCCTTTCTATCAGCAATCAGTCTCTTGCAAGGAAAGCTAAAGGGAAATGATCCTTGAAACACCACTCTGAGTGGCTATGGAAATCCTTTTAATTACGCACTAGTCCCAACAGTGACAATAAGTAGATACTATTTGTGAATAACATTGATTGCCATCAGTCTGGGTTTACTATACTTTCACACATATAAACTGCATCTTAGATAACTCATATATAAACGAATGAGTGGTTGTAAACATGACCTCAGTTCACCTTGGTATGAACCATCTCCCAGATGAGTCCAAAGCCTGGCAGAAACCATACAACTACTACCAGAACTTTTTCCAAAGAAGAATCTTAATATTGCATGCACATTTACATAACTAACTGAAATTAGAATCTAGAGACCCAGAGACCCGCTAGGTCGTTCATTCCAGCCCCTCACTATTTTTTGCAACTGTAGGAAAGTCGCTTTTAGAAATTAAACTAAGAGGACAGTCACGTCAAATCCCATTCGTACAAACAAGCCACATTCCTTCGCCTTTCTTGCACAATACAGCCTTTTTTTTCCCTAGTCGTTCTGGGCATGCTTCTCTGTCACTCTTTGGGTTTTGGTTCATTTTCCTTGACTGGAAGTCACCAGAGATGTAAATCAGCACTACAGAGTAATTGCTCCATGCTAGCTGAGCATAACAACAGCCAGGAGGTGTGGATACTCAGCATTTATTTCCTAGAAAATGAAAGGGAAACCTAACTCCACACTAAAAAGCACAGGAATACACTTTCCTTAGAGATGGCGTGTTCTCTGGGTCCTCTCCCGTTACCACAAAGAACTCCTGCTTTCTGCAAATATTTGCTACATTTGTCCAGAGACAGTATTTTTCCAGAGGCCAGTACCCACATCCCTACATAGTCACTGCTGCTGATCACCAGCCGTTTTCAGCAGGGAAGGGCCTGACAGCACTGTAACAAAATACAGAGGACTGGTTACAACAAGCCAGAGATGTAGCTCACAGACAGCTGTGCCTTGAATTAAACTGGTATTAGATTTTGGATTCTGTAGGGTACTCTTCACAGATAATATATTTTGGTATAATATCTTGTTAGTATGTTTTGGGATTGTGCAACAGTACAGAAGCCACATGTTAACAGGCAACCTGGACTACTTGTCTCGAGCCTGGTCTTTCTGGGCACATCCAGCCACTCAGTGTTTAGAGAGAGGTTGGTCTATTTCTGTTCAAGATAGAGAGGACAACCAACAAGTCCTTTGCCAAGATGTAACTTCATCTGCCAGCAGGGACTACATAGACACCAGTCTGTGTGGGGCTACAGGACTGGAGGGTCGTTTGTAGTGGATGGGGTGCTGCCCACAGCCCTGCCATCCCCTGTCCTCACACCCAGCCCACACTGGTGCCCAGAGTGCCTGGGAACTGAAGCTGCCCAAAGGCTGGGCTGTAGCACATGCTAAGGAAGGCACTCACGGTTCTCACTGGTGATGCAGCTGGCACCCAGGGTTGGTTGTGCTGTGCAAGAGGCACGCTCTGTTCCTGCATGTTAACCCTTAGCAGAAACCATCATATCTAACCAGAGGTTTTACTGGGGAATGTTTCTGTTTATATGGCAACAACACTTTCTTGTCCAACTAAATTTGATAATGCTATAAATTTGATAAATTTGAAAACGCTATTCCTGGGCAAACAGAGAACACCTCGAGTCATCATGGCTACAGCCAGCTACTAAAAATATCTTTTGTTCTGGCCTTAAACAAAACATGCACATAGACTAGAGGAGATGGGGGGGAGCCTCAAGAAACAAAAGAGTCACTGACACCTCCACATATCAGGAACCTTTAAGTGTTTTCTCTTCCAACATGCTAGAGCATGGGGGAGACACGCATACAAAGACAGCTTCTGTTCCTTGGAGGCACTGCTCCAGGATCTACCCTAACATCTATGTAGCCAGTTCAGATGTTTCTCAGCCTCTGCTCCCCAGACAAGGATGAGTGTGGACACAGGTCCCTATGGTCTGCCCTCTCCTGCCACTACCGGCAGTTGTTTCGCTCATGCTTCACTAGAAGCCACTAAATGTTCATAGGGAGCTTATTTTGATGTTAGCTTGATACAAAGAAAAGCCATCAGAGTTTGGAGGATATGGGATGTTTTGCAAAGAATATCTATGGCCCTTATCAAAGCTTGCAGAATGAAATTAAAACAGCACTGTAATTTCAAGATAAACACCAGGGAGAGGGAAATTAGTGTGGGACAGGATACAGTTTGGTCACGAACAGGATAATCTTCATGGCCTCATCTGCCTAACAAGCCCAATACAACAGGTAAAGAGGAATATTGAGTCATGGAACCATTAAGGTTGGAAAAGACCTCCAAGATCAAGTCCAACCATCAGCCCAACACCAACGTGCCCACTAAAACATGTCGTAAAGTGCATGGTTTTTGAACACCTCCAGGGATGTGGCTCAGCCACTTCCCTGGGAAGACTATTCCAGTGCTTGATCACTCTTTCAGTAAAGATCTTTTTCCTAATATCCAGTCTAAACTGAAGAAACTGAAATCTGTTTTGCAAAAGCATCCAGCAGTTTGAGTAGGCAAATCTTGAGAGAAAGTTGGAGATGGTTCACAAAGTGCCACAGTTCACAAAGTAGTGCACAGGAACATAAAACTGTTCCCAGGCACAAGAAAATGAGGCATTGGTTCAGGTCCCTTGGAGCAGCAGCAAAAGCAGAGACAAGTGGTCTGTGTATTCATACTACTAACAGCAATGCCAACATGCTGAAACAAGGAAAGCAGCTTTGGCTTAGGGGTAAAAACTATTACATCCTCATGTACCATACAATCCCCTATTGATGTATGTTGCCAAATATTGCCTCCAGGTCAGAACTATAGAGATTATGTGCTCTACAAATTGAAGACAAATGTGGACTTGAGTGAGGGACTGAAGAAAGGGTTTGATAAAAGCAGCAAGGAGCAGAGACCACAGAGACTCTGTATGACAGTCATATCAAGAAACAAATCCTATCTGATCTCAGAACAAATGGTGACCACAATTAACAGAGTTACTGCTGAAAATCATGGAGTAATTAAAGCGCAGTTGGGTCAGAATAGTTCAAGGTGGAAACTACAGTAATAGACAGGATTTTGTTTAAAAGCACCAAAAAGCTGCTCAGTCACACATTACAGAAAAATACTGGTGAAAAAATCCACAAAGATTATTTTAATATTAGAAATTAAAAAGAAAGTCTCAAGCCACTTTTATTGGCCCTAAATGATCAGTGACGTGAAGGACATCAGTCAAGTTTGTAGCATGGGTAAAGGCTGAGGTGAGCATTGTTAGGAAATGCTTCTGAGATCAGTCATGCCAAACTTTCATACAGACAAGTCCCATGAGACCTGTTTGGGGTCCTGGCCCCAGGATTTGTAAAAAAAAGAAAAACAGGCCACATGGCTCTGCTGGCCTTGCACCCCTGCAGCTAAGCCCTGTCTCCTGCCACACTGGGACTGGGGACAGGTTACCTCCTGGGAGAGTTCCTCAGTGGATGAGAGAATGCAAACTGCCCCTGGACCTTGGCTGGAAGGTTAGCAACAGGTGATGTCAGGGATTGCGCTCAAGATTAAACAGCATGGGCAGCAGAGAGTCAGAGTCAGAGTCCGAGACCAGGCTTTGGTGCTGTGCAATTTGCCAGGTCTCATTATTCTTTACTGGATAATACACCGCTCCACTTTTGCCAAAGCATCTAAATTATCTTACTATTGAAACCCAACCTATGTGTGTCAAGCTCTGCCAGGCACTGGGGCACAACATAATCAGGAACTGTGTCCAGCAGTCACAGTCAAGCTACTTTTGGTCCCATGGTGTTCTAGATCAACTGTCTATTTTAAGCATTTAAGTTTCTCAGGTGATGGAGATGGCATTTTTCTGGAAGCAGAGAATTGCAGAGCTGCATCGCTGAATACGGAGGCTTTCTTTCAATCACTTCTGCACAGAGTGACTTCTGAGCTCCATTCAATTTCACTAAAGTTGTCATCTGACTATGTCCAAAATATCTTAATTTCTCCCTCAAGGAAAAATTTGTTCTGACCACTGACATTCTCTGCCTTATAAAATTTTCTAGAAAAGGCAGAGCATAGTAAATTATCTCATAAAAATAGGAATTGTGGACATTTAACAAGCCTGGATCTTGAGAAGAATACTCAGTTAAATCAGCATGCTTAGTAACAGAATTACACTGTCATATCCCAGTAGATACTACTATCTACCAAAATCCACATCTGCATTCTCAAGCCCAAACATTGACATGCATTACTTTATAAAGCCATAAGTCTAGAACCTTATTCCTTGCATCAGCCGCTAATATCTTCCCTAATGTTTGAAGGCATCTTGTTCCCTTTGTGCACATCAAGATATTCCCCCTTATTTTCCTCTCAGGAAGGCTTTATTCCTTCTGTTTGCTGAGCTACTTTCTCTCCTTGATTTCATTAACAACAAAAGTCACATCACTAGCTACTCTCAAACTAACAACGCGGATCATTGTTTTGCCTGGTTAGGCATTGCTACAACAATTAGTTTCAGTGCCCCATGTCCTATGACCAACTTCACTATTGAAGGACTTTCCTTCCCCCATTACTTGTGTCTTCATGACCCCCTCTAATTTCATTGCTTTCTGGAAAAATCTGGGTTTCTAGGTCAATAACTTGGAATTTCTCCAGTTACTATTTTCCTGTTTCTTGCGGTACCCTTGTGACTATGTCAAGCTGCTATTCCTAAAACAGTTTTAGATTATCTTATTATTCTCCTCCTGGGATGAGAACACACTCCTAGTTCACATTGTCTTGAATGCAGTCTTCAAAGCACTATGTGTATTTTCAGCAGTTTCCTTCTTTGTAGCTTATTTGCATTGTCCAAGGATACATCCCATAACACTGCATTTTCCTTGCCTTTATCAGTGGCTGCAGTCAACCCACAAACCCAGAATGTGGCATGGTAATTCTTGCTTTCCATACAGAGAGACAATTTATTATCCTAATGGATTTAATAGTCCACAGCAGAAGATTTACATCTTCTGCTGTGACTGGTGCACTGGGTTTACAGCTCAGATGACATACCAGATCTGAACAGCACAGCACATTCTCAGATCTAAACAAAGACCTTCTCTAAGCTCCCCAAAAAGGGAGATGTCAGAGAACATAAATTGTCACGGCTTATGGAAGTCAGTGGTATAGTTTCACCAACTGGCATTCAAGTTAACTTCATCCGTTGATGAGACAACTAATCCATGTAGTCATCTCCTTTTGAGGTAGTCCTATCACTTCGTTTGGATTTCCATCTATACTTCTGGTCCTAATGTTGATCCTCAAGCTGTCAGCTAAACTACTCTCGTTTGTTTCAATATCATCGACAAACCATTTTTGGTAATGTTAATGGGTTTTGTCTGCTGGTCTAGGCACTTGGCTTATGCCCTTTCACTATTACCCAATTTATCTTTGTTCTTACGTAGCAATTGGTGGCTAATACCATATGTTAACAGTTCTTTCTAATTAGCTTCTCCTTTAAATACATGTTACAGAGAAAGATTTTATTTTCAAAACACATTGTCCAGTAAAACTAACGTACAGCATGTGTTTTTCTTTAAAGCAAGAGTGGTGTGTTTATGGCCAAAATGCCAACAAAGTTATGACAACACAATCCAGGAGATTACAACATAAAACCTGCCTGCTGGTGCCATAGGTTGCAATTTTTTTTCACTTACAATTACCCCCCTTCCCAAACTGAGGAAAAACAGAACCAAAAAACAAGAACAAAGATAAAAGCAAGATTAAGAGGAGAAGAGATGAAGAAAAGGAAGGTACTCTGCTACAAACCAACAAAGGTAAAGCCACTTGTCCTGCCTGTTTTCCTCCTTTATTCAGAAATATGAGACTGAGGGTCAAGGACCTCCATGCTAACACTCAGACTCTGTGAGTCAGCATTGGATGTGCCAGCAAGAACCATACAGAAGATATCATGTACATTGCTAAAGCCAGGTTACACCCATATCCCTGGCCTCCTCTGACCCCAGCACAGCAGAACATGAGAAAAGACATCAGCATCATAAAGAAAACTTCCTTCTCCACCTTCTACTAAGCTCTAGAGTACTGTACATTTACATTGGCCATTTATAGTAGAAAATCCTTTAAAAACACACAAAACCACACAGTCTTTCCTTGAGAACATCAGGGATTTCATGTAACTATGAAATGTTCACTTTGGTGTGATTAATGCATGGATCTTTGAATTGGGACCTCCTCCTTTGATACTACATCTCGAATACTGTGTTCAGTCCTGGGTCCCTCACTACAAGAAGGATGTTGAGGCTCTGGAGCGAGTCCAGAGAAGAGCAACGAAGCTGGTGAAGGGGCTGGAGAACAAGTCTTATGAGAGGCGGCTGAGGGAACAGAATAAATCATGGCTGACCATAACTCTCTTCATGGATATAAGTTCCTATAAATGAGGAAATTGCTTAGAGGCCTTCAAGATAACAAGTTATAATATAGCCAAGTATTTTGCACAAGTACGTTTCCCAAAACAAACTCCATACATAACACTTGAGCACCACCATGACTGCTTTTAATCAAATTCAGTGTTGAAAAGAATTAGATGCAGTTTGAGCATATACAGCGAAGAGTGCACTTTTGATTGCACACTATTTTTCCCCTCACCAAACAGCATGAGGAGAGAGAAAGGCAGGTGACTCGGTCAGATCAGGGAGGTCCTTCAAAGGTCGAATATTTTTGGCACCATGTAAAATATTTTCCTTAGAGCTTAAGAGCCTAGAACCTGGTTATTCTATGATTCTATGATCTCAGTTAGAGAAATAAGATGAGACATTATGATTCACTATCACGATAAACCTGAGCAACTAAATCTCACCCAAATGACACTTAAAACACTTATGTGGTTTGTTGATTGTTTTCCTAAGTCTCTCATGCCTTTAGTCCAATCTGCCTCTTGTCCCCTAATCTAACAAAATTTTACAGAGATGAGAGTTGAGATTTCAGACTACAGAACGGGATGTTAACAGCAGACATACGCATAAACCATGGAGCAGCATGTCAAGGCCTCTCAAACACATTTTTTACTTTGCTTTGTGGAACCTCATGTGTAAGTACTTGTTCTAAGGAAGGGATTTGCAGAAGGAATGGAAGTTCACTTCCTTGTAACTGAAATAGGTGAGACATCTTGATTCATTGTGTACAGTTACCAAATGGCACTCAATACAAACTGTTATTTTACAACGTGACTGTGTAACTGTCAGGGAGAAAGAGACATCTGACCTTCTCTCTGAATTTCAGTGTTTGGCTTAATACTGAAGACCATAAAGTTGATCCAGTTATTTTGTGTGCTCTGTCACATCTGTAAGCCCTTTAGCTAAGGACTCCCAGGAACCAGGCAGGATCCAGTCTGCATGGAGATGGACTGAAGCCACAAAATCTGGATGCAATCCCATGCAGTAAGTGTCTCATAAATATATATATCTTTTATTAAGAGTCACATAATGTGGCTAGACAAGACTGATTCCTACCTTTTTCATGTCCTGCAATAGCTTCTTTAAGGCCTCGTCATTGTTGCCTCTTACACAATATGTGCTTTAATTGCTTCTTTTCCATGTGTAGCACCAGGTGGTCCTTAAACAGTGCTCTTTACATGTTGCTGGATTGCAGCTTGCAGGAGGAGACTATGGATGTAGTGGGTGCTGGGTTCTGCCTGCCATATTAGCCCCAGCATCGTGGCAGGATTAGGGCAGTAGAGCAGCTTCATCTGCCTCCCACTCACCTCGTGGCCCTAAGCCCTGGCAGCCAGCAGAGGGTCTGGAGTGTGACAGCTAAGGCAAGCAATCTCCCCACTAGTGGAGTAGGCACTCCAAGTCATCTCCAAGATGATGCAGTGATGAAAACATGACAACTAGATTAGACAGAAGGAAAAGAAAATAAACAATTTGATGCATATGGCAAAAGTCTGCAGTACCAGCACTGGTACATGATCTGGAGCCAGTTGGAAACAGAGAAAATGCTTGCATGAAGGCAGAGAAGAGCTTTAACACCATTGCTATCACAGGGTGAAGCAGAAGCAGTAGTTTGCTTAAGCTACGGAGCAGAGCACAGTTGGGATTCTGGAGCTGGGCTCAAGCCACAGTTAGACCAGTGGATTTCAAATAATCATTCCCACAAACTTCTGTGGCGATATTTCTGAACAATACCAGGGAACATTCCATCATAAATTGTGCTGTGCTCCATTTTCCACATTACAGCTGTGATGTAACTCAGTAACACTTTGTCCCATCAAGCTCAACAACAATAGATTTAATCAGAACATTTGTCTCAGAGAGACAATGGGGAGTTCTGATTAATCTGGCACCAAATTCTGTTAGTTGCCTATGAGGGAATTTTTTTATTTATTTATTTTCTAAATGCTTGCTCTTGGTGGCTTTTCAGTATGCAATATGCCAAGCCTGCAGGCTGCCAGGAGACCTGTGAAAATGTCCCACGCCATTTGACATGCAAAGAACATACTTCATTTTAGAAATGTGACTTTTCTACAAAAGTGCAAGGAGGAAAACAGACATCCCACCAGCCAGCCACACAAGCATCAAGGACATCAGACCAGAGTCATGTGTGAAGGGTCAATCCTGTGAGACCTTGCTGGTAGAAACTGAATTGCAGTCACCAAGAACTCCAAAGAGGGTAGTGGGCAAGGGTAGCACAGCATAACTTCTCTACACTGGGTTGGTTGGTTCCTTTTGCACCTCTCCTACTTTTCAAGATGCTGAGACCACAAAAAACCTACAGGTTGCCGCAGAGTGGAGAGGCCCCTTCACACAGAGTAGGTCTAGATGGAAATCCAAAAGAGAAGTTAAAGCAAAGGCTTACTTGAGCATGGTGCTTGACAGACATCACAGTCAGTCAAAAGTACAGAAGTACAAGCTACAGCACAGTGTGATTGCATACAAAGGCAGGGGTCAGTTCTGCCACGCTGCATATTTCTTCTAAGATTGGGGTTGTAGTAGGACAGTTTAACCAAGACAACAAGCAGTCATAACAACTTGCATGGCTCTTGATAGCTCTGGCAATAAGCCACACTGTTGCATCCAAGCAGCAAGTGGCACCAAGCAGACCCATCAGGCTATACGGTGGGATAAAGTATTTTTCAGTTTGATCTTAGGGTTTATCCTGTATTGTCCTCTCCTGCAGCCATCCCTGTTCACAGTCCATCCCAGACAGCTTCCTCTCTGGCTAACATGCAAACAGCTTCCCCACATCTCCCCTTTATTCACCTGTCTCATGCACAGTGAAAGTCTCCAGTCCTGCACACAACCCACAGCAAGGGTGATTCCTTGCATGCAGATACCTGCATCCACAGCACTGTAGTTGCAAAAAACTTTTCCATAAAAGGCCAGGATGTATCAAGGCTGAGACTCAGAATTGTTCTTGAAGCTGATTGTTGCTGAGCAGTAATACTTAGGGGTTGAAATTTTAATGTGAGTGTCTATCTCAAACTAGCCCTTAACATTTACAATCTAAGGAAATTTGACACAGGTTGAGGAGGATATAAAAAAAGAAAAGATTGAATAGGAAAGGAGAAATATAGTAACCACAGCCTGAAACAAGTTTCCAAAGCAACTGTCAGCCTCAGGGTCTTGTTCTATCCTTCTTCCTACTGCTCGACTTTGTGCTACTGCAATGAAAGTAGTGACAGCAAAACGGCCAGTTATCCTAGAGGTGATTTAAGTCTAGAGAAAGAAACTGGACTTCCCCAGTGCTCCACATCAGAGGAACTATAAATAACATATTAGCATGGCATCTTCTGCGAATCCTCAGTCTTTCACAAAAAATCCCAGCTCCTCCAATATGTGAGACTAGACAAAATTACAAGTTGCCTTGTTTTCAACAACACCCTTCTTCACTCTCATCCTTTTGCCTTTTTGACTCTCAGCATGAGATACTGTGGCAGTTACAAAAGATTTTCTGTGTGTTGATGCTGGAGTTGAAGAAGCTTTCTCTGGATGGAAATAGTCAGCCAGAGAAGCTTGAGGGCTGTTACAAGTATATTACTCCTTTTGGCCAGCCTCTGCCTCCCATTCATTTCAGTAAAATATGTTTGTTTTGTTATAAATCTTGATTTGATTTTTGTGAAAAGAAATGCCCACTCCTGCCAAGAAGAAATGGTACATTCTACATGTCACCACTATGTCCTCCTCTTCTTGAGTTAGACATTGTGAAATAAAAAGATCAATTTATATTAAAGCCAGATTTTTATCAGGTCAAGGCTAGTAAAAGAAGGAATCTATGCATGGAAAATTATTAAAAATTACTGAGAATTAAAAAAAAAAATCCCTGCTCAGAGCATGTAAGCTACTACCTCATTTGCTATCTAATTTATCCAAAATTCCCTAACATTCTCATGTCAATTGTTTCATCCACCACTGAAATACCATCCTGACTCTGATTCCATTTCAATAGCTCTCAAATCATACAGGCATGTTGCTAAATAGATAATAGTCACATTGACCAGTCAAGAAGGGTTTATACAGTGCTTCTCTAAACAGATATTTCTTCCAGAAACTATAGACATATGTAGCCACGTTCACAGTTATTCAATGCTCATCAGAGTCTTGCAAATACCCATCAGTCAGAGAAAACCAGGGCCCAAAGTTAAGGATCCCCAGCTTAGTTTATCTCAATATATTATTTATTCACTTCTCACTCTATTTAAAATAAGATATTCCAAGTTCCACATCGAGAGGATTTTTTCCTTTCCATATGCATTTCTTTTGGAGTCTGGTGGGTTTAATTATTTCCAGACCTTGAGCAAAAAGCAGAATGCTGAAAGAAACTTAAAACATATGATTAGAACATTTTTTAGCTTAAAACACTCTGAACAATCCATTATAATTATTTATGTCTTTGGTCTGAGTCAAAGTCAGAAAACAAGTATGTCATAAATGACATCTTGATATATTTCAGTATACCACTGAACTGCGTCAATGGAATGACTTCTAACTTGTTTGGTTTAGGTTCCTGAGAAATCTTATCAGGATTCTTGCTGAACACAAGCCAAAGTTGATATTGTTTGCATTTTTAGTTGCAAATTAAGGAAAACACAAAAAGTGTTTTGGGTAACTCTTGAAGATAACTAAAAGAATGAATGTTTTGAGAAAACAGAAGCGGTTATGATGGTCTAAGGGCACGGGCAAGGCAGTGTCTATAAGCAGAAGATAGTATGTCTGGAAGTGGTCGCTTGTACCTGAAACTCTACCTGATTTTCCAACTATAACAGCCAGTTTAACAAAAGGCATAGTTAGTCTCTCCCTATTTACTCTGTCCAGGCTACTTCTACCTACCCTCTGCCTAAAAAATTTGCTCTCTTTACCTACAAATCTTTCTTTCCTTTCAGGAAATCTAGTTGCGTTAGGTCAAGTGGGCTATAAGTAAAATTGAAGTGATGACCTATTGTGAATTAAGATGGTCTAGTGATAGTCATAACTCATATCTGAAAGTGTTAACATCACATACCATTGCACATGCCTACATCCCTTTCATTGTAAAAAAATCATTGAACTGACTTGTCTTGTTTCCAACTTTGAGATTGCCATCATAGATAGGATGATTCAATACACTCCTCCTTTACCAGAAAGCTTGGTGATATAGCACACTCTTCTAGTAAAAACTGGTTCCTAATCAATTCTCGTTCATCACTCCTCCATGAAAATATTTATTACTTTCAGCAAACAATACTCCTGTGCTAAAAACAAGATCGGGATAAATTTTTCAGCTCTCAAATGCAGTTTTCCAAATCTGGTGTGATTAGCAGTTTTCTCCTTCATTTCTGAAAATCTACACTTTCTATATCACTGTCCTTAGTTTGTTTAAATTTTACAAGGATGAGCTTCCTGCCCTTGCAATCAGCATTTGGGTTTTAAAAGGCCTGTGAGCAGGCTAAAGCAAACTGGTTCACTCATTCATCAGAAATGGTCAGCACACTAAGGAAAACTTGCACTGCTCTAAGTTCAAATGAAGTGAGTCTATCTTCCCACACATCACCCACTTCTCCCAAAGGAAGCAGCTGGCCAGTGGCTTCCCACTCTGCAGCACAAAACTGACAGTAAGTGGAAACACAGAAGTCAGGATTAAATAATTATGTCAATCCATGGTTCCCTGCAGAATGACAAGTACTCTGGGTTCTGCTTTTTTTCCAGTTAACACACTCAAAAAATACTGCAGTGCAAGGATTTGGCCTATGCATCTGTTTTCTTGCTTTTTGTCATGTCACCACATATCCCAGTTTGTATTTGTGCTCTGCCAAATCCCATGTGAAAGTACTTCTGCCACAGCAGGGCTACCTGTGATGGTTAAGAAGTGCATGCACTGAGCCTCTCCTGTGGTCATGCTGTCTCGCAGTCATAACTCATGTTGAAAGAGCAGCTCTGACTCAATCCTCATGGAAGAAGTTGCACATAACGAGTTAAGCAAAATTAGTGGTGCTGGCTTATATGTGTCATTGCAGGTAGAAGATCTTAAGACATCTATACGCTCTTTGAACTTCGCTGAAATGAAACATCTTCAATTCTTTAATACATCGGGTTTGGTTAAAAGAAAAACCCACATCAAGCTATTTTGCAGCTTTATTCTTAAGAACTAATGACACAATGTCTTTTGTTGCAGATAAAAATAAGAGCTCGTTTTGTGAGATTTCCTGGTTTGAGCAATCCTAAAACATTACATGGTATAATGTTTCAAGGGCTCTCAAACTCATCAAGAGACACTGATGGCTATTTTCAAGCTTTTTCTCAAGACAAAACACTAGAAAGACAGCAGGGATATTTTTGTCTTTGAAAGAGCTGTACTTATTGGAAGCATGAAAACCAGTAGAGCTCCACTGAGTGATAGAATAATAGTTAATAGCAAGTAATAATTCTACTTGCATTGCTTTTTGAAGTTAGTGCAACAGTTAAGGATTTAGGGCTGCACCTCCTCACAGCATGTGGTGCACTGTACTGGCAGCAGAAAGTCATAGGCAGCTCTGGATCCACTTCTGCCTCAGTAGACTTTTGTTCTGCTTCTCTCTGGGCTTGTATGTTTTTTAAGCTACTCCTGCTAGTTAATTGTTTCATCACTACCTGAGGACGTGATCCACAGGCAGATTCCAGAGCCCATGCAAATAATCAGGGTTAAGAAGGGCACACAGAACAGCAAGGGCAGTGATAGCCTCTTATTCCTCAGCCACAGATGCCTGCAACAGCACAGAAGAGACCAATTCCACTCCTGCAGTTCTGCTGTTTGGGAGGTCAGACACCTCAGTCCTGTGATCCTACTGACAACACACCCTCACACAAACTGTCCCCATTCCCAGCACCATCTTGCCCCACCAGTGGCGGCTTTGGCTGTGAGCAGCCATGGCCTTTGCCGGGCCACAGTCAAATCACACACCCCAGCCCTTCATGCTGATGGGCTTCAGCAGCCCAGAATGGAGGTATTAGACTGATCAGGCAACTGAGACTGATTAAGATAAATAAAAAGAAACTTTTCTTCAAGTGCTTGGTTATCCCGCCCCTTTCACAATGTATTTTCACCCCCACCTGTACCAAAGACACCCTGAGGGATAAGAAGAGGTGGTGGGGACTAAGAAGGTAGCCATAGCCTCAGTGCAACAAGGTAAGAAGGGGGTGAAGATAAACCATCACACATGTTACTGCTGGAGGCTGAGATGATGAACCATAGAGATCTGGTCCCTTTCAAACTCCACTAGAAAAAGAAACCAGCTCCCCAGGATGTAGCACCACTTTGTTGCTGAACTCTCTAGTATTGTCTGCAGGAGGATAAGAACTACATTCAAGGCTTCCACTGGTATTCTTGAAGATGCGTTTATTTGCCCAGTCTCCTCAGATACACTGTCTTGGGCCAATATAACCATTGTGGTAGCTATGGGATGAATCAGATGAGAAAATTCTCCAATGGCAGAACCAGTCATCTATCTCTAACCTACAGTCGCCACTGTGCATGTGCTGGCACACAATACAGGCAGCACACCACAGCCCAGGCAGAAATGTGATGCAGAGCAGAAATATATCTTGGGTCAGTGTGGCAGCCAAACACCTCCTGTTGCGAGATCCCATCCCCAGGCAACCCACAAACAACTCATCCTAAAACAAGCAGTGCAGAATCAACAGTAGGAACAGGGTAAATAACACAAAGGAAAGCTGAAAGGAGAAGAAAAGGGCAGAAGAAGATGCTGTGGATGAGAAAGAAATGTGGCAAGGTTTCTCTGGCCTTACTTACAGTGTGCAGTAAGGTGTTGCAGCAAAGGCAAATGCTGGATATCACAAAAGCTTGGTCATTAATATGAACATCAGTCCCTGGAACTGTCTGGCCAGATGACACCCTAACGCAGGCAGTAAGCAACATTAAGGAGGAAGAAAGGTTGGTTTTGATGTGTTAAGCAATGAAAAACAGGGTCATAGTGATGTCTACATAAGGAATTTACATCTTGGTAGTTCGCAAGCTCACTAAGTCTCTGGAGACATGGGAAGCACAGCCTGGAAACGTCAACTGCAGGTGTTCTGATTGCCCATGACTCCTACCCTACCTGTGCAGCAAGATGAAATATTGCTCCTACCTGCACAGGGCAGGGAGTCCCACCTCTGAGCCCTAAATCTCTGGTGACAGTGGGAACTGGTACAGCTGTGGCTCCCTTCTCTTTGTCACAGGCTACATTTTCCTACGCGGAGGGGCCAGTCTGCATGGTGTCATGCACTATAAACTGCTTGGTGCTGATCCAGCACTTGTATGGTTTGTCATAGAGGCACTAACCTCTGTCAGCCAAATACACTTTCTACCACACTTTTTATCTCCCTAGCTGGTAATTGCACCAAAGGAGGCTCTCTGATAAATATCAGTAGTAACACTTTCTCCCTCACTTGTCATTGTTCTTCTGTGATTCAAACAGCTTCAAATGACAGGTTTGAAAAATGACCAGGGCTCTTAAAGTGTGGGAATGGAAAGTTTCTGAATGCTGGCAAGTGTTTATCAACATTTGCATTGTAGTATCTGCAACCAAGTAGCAACAGAACTGTGCCAAATTAGGTGGAAAAGGAGTGTACACAAAGAAAGATCAATAGATTTGGAGGCAGAAGTGCTCTGTCCATGAGTTTTCCTGAATAATTTCACCTACTATTTGCTGCAGTGGGAGTTTCTCTTCAGTAGCATCTCTAATCATTTTTCCAGTGCCCCTCAAGGAAGCTGGTAGAAAACTCTAAGTTTTCCATTTGCAGGACAACATATACCTCACTCAATTTAGCAGCATTTAAGTAAAACCAATGTAATAGCTCAGTCATCATTACTTGGGGAAAATATTTTATTAATTCATGAGCTCTTTGTATTGGCTTGAGAACGCTAAAGCTCTCAGTAGCCCATTAAAGACAAATGTAATATTGTATGCTACATGATGCTATAGAAAAGTCACGGCTCAAGAATATGTAGTGAATATGTTGTTCTGTGTACGGGGATGAACTCTGACTGGTTCTGTAATAGCATTATTTCACTGAACACCATTGAAGTGATGCTCTCAATTACCATACACAAGAACCCCAAACACTGAAAAATCACACACTGCACATCATCTCCCTGCAGTAAAGAGAGCTTACCCTTGCTTCACTAGTGCTTCACTCCCAGCTGCAAAGCTGCCAGGAGGAGAGGGACCCGGAAGTGTTGGTTGACAGTGACTGAACATGAGCCAGCAGTGTGCCCAGATGGCCAAGAAGTCCAATGGCATCCTGGCCTGTATCAGAAACAGCATGACCAGCAGGTCCAGGGAGGTTATTCTCCCTGTGGACTTGGCACTGGTGAGACTGCTCCTTGAATCCTGTGTTCAGTTCTGGGCCCCTCACCACAAGAAGGACGTTGAGGCTCTGGAGCGAGTCCAGAGAAGAGTCACAAAGCTGGTGAAGGGGCGGGGGAAATAATCTCATGAGGAGCAACTGAGAGAGCTGGGGTTGTTTAGCCTGGAGAAGAGGAGGCTGAGAGGAGACCTCATTGCTCTCTACAACTACCTGAAAGGGGGTTGTAGAGAGGAGGGAGCTGGACTCTTCTGCCAAGTGACAGGACAAGAGGGAATGGCTTCAAGCTCCACCAGAGGAGGTTCAGGCTGCAGGAAAAAATGTTTCACAGAAAGGGTCATTGGACGTTGGAACAGGCTGCCCAGGGAGGTGATTGACTCATCTTCCCTGGAGGTGTTTAAGGCACAGGTAGATGAGGTACTGACGAACATGGTTTAGTGATTGATGGGAATGGTTGGACTCGATGATCCAGTGGGTTTTTTCCAACCTGGTGATTCTATGATTCCCCTCCATCCAAATAGCACAAAAGTAACAGAAGTAAAAAAAAAAAAATCTGCCTTTTTCCCAGCAACTTTTGCAATAATTGTGGCATCTTCACCAAGCAAGGCTCCTTGTTATGCACAGAGAAAATCCACCCTTGATAACATTAAATTCCCCTTCACACCAGACACAATGTCCTCCTAAGTACTCTCAAAGGCACTCCACTAAAAATATATAAGTAGTAAAACATGTGACAGACTAGTTAGTAAAGGAAGTGCTTAAAACTAATGCTAAGCAAGTTCCTATTAACCCTACAGACATCAGCTGAGCTGTTCTCTGGGGTGTTGCAACCATAGCCAAGAGGCATTCAGATTTTTATCCAATGTAGTGCCCTCTCTGATGGGTCTTGTGGATTCCCCTGCCCGATGCCAAGCACAGCTGCAGTGAAGTCCAGGTTATACAAGGGCAGCCCTGCACACTTGTGTCATTCCTCCTGAAAGAGGAATGCTTAACAACTCAATGCAAGTTTGAGTTTTAAAAATTCCCCTCTACTTATACTATATCTGTGATACTCATCTTACACCACTGACTTCTGTTGTGTATTTGTAGCAAGAGGAATCAAGACTTGTGATTATTGCCCTGGAAATCAGGAATTGCTGATCCTGGTAGACAGAGTGAACATGAAGCATAAGCAAACACTAGGAGTCAAGGGGCTAGGACCAAGTCTGTGCTCTGCCACAGGTAAGCCACCTCTCCAAGTCCACAACAGCATTCAGGTTTCAAATGTTGTGGAGAGTAGTCAGGCACTCACGAGGATCTAAATTTGAACCTCTTAGGTTTTGCTTCCCCTCACTGAACAAGCTGGAGCATTACCAAGCCTCCCCAGACTTTTGAGAAGAAACTAGGAGACAGGGTGAGATGACACAGAACTCCATCAGCAGAGCAGCTGATAAGCTATTCAGCTATGAGGGACACAAGGGGATCCAAGGGACAAGAAGAACTAGACAAGTCAGTTTGCCCAAAGCTCGAGTAGTAAAACGGGCAATGCTCTTTGGGTTCTTTGTACTCTTTCTTTCCTGAAGGCATGAGGGACATCACACTCATGCTACCTAAAAACCACATCCTTCCTAAGCCAGGATTTTCAGCAAGCACAACTGCAATATGCCAAGCCGCTAGGACAGGTGCCTTTTCAGAAGACATTTTGCACACTCAAAGCAGTCAGAACAAAGCGTACAGCCCAAATAACTGAATATGCAAAAATGTACCTTAGGCAACTGGTGTTCAACCCTGCTCTGTTGCCCTTCATTTACTAAGGTGAACAATGAATTAAATTACACTTTGCCAAGACAAAAGAAAAAACTAAAAAAAGTTCATTGAATTGTGTCAGAACATCCCATTTGGAAAAGAGGCAAGTATTTTTGAATGGCAAAACCTAAATTTACCATTTGTTGAATCACAACTTTGAAGTAATATTTTTACCCTACATATAGGTAACTCAAAAAGTTACCAGCAATGAAACAGGAAGAGGTCTTCTCTTTCTGAAAATCCATATCAGACACAGCTGGAATTTTTAAGGAGAGTTTGAAATTAAATTCTACTAAAACATTTACTACTAAACAGACCACGATATATACAGATCCCTCAGTGATGTTGGTAGGGGCTACTCACAGCAGCAGATGTGTCAGGTAAGATTTGAAATGGGGGGAAAAAAGAAATATTTAACTGTTTTTATTATCATCAGATTATGCTGCTCTCCACATTTTAGGTCTTTCAAAGGTCAAAGCCTTCCTGGAGTGTGTCCCGTGCCCATCATGAGTGCATTGCACTTAGAATTAGGCTCCTCAGTATGGAGACCAAGGTCACAATTTAGATAATTAAGAAAATTGCCAAAACACCAGATAGAATTTTTGCCTTTTTGAAGGAAAGCAAGACAATCATGCTTGCCTTCAAGGGAAAGGCATGAATGTGCTCTGTAAGGCTTCTTGTGCTTATTAAGTCAGACTCAGCTTGTAAGACTTGGTTTCACTGTAGAAACTCCTGTCACTTGTAGTCTCTCCATTCAAACTGAAAAGCACTAAAAGGAAGATGATTTGCATCTTCATTTACTTCAAGCCTATAACTTAAGGATTAATATCTTTCATCCACCAACTCCACAGCTATTTCTCCTCTTGATTTTGTGTGCTTTTACCTAATACATTAAAAAACTGAGTTCATGCACGCTTTCACATCACAGTTACATAGGTCACCAGAGCAAACACAGCTGGGAATTTGCAGGACACACAGCCAATTACACAAGATCCTAGTCTGGAGATTTAATGCACTCACATCGCAGGTCCCCTAAGCTGCTCAAAATGCAGTGTACACTACCTTGCACCACAGCACATGTAGAGCAAGAGGGTATCCACACAGTATTGAGTAGCTCATCCACTGCAGTTCAACCCCAGCTTAAACCCACTAGACCCCTCACGCCGCTGGTTCCACCTGTCACTGTGAAGCAATATTGTTTACTCTTGTAAAGTAAAATCTTAAATTTCTAGTTGCAATTTATGTCTTCAGCTCCATTGTGACAAGTTATAAGGTTAGCTGGCAACCATTAGCTCCACAAGAATTGCCAAACTGAGTAGAAAGGGGTTGCCAAGTAACATTCTTTCTATTTGCTGGGAAAAATTATTAAGTAAACAAATATATCCCAATTTAATTTTTAAATAGTCATTCTTAAGGGATGAACTGACAGATAATTACGGCTTGGCACACTTCTGTTATTTTACTTTTCTCCCACTCAACACTGGAAAGACTAAAGCTTTTCTTAGTGAGCATATTCATAGATTATTGGAGGCAAGAATAGGACATTATGATCTCTGGTGAGATTTCCTGGCTAGCACCAGCCATGGGCTTCCCCTTGCTGACCCAGCACAACCCTAGGAAGCCTTTGAGCAAGGTCTGGTCCAGATAACTTTTGAAGACTCCTTCCGCCCTGAATTATTTTATGAGTGTATGAGTTTATAGCCTTTGTCACAATAACAGGTTGACGTCAATCACACATTCTGGCAAGACAGTGAAACCTGATATTAAGGCTGGGAGCAAGTTTCATCTGTACTGCCAGTTTTCAAGAGCAATTATCTCATTGAGAGCAAAATCACCAACCTTTAATTAGTTTAATTACGTCGTTCTGCAGCTTCTGCCAACACCAAGGACATCACAACCAGCACTAGGCTGGATTTAAATGGATTTAACATCCACAGGTGAGACATGGCAGGAGGGCTCAGCACAGCTTACAGCAGCAGACAATGCTGTTGGCTACTCCAGTACTTTGGCTTTATGGTTTGGGGTCTGAAAGCTTCTTGCCCGTGTGACAATTTTTATCACCTAGGCAGCTTAGGCAAGATGAATTTTGCTCTGCAGTCCTCAGGAGCCATCTCATTTATGTAACTGGATAGGCAAAACCTCAAGTCACCCAGATTCTTGAGAAGTAAGACAGAAAGAGCTGATAGAGCATCACCCACTAGAAAAAGACCACCAGGATGAGTAGGGATGGTCCAAACTGCATCATTAGTTTCATCCCTAATGAGGTAGCACTCATTGCTATAATGACAAAGCCTTATAGTACAGCTGACACGGACCAGGCACTGCCAACCCTCAAAGAAATGAGAGAGAAAGACAGAGAACTGAGGAAAATACAGTTAGATGTAGAGAAAGATGAAAGCAATAAGGATTTTCACATTGTGAGAATTCATACAGACCTTTAAGGAGTATAATAAAGCCCAGCAAGAAGTGCAGCACATGCTAGTGACTAACAACACAGAAATTCAGTCTCTTGATCCACTCACATGGGATGGGTGTGTTCCCTCTACCCTTGTTCTTATTCTTCTTTCTCTTCTTCCTCCCTCCCTCCCTCCCTCAGCACAGTTTCTCCTCCAGCCACCTGGGGAGGGAATTTGCTGTCTTTATAAAGACAGATCTCCTGACCAGGTGCAGGGAGGGCTCCTTGTCTCTGCAGTAGTTTGACCCCATAATGAAACAATCTGGGAAATTAAAACTTACATACACACCTATTGGGTTGTTTGCAAGTTCCAGAAATATTTTCCCAGCTTTGGTGGAAAGGGCACTTACAGTACTAGTTTTCTACCAAGATGTCTGTAAAAAAAAAGTCAATTATGTAGGTTAAGAAGTGTCATTTCTCATTAAGGGCCATCGTTTTCTTCCCCAACATTTACTAATAAGAGGCCTCCTTGCCTTCAACCCACCTGGCACTTTGCTGAAGGTGATATGCAAAACAGCTGAGATAGAACTCCAGGGGCTAAACTTGGAGTCTTTGGAAGTTCAGCACTCTGCCAGGATGAGGTTTGGGGTTTAGTGTCTTGTACTCCTGACTTCCAAAATGGCCTGATAATTTTTCACTAAATGGCTCATCCTGGCTTCAGTTATAAATCTCTACAGGAAGAATAAAGTTAAAAATTGTCTCATGCTTAGTGATACACCCTAAACAGACATTACAGACAACACAAATACTGCCACAACGAATCTCTATATTTAGGTCAATTATTAACTAAATGATGTACATGATTTAGTACTTACTGTTTTTCTAGTGCTTAATGGGTGCTACATAAATTTTCAGGGTTTTTTTATTTATGCATTTCATATTTATTATCTTTTTCTACCTGAACTCACCTCCACACATATTCACATATTCATTCAGCTGGGATAGGCAGCAACCAGTTAGGGCTTTACCAGGAGTCTGATGGTTTGGAGTTTCATGAGTTCCACAATGCTGTAATGTCATGAGGATTTAATTTTAAAAGCAAGTTTTAAAAGGTGCCTGGTGGCCTAGCCCACCAGCCAATGGACCCTTTCCCTCCCACAGGGCCTTGGGCTAGTACTTCACAGCCACCAAGCCCTGATGAACAAGCACATCTCTTTGGCCCAGATTCTTAGTTTGGGCTCATGGTCCTGCTCTTTGCATTACTGGGGTGTGGAGGCTTTGCACTTACCTGTATTTTTTTTAGGATTTCCTCACCAAGAGAGACATGGCCTGTGGATGTGATAACCTGAAAGGTCACAGATTAGTACCACTTGGAGACATTCAGGAGAAAGGAAAAAAATGTTTCATTGTTTTAAAGTGGGAGTCTCCAAGAATCCAAAGGCTCATTTTCTCAATTGCTTTGCTTGTGTAGCTGGGCAGCATGTCACCACAACATTCACCACAATTAAATGGAAAACTCAACTGTTCAACAGAGAACCGAAAAGTGGAAAATAAAACCAACACAAGACTGAGTACAAAATTGCTCTCACACAAAACAACAGGACTCTCTTTGCAATGCAGACATGGTCTAGTGTGCACATTGGGCAAGATCATGTTGGTCTCCCTTTCTGTTGTAGTGGCTGTGGTGTTTGAATTCCCCTTGGCAGATGGGCTGGTGACCATTTCTTTAGCTGGGATTCAGCTCCACTTCAGACATGGATAGACAAAACAGGACTGAAATATTCCAGTCCTGTTCCTACTGCTGCAGTAACACAGGTAGGCTTCACTTCGCTTGTGCCCTCTCTTCATCACAGTCTTTCAGATCAAGTCAGACAGTTATCCACCAAGTATGACATATTTTGGGACACATCATGAAACAGAATGACTCCTCTGTCATGACTTCACATGAACAAGGATATGATGGCACCAGCTGTTGGCTTAGCCTCCTCCCCAACAATTCTGGAATAGTATGTGCAGTTAGTTATTTGGGGAAAGACAGAGAAGATAGGAGTAAAGAAACAGCACTCAAACAATTAACATATCTTCTGATGTTAATTTTAACTACACAGCAGTGAACAAAATTTTCTGATGACAAACCAGAAATCAATAGCAAATAACCTATTTTAAATATGAAGAACCACTAGTACTTAAAAACATGTCTAAAGATAAGATTCTGGGTGACAATTCCACCATTCACTTTCAGTCACCACTTAAGACTAGTATCATGAAATACCCTGTACGATCCATGGAGAGACACAGTGTCCTCCAGAAACTAATAAGAGGAACAGCCTAACCAGGCGGCTCAGGATCCCTTTATCCAGACACCAAAGGCAAATGGCAGAAGCTGGTATTGCAAAACACCTCCCCGCTTTCATTCCAAAATTTGTGGCTTCACTCTGTTTAAAAAAATGATAGAGTGTGGTATACTCCTAAGCAGTCTGTTCATGGTCTGCATTTCTGAGCAAGGTGTTCAAGAGGTGAACAAGCATTTAAACCAGCAACATGGCTGCAGGCATATCTCGCTGGGAATAGCCACTTCTCTTCTGTGAACATAGAATCATAGGATCATAGAATCATAGAACAACCAGGTTGGAAGAGATCCACTGGATCATTGAGTCCAACCATTCCTATCAAACACTAAACCATGCCTTGCAGCACCTTGTCCACCCATGCCTTAAACACCAGGCGAGTCAATCACTTCCCTGGGCAGGCTGTTCCAGTGCCCAATGACCCTTTCTGTGAAATTTTTTTTCCTAATGTCTAGCCTGAAACTCGCCTGGCAGAGCTTGAGGCCATTCCCTCTTGTCCTGTCCCCTGGCACTTGGGAGAAGAGCTCAGCACCGTCCTCTCTATAACCTCCTTTCAGGTAGTTGTAGAGAGCAATGAGGTCTCCCCTCAGCCTCCTCTTCTTCAGGCTAAACAACCCCAGCTCTCTCAGGCATTCCTCATAAGGCCTGTTCTCCAGCCCCTTTACCAGCTTTGTTGCTCTTCTCTGGACTTGCTCCAGAGCCTCAACATCCTTCTTGTGGTGAGGGGCCCAGAACTGAACACAGGATTCAAGGAGCAGTCTCACTAGTGCCAAGTACAGAGGGAGAATAACCTCCCTGGACCTGCTGGCCACGCCATTTCTGATACAGGCCAGGATGCCATTGGCCTTCTTGGCCACCTGGGCACACTGCTGGCTCATGTTCAGTCACTGTCAACCAACACTCCCAGGTCCTTCTCCTCCAAGCAGCTTTCCAGCCAGACATCCCCTAGTCTGTAGCTGCGTAAGGTTGTTGTGCCCCAAGTGCAGGACCTGGCATTTGGCCTCATTAAACATGGCAGGGATGATGCAAAGCCATCAGCACGGACTGGCAGAGCCAGAAGGGAGCCAAAGCTTTTGAAAAAGCAAAGCAGAATGCCTTTCTTTTCTTGTCCGACTAATTACTTCAACAATCACCAAATTTATACCCACATTGTCACTTGGACTGTTTCTCTCAGGCCACACATGTGACAGTAAACAACTATGGCTGCTCAAAAAACAAAGTTGTGGCCACATAGGCACCACTGTGAAATGAGGTAAATCTACTGGAAATGGGAAACCGTGGGCGGTTCTGGAATAATTTTGTTCAGGACAATGTTCTTTGTCCTTGAGACAGCTGTGCTGAAGCACGCACTTGGCTTAAAAATTGTGGCCTCCATGGTTTTGTGCTGAGCTTTCCTATCCCGGGCTGCTCCAGCCACGCAGACTCAGCCACATTTTTCTTCCTGCAAAGTCATGTTGTCATTTTTCATTCCACTTTTCCTTGATTTTACTACCACAGGTTGAATTAGTAGGTGATGCCACAGAGACCTTAGTTCCCAAAGTGGTACCAACCATCCAGAAACCCTTTCTTCTGAGAGATGCTAAGCTTTGAAAACACATTTATGAAGAAAGTCCTCCTACTGTTGCATTTACTCAAGTCTATCTAACCCAACTACTATTTCTGGCATTCCTCCTCTCTCAAGTGTAGTCTTAACTTCACCATTTAACAAAATTTTCAGCTTAGAAAATGATTCATCAGTCACTAATTAGTCTTGGTTAAATTTGGATTCCTGCTAATAAATATTTTTCCTACTCTGTCATATTTGCTTATGACTTAATATCAGTGAAATCAGAACTGAGGCTTTTCTAGGCTGCAAAATGGATAGCAGCACTGTTTGCAACAGCCAAAAATAAAAGATTTTAAGGTTAAAATGATACATAGCAAACGTAAGAAAAAGTCTATGTATTTTCATAATGAGTGGCACTATTAGCATATGAGGAATCTTCAGATGGAAAACAACAAATGAGGATCCTTTGCGTCCACATCCACAGCAGGAAGCAGGCAGATGCTGATTTGCAAGTCCCAGCATAAGGACATAGGCAATCTCGTACTCCAAGATCACTTGTCATAAAGTGTGTCCAGGGTGGTAACATACTATATTTTACTCTTTCATTTTGTTCCATTTAACATGATATGTTCTTCCAGCTTTCTCTTTGTTGTTCTTGCTCAACAAGCTCCAATTTTTTATTTCTTGTTCTGTTTTACCAGAATAGCATAATACTGAGTGTAGAGCCTGATTCGCATCACTGCTCTCTAAGAAATGGGAAGAAAGACATTTTTGTGTGTGTGAGATGAACCAAGACAGGTACCACAGCCTACTGTGCTCTCCTAGGCAGGCTCATAGCACCTGGCACTTTAGTTTCCTCCTGAAATGTGAGAGCCTGGTACACCCCGAAACCCAGTGGCTTCTCTGCCTCCCTGGGCCACACATCTTTGTGGAGCAGAGAAGGCTACATTTGTCTGAAACTGCAATGTCACCAGAACAAGCAGACGTTCCTGTCATACAGTACAAAAAATAAATTAAACTATTGCAGTGTCAAATCTTTTCTACCCAGGTAAGCCTGGAAGCGTTTAGCTTCTTTACAGGAAGAGTATGAGGGATGGTATTTCTCTGCCTGCTCCACAGTTATGACTAATCCATGTAACTGAAAGACTGCATTGTTTTATAAATTGGAAAATTAATTTTAAAATGTTTGTTTGCTGTTGAGGTTTTACATTAGATTAGGCCAATGCTTTGGCTAAGCATCTCCAGTCTTAGGTCTTGGCTCTCCTCATTTGTGAAAAGCTCTTTTCAGCTCCTGTCCAGTCTTAACTACAGCTGCCACTGATTTCTGGATATGTTCTTTAGGAGATCTTTTATTTACAAGCTTCTCTTGTCTAATTCCCATAGAAATTAAATTGTGCAGCATTACCCCTTTCTCTGTCTCTGAACCCCTTTTATGAGGCAATTTCTTCTTTATTGCATTTATGAACATTTGCCAGCACATGCGTCAGGTTTCCAGGAGAACAGGGATAATTTTGCATGCAGCTCAATGGTAACTATCCATGCATGTGATGTTCACATTGCACCCCGTGCCTTGGGGGGCTCAGGGCAGGATTCACCTTTCTCCTCCTGAAGAGCTGCAGGGAAGGTCCCTGCAGCTGGTGCAGCCCACACAGCCACCAAACACTTGGTACTAGTGGTCTCACACACTCAGTATCCTCCAGTCAGCTCTGGAGAGTCTAGATGCCAGCCTTGGACCCACAAGTGCCTTCCAACAACCTGCCATCACAACACAACCCACACAGCTCCTCTACTGCTGCCTATAAATGGACTTGAACCTGCACTGAAGCAGCTGTAAAGCATGATAATTCCTAACCTCCTTCATACTGGGGTTATGACAGATGATTTTTTACCTCTGGTGAAACTGCAAGCTGAAAGACACTAGGGTAGAAAGACCCTTTCCTCTTCTCAGGGGTGCCCAAGAGACCAGTAAGGGAAAAGTAATCAGTGCTTATCTACCTTACTGCAGGAACATCGTCTGAACTAATATACATAGATGTACATGCTACATTTTCTAGTTCTGTGATTCAAATACTTCTTCTGCAAAAGAAAGGAACCAAAATTGCTCAAAGTCAAATGGATTTTAGGAGAAGCTGCTCACTTTCAAGATTTCAAAGTCTGCAGTTTGAAATCTGGATTAAGGGGCCCCCTACACATAGGACATTCATTCCCTCACCTTTGCCTTAATGTGAAATTTGGCTACTGTAGGATTCCATTTGCAGACTCAGCTCCATCTCCTCCAACTGGAAAATGACACTGAACACCTACCAGTCTCCCAAACATGTATATTGTTAGATCTATGGCTTAACCCTTAGAAGATTAGTGTTCCCAGCCAAAACGTTGTGAATGCTCCACATCCAAATCTTACTGCCCCTACTCCAGCATGCATCCAACACCTGATAAATGGTACAGAGCATTGCATCCAGGAATGACTTTCTGCTCGTCTCTGATGTAACCGAGGACCAGGCTCTGAAACACCTGTGTCCTCTGAGCACTGCAAGACCAAAGCAAGTTTTCATCTAACACAGCTTGAGCTCTCACTGAAGTGTATTATGCCCACTGTCACGGTTTCTGTAAGAACTAGGCATTTCTCCTCATGCCGTGACCTGGATTAAATACAAACTAGTCACTGCATTGTGCTGCAGAGAAGTGAAGTCAGTCCAGACACAAAGAAAACACCGCAGGATATTTGGCGATGGCTGATGTTCTGTCACTAGCACTTTGCAAACTTTGGTCCCACTGATTTTGAGAGCGTGCCCAGCACCTCACAGCTGTATGCAAAGGAGGAGCTACCGCCAAGGCTCTCCTGTGCCCATCCACACCAAGCAAAGCAGAAACAAAATCCATGCTTCTTATAAACAGGTTTATTTGCATTTTGACTGGAGCACAGATTCTAGATACAGATTTCTTCTGCACAACAGTACAAGAGCCAGTGCAAAATATGCTTTTTTTCTTTTTAATTCATGTACAAAAAAACCCCAAAAACCAACAAACAAAAAGACAGAGTGTGGCAGTATTTACTCACAACTGGTATGCCTCAGCCTCCAATCAACCCACCTCTACTTGCCCTCACCTGTAATGCTGACTTTGTGGTCAGCCTGTCTCAAACGGCTGCATTGTCAGTGAAGAGAGGTAACTCCCTTAGCCCTTTGAAAGATAAATACTCACCCCAAGCAAACTGGGACAACAGCAGGCTACTTAAAAAAAGTTGGACACACCAGCTGCTTACCAATGCATTTCCCCCTAGGGAGCAGAAGAATATTGAAGGAATGGCAAAAAATAAAAGGTACAAATTGGAAATGCACAAAAAATAGGCACCAGCTTAACCCATTTTTTTTTTAAACAGAGGCAAGAATATTAAGATACACCTCCAGTCTGCCTTCTCATAGTCACCCATAGATTACACAGATGACCAAGGCCAAAGGAACACCTCCCACTTAGAGTACCCAGTGCTGTCAAGCAGACTATAATCTTAAGAAAATATTTCTAATAGTAGCATAAAGTTAAACCATTTCACAACTGGAGGATAAAGAAAAGCTACAGCCTGATTACAAGTATTTCTTTGAGGCCAGTCAAAAACAAAAAACAGAAATGAAAATAACCACTGTCCCAGTCATCAACCAGATGATTGTTAGAATTACAGCCAATGCTTAAGCAATACAACATTGAGCTAGGGAGGTCATCATATGGTTGTTCTGCTTAGGAAGTAACTCTTACTAGTTTACAAAGCATTGGACAATCTATTTTGCTTTTACTCTAGCTAATTTTCAGAAGCTGCAATATAGAACCGCTGTGTTACTGCAGGAATATGCTTGCCTGCATTCACCAAGGCCTGGAATTTATATAGCAGAAAGTCAGCAAATTTACATCTCTCCAGGTGTGCCATGTCCAAATCACCTAGAGTCATTAGTATGGACTTTTACATTTCTACCCAAGGAATGGCTGGGTTTCAAAGCTTAATCTTCCAGAGCCTTTTACATTGAACTGCAGTTAAACAAAGCAGAGTACCAGTAAAAGCTAAAGAACAAAAGTACTCAGCACATATGTTTTGATACAGTACGGATTGTATGTGTGTATATATATATGCATAAATATGTATATTACATTATATGAAGAATGCCATTCAGGACTTCTCAACTGCAAAAATTGTTTTATCACCTGCAAGTCTTGAAACTTCAGCCCATTAAATTTCACACTAAGACAATAAGAACTCCAGTATTTTCCAGACTGAATTATTATTTCTATTTTAGCCAATTAACCAAGCAGGGCCAGTTGAAAGAACAGGAGCTTTAACACCAGTTCTGCCAGGCATCTCAGGCAGATTGCACAAATTTCTGTCACTAGATTATTTGCCCCTGCCCTGCATTTCTGTGAGTTTTCAGACCATCAGCAGTGTCATACTAACTAATCTCTATCAATTTACTCAGTTGCCAGAGAAACTTCTGCAATTTCTGAAATAAGTTCAAACAGCCAGAACAGTTCTAATTAAAACTTAGCAGTGCTGACTGGAGTCATATTGATTTAAATTGTATGATAGTTCTGCTTTTTCATCCCTAGCAAGCCCACTTCTACAAGTAGTGGCTGTTAATATAAAAAGAGCCTAAAAACTGGGCAGTTTGGGATACCATACTATTAATTGTAATCCTAAACTCCAGATCTTTTAACGGTCTGCTGTACAAATTTCACATATAGAGCTGAAAAAAGACTCATTTAATTCTCTTCAAGCAGGAGGTTTCATTTGCTACTTTTAAAAAAGGAAATAGGAGCAACAACAGCAACAACAAGAAAAAAGGCAAGAATAAATGCAACAGGCACTTAAAAGTAAAAGCAAAACCCTTCTGGATATTTATATGAGGAAGAGATACTCATCTCCTCTGCCTGTAGCCTATCTAGATTTTAGACATTCAGCCAATGATTAGTGCTTCCTCCAGGCCTGAGGAGACAAAAACTTCCTTCTGGAGGCTCTCATAATCTCAAATAGGGCAAATTAGTTTCTCCAGGGATGCCAGACACACTGTAACCACAGGGAGAGTTTAAGCAGTTCACTAGATTACCTGCCACTTACACAAGTGAGACAAGTCTCTCTCTCTCTCTCACTCTTCACATATGCCACCAAAATAAATCCTGACATCTTTGCTTTGTTCCTGCATGGACAAACTCAAAAACTTCAACAGGGCAAGGGTTCATTTTTGTTGTTTTGGAAGGCAGAGAGGAAGGTTGGTCATTCTCACATCAATGTTGCTCTGAGCACTTAGCCATTCACAATCACTCATGGTTGGTTTGCCCACATACAACCACCCACTGGTTACACACCATCAGAAAAAGGACAACAGTGCAATACATTCTCCTAACACCCAGAGATGCATCACAGTCTACATCTTCCTTCAGGGGTGCAGTGGAGGGGAAGGTGCTGATCTTTCTGTGGTAACCAGTGATAGGACACAAGGAAATCAAATGAAGACGTGTCAGGGCAAGATCAGACTGGATATTAGGAAAAGATTCTTCATGAAAAGAAGGTGGCTGGTCACTGGGAAAGTCTCCCCAGGGATGTAGTCACAACACCAAGCCTGTCAAAATTCAAGGAATGTCTGAATGACACTCTTAGTCATCTGGTTTATTTTTAGGTAGCCTTGCAAGTAGAAAGGATTCAAACTCAACAATCCATATGGATCCCTTCCAAACCAAACCATTCTACGATTCTAACTTGAAGCAACTTGATACTCTACTAGACACCAAACTAGCTGTGCTGCATCTTCATGAGTGTGTATATTAATAAGCACAGTCCTCAAAGGTTCTGCCTGGATTACAGAGGTTCAACAAGGGTTAGAATGAGTCTGTCAGGAAAGCGCAGACCTTACATATACATTGAAATTCAACAGCTTGACAAACAGGCTAACATAGATACAACAGTAGAACCCACCTAGTAGGACAGTATTTATTATATATCTGATTGTCTACTCTGGTCTACCTCCTTACAGCATGGAAAGGAGAACAAGATATATTGCCGAATTCACCCTCATATCAGTATAAAATTTATTTAAAAAATTTAAATATAACAAGGCCCTAACAGAGAGTTATTCTTATTTAAAATTAATCAAGCAAATGCTATTGAAACACTCCAAGGAGTTATGTAAATTATTCCTTATGGGTAGGATTTGTTTTTTAAGATGATCAAGTAATTTTTTTTTAATTGAGTACACAGTCAGAATCAAAGAATGGTTTGGGTTGGAAGGGACCTTACAGATCATCTGATTCCATGGGAAGGAAACGCCATGTCCCAAAGCCTGGGCATCCTTTTTGGAGAAACACTACAATTCATGGAGCATCTAGGACAGCCTGTTGAGCAAGATCACGGCTAAGGAGGCAATGTTACTCAATTAGCTGAGTTGGCTGGAGGTTTTCCCATTGTAACATGATTTTCTATTCTAGTATTATTTTTGGTGAAAAAAGAAGATCAGTGGGGATGGGTGGAGATTTTGCGCAAAACTTGATGCTTTTAATGAAAAAAATGTTGATTTTTCTCAGTATTTCACTGTTTTTTTCTGTTGGGAAAACTTGAAACACATTGGTTTTGTCCGAAACATATCGGTCTGTGTCTCTTCAAATTCCTCCAGTACCAGCTGGGAGCTGTAATTCAAGGGCTCCATGTCCCCCTCTTTCCCAAAAGGTTGGGCTCCTGGGCACCCCTCCAGCCTTTATGACGCATTCCCTCTTTGATTAACCCTCAGTAAGAGCATCATGGGATCTGTAACTCAGCCAACGGACTCAGCCCCAAGGAAGACAAAGCACACAAGGCACTTGAATGGTAATTTCTGAGGTCTGCAACAGTAGCTCAAACTGATGCTGCTTTAAGGGCCAAATGGATTTAATTAAATGTTTCCATTTGAAAAGGCTAGAATGTTTTATTCAGCGTTTTCCAGCTGACAGACTCTCATTTTTTTGAAAAATACCCATTCCAGGAAAATTTCTGTATTTCAGCTTTCCATCTCAAGTCAGGGGGAAATTAAATCAGAATTTGATGCTATATGGACATTCTGTTTGGGAAACAGCCTTATTAATTAACTGTCAAAAGTGAAATAACTCCATCCATACAAGAAGGGCGTGATCCAGTTTGCCTTTGTCATCTACAGAGGCCACTTTTTCAGCTTAGTGGAGCCTGAATGGCATCGCAAAGACCAAGGGAGGGTGGAGTCGATCATAGTTGCAGATATTGGAAACAGGCGTCAAGAGTTAAATAGCAAGAATATAAGAAGCAGTAACTAAGATGATCTGTTACCTGAACTCAATCAATACTCAGTTTTACTTACTTTAGTAACAAGAGGAAAAATCATTAAGATTATAAAAGCTAATTCCCAGTTACAGTAAAGATAGTTAATCAATGCTTTGTAGACTAGAATAAATCCATAGTATGAATTTGTCATGAGCTCTATAACTTTCAATGTTCAAAACATTTCCTCAGAAAACATTCATTTACTCCATTCAAGGAGACTAATCTAAAGCTAAACATATAATACGGTACTTAACTGCTTGCCTCGGGTTTTCTGTCCTCCTTCAAGCCTTACAAAATTGTTTTATTGAATTGGTATTACAGAAG
This sequence comes from Coccyzus lansbergi, assembly GCA_033558105.1. NCBI lineage: Eukaryota > Metazoa > Chordata > Aves > Cuculiformes > Coccyzidae > Coccyzus > Coccyzus lansbergi. The sequence goes on along the minus strand of JAUMJK010000801.1, from coordinate 335,995 downwards.
CTCTGGCAGGACAGACTGAGGTCTCTAGACTTTGAGCACATCTATGGGTAAAAAGCAGCTAAGTACGGGCTTCCAGGGCTGACACTCTGGGTGAGGACTGGGCACCAAATCCATCCTCTGCCTTGCCCGATCTGCTTCTAGATTTAGCCCCAAGCCTTTCACCTTAAAGAGTAGAAGAGCCCCAGGAAGGCTACATCCATTAGCAACAGGGTGCATGTTGAAAGGAAGGGAGCACTCAGAACAGTAAATAAATCAATTCACCCAACCATGAGGGGTCTAGAGAACAGGTTTTTGTTTATCTTTCATTTCCCTTTAGTACAAGGCAGATGTTTCTAAGTAATAAGTAGAAACCTTGACAGTTTTTAAGACTGAAGAGGAAGGGAGTGAGGAAGAAACATGGACAAGCTTTGAGGATGTTCTCAGCTCCAGCTTCAAAAAGCCCAAAAATAAAACCACACACCACCAAAAATGTATATCTGTAAAAGTAAGTTTTTCCTTAAGCTGTTTGGTTATTCTTAGTTCATAGGACCATTTTATCCAGAAGGTTCTTCATGTTTCCAGTCTAGGTTGTAGCAATCTCAGTGAGGCACTAAAGTTTAGGCTGTTAAAGTCTTTCGGTGCAGCACGGTCATTTTAAAATGATGTGGTAGCCATCATTGCTTTCAGCTGTAACAAAGAAATGCAAATCATTTTTTCAATGCTTTTAGAAAACAGCACAGATACAGTACTCTTCTTAGATAGTTTTCAATAGTTTGTACTCTTGTTCCACAATCCATTCATAAAAATCAATGTTGAACATCTACGTCAAAGTATTTATATAAAAAAATACAACATGCTAACTGTCACCATTTATCATTTTACTCTAAGGATTTTTGCTCATTTATGTCAGTGTTATCAACGGATTTATGAAAGTTTTATAACAGTGTAACTGGGAGAGAAGCATAGATCAATCACCATCAGTGTAAGTTGATGCAACACCTTGATTTACACTAGATTAGATTACTTTTTTTTTTCCAAGATAACAGCACCAAGTTTGTGATAACGTTCAGTGCAAATGAAAAGATAAATTACCTTTAGAACTACATGTAATAGCGGCAGCAATACCTACCTTTTAATGTGCTGATTACAAAACAAGATTCATCTTGGAAGTTTTGGACCATCTGAAGGGCAGAAGGAAAAAAGCCAACACAAAATATTTTTAGCAATTTAATTCAAGATTCTTTCAGTGCCAGTATAGAGTCTTGAGAATAGTTATCAAACAGCATGTGGTATCTAGCCCTACACAGTCCTGAACAACCCTACCCATAAGATTACTGAAATACAGGACTGATTAATTAATATCCTCACAGCTGCTAATGCACTTAAGAGAAGCTTATACTTAAGTGCTTACCTGGAACCAATCTGGCTTGTTCAGCATTTTACCACCTTTTTTGCACATTTGATTGTGCAAGTTCTTAAACCACTCCAGTTAGTCTACTAAACATCATGCACTTAATTGCCTTCAATGAAGCTATACTAGTTTAGACTGGATGAACACAGTCCCTCTTCTAAAATCTAGCAAAGGTAAACCACACATTCAGCAGAATTGAGAAGCTTTGTTGAGCTTATATGAACATCTGGTTAATAGCTAGAGGTGATCAGCCCTGAGAAATGGACTCCTTGCTGAATAAAGGCATATTGCTACCGTAAAGGTAGTTCAGCAGTGCCCACCTGGTTATTCTGACCAGACATTAGTATAGACACTGCACTTGCAGGAATAATGTACAATTTTGTCAAGGCACAGGAATCTTAATGCTATGAGAGGCAAGGCAGATCATGGGAAGCAAGATCCGTATCTACAGCTATTTGAGTTATTCATGAGAAACAACTAGATTTTCAGAACACAGGTCCCAGTGAGGCCCTGAACTAAAGAGGTGAGTTAAGAAATTCAGCTGAATTCAGATCCAATCTGAAACGTTCACTTTAGCTTCATCGTCAATGCTTCCTCCCATCTTAGAATAGCTGTGCAAGACAGAGGAGATGAGTTACCTTCAAGAGGTGTCTCATACAGTTGGAGCAGTTGCTCAACACTTAACTTCAGAGGAAGGGTGACCAGAATTTTTCTGATCAGCCTTCTCCTAGCTGTTGAATATCATCCAAGCAGAGCACTTTCAAGCTGTAAGTTCTCACACCAAATACCCTTTTCATCTTAGACTAATCACTCTATTCTCTTCTGGTTTTAACATCCACCCCCTGCTCTCATAAATCAAACTTCACTGGCCAGTCTGTGTGTCTGTGCCTAATGATGCATGAAGTACATTCATAGAGTGCCTCATTCTTGCCACTATAGTACTAGAACAAGAAAAAAATTATGAAAAAAAAGAAGCAATAGACTTTGTTAATAATTTACTTAAATAAATACTTAAAGCCATATATACCCAAGCTGGCTCAGGCAATTCTCCTACCAAGAGTTGCCTCCAAGCATTTTACATCCATAAAGCATTGAGGTTTCAGATTTAATCAAGATGAAATAACAAGGCAACCTTAGGAATATGCATTAGAGCCTTCAATTTAGGCTCCAGTTGAGACCTATGCTCTGCTTCATTTGTTTTAACAATGTTTCTTATAAATAAAGCTCCATAAGTGATTCTGGTGCATGAATAAGTAATTTGGGTGGGGGAGGGAGGGAAGGGAAAGAGGAAGAAGGGCAATTCACTATTAACCTGCAAGTTAATGGAATGGACTAAATCAAACCATCAGGTAATGGGACAAAAACAGCTAACAGTGGTCCATGAAATTATACTGTACGATCACACAGCATTGACTGAATCTGTGGCTATAATCACCAGCAAAGGTGTAAGACTAATTGTCTTAAAGATTTTCAAACTTTACTTCTAAAAGAAACTTTCCTCTCCAATTTTAAAGGTTCTTAATATAGGTCCTTACTTCAGAATTTATTTAAGCAGCCAACATGTAAAGGAAATGACCAATTTTGTCATGTTATGGTTTGTTTTCAAGAAAAAAAGAATAGCTTCTTTTACAAAGCAAAGACTTTAAAACCACACCAAAATCAGTGGTATGCACCAACGATTTGTTTAACTTCTTGATATTAGTAACCGTCCAAAGGTTCACTGAAGATTCATTCCATAATTTAAAAGGTCATTTTAACTTCAAGAAGCCAGACAAATATTGCTCTGACAGAGTTTGTATTAATCCCTTACCTCATTGCTCACTAATACATGGATCCCTGTGGGTCCCTGCCGATAGATTCGGTTTATCTGCTGTGGAGAAATGCTGTACAAGTTTGCAATCTTCTCCATTAATTCCAGCGTGGTCAATTCTTCCAAGAAGATTGCATGATATACTGCAACAAGTTGAAAGTCATTACAGAGTAATTATAAAATAGCAACTACAGATAACACAAAGGTGCTCAGTATCAACAACCAAATGGGTTTAAGATCAAGGTTCAAATCATGACAGTAGATGAACTTACTACCTTTATAGCTGTCCCCAAATATCCAACTTGATAATTTGTAGAAACATAGCCAGTATCTGGATGCAGTCAACAAATAAAGCACACTCACTTTTGCCCAGAGGCTAATGACAACGTGTACCATGGGATACTTAAAAAACCCTCTCATAAGGTTGTTAAGATTTTTTGATAACATGCTTTTACCAATTTTCACATTTTAAAGTAGATCCTATTAAACAGCATAACACATGTTATGATGCTACACAAAAGCAGTATTTTAGTAGATGTTATCCCACTTACCCCACAGACACAAACTAAAGACTACAACGTAGCAAGTTAACAGTAGATGAGAGTTTCATAGATGATGCTATTATTTTTAATATCCTATCCAAATGGTAGAAAAAACCAAGTAGAAAAGCTGTGCCTGGCTAATGCTATGTGCAAGAACTGAGGACAATCTTTATTCTCATTTGATCGTACATTATGTCATGAGGGATAATAGAGAGACGTGAGTCCCCAAAAGCTTTGAACTTCTAAGAAATAGAACCTCTTTTATGACACAGTGAACTTCCATTTCCCAGAATATTTTCAAACAAGCCACAGTTTAAAGCAAAGTGTGGATGGGAAGGCAGTTTTTAATGCTATGGTCCCTCCCAATAACTGAATAGAGACTTTAATGGGGCCTCTGCAGACAGCTTGTAAGTTGGATCTCTCTTCTAGGCAGACAATACCATTTGGAATCTATAGCCCTGAAACTAACTGAAGTATCATAACTGTGATAAACAGGACCTCTTTAAAATCATAGTACACCAAGTTGTTCCATGCAGGAGGTCAGGCAGAAAGAAGCATTCACACTAGATAAATGTTTAACAAAATCCATATATAAAAACTTACCACAAAGACTGCCATCTCCATTTTCTCTTTTTTGGTGGAGATGGGACCTGTTTTGCTCTGGTTCTTGACAGACATAAATTGTCATCTTGGGCCTTACATTTCTATGGATTATTAAAAAATTGTAGTGAGTTATTTAGCAGATGTAAAATTGTTCTAGTCCTCTAGCAAACACTGAGAGATGGATTCATTCAGGTTGTGCATAAAAAAAACCAACAAAGGGATAGTCTTGACACTGGTGATCAGATCTCTTAGGAGGTCTAGTAAGACCACCCCCCGGGAGGTCATGGTACAGTGCAGAGCATCTTAATTTCTTCAGGATCAGATAAGAATAAATACTTTTCAGCACTTCCCAAGCAACTCCCCATATCTTCCTTTACTGATTTGAAATCTGCCGAGGTGCAGAATTTGTTATTGCCATATAAGTAGGTTTAAGAGTCATTTGACACTCCAGGGTTTGATTGGTTCATTTGTGGTCTGTTAGCTGATGGAGATGCAACACAGGGTACTGCAGGCTGTCTCTCTCAGATGAAGTGGATGAAAGTTGTAAGCTGGTAGTAAACACCACATTATGGTGTTTTTTTAGCAACATTTCTGAGCTGTGCTTAGGTTTGAATGCTATTGTGAACTCCAGCCTCTAAGATCTCTCTGAAATGTTAGAAGGAAGTCTAAATGCTGCAGCTTCAGGAGTAACTTCTAATTAACACTGAAATTATCAAGGGATGCTGCCATAAGAAAAAAAACAGGAAGAAAGACATACAAACCTTCCTTTGATTGCATTAAAGAGCCGAATTCCATCAGCAGGCCCACAGATTTGAACAAAATCTTCTTTGGACATCTTCAGTAAGTCAGCACCTACGTATTTCAAATTGATTTTTTTTCAGAAGTTAAGCAAATCTTAGTTTCCAAATTGTGTGTATAGGCAGCAGGAAAGGGCAGGGAGAGAGAATCCACAAAGTTAAATCAGAGAAGGTGTAAATTCAGACATGTGCATGCTGCAAATGAATAATTGTGCAAAAGAGAGCTAGAAGCTGCCAAAAGAGCAGTGCTGCACTGGAAGATATTCTAGCCAACTCAGAGACACGATATTTAACACTGGCTATTAAAATGCCCCATTTTCTCTAACTGCCACTTTCTCCAGATGGTTTAATCATGTCGCAAGTCAGAGAGGCTCCTCAAGATTTCAACATCTTTAACAATTCACCCTTCCACCATCTTACAGCTACCATTAGGGAGAGTAGAGTGAAGACGGAGCTGCAGATGGAGCCAGACTCTTCTCAGTCGCACAAGGACAGGATGAAAGGCAGCAGATAGAAGATGGGAAACACTGATATAAGGAAAAACGTTTTTCACTATGACTGTAATCAAGTATTTTAAAAGGTTGCTTAGAGACATTGTGGAATTTCTGACCTTCGAGATACCCAAATGCAACTGCACAAGGCCCTCGACTCCCTTCAAGCAGGGGCATTGCACCGAATGAACTGAAGAAGTCCTTTCCTTCTGAACTTATTCTCTTCCATCTTAACTTATTCTAGATTTCTACAAACTGTTTTGGCAAATACTAACTAATCTAGAATGAAAGAACAAACACACTGGATCAGACCATCAACAGTGGTCAGCAGCAGATGCTATTGACACGAAGCATAAGCCGCACTTACAAAAGAGAATAAAGACAAAATAATTGGACTGTTTAAACTCACCCGAAAAACTTGAGAAGAGTCTACAGAATGGAGAGAACCTATTTCGATGAAGCCACTGCTGGGCATCTTGAATAGAAGCAGAAGGAAGGAGATGCTACATTGCAAAAAGAATAAGAAGGTCTTGAAATGAACTGTTCACCAGTGTCCTAAAAAAGAAAAGCACCACATTAACATGATCTCAAGTACTTACATCATTGCTGGGAGGCAGGAGCTCCACTTGGTGGGTTGGAGAACTGTTGCTAAAAGAAATTATATGAAGTTGGAAAAGAAAAAAAAACACATTATTTTAAATTTTACATTAAATTGTACATCCTCTTCCCCCTCCTCCATTTGACTCAACTGCCACATGTTTCATACCAACTTGGCTTTTTTTTCAATCACACTTAAAAAAAGGTGTCCAAAAACTGGACCAAGGAAAGGTAAAAAAGCACAAACCTAAAAAACTCTACTTGAGCCTTTGTTGGTCAGTTGAGGTCCCACTCAACACAGAGAAAACACTAACCTCATTCAAGCTTTTCCATACAGGTAACTCACTAATGTGATGCCATCTAAGCAAGGAACTTGTAACTTAGTGTGGCTGAACTGAAACATTTTATGAGTCTGAGACCCCCAATCTAAGTCTACTACATAATAATGATTCTTTAAGAAAATTTAATAAAAAATCTTGTAAGTCAAACCTGGTGTTATTTTAAACATAGTAAATCATGATTTAACTATATTAGACAAAACCATATTTCTCCTAAACCTTCCCAAAACATAGACAGGACCAACACATCAAGGAATTTCCCAGAGAGTTAACAATCTAACACTGGAAGAAAACGCTCAACAGATCTGTTTACTAACACCAATTTTTGAGTTGAGGCTGTTCATTGAATATTTGCAAAATGTCAATTAATTAATGAGTTACACAGGAAGGTGATAAGGCTGTAGAATCCTACAAGAGTAAAAGAAAAGCCTACACCAAATTCCAAGAGGGAAAATATGTTGCATAGAGGACTCAGAAGTACCAAGGGACCACGCTGTGTATTTCTGTCACCAGCTGTCATCTTTGGTATATCAGGACCACCAAAACCATTTCTTTATGATGGCTATATTAATCAATTAAACCTGCCTCAAGTTAATCCCTTATTCTGGAATGGTTTCTGAGAACCTAGGCTGAGTTTTTTTAAATCCCATTTGACTGGGAATTCAGCACCTCAAACTACCTCAAGACAGAAAGGAAGTAAGAAACATCAACTCTGAAGAAGTACTGATGGTTGAAAGCCTCTAACACTTGTCAGAAAATACTGGGAATTGCTGGTAGAGAGCATGGTGTGTTCTCTGAACCCCACAGAAGAGTAAGAGAGGAAATTGATGACCAGAATTGCCCTGGTGGGTCCACTGATGCTCACCTCCCAGCCATCCCATAAGCAGTGGACATACAAACAAGTATTCTGCATTACAGGGAATTCCTGGATGGAATGTCTTAAAAGGCTTTACGGGAAACATTCTCTTATTACTAGGAAAGGTGGTCTTTGGCCTCTTCTTCCAGGATATAAAATGCGTGGACACACAAAACATATACACACGAAGACTATCATATCAACAGGGAAGACAAAACATTTATTTGTTACATACCCATCTCCAAGGTTGAAGCTGTTTGGAGAACTGTTGTAGCTTGGAGATGGAGCATTGTTCATTTGATAAGGCACATCTGGCCAGGGAGAGCACTGTTGGAAGAAAGGCAGCAGGGATACTTTCGTAAGGATGGAAATAAAGGATTCGATTCTCCTCTCATACCACATTCATACTGTTGCCACGCCACTAACTTCAGCACATCACTCCTGCTGGGAGGAGAAGATGGGCCATGGATTTTCTATGTTGCTGTCCAAGTGGGTTGTCAGGGGGCCAAGATTGATTCCAGTTGTGCATTCCACATTTCTCCCATTTCACAAAGCCTGTCCCCAAATAACACTGGGCCAAAGTGTGCACAGCTGTAAGTCAGAACAACGCCAATAAGTCAACTCAGACTGAAGGCAGCAATGATACAGAAATACCTCTGGTCTCAATTATAAATTCCTAATTAAATCCAGGCAAGAGTGACAAATAGTCTCCAGTGGCATTGCTTCAGGTTTATACCAGTGAAAGAGCAGAATTCGAAGCAGCCTCTTAAAACCTCTGGCTATTAGTCAAAGAGTTTGAGTTATACATGGGTATTACATGGTGAAAATTTAAGATAGACAAACACAAAGCTGCTAAAAGCCTTCACGAGTATAGGTCAAACTCCATATTCCATTACAGTAGTGTAAAACCAGTGTAACCCAGCTAGAATTGGGGACTCTGTTCTGAACGTAAGCCACTGTAATCAGTAGAAGAAATCTAGCTCTGTGGAAACCCCTGCCATTAAGAGCTCAAGAAAATGCTCAGAAGTATTCTTGTTTGCAATGATAAAGAGCGCACAAGCGTAGCTTTGGAGTTTTATCATCTCCACAAGCACTAGCAAATATTTAACTCTTTGGCAACCCGCATTTCCCATGCAATATGTCAAAGTGCATCAGAGCTCACAGGGAGAGTTTGGGATCTGCCAACTCAGTAGAATTAGGTCTGTGTACACAAGAGCCTTGTTAACAACCACTACGCTGAATTAGAAAACACGCTGTTTGCTCCTGGCAATGTGAAGAAAATTGAGTGGGAGGGACTGGATCTCACAAACAGGAAGTTTATTTAAATTAGGAAAAATCCCCTCATTTTTAGAAGTCCAGTAAGCCACTTCAAAAACCAAGAACTAAATCAAATGACAAGATATCCCCATAGGGAGATGGAGCAGAACTTTAAAACCACAGTCCAGAGCTCTTGCTTAGGAATTCTACAGCCTGGGGTAATCTTAGTAATGGCAGGGAGGGGTAGAAACACATACATCTCTACACCAGATACATCAAATCATAAGACATTCAAGATAATCCTAGAATATAAGCCAGAATCTTTGAGATCTTGTATGTAATAGCAGCTTCATAAGCATATTCACAGAAAAACAGATTAATAATTTAATCAGCCTATTCATTTGTTCAAGTGCTCAACCTCCAACACAAGCTCTTTCCAGACAGTTCTGAAAAAAATACCTCACCCATCTAAGTGCCATGACAAGTGCCTGGGAGCACAGCAGAAGATAGAGAAAATGTTTCTTTAACCCCTGTTAAGGGTTGGTTTATACCCTGAAACAGAAGCAGTTCTGGCATCTTTTATTGACTTCAACAGCGAGAGATATTTTATAATTTCACTCTAAATTTCAATCATATCAGGGCAAACATGTCTCCACAAGACATTCCCCAGGGCTCAGTTAGACTGCTCTTTGTCTCAAATCTACCTCCCAACATGCTGAAGTAGTATGACATGCCTAAAACGCTTTACCTCTGTGAGGATAGTTGTCTCATAGGAAGGCTGATACTTCTCCTTCTCTTGGGTGGTCTTCTTCTCCATTTTTTCCCTGTCAGTTTTCTGTTTTCTGTCTGCTCCTTTAGGCTATAAACACAAGCACAAGCTTTCCCTTATGCAAAGCATTACATGTTTGGAAGGCCAAAAGATTTTTTTTTCTAGTCTGTTCACAAAAGTCCCCTTAAGATTTAAGGGGAATCTACATATGAAACATGAACAAATTTGCATTTTCTAAATGAAAAAAGAAATAGGTACTGTTTCTGTAGCATCTCTCATGAATGCCTATTGCAATTCCAAAATAGGCAGACCACAGTCTTGAGATTCAATACCAACTATTTCAGACCGTAAAGCCCATGAGTTATGCACCTCAACTGGTATTTGTACTATCTCTCCAGAAGCAGAAAAGACACTGCTCACAGGAGCAATATACTGGAGCAGCAGATCCTTTGTAAAAAGAGGCCTATGAAAAACTTGTTGTTTAGTGGCCACAGGTCAGCTATACCTAGTTTAGGAGCAAAATGAACTGGCATAGATCTTGGTGCTGCACCTGAGTCATTTGAATTTATGTAGAATTGCTTTCTAGCTCAATGTTTATGTCACTATGTGTGCAAGAGCTCTGCTTAAGATCTGTTAGAAGTCTGTTCTTTTTCTCCATTACTTGCATCACTCCTGCACCACTTAAAAATTGTGCATGTTCTGGTATCGATCTAGTTAATGACGAAGACAAAACTACTTCATACCTTGAATACTTTGATCTGGCAGCTTGCAGAATGCAAGTGTTCTGTATATTCACCATTTTCATTCTGCTTAAAGGTGTCAATTTGCACCCGGAAGGGCACCCCTTTTTCTCCTCCATGTTTCCGTGGAGTAAATTCTGTGCTGATGCAATGTACCTGGTAAAACAAAAGCTGTGCTCATCTCTGGAGACAGTTGGAAGTTGTGCAAATCTGAATTTCAGATTTTGCCTGAACATGAGGCTTTGGCTCCTCCTGAGAAACTAAAAGAAGCAGAAGAGTTCATACGTTTTAATTTCTGTTCCTCAGAGCAAAATGATTAGAAGAACAAGCAGCCCAGAAAGAAGCAGACCAGCAGGGAAAGCCTCCTTTAACTTAAATAAATCCCATGTACAGATTAAAATCACATAGTCGATGTTTGGAAGGAGAAACGCTCATGAAAGAAGACAGCAAGCAAAACTAACTGGTTGTGAACAGTTTCCTCCAGATAAAACCCATGCTTAGAAAGCAATATCTTTATTTTAAAAAACAAAAAAAAAGGAAATCCTAGCTGCAGCAGGAAGTAGTACTCGAAAGCTAACAAGTAGCTAGCAAGTTAGTTGAGCAAGCATCCTGCAGATTAACTATACATGTTTGATACTTGAGCTTGTATGTTATCACTAGCATCTTTCTCTCTTCTTCATGTTCTGGATACCTTAACATTTATCGCAGGACTATCACTTCTCTCTTACCTGAATGAATGCTGAGGCTCTCTTCGATGGATCCCACAGAAATTCAACTGTGTTCAACTGGGTTGGGCTGGCTCTAGGATCCAAGATACCAACTGACAGTGGAATATCTGTAGAAGAAAACACCTAAAATTTTAAAAACATTAAATTGAAGAAGAGAAAGCATTTTGATGCTAGACAAATGTGAAAAGCCAAGCCAACAGTGATATATTTGGGACCTACAGTGCTAGATGTTCTTCACACACAAAGACATACAGGATTCCTAAGAAAGTAGGATGTAAACATACATCATTCAGCATCTTGCTTGCAAACACTGCATAGCAACCATAATAAAACACTCTCACCTATATCAAGGATGCGGTCCCCTGGCCGACTCCACCTCCAGCCCTCAAGCTGCTGATGCTCTGTATACTGCAGGCGTCGATCATGGAAAACTACACGAATTATGCTCTGTCAAGAAAAGATAGCAAGATGAACAATGTGATCCAGAAGACCTTCTCTTGAGATGACTTTGGTTTTCCAGTGTAGAAGCAAAAGCTTGATCTATTAGGTTTCTCACCCCTATTCATGTGGAGAGTAGAGGGTCCACCAGAAAGACCCATCACCGTCTTTATCAAATTCCCAAGGGACCCCTAAGCGAGAGAGCAACACATTTTCCCCCTTCACAGGGCACATCTACATTGCATAACACAGCCCTGTACAGCTTTCTGGGATTCCGTCTGGAAGCACTATAGCAATGTCCACCTAATCTTAGGTGTCATGCCATGTGAACATCATTAGGCTGTCTCCACACCCAAAATGTGTGGGTTCATGTTAGGGTACTGTTTAATGTGTCTGTACCATGCCTCAATCCCAGTGTGTTCTACTCTGATTAGCAAATGTGAAGACCAGCTCATCTCTTCCTGCACCGGTGGAGCTGACATGCCCAGACACCTTGTCAGAGGGAATTGAACTTGATTCCAGCTATTAACAGCCAATCATTGGATTTGCCCCAGTGTAGTTAATGTAGAATAGGAAAGCGTCTGTAACGAGGAGAAATTTCACCTCTGGTCTGCTATGGTGCAGCCATGTCAATAACTGGAGAGAAAAGGCTGGAATAAAGGCAATCCCCAGGGCAGACAAGTCCAAAGTACTCCTAATTTATCCATTTCTATATTTAGAGTGCTATACTTACATGAATTAATGACCCTTACATTCCAGTTTCTCAAGTCTGTGCTCCTGCTAGGGGTTTCCATATCAAATGAGTGAGCAATTTTTTCAAATAAATCTGAGAAATCCCCAAATGAAGCCCTAGCTCCGAGAAGCAAGCAAGCCACAGTGGGAACGGCTGCAAAATTGGAATCCAAATCCACGTGCTTCCTGAAATGGACCAAATCACAAATAGGGAACTGCCTAAACTTGGGCAATACTTGAAATCTAGGTTGGAATCCAAATTTTGCAACTAGTCCTCACTTCTCATAAGAAATCCTGAGGCAGAACAGCCAAGAATCGGGGAGAGGAAGTCTTGAAGTCTGGATCCAGAACCAAGATCTGGACCAAATTGAATTTGAATGATTTTGAGAGGAGGGGAACAATAAAAAAATTCCCCAAAACCAAACCAAAATATCAAGTTCTGTAAGTTCATAATTATTCCCATTACCAAAGTAAACTGGACCTATGTAGAATCTGCATGGCAGAATGATACAAAAGTTGGGGTGAAGAAGAGAAACAAGCCTGCCTCTCAGCAGGTTTGACCATGTTCACCTCTGAACTTTGGGATTCCCCTGAACCCAATATTCACAGTGAAACTCTGGGGTCATGAACAGAAACAGAATACAAGTTTCCCCTGAAACACTGTAAAGCCAAGCTGTATAGTCCCGTGAAACTAGCACTCAACAACTCCATCAGCCCTGCTCCCATTAAAACCAATGGCAAAGTATTTTCCATTGTCTCAGTGTGAGCAAGGTCAGGCCCTTCATTAGAGGCTGTATGTAGTAGCAGGAAGAAAAGAAATCTATATTTCTCCTTACCTTTACATATTTTGTGTTTAAATCTTGAAACTCTCCCAATTTCCTATTCTCAAGTAGACGGATTTCATAAGACTGACCTAGAGTTTAAGGAAACATTTCCAAGGTGTTTAATATGTTGTAGCAATGAGAGAGTCATGCTGGCATTTACGTGGCTAATAAAGCATATGTTTGATCAGGGAAAGCTCATTTTGGTAACATAATGCATTTGCCCCAGTAACTGAGTAGGCACTAAAGCACAGCAGAAATCTGAGAGGAAGGTTTGTTGTTTGGCCGTCAAAAGCTCCAGGTTAGGATATCAGTCTTAATCTGTCTTCTGAGGCTGCTAGTTTCCTGGTCACCCTTCAGAAAGTCACCAAGATGTTTGAGGCAGGTGTCCCTCCATGCCACATAGCTGCAAGAGAACTGCTCTGTCTGTCCCTTCTGCTGAAGCAATGATTACGTTAAGAGTTGCTGGCACAACAGGTCTAGGCACTGTCCTGAAGAGGATATCAACTTGGGCAAAATCTCATCTTCTTCAGAAAGCAGTTAGGACTGTAAGGTGTTTCAGTGAACCAGAAATACAAGATCCCTTCCATCAGATCTTGTAATGGCTGCCCAGGGCATAAATACTCCTTCAGACATGCATGTAGAATCAGCAGTGGGTATTACAGCATGTGCAAGGACCAATCACAGGAAAGAATGACATGTTCCAGCACCCTCCCCACCACCATCATCCACAGAATGAGGAATTTAGCCAGTTCACTAGAGTTTAGCTAACTCGTTTATGAAATAACATTTCCCTCCAAAGCTGACAGCAGACAAAGGAGAATGATGTCTCAATACCTTACGCACAAATGTCTAAGACAGCACAAAAGTTCATTGTATAGGACCAGCTTTTTACAATAAACCTACAGCTGGTACAGAGATAGAACAGGACCATTAGGATTAATTGAGCATATGTATACCTTACAGCTATTTTTTCCCATTCAGCTTGCTCTCTTCATTTTTACTGAAAAACATACAGGGTATGACAAGGCAGGCACAAAAGAGGAGATCAGTTTGGGTTCTCTGGCTCAGCCAGTATCTCCTCAGAACTGGCTCTGCAGAAAACTGCAAAGCCGGTATCTCCCTCAACTGAGAAGTTGTTATCAGCAGAGACAAAAAAATGCTATATTTCTGGATCTGGGTCTAGAAACAGAAGATTTATGACAGCTGACGTGTCAGAAAGGCTTCATGTTTCAGGCTGATTCCCTTTTGGGAATCTCAGCTCTTCCGATTGCCCATGTGAGTACAAACCATATCAATAGAGCCCAGGGATAATTGTGCTTATTCAGCTGGCTGGCAGGGGAGGGGGAAGGACAAGAGGCCATTTTGAAACCCCAAATGTTTGCACAACACTCCTACTGATGTCAATAGGAGTTCTGCAAACAGGAAATGACCCCTGAGTCTAGCAAGTGGCTTGGGGCATGGGGAGAGAGGAGAATAAACCAGATGAAGTACCAGATTAAGCACTGGAAACATGTATAGCTCTTAACCCCTCTCTTTGTGCATAAGTAAACCAAAACAGCAACGGTGACCTTCCTTTGAAGGCTGCTGGACAACAAAAGTAGATTTTATTAACCAAAGTCCTAAAACTGACTGCTTCCACTCTTTAACTCAAGAGAGTTTCTAACCTTTCTGCTGATACACAGTAATGTTGTTTGCTTGGCAATTTTTTGAGGGATGCACATACATCCCTACATAATCTATACAGTTGTATTAGTATAAAACAATCAGGCTGATGTTCACAAAACTTGTTTTCTCTCATAATATCAGGCAGGAAAAGATCCTTAAGTGTAACACTACCGAGTCCACCACAAACCCACATCTGTTGGGTTATGCACCTGTGTACATGTTGTACATGTGTGTCTGTGTTGCATGAAATACTTGGCTGCCCAATGGCTCGGTTCAGGTATAGATTTCACCACCTATAGCATGATACAGTTGTCTCAAACAAATTTATACAGTCAAGCATACCTTGTACATACAGTTCGTTCCTGTGTAAATATGAGGCTAACGAATCACTAAAAGAAAATTAATTTGTGACCCTTAGCATACAAGAGACAGTAAAACACATCTATGACTATTCTCAGGTGGTGTACAAGGGACAGAGAAATTATATGGCATGAGCTGTGCCATAGAAGAAGGCAACAGTGGATGCAGGAGCACTAGCAGCAATTCAGGGAGTATCTCAGGAATAAGCAGGTTTTTGGGACATCTTTGTGGTTATATACTCCTGCTCTTCGGTCAATACAATTTGCTTACTTGCAGTTTCACTGAGACAAAAGAAAATAATGGGCATAAAAATATTGGCTGTGTCCCTTCCAAACTAGCATCAAGTTGTCAAAAACCTCTGCAGCGTGCATCTTCCAGCCACTTCCATGGGATAGGAACAACACTGCCATTTAGCAGACAGCAGGTACCACACAGCTTTTCCTGATGAGAATGATTCAGCTGGGATGGAGTTAAAACCAGATACCACCCATTGGTGAAAAAGAAACTGTAGTGCAGACAGAGTTAATATTAAATGGAAAGTCAAAGAGGAAATTAAATTCTTTGATGAAAGATGTATGGGTCATCTGATGTAAGCCCTGGAACTCAGTTTATGCCGTGAAAAACATCAGTCAAAATGGTATTTCATGCTAACTGCTTTCCCCTTGACCCCTGAAGTTAGTACACAGAACTGCGATTAAAACAAGACTGCTCACAGACGAGCTTCATAAACACACTGTTTACTTCCTTCTCCGTGGAACTCCATCAGTGAGAATTTGGCCCTAGTTCCTTACAATTCCTTTATATATAAATGTTTAGGAACTGATTTTGAAAAAAATAATTATTCTCCTTACAACTTATTCCAGAAAATACTACCATTGCTCCATGGCTAATGGTAACCATAATTCAATGGTACTACACGGGCACGGTTCAGATACTTGCACTTTCATAGTATCAAACTGCTTTGATTATACTTTTTCCCTCGGAGAAATACCTTCCACACCTTGTTTACTCTGTGTTTTCCACCTTAACTACCTGCAATATCCCTGAAATTGTAAATTACAAACTCAGCCTTGCAATTATGGGAATTACAGGGGCAAAAAAAACCTAACTAAAAATCAGTACTTGGTTGCTGGAAAGCAGGATCCCTTCATAAAATAAAACAAATAGTAGCAACCTAACCTGAAGAAAGCTGAATCTTCCTGGTGTTAAAAGGGGCAAAGATGTCACTTCAAGGCTCAGCTACACAGATTACGTATGAATCCTGCATCACTGGCTCACCAGCACTAGCAGGTGTGGACTGACAATTTTCTGCTAAAACTAGATCAGTAACAGATAATTCTCACTTATGTATCTAAATCTGTAAAGAAATGTGGCTGTAAGTGCAACTAAAAAACTGCATTACCAGTTCCCATCACAGACTGCAACTAGCTAAGCCCAAAAATTTCTGAAATATAGAAAGTTCCTCCATACTGAGTTTTGCCATCTGTCCTAAATGGAAATACAGATTAATGCAAGACTTTCCAAATCAATGTTTGGTGGTAAAGCTGGAGACAGTGGCAGAGAGTACCAATGCTGAGACTCTGCAATGAGTACATGAATTGTCTGACGGTGACCAGGGCATTATGTGGTCCTCAGCTGATAAGGATTTAACATCCACTCAGCTCAGATGGAAGGAAGAGCCTGCAGAAAGCAGCTGTGGCAATGGGGAGCAGCAGGAATAGTTTTAGAGCAGTCCTCCTTCACCAGGACTATATTCAGCATTGCTGAACATACTGCTAAAGGCCAGCAGCTGGCTGAAGCCCTTTTCCTTCCATACTCTCAACACTGGCCATAGCTGCACCACCACAGGCAACGTGGCTTCAAGACAGAATTAAAGCTGATGACCAGCCTGGTCTCTGGTTTTGTTCCAATACTGGACACATACATACAAGATCTCCTAAAGTATCTCTATCACTACTTGAAACAAAGAATGCATTTTTCAAGCAAGTCCCCAGCACACCTGAGGCCAAAGCAGTCTCCTGCCTGCACGACTCAGTGCTCTTCTCACACAGTCCTTGCCTCAACCCTTCTTCCCTACCTCAGGCAGGGAACAGAACCGTAATAAATATTTGGAAAACCACATTAAATTCCTGAGATACGATTTGTCTCCCAGCTTCACTGAAAACTTCAGGGCGCCAATGAAAACCTGGGCGGGAGATTATACAGTGTCGTTTGTATTTTGAAGAGATATTCCCTGAGCACCAGCGAATTTATGCAATCTCCTCCTAGGGTAGAGTTTGAGTAACTCTGTTTTACAAACAAGAGTAGTATCCAACAAAGTAGTAACCACCCAGGTCCAGTAAGTTCCTGCTTAGTGATTCATGAAGCAATTGCATCGATCTTAAAGACAATTTATAGACTCTTTACTTTTTTAACTTTTATTGTCTTTGGTAATTAGCACATGTTAAAATGTAGGCGAGACCACTTAGATTGGGGACAAAAAAAAACTGAAAATCAACGATTTGCTACAGATAAAAATAATTTAGCTCAATGTTGGAATGTTTTCACACACATAAAAGGTACAAGCTATAACAGTTTAGCTATCGCTGGAATTTAGTCAGCCATCAGGAATCCTAGACAACTTCTGATTATAGAAGACCATCATTATTTCAAGCTCAAGGTTACATTTTGTTCAACAATTATTCGCTACACAACTACAATACCCTACTTGCTTTTTTGCTTGTTTTGATGTTATATTTCAAGGGCCACTTGCACAACACATTTTGTGGTTTTCTGCATGATAGACTGAGATGATACACTAATTTCCTATTAGGATGCTGATGTCCTAGGCCAATAGGACTCAAGACTTACTTAATTGAGCCAAGCAGTCTGTTTCCCTTTCCAGCAATTAATCAAACCCTAAAACCGTAGCTTTATATTACACTAAGCAATATCCTCAACAAAAGTCAGTGGAAAGAAAAAAACAAACTGCAAGTCCTCTTTATCAGAATGGCTCCACACAGCACTAGACAGAACCAGCCTGGAAACTGTTTGATTATTAAGCTAAGCCAGCCAATAAAAATTCCATTTAGCAACTTTATATGAACATCCTAAATAGCATACAGATAAAGGCAAAGGAATGCTGACAGTTGAATGCAGCATGCAGAAGGAGGGGGGGAAAGGGGAAAAAAAAAAGCATTTATCCTCCCAAACCATACAAGATTCAGCAGGTAGGAGGATCACCTTTGAAAGAGCCAAATGAAAATATTCAGGTCATCAGGCATACTCAGAGATTTTTCTAACACGAAAGATTAATGAACCACAGGGTAGAAAGGCAAGAGTGACAGAGTTGGTATCTGAACTTGCATGCTTAATAGCCCACACCTTCTTAGCCAGACAAAAGCAAAATTAAAATGTACGCGTCCTGTGTGCAGACACTCTGTAGGACAAGGAGCAAGGACTGAATCCTCCCTCCCCAAGCCACAGATAGCAGTGGATATTCTACAGTTGCTCACTGCAGCCTTATTTGACAAGATACTGTAGAAGGTGTTTATCCATAGTGCATATCATAAATCCACCAGCTACATAACAGGCCAACCTGAAAGCTCTTATGGTGCTACGAACATGGCAGTCCTGCAGAGGAGGACCGAACGTGGCTCAGGAAATGCAAAAGGAACAGAAGAGTTGTTCTGATACAGTGGCCCATCTTGTCCCACTTCTCAACTTCAACAAAGCATGTAGTATAAGCACTGGGTAGATACAACCCACCCTTTCCTGGTCGTAACTTCTCAGTTTCTGGTATTCAATGTCTAGATTACATCCATATCAAACTGCTCAGCCATGACTAACGCTCACAGACTCCTTTGTACGTTCTCCTTCTGAGCTTACAGTAAGAACCACAATTTATACATGCCTTGCTTTAGTATTCACAGTCTTTCCCTTCACCTGCCTCCTGATTGTTACCTTTTGCAGCAAAGCTACATTAGCTCCACTGCGTTTCGGTACCCATTTGATTCCAATACTGAGAATATCTGCCATGCTTGCCACTACCACCAGAGCAGGAAGACTCAGGAACACAGCAGACAAATTCGACTACTAATTCCACTACGCATACCAGAGAGCTACACTGTCATCATGTCTCTTCCTACGTTCTTCCATCTACAATCCCCCCCCAACTTGAACGAGTTTCTTTGTCCCCCTTCTTTCTCTTTCCCTACCTCTTTCTTGTGGGAAAGCCAAACACATGCCTCAGAGCCAAGTTTGCTGGAGGAAAATTTCAGTGCTCCTTTACTACATGAACTGCTCTTCCCAGACTTTTGAACATGGTGTATTTTACACTGGTGACACTTCATAGCTAACAGGCACTAAAAAAAACCCCACTTCTCATTTACAGTGGTTCCCATTTGAAAGAGAGAGATGTACATTTAATTTCTCCAAGACAACAGACTAACATTGAATCAAGGACACAAAACCAGTCAGTAGACACAGAAACACTCCCAGTTGCTAAATGCACTGTATGCACTTGGGCTTCTCTTGCACAGACCTTGTCCACTTTGTTGGACTTCATCTAACTTAAACCATGATATAAACTTTGATTTTTAATGCAAATTATTAAGTGAAGACATCATGGACTTCTGATGGAAATCTGAAAAAATACCTGCCCTGCAAAAATAATTTCTTCCTGTATTTCCCCTTATATAAGATGCACTTGAAACACTCAGGACTATCTCAGTCACATCTGTCCAGCTCAGAAAACCTCAGCCCCCTTCAAGTAAGTAAAAAATACAGGCTTTTTCTGGTTTCAACCTGTTCTAAGTCAATTTGGACAACAGGTTTTATAGCTCTGTAAGAGTACTTTTGTGTGTAATATTTACTAGAGTTTCAGATAACTAAGAAGAATGGTCCTGGATGAGGGTGTTGAAGACAGAGATGCAGAGGAGCTAAGCATGACTCCTGACCCCACCCAGAAGCTTCCTCAGATGCCCTCAGGTAAGTCACTTCCTTCACCCCATTTTGACAGTAAGAAACTGGGAAAAAGCAAATCCTCCTCTCACACCTGGCTACTCAGTGCCCACAACAGAGCAGGGAAGAAAATGAGATTGACAATCATTGCATCAAAGCAGACTGTACCTTTGATACAAGTCTCAAATGTGGCACTGAGCTAGAATAAGGGGAATCTCACTGTTTGAGTACTTGCTGTCTAGTTTCAGGAACATATAATAAATGCTTGGTAGGAACTAAAGAGAAAGAAGGAATCATACATTGTACCTATAAAAAAAAGCTAATCGTGTCAAGCCTATAGCATTTCCCAAGCTTCTTATTGCTGCCTAAAATATGGTCTCTTAGGACATGGCAAGTTATGGAAAGCCAACTGAAAACCTTCCACATGTTCTCAGATAGATATACAATGACATAGATAGCAAATGCTTTAAGACCACAGGCAAAAAAATTCTCCACCATAAATAAAAGTATCTTAAAGTAGATATGGATAATGGAGGAAAGGAAAAAAGTGGCATGAAGAACAAGGAAAAAAACTTACAGATATTATCTTAATTCTCACTACACTCAGAGGAACTTCTGAGCTCTTCCTTCATTCACAGATATTAAAGATTTACAGAAGTGGAAGAACAAAATGCAGCCTAGAGGCTTCCAGTAGGAGCTGTGCTCAGGCTACAATCCAGCAAGTTCACAATCCCATTTGACTTTCATCCAGATGTAAGCAACAGAAGAAAGGATTACAGACAGAATAGAAAATAGCTTCTTGGTTAAAAGACAACTGAGATTCTAGCTTCATAGGGACAACCAAAGTCAGATGCTCTACTTACGCAGAGATACCCTGTCATCTGAAGCAAGATTCATGGTGACCTTAGGGATGGCGTAGTTTGGAGACAGGGTTGCTTTTCCTAGGCTGCCAAGTAAAGACAGAACCGCCAAACATGTGGGGAAACTGCTGCTAGCACAATTAATGGCTTCATCTGAGACATCAAAACCTGCTCAGAGCTGTCTTCAAAGTCAGGCAGGAGACAAACTTTTTCTCCAAAGACAAAGAGTTACACTACGAGAACCAAAAACAACAAGTAGCCAGTCTCAGAAACAGGAAAGATGAAATAGCTTTGTTAGCCATTCTTAAGCCATCGAAACCCAGGACAGAGTGTAAAGAGGTCAAGGAGCAGCGTGGTACCACACAGCATTCAGGGATCAAGGATATATAGACAGGCAGCCACCAGAGAGCACCTCATATTCACCGTCTCAACAGCACAGTGTCTTTGTTGTGTTTGTGATCTCAGGCAAGGGTGGAGTGCACGTTCACACAGGAGGGGCCACCAGCAGTAAAGCTCCTTGAAATATCCAGGACCTGGTCAGTAATGGCAGTGATTCTTAGGAAAAGAGGCAGTTCTTGGTATGGGACAAAGCAAAAATATCACCACAAACAAAGCTATAATTAAACCAGAAGCACACCCAAGCAGACTTGGTCACTCAGCCTTCTCTACACTCCATTTAGGCAAATAAAGAATTGTTCCAGGAAAACTACAAACATTCAGACTAGTCTGACCCATAAAAACTCAATTGCGTATGAGTTAACGTCAATACAAAACAGCTTTTTTTCATTTACTGTAAATCTCAGTGTTTAAAGCTGCATTCTCTGGCTGTAGATTAGAAAACCAGATTTGAACTTCAGTCTTTAAGGGAGGCAAAGGTTCTCATTCACCTTCTGTTGCAAGCAATTTTGTCTCCTAACTAAGCAATTAGCAATCAGCTTCGAGAATATCCTCTTCAGCTGCTCATTGCCCAGTCCTTTCTGCACCGTTCCTTGGAGGAAAAACGAGGAAAACTGAAGTAAACTGAAGCAGGACAATACCCAGCAGATTTTAAACACAGTACAGTTTTAAAGTGTACCAGTTTATCTACATGTGTCTTGAACCTAGATACATGCCTTTGCACCTGAGGGCTGAAATCTGGGGCTTTCATATAGGTGTGACCCAGGCTCAGACTAAGCCCATCTTTAGCTCCATGAGGGTTGCTTATACACCTCTCCAGCAGTGCTCCCAGTATCACCACAGATCTTCTCAGATGTTAGTGGTTTTCTTTCATAGTTTGGGGTTTTGGCTTGTTTGTTTTCTGAACTGTCTAGGACTGGCAATAAAGATGACTCCTGGAAGACACTGTAAGGCAGAGATGGCCAGCCTTCCTAACCCAGCTGTATACTGAAATGCTCACACAGCCAAGACCCACAAGTCACATACCAAAAATCTGGAGAGCTAAACAAAGACTAGGAAAACTTTACAGGCAGGTGATGGCTCGTTACTCTTAAGTACCACTGTGGGACAGCGCTGGATTTGTCACACAGCCTGCTCTCAGTGACCCACTGCCATCAACCTCAACCACCCGCTATTTGGAGTACTTTAGATCTGAGGCTCCAAGCCAAGTCAATGCTGGTCATGAAACAAAATCATGACTTCAATAGCTCATAGTCCACATGTGGTTCTGGCACTATGAGCTGGCTCTCTTCGGCAATGACTTTCAGGTTTTTGTGGTTTGGGGCTTTTTGTTTTTTAAAGGAATGATTTTATTTCCTCACATTTATTAGCACTGAGATCTACTGTACAGTGCTTGTTTCCTCTGTGTTCTCCCTGGTGCGATTTCTGGAACCACCTTCATTGCTCCCATTTCTGTCCGTGTTTGAAACTAGTTTCAACCAGCCATGGTCAAACCACACCCCGTATGACTGCAGATCATGGAATACACAACTGCATCAAGCCCTCTTGCTAAAGCAGCGGTTTGTAATATGGTTGCTGCTTGATTGTTTGTCTGAAAATCCCTACCCACAGGAGACGTTGAAGTAGTGCTAAAAGGCAGGCTAGTTCCAAAAACATTAGACAGTGTTTGTGTGGAAGCCTTCTGGACAATGTAACTCTGTTGATAGATGCAATTCCTGACCAAAGGAGCAACACCAGCAGCAGCCCCTAATGTGAGGACATGGCACCTTTACCAGTTTTGTGGACTGAAGGTATGATGGTCTTAACACCACTCCAATAAATCTATCATCTGCCCCACCAGCTGAGTAGTTTTCTTGAGATCAGTAATGATTTCTTACTGTAGGAAGTACCCTAAGGATTAGCAAACTAAGATCATGTTAAATTTGGGCTTACAGGGCTCTGGCACCACTTCCCCAAGGAATGTGAGAAGGCAGGGGGGAAGAGATCGGGAAGGACAAGTGTAATGAGTCAGTCTTTGGAAACCAAGCTAAGAATTTGACTCTAGTTACTTCATTTACAGGCTGGTTTTAGAGCCGTTGCCAGCAAGCACTCATGGTTTCAAACTGGAGCAGACAAATTTGGGAACCTGCCACTGCTGAATGTCCCCAGGTCACCTTAACACAACAGCTAAGCTCACTCCTTTATGCTCACTCACAAATGCTTCCCTTGCTCTTGCTGAAAACACTGGTGTCCATGTCAGGAGACCTCTCAGCTTCCTCCTTCACCTTTGTGAAGCGGCCAAGCCAAAGACCTCTTCTGCCCCAGTGCTACTGACCATCTATCTGGGTCTATCCAGCAAGAAGCCAGACTTGTGAGAAGTCATTATGCTCCACAAGCTTGGAGCCCTCTCCTGTTTGTGCACAAACACAGCCACCAGACAGCCTTTTTTCGTAGCCCACATGAAGCCTTTCAGATCTCACCTGAATGTCTCAGCTGGTTCCTCTTCTATCTCTGTTATGCCACTTGGCCTTCAATCGCTACCCAGTTCTTCCAGCCCTCCCCACTCCATAGCTCTGTCAGAGCTGACCCTTCTCCAATCCAATCCTGCACATGGACTATCTCCTGAGCTGGTCCATTCAGCAGCTGCTGTAGAACCACTCACATATGGAATAGGTGTTTAGGGGCAGAAAGAAAAGCTGCTTGAGTGACAAAAAGGCATTAAGAGTGGAGAAGAGATTGAGTCATGAAGGAACATTTGGACAGCAAGTAGCAAGAGTCACACAACAAGCAGAAAACTCCAAACAGTCCTAATGATTTGTGCAAGCAACCACACTGGGCATGAACTGCTTTGTTGGAGCTTGGACAGCCACTATGTCTTTTTATCTGCATTACCAGGAGCCAGCTATAACTGAAACTCTCACCAGTGCAGACGGGTTGGAGGGACATACTCCAGTGAAGTTACCCATTTGCTAAAGTAATCCATCACAAAACTCAAGTATGCAAGGAAGAAGGGAAGTTTTATTTAACAGTGTTGGGCCAGAGCGTGATAAATATAGAAAGAGGGTAAGGTGCAAGAGACATCCCTTTGCTTATAATCAATGTAAGGTGCTAAGGTGTAGAGAACGGTTTAAATTGTTTCATGAGATGTCTGTGGCACAGCAGCTGGGTCACAGTGCTCTGGAGCCAATCAGTTCTCCTACCATGTTTTAAGTATTGGCTCCACAGACCTGGGCTGCCTCAAGTTCCCCTTCACATATCTCCTCAGGCTCATACAATGCAATTCTACTAATGGGATTCATTTTCTGTCAGAGCCTTTAATTTGCATCTAGCTTTACATCAATCTGGACAATTGAGATCAATGTGAGATTCTCTGGTTTGTGTCGAGCAGGTCAAAGTAAAGAGTTGCAGCACCCTCCTCTGGTTTTGGGGAAGGGATGGGAAACTCCTACACAATAAGTGTCTGCTGGGAAACTATATAGCTTAAGAATCAAAAGTGGTTCCCACAGAGAACTGTTGCTGAAAGAAGAAGAAGAAAATTTGACTCAGCACTTTGATTTTTGCTTTTAAGCAGACACGCCTCATATTTTTTATTCCAGGAGCTCAGTGCACAAGGAGTATGGTTTTGACACAGATGTCATAAAAAAGGCCACCTATTACCCTTTCATGTAGAAGTTCCTAAATACTAATCTCTAAGTGAAATGGGAGGTTATGTGTCAATTAAAATTGGTTCTTTGTCTGGAATTGCAAGACAAATCCTCACCTCTTTTTAATCCCAGGCGATGTCCTCTCTTGTACCTCACCAAGAGAAATTAAGACTCCTCAGCTCTGACCACAGCTGGTTGAGAAGTGTCTCCAGCATCCTCTTCTCCCCATACCTGTGGCTACCTTCAAGGAACACATGAGCTCATATCCACATGGGAGCAGACTCCAGTCCCTTTTCCCTAACTAGCACAGGCAACAGACTTCGGTCTAAGAGACTTAGTATGAAGGTAAACTACATGTCAGATGACCTTACAGGCAAAGCTGCCCTTGCAACCAGAAATGGCTAATGCCAGAAGCAAGAACATAGCAAATGGTGTGGTCTCTGAAGCAACCTGCTGGAGTGGAACAAAATGGTTTTTAAAATAGGTACATTGCAAGATCTCAAGGGAAAAAAAATCCGTCTACATACAGAGGTTTTTCAAGAAACACAGAGCATCTCAGAGTAAGAAGGAAGACTAGTTGCTTATGAACTTAAGTAAATGAGGTGAGGATGCTCCTGAGACGGTGGCTGGCAGACGCAAAGCTTTGACAAGAGGAACAGGAAGAAGTGAACCATTCAGCTCTCAGGAGATGGATCATCTTTTACCACTAATAACCCCAAAGACCATATAGAAAAAAGTACTGTTTCCACTGCGGCAAGCCAACATCACTAAGGAGTGCCCTCTTCCTTCTTCCCCCAGCCCCTTCTAAACTCTACCCCACTGCACAGCTCCTGAGAGCTTCATCCCTGCTTTGTTCCTCTAGGCCTGTCTGGTCTAATGCTCTCCAGGATGTATTCTGCAAAGAA
This sequence comes from Coccyzus lansbergi, assembly GCA_033558105.1. NCBI lineage: Eukaryota > Metazoa > Chordata > Aves > Cuculiformes > Coccyzidae > Coccyzus > Coccyzus lansbergi. Next base: position 310,333 of record JAUMJK010000801.1, on the reverse strand, counting down.
ACATTCCACCTTCCCCTTCTGAGGGATGAAAGACAGATGCAGAAGATACACGAGAACTGGTGGTCTGCCAAGGAAACAGGTCAGTACTACATCAAGAAGGAGTAGGAGACAACTGCTTGAGATACTAAGCAGGAGAAAGCCTAACACAATATGGTCTATCTGCAAAGGCAAAAAGTCTTACTTTGCATAGGAAAACTCAAACTGCTGTAGTTAATTTTTTTTTTAAACTCAAAGTATTATGTAAAGAATTCTCTAACTTTTGCCCTATCAAGACAACAACAAAAAAAAAACAAACCCCAAACCAGACACTGCCTCATGTATACAAAAGTATTTGTCCATGAACTGCTTTTCATAATAGAAAAACTTCTATTCTGAAACAGGAACGGATTTAATGTTTCACAAGAGGATTCATCTCCATCTCACCCTTGATATGCCCCGTATCACCTTCTAAGGTCTGCGGTATTTGGATGGATGGATGGATGGATGGATGGATGGATGGATAAATAAACAAACAGGGAAGATCATCACAAGTCTGAAGAATCTTTCAATCTGTGACACAGCACAGTGTCAGCTTATATAGCAGGAAACATCTAGTTCCCCAGATGTAGGCTGCAGCATTTGGCTGATCGTCCTAAGGGGGCTGCATGGGTCTAACAACTAGCAACACAGATCCAGCAGCCAGATGCACCTGAGGTCAGAGCCCAAAGCAGATGAAAGCTCTGCTTTGTACAAATGTTGAGAGAAATGCAGCCAGAGCAACATCTGAGTGAGCTTCGTGTTCAGTGTACAGAAGCTTGAAGAGCTAGGGCAGTGTCCTGAAGGATGACAGGATCTCGGTAACACAGGGCAGGCAACTTCCAGCTTGTTTCTAGACTAATACCCTTGTTTACAACCTAGCAGAAAATAAGTGTAGTAAGTTTTAGGCTAATCTGTGACTAGAGAAGTCTCATTCCTCCAGGACCCAAGTGCAGAAGGTGCTGCAAAGTAACAGCCAAACTCCAACCACAGATGTGTCTGCACAGATTCTGCCAAAGGGGAGAAAACCTAGAGAAACGTGCAGTGTTTGTTTATCCTGGATGAAAATTAGCCTGAGCTCAGTTACCTTGTTGTACTGAACCCAGCAACTTGTGACATTGTCCCACCCAGCGTGAGCAATGCCAGGCTCTGCCCAGACCACTGAGGAGCACTTGGAAACCTGCTAACTCATCCCCTGGCAATGCCCTCCAGCAGCGGATGGAGACTTGCAATGTTAAGATTACTACGTAACCCAAAGTTTGCCAACCTGTTTAATTCATTTGGCTTTTTAAGCTGGAAGTAGGAGACTCCAGTTTAAGTTGTCTGAGATCAAGTCAGTACCTGACCACAGGGAACAGTGCAAGCTATAACGCTGCTTTAAGTCAACAGTTACATCAATGGTATGTCATTATTTTATATCAGTTGACAATCTAGTATATAAATGTTAAAAAATATCCTCTTTCCCTCTTTTCCCCATCCTGTCGCCCTCCCAGAAAGGCACAAGTATGGGATTCAGTTTCTCTCATGAATTGTTCCCAGGAAGTGTGCCCTCCTTCAGTATAGTAAAACCCCTACCTTGGTTGAGATAGGTCAGAGTTTCTTCATGCAGTTTCACAGCAGGTGATGTGGCTGTGCAGAGGACGTACTGAAAGGGAGGCAATTTGGCATCATTCTCAGGAGACAGCTGCGGTTCTTCCTGCTTGAAGATTGGCAGTGCAAGGACATCTCTGTAACATACAGTTCATGCAGTTAGGTACAACGACTTCATGGAATATTCGCACCTTGAGCTGCATTTGATTCTCATGCACTGAGATAACAAAGATGATCTCTGGAGAAATGCAAAATTTTGACAGCTAAAAATGAAAGAATTCATTCTGTATTATGTAACAAGGTAACTTCTGCCTCTAGGAATTAAACACAAAAGATCATAGCATTAGCAAAACAGAGTATTTCTGAGAATTAATTTACTATTTTAAACCATAGATCAGATTTACTTTTCAGGTAAGCTGCCTTCCTGATAAGGAAAAAAAAATATCAAAAGTAGATTCTTCATCCTTGTGGTAACACACCAGTTTAAGAGATTTTTGGGTTCACAAAAATTAAAGTCTTTCAGGAAAAAAAAAGGCAAGAAAGGTTAATCTATTTTGACAGCACAATGTCTAAAAGTAGTAGCTAAAGGTGAGCAACAGACACAGCCTGGTGTAAAAGAAAAAGACATTCAGGTAAATGATAGCATGAACTGCTGGATTATTTGGCTCGTAATATCTCCTTGTTCTCCAACAAACCTGGTCACAGAGAACCATGTAACTCGTAAGACAGTATGGGGCTGCCTTCATAAATACAGAGTGGCTTCACTAGGACATGTGCACAGTCCCAGTTCTGTCTCCTTTACAAGATATTCATGCTGACCTGCCTGTCAATTTAGTCAAACCTATCCCAACCCACAATATCCTTTCTGCTTGGGGATTAGTAACAAGGTCGAGAGCACAACAGAATGATTAGTACAAAATGAGATGACAGGAATAAGCATCCTTATCTTAATATGTCTTATACTGAAGAATCACATTAGCCTTTCCCATGTCACTAACATTTCTGATCATTGCGTCCACCTACTTAAGATATTAATATCTGTTCAAATTAGGAGGATTATGCTGAACACAGAGACAGTTCAGAATAAAAAGTGACGATTGTTTTTCTCCTCCATTTCCTCCAGATGTGTTCTGGACTTGATGTTCTCGTTATAGAGGTTGCAGTTCTGCTCCTTTCAGCAATCCCATACACAAAAAGCGTTAAGAAAAACTGCTCTGGACCATGCCAGTGTGTACAGGCATGCCCCCCATGGAATGAGCATTAAGAATTTTTTCCTTGCCTGTTCAGTTAATGATCCACCCTGCACTCATTCATAGCACCCACAACCTTGAAGGCCACTGAGGTCACCCGTGAAACAGTGCAGCAGTTTATAGCAAACTACTAAATTACCTGATTCAAATACAGGTACTCTTAGTTGTGGCAAAATCAAGCCAGAGAGCAAACTATGCCATTTTGGCTTTAGATGGGAGGAAAAAATACCTAGCTCAGTTCCCATTCTCTCTTCCAATCTCAACTCCCTCCATATTATCACCAAGTTGTAGCCACACAGTCCCAGTTGCTTACTGGCACTACTAACATAATCAAAGCTCCTGCAGCCACACAGACCATATTTTTTTCCTTGGTGATGATGATTTACTACAGTAATGAAGTGACAGATATGCCTACAGTAGATTTCTGAAACAGATAACATTGCTCCACACACACTCAGGATCTGATACTGTTCCAGAGTCATCTCGCTCACCCCAGATGCCAATATTTGATCTTAACGCATGCATCTGCACAATGCTATTGGAATGTGCGTTGCTTTACAAATGAGAACAGATCAAAAATTCTGAAGCCTGAAAGCTTTTGCAGATGTGAAAAAAACCAGCACAAAATCTAGCCCAGGTTTAACAGTTAGGTGTGAGGAATTTGTGCACCTATTCAGTGGAAACAGCTGAGGAATTTAAGCAAAGGGAGGTCAAGATTCAAATATCATTTTGCACCAGGATCTTAACACCCCTACACTTGCTGGAACCGCTGTCTGATTGCTGAAGGCTGCAAGCATAGAGGCATTCATGGTCTGATTTCTGGAAAGCTTCACCATATTAAAGCAATGATGAAGCCACACAAGTCAACCACATTTTTATTCCTATAGGATTTGAACTAGTGGCCAGCAGTACCCATGGATTTGGAGGGAAATCTTCTAAAATATTTCACAGATGAAGGCTTAAAGAATTTCTAAGCTATAGGTATATAGGACATCACAATATTTACCCAACTCTCTTCATTCAAGAATTGTAAATCATGTTTTGGAAAAAGCAGGCTTTTATAGCAGTTCCCATCTTTAAAAAAAAAAAAGTTACAAACCCTTAAAACCCTCCTAAATTCCATCTTTAGGCTAAAACTTTACAGTTCTGGTCTTAACCAAAGGCTAGTCTGCTTACCTAGAAAGAGCAAAAGTTATTTGAGACAGTTCAGTTCTGACAGAACAAGTAACAAAATACATACAGGGTTCCCATTAAAAAAAAAAGATTATTTATGACAATTTATCAGTACTATCGTCTTGCTTGAACTATAAGTACCACTGAGGTACAGCAGAATTTACAGAGATGTCTTGGAGATACACAAAGCCTTTGATCTCAGCAAAGTATAACTGGTAAAAACTTTTCCTACTACTTCTTCAAGCACTGTACTATTTCAGTTTCTGATGCAAAGTTGCTACAAGTGGATGTGGAGAGCCTGCAGAAAGGCAGAGCTCAGCAGAAAAAAATGCCCTCTAGAAATGCATGCCTTGGCAGATTCCCATGGTGAGTGAATTGGCCAGAATTAGAGGCCCCTACAAAAAAACAAGGCCATATTCAACTGACATTTCCTGAAACACCTGAGGCCATTCCTGCCATAAGGCTGGTTTTAGGGCTTTTAGTCCCAGATCAAACACACCACAGTCATAGGCGCAGATATTAAAGCTGAAGTTGATTGCTAAAACACTGACACGTTACCTTCACACTAGCAGTCCTCCTGCCAGATCTCGCATCCTTTATTCCCCCCAGACAATATCAAGCAAGCAATAATGTGTTTTCTGGCCAATTAAAAGGAATCAGGATTTTGGGTTCAAGCCTGAGGGGAGACCTCATTGCTCTCTCCAACTACCTGAAAGGAGGTTGTGGAGAGGAGGGAGCTGGGCTCTTCTCCTAAGGGACAGGGGACAGGACAAGAGGGAATGGCCTCAAGCTCCACCAGGGGAGATTTAGGTTAGACATTAGGAAAAAATACTTCACAGAAAGGGTCACTGGGAACTGGAACAGGGAGGGGGTTGATTCACCTTCCCTGGAGGGTTTTAAAGGACAGGTGGACGAAGTGCTGAGGGATATGGGTTAGTGATTGATAGGAATGGTTGGGCTCGATGATCCAGTGGGTCTCTTCCAACCTGGTGATTCTATGATTCCATGATACTTGATGGTCTTTAGCACTCGTGCCACAAATCCATGGAGTTAATAAAGCAGCCTGGGCACCATAAATTCTCTTCAATACAGAGTACACAGAAGTACCAATGTTGATGCTCCCCTGCTACTACCATTCCCACTGTCTTAAACTAATCAGGTTAGCAAGAACAAAGCAAGAGAGAGCAAGACTTTTGCCACATACATGTTGTTAAAACAGACTTACTAGGATAGAGGGAGGAGTTGTACGATGAAGTGCCAATGCTGCCACAAAGCAAGAATATCACAGCATTGTTATCACTTGATAAATGGAAATTATTATTTAGTTAAAAAAAAAAAGAAAATCCTTTGCAAATACACTGATAGGAATCAGGAATAGTTAAGATTGCAGGTTTCCTTGAAAGGGAAGTATCATCTGTGTTCAAAGCGCTTCACCAGACAAACCTGATATTCTCTGAACAGTGATTATCTGAACAGTGATTATTTGGGGGTACATTTTGAAAGCAAGGCTCTTGGGCCACAGCCACATTCTCCGCTGCTGCGATTCAGCAAAATCACACTCCAGCCGAGCAGTTGACACCAGCTGAGAGCTCAGCTCTACATGTATTCCAGAAAGAAAGAATTCATAAGCACCCAGCAGAAGAGAAACTCCCAAAGTCGTCTGCTTTGCCTTCTTTTGGAGAGGAAATATGGGTTTGTGCTACACATGTTACAGACTATTGTTTAGCAGCCCTTGTACTTAAATTAGGCACTTTTAATTAAACCCAACTGCGTGGAGGCAGGAAAAAGCTGGTTTAGACAAGTTCAGAAAGTGAAAATCTGAGCGTTTTACCCATCGTCCCAAAAAGACGAGAAAGAAATCCCATCCTGAGAAAACCGAACGTCCTCTTCATTAGCCAAGAGGCTTTTTCCACAGACTTTTGACAGCGCTTTGCATCTGTCGCACCTTCTCCCTTTGAACCGCGCGACCTAAACCCTCGAGAAGTAGGAAGCCGGCAAAAGCAATAAAGCGAGAGGGGAGAGTCGTCTAATTAGGCGCTAAAAAAAAGGGGGAAAGAGGGAAAGAAGAGAGGGCGCGTCTCTCGGAAAGCGTGAGCAGCGCTGCTGCAGGGGGATGCGCCAGGTACCACCAACGGCATCCCGGGGGGGGGGGGGGGGGGGCGGGGAGGGGGGCTTTGGGGATGAAGAACGACCTCTCCCACCACCCCCACCACCTCTCCGCGGGGCTCCCGGGGCCGGGGACTCACCGCAGGTAGCTGCCGGTCGAGTGCTGGTTGTAGTGCTCGGGCTGCGTGTGCCAAAACAGCATCTTGGGGGCGGATGGGATGCGGGGATGGGATGCGGGGACGCGGGGGGGGTCTGGCCGCGGGCGCGGTGCCTGGGGCCGGGGGAGCCCGGGCAGCAGCAGGGGCCAACCGGGCTGCCCACCCCGAGGCGAGGCGGGCACGGCGGCGGCAGACACTGGAGCCCCGGCTCCGCCGCCTCCCGCAGCTTTTATGGCTCAGCCCCGACGGCCGCGGGTTGGCCACAGCGGGGAGCGCCGAGCCCGCACAGCCCTCCCCCGGCCCCGCCCCGCTCTGCCGCCCGCCACGGGCACCCACGGCACCCAGAGACCCCCCAGGGCAAGGACGGGGCTGGACCCGCGGGGAGAGCGGGATCGGCACGGCCAGCCCTGCCCCGGGGGGAGGGGGGGTACGGCCCTGCCCTGGGGGGAGCAAAGATCACTGGGGAAAGCAGGGGATACAGGGCAATCCCTGCCCTGGGAAAGCAGGGGGATACAGAGCGATTCCTGTCCTGGGAAAGCAGGGGGATACAGGGCAATCCCTGCCCTAAGAAAGCAGGGGGATACAGGGCGATTCCTGTCCTGGGAAAGCAGGGGGATTCAGAGCAATCCCTGCCCTGTGGGGAGCAAAGATCACTGGGGAAAGCAGGGGATACAGGGCAACCCCTGCCTGGGGAGAGCAAGAGGATATGCTCATGTTGACAGGGGACAGGACAAGAGGGAATGGCCTCAAGCTCCACCAGGGGAGATTTAGGCTGGAGATTAGGAGGAAGTTTTTCACACAGAGGGTCATTGGGCATTGGAATAGGCTGCCCAGGGAGGTGGTTGATTCACCTTCCCTGGAGGTGTTTAAGGGACGGGTGGATGAGGTCTTGAGGGACTTGGTTTAGTGTTTGATAGGAATGGTTGGACTCGATGATCCGATGGGTCCCTTCCAACCTGGTTGTTCTATGAGTCTATGATTCTATGTTCTTTAAAACCCTTCCTGCTCTCGTCGAGTAGTGAGGTGTCAGGCACTGGGGAGGCCAAGTATGAAATCCCTGCTCAGGAGTTTCTGAAGTCCCTGTTTTTTTTAAGCAACAGACAGCTGTTTGTTTTACCTCTGAGCTGGCTGTCTCTTACACTGGCCTGTGCTTCATGTGAGCCCTATGTCAGGGAGATATTTCCCAGATGAAAGAGTGAGAGGCAAAGTAATTTGCCAGAGGACAGTACTTACGGAAATAATTTGCCTGGGGAAAGTATTTGTAAGAGGACAGTATCAGGGACTAAACTCTCTCCTGAGCCATCCAAAGCCCTTCTGTCTGTCCTAACCCAACTCTCATGCTGGGTGAGGAGAGATCTGTTTCTTTACCATTTCACATTGCAGATCCTGATCCTCACCTACAAGGCTACCCCTACCCATCATTTGCCTAATCCCCAGCTCTCAGGGCATCTTCCTAGAATCATAGAACAACCAGGTTGGAAGGGACCCATCGGATCATCTAGTCCAACCATCCTGTCCCATTAATCCTTCTCATTATGAATAGTTTGGAAAGGGGGAACAAAAAGGTAGAGGAGGTTCCCTGTTTGGTCATTTCCTGTTGTCTATCCACTGGCAGAAATGAAACCAGGCTTTTAATTACTCAGAGTCATTAAAAATCTTCCTATGCACAGGCTTCCTGGGTAAATTTCAGCTGAGAAAAGTGCCATTTACTCAGGATAACTGTTGCCATGTATTATGATGTACTGCCGTATTTTACAGTTGAGACAACAGCATCTCACTGTCAAATGGAACTTTTATTATCCTGCCACGATTACAGAATGTCAATATTGTCACAGCACCTGTAGATCATCATTAGGTTGAGCCCAAAAGTCAGATGCAGTAGAACTTATAGGCATTGGCAGTTCAGGTGCTGATGTGTCATGTATTGAAAAACAAACTCACCTGAAGGGTAACTAAGCAGCTTCACAGAGGTGCTGCAAGTCTTCAAGTCTGTAAGATGCATTATTGATATTGGCTTATCTCTTAGTTTCAGCCTAGCTCACGCAACATCTGAGCAGCAGCAGCTCAGACCTTGATTGAGCAAAGTCTATACATAGGTCTTGGACAGAGAAACAAGTTTGCTGAGGTGTCCAAGGACTTCTCTGAACAGTAAATATCCTTCCACAGTTTGAACAGTTTGCTGCATCAACCAGAGAACAACGTAGTCCAATGTAAGAGTAAATCACCCAATTATACAAAACAAAAGGTCCCATCAAATCTGGCATGTCAATATTTTCTTTACTCTCTTTCTAGTAAGCAAATATGTTGGGGGGAAATTTACTTTGAAATAATCCCATTTGTTTCCTCGCTGGCCTCTTGCTGAATGCAGAAAATAAGGTGAGATTTGCTAATTAATTTTATAGAGACTCCAGCAGACTCCATCAGTCTTCTGAATTTTCCTGTCCCTCCTATCTCTTTCTTAGCCAAATCTGATGAAAAAAAAAAGACATCTTTGTTCTTTGTCTACCTCTCCCGAAAGAGATTTCAGCCCTCTTCTGTTCTAACTCCTGCTTTTCTGCCAGCTCAGAAGTTTGCATCACAGCATTAAATACCCTCTCCTGATCTTCAAAATCCACCACATCATACAGACCAAGTCCTCCTCTGCTCCCCTCTGGGGCTGTCTTGATCACCCAGCATCTGCTCTTCCCCTTTCCCTAACACAGCCTCTTCAGTGAAGAAATCTTCTCCACTTCATCTTCCTCACCCAACCCTCCCTTTGCCCTCTTACTCCTTCCCAGATGAAAGTAATTTCTTTCCCTCTGCTGTGTGATTGCTCTTCATCTCTCTTTTTAGATGCTTGTTCAATTGGCCACAGTAAAATGCTTTGCTCATATGATCAAAAGGGATTGAGTGAGTATTTAGTTTAATGGATTGTTTTTACTGGAGTTAAAGTTATGAAGGGACCTTGGGTTATTTTTTGTGTGAAAAAACATTTTAAAAATAAGTATATTTTCCTGTGGAGATTTGTATTTGGGCACAACAGTACTGTGCCAGTGAGTTCAAGCTGGCATGAAGAGGAAGAATATTTTCAAGTATATAAGTCCTTTCAATTAAAAAAAATTCTAAAACACCACACACACACAAAAAAAACCCCAACCAAACACCAAACCTTCAAGCATTAATAGTTGTACTTTCAGTTTAAGATATTATTGCCTAAAAAGTTTGCTTTGCTGCTTCACTGGTCATTACAATCCCTTTAGCTAAGCACAGAGTGAAAAACGTGTGCCCTTCAATTGCTTTGCTGGAGAATCGGGAGGTTTGCATCAACTTCTCAACACTCAGAGCCAACCTAATGGACTTTGCACTGAAGTGGCTGAGATACAGTCATGCCCTTTCTTCCCTGGAAAAAAAAGGTGTTTCCAGTAGCTAAGAGGCTGAAGGGACGTGAGCGTGGGATTGTTATAACACTGCAGAGATGACTAAGTAAAAACTCAGATTGGTAAAGTAATTAAGCACTTAACTCCCACCAAATTCAAAGGAAACAGAGAATCTCTACACCTTTATCACTTCCACCACAGACATCTGAATTGCTTCTGAGAAGTCTGACAGTAACCTCTACATCGCATAAGCAATTTTGTGTCCATGAAGCCCATAGTAAACTTAGATGAAGGATGGAGGTTGCACGCTGTACTAAAAAGCTTCCAAAATCTGCCATCAGCTCAATGTGGCACTAGCCAAGGTTTTTCAGGGATTACTCCAGCTCTCTCCTGATGCTTGTGAGTTACAACTTGTCTGGATGAACTTCAGGGATCTGAAATGAGCTGCAAAGACTGGGGAAAGCTTACAGCAGTGATCACACAAGCACTGAATATGCTTTAAGAAAAAAAAAAAAAAAAATCAGCATGGTGCCTCTTGTGTTGCTTCTGTGTATTTTAGCTCATGGGTTTCCAGCCTCTGACATGGGGACACTTTGCGAGGAGCTGTATTTAAACAGACTCTGCAAGATGACCAAGAAAAGTGGCTGCACTGTGACTGGTCAATTTGCTCTACATTCCCTGGAAAATACTGAAGGCACCAGAAAGTACTGAAAACTCAAGATCTTAATGAACTGCAACGTGCTGAATGAAGAAAGGAACAGCTTTTATAGAGCCCTTATTATTCTAAAAGCTGGAAAATCATTGTTTTACTTTTGACAGGGCTTGGGACGGCTCCCAGTGGCAAGTGCAGGCTCTCCCGGGTAGCCCAACGACCCCTGATACGTCCTCATCTATCCTGTGCAGGTCCACTTTTCAGACAGAAACCGGCCTAGGTGAGTTCTCATTGCCCTCTACTGAACAGCATCTCGGGGCATAGTTGTGGCAAGCAGTTTGGGGCAATGGCTACCACCAGGAGTATGAATATAGTCTTGGTGTTACAACCAAGAAGAGTGACATAGAACTGGAAAAACTGAGAATGAAAAAGGTCTTGAAAATATGACTTATAGTGAAAGAAACAAGGAGCCTAGTTTGGTTTTACCCAGAGGAAGATTAGCAGGTGAATCATCACAACTATAAATACTCACATGGGAAATCAGCATCTCATGACAAATGCTCCTTAACTTCACAGCAAAGACACAAGAGGCAGGGCATAAACACTTCAAATCAATAAAGCAACACTAAGAACAGACTGCATAATTTAGCCAGGAAGGTAATCAACCATGAGTGCAAATTTCCCAAAGTTTGTGGTTAAAGCCCTCATTCCCCATTTTCTAGATGTAAATAAAGAGTAAATTTTTCTCCTAAGAAAAAAAGAAGTTGAACAGAAAGAAATTCATTTAGGTCCTGTGGCCAGTTTGACGGAGGAGAACAAAGATGGTCATTGGGACCCTTTTTATCTTTACCATCTCTGACATTTCCTCACCAAAGGCTTCCAAATGCCTTCCTATTACAGTCAGCCCCCTGTTCTACCAGGTGTGAATAAGACAATGTAGCCCCTTCCCCAAGAGAAGAACGGCCAGCAATGCTCATGTGTTGTGATGTGCTGTCAACACAATCTCCATGACACAATAAGAACCACATTAACTGAACTTAATAGCAAAACAAATATCAGGAATAATACCACACAGACTGGCTTATTTATTTTCTAATTCAAGTCATTCATTAAAACCCTCACCATTTTCCTGTTTATCAGAGGTCACCATCAAATTTCCAGCTGCCACTGAATTTCCAGGCACAACCAAGTGACGGAGGAAATGGGACATCATGCGGAGACCATTATGACCTAAGTGAGCCAGTTTATTGAAGTTCACAACAGATTCTTATACCTTACACAATTAATACAGGCTATTGTTTAGCAAGCTGATTCAACAATCCTCCTTTAGCAATAAGCAATCAGTTACATGAATCTTACACTTTCTCATGAGAAACAACTATGTGAGCATTCTAGCTCGATAGACTAAAAAGTTACAACTCAAGGTCTACCAAAAAAAAGTTATCAGTGAGAAACAAGAGAAGCATTACAGCAGGACAATCGCTTAATGTTGTAAAAGAAACTTTGAGCCTGTGTAAGCCTTTGTATTTGTGGTGTGTGTGTGTGAAACTATGCATACAGAGCTGCAAAGTCTTTATTTCGTTTAGCATAAGTTGTTCAGTGCTTGGAGATGCTCACTAAATGGCCTCTGGTCTGTAACCACCCATCAGCCAAGTAGTGATGAATCCACGAGGTCTTTTTGCCACAGAAATTACACCTCATTTGCAAGCTTTCCCCAATGTCATATTAATCATTTTGACTGTTCTGATTTTATCAGCAGAACCAAACATTTTTTTTTTCCCTTCCTGGTGAATATTTCTTTTAAAGTCATTGCGCTGTGGAAACAAAAAGATATTTACACAATGAGGATGATCAATGATTGGATGACACAATAGCACATTAAAAATGCTCATTATATATCTGTTGGCATTGACTGTCTCATTGTGAACAATTACGGGGACACAGTAGCTGTGTTTACATTGCTACAAGAGAGGCCTCCACAGCCCACACTGCTACTAGGAAAGCAGCACATGGCTTAGAAAAAAAAAAGAAAGAATAACAACAAAAGAACGCATGCACTTTTTGGCCAGCAGCAAACTGACTGCAAACAGCTGTGCCCGATACGCGCCTTGGGTTAGTAACAGTTCCCTCTGCCTGAGGTCACCGAGCGTGCTGCCAGCTCCTAGCAGCCTCCACTGTCCTGGATGGGACAAGCGTGAATAAAATTGTGTCCTTGCACACAGGAAGCTGGCAGAGCATGGGGAATCATCACTGCCCAGTGCTTTGTGGGCCAAAAACCAGCCAGATCTGCTCACAGCTCTGTTATCTGATGTAGTTTTCCCTTTATGGCAAAAAAAAAAAAAAAAAATTGTAGCCATGATAAAAATATCTTGATGGTTGCCTGCATCCCACATCCACCCACCAGCCTGGTTTGCCACCCTGCCCCAAATGCTGGTGTCAGCGCAAGCAGGGATTGGAAAGGGAGGGATGGAGCAACCAGAGGCCAGACTGCAGTGGGAACTGCTTAAACCAGCTTTGCCAGAGAGGCTGGAGTGTGAAAGTGCAGGAAGAGGTGCCAGAAGATGTCTAGTCTGTAGATCCCCCAGACCAAGGCTATGTCCTCTCTCTTGATGCAAAGGGAGTCTGAAAAGCCTGAACAAGAGGCAGAAGGCACTCTGCAGATTTGCAGACAATGCTACATTAGGTGGCGTGCTGAACACCAGTGCTTCAATCCACAAGGACCCTGGGAAACTTGAAGTCAATAGCAACCTCATAAAGTTTAGCAGAGACATGTGAAGTACTACATGCAGCTGAAATAACCCCTTGGCCCAGTTCAGGCTGGGAACCAACTGGTTGGAGAGCAGCCACACTGAGGAGGATGCATGGTTTATCTTGAAAGACAGTTTAAATAGGTTCCTCTCAGTACAAATAAGGCAAACTACTTGGCATACAGGAAATCAAGTGAAGTTATCATCCCTTCTAGTCGATGCTGGTGAAACTGCACCTGTTAGACACTCCAGTTCAAAAGGGATGGGGAGAAACTGGACAAGGTCCAGCAGGTAACTGCTAAAACACTCTCCTGTGAGGATGGCTTGAAGACATCAGGCTTGCTGAGTAATGGTGATGAAGTTAAGGCAGGACCTAAGAGCAGCTCACAAGCTGTGCAATGGCAGGTTGTGCCAAGAACATACAGGATGTCCACAGCTTCCCAGCTTCTGGTGATAGTGATGGTAAAAGGTCTAAATGCTGCTCTACTGCAGCTCTCCTGCCTCATTGAGACTTCTAAGCAAAAACCCTCTGAAAAGTGTTTATTTTAAGCTCTGAAGGAAAGGCATTATAATTTGAACCTGGCAAAGCAACACTGACAAGCAAACTCATCCTCTCCAATGTAAACTACTCAAATGTGAAATGAGTCCAGGATAATAATTAGACACAGTTGAACATGTAGAAAGATCTGAAATGCTCCACCTCAGGGCATTTATCTGCTACAGGGCAGCGCAAAGCATGAAGTAGTGCATTAGAAAGCCTTTCATCTCCTCTCAAACACTTTAGAGACAGTTTAAATTCCTTGAAAAGAAAATACTTTAAAACCCTTCGGATACTCAAAATGCCTTTCAATAGTCCCTCAGAGGACTCTGTACAGCTCACAAGACCACTAGTCCTTCACAAATACTATGACTTGTAAAAACTCAAAACATGAGAAAACAATGAGCATTATTATTATAATATTTGATCTTTGCTTCAAAGCTCTCTTCCATCAAATGAGATTTTTCTTATAGAAATGCTATAATTAGATGATTCATGCAACAAAGTCATAACCAAGAAGAAGATAAACTGAAAAAAAGAGTGTGGTTTTCTTGCATTAACTACATATAGTCTGACTGTAATTATTCCCAACTGGTATATCTACATATAAAAGCACTTTTGCAATGACAGTAATTTGTACAATTATTCTAATAATATGCTATTCCCTTAATTTTTATAAACCTAATTTAAGACTTTTTAAATGATGTTTGCACAGCATTTCCAAAGTCTAATAACAGAGTCTCCAAAGTCCCCTGCAAGGTAGGTGAGGTGAGTGGAGCATCATTCCCAGTGGTTAGTTACAAATGCATTTATTTCCTTGATATTCCTTTTTCCCCTCACTATCCCAGATTCCCTGCTTGTACGAGGCGTTACCTCTTGCCTCTGCAAGCCCTGTGGAGCAAGCTAAGAATTAACTTTGCACAACGGTACACAGTGTGGATGCAGCTTTACACATGCAAATATTCTATCAGCATTAGGTAGCACGCAAGTGATCATACCTTACAGGCGAGGAAACTAAAAGGCAAACTGGTATCCCAACACCTACACAGGGACAGATCTGTGAGTAAATCCCAAGGTTGTGGGTCACAGGCTATACAGTCTGGCTTTCCTTAGCAGCCACAGAGTTAGATCAGGGAGAGGACAATTTCTTTCAAGGTGGGATATGCTATACTGAAGTGTGACTTCACTTTCTTCTTATGTATATGGGGATGAACTTCTGAATTATTTGACAAAAATTAATGGGATTACGCAAAAGTAAAAACCAGGTAGTTGGAGGAAGGATCAGACCCTTTATCTTTCTGTAGCAGCAGTGAGGTACCTTGACCTATGTATAAATGTAATGAGATAGTAGAAAACCTGACAATTTTAGCTCATTCCCACACAACCCACGGCAGCTGTGCTTGTAGTGGTTTAAGACACTGTTATTTCCAAATCAGCACAAATTTCATATCTCCTTAAGAAACAGATCACCTGACTGGTGAGGTACCCCTGTGGCATTCATACAGACTTCCCAGAGTGGGGTGGGATGGCAGTCTCAGAGGATGAACTGCAATGAATATCCTCAGATAAGACAAGTCAAGTGGCCAAAGTGCAGAACTACTACATCCCTAACTCCCAAACCAAGACTTGCTGGTTTGTTTTTGTAGTGAAGTAACTGACCTCAATGTAGAACCCTCCAGAGACCATTGCTTTACGTTTTCTCATGATGGAGTTAGGCAAGGTCAGCAGCAGTTCAGATGCCTGGTACTCGGTACTACTGGGTATATCATGGCAAAACCCACCTACTTCTTATCTCCTTTATGTTTGATTGCAGAACAGCTGTTGGACAAGAGAGACAACAGATACTGAGGATATAGCCAAGGCTCATTGAAACCTTAGTCTTCAATAGGATTTAATCTCAGGCTAGAAGCACTCCCATATTTCATATCAAGGCATCAGACTTTGAGAGGCTGTTTTCTTTTACTATACTTTAACCAATCAGTGCCAATTAACCAACATTTAGTTTCCACTTGAGGGAAGAATGACAGAAATAATTTCATCCTGAGACAGACATCCCATCAGCTTCTCCAAACCTATTATCTACTTCAGGTAAATTGGCAATCAATTAACTGAAATTAAAAAGTCTAATGCACAAACTATGTTCTTTATGATCACCTTCATGTGGATGGCCACGCTCGAAGAAT
This sequence comes from Coccyzus lansbergi, assembly GCA_033558105.1. NCBI lineage: Eukaryota > Metazoa > Chordata > Aves > Cuculiformes > Coccyzidae > Coccyzus > Coccyzus lansbergi. Next base: position 294,565 of record JAUMJK010000801.1, on the reverse strand, counting down.
GGTGGTAAATGGAGTTAAATTCAGTTGGAGGACAGTCACAGGTGGTGTTCCCCAGGGCTCAGTGCTGGGTCCTGTTCTGTTCAATGTCTTTATCAATAACCTGGATGAAGACACTGAGAGTACTCTTACTAAGTGTGTGGATGACACCAAACTGGGAGGAAGTGTCAATCTGCTTGAGTAAGTGGGAAGGCTTTGCAAAGGGAACTACAGGGTCTGGATCGATGGGCTGAGGTCAGTGGTATGAGGTTCAACGAGGCTGAGTGCCAAGTCCTGCACTTGAGGCAAAACAACAACCCCATGCAGCACTACAGGCTTGGAGAAGAGTGGCTTGAAAGCTACCTGTCAGAGAAGGACCAGGGAATGCTGGTGTACAACCAGCAGAATATGAGCTAGAGAAATGTATCATCATGGAATAGTTAAATCAAGAGTTATGCTATAGATTCAAGTTGCTCGTCGTAAAAGAAAAGAGAAATCTTGAAGACAGGTAATTCTACATGTGAAAAATACACATCATAGTGTGAAATAGGAGGATACATTTGCAAAGTTTTGGATGTTTACAAGGCATCAGTCTGCCATTTTTAATGACCTAATGTAAACATCTGCTTAGGAAAGGACACCCAGTGTCTTAGACTCCCTGGACCGTGTCAGTGAGATTCCGCTGTCTGTAAACACTGGGGATGAATCAGATTAATCCTGCCAAACATCTGCTTTCATTTATCAAAACAAGGTTAAGAAACTTGATCAGGGTTTATAAATATCTCTTGGGAAGGGATTTTTTCTGTAACACAAACAGAAGGGAGGCAGTAACACTGAGCGGGAAGCTGACCCCATCCAGCCGTGTCCAGCTCATAACACCTGGTGTGAGCAGTAGCAGTCACCAAGATTATTACGTGAGACAACACTGTTAAAATTATTGTGACTAAAGAGAATAAAACCAAAGTGACATAAACTACTTAGTAGTGTCAAGCAGTTAGATTTATATCTAATCTTGATAGCCACTTTTCAATAGTCTTTCTTTCTTTGGAGTGCCTGGCATTTTGATTTTGTCATTATGCTCGCTATCTGTGCATTTTAAAAATGATCCTTGAGTTCTTCTTGTTTGGACTTTTCTAACCTTAGTAGTAAGTAAAATTACATGTTTTTAATCCAGCAAATCCAAGCATAAACTGTGTTGAAGAATGTTTTGTACTGTTGATGCCAGCATTCAGCGTGACTTGGAATCCACAGAGAATTCAAGAAGAAAACCCATATTGTGAATATATTTACAAAAGAAGAGGGATAGACTCCTTAAGTAGCTTGCTAATTGCCCAAATCTAATGAATCAAACAGTAAACAGTCTGACAATAAAGGGAGAAGGTTCTTGGTGGAGCCTGTATCAGCAGAGGGGAGTTGGGAACAACCAGACTGTCACATTTTGGTCACAATAAATGTACTTTTAGTAAAGGGAACTTCTTAGCCAGACCTCTCAACCTTAAGTATTAATAATTTTACCACCACAGTTCTCTCTAGTAACATTTGGACAAATCTAAAAATCTAATTAACTGTACAGAAGATACAAAGATTGTCCAAGTGATACATACTGAGGAAGACATGAGAGAGATGCCAAATCACCTAGCTCAGAGGTAAAAAACAAGTGTGATTTAATATAACAAAGTAGAACCACAGGACATGGGGAGGGACAGAGAGCATCAGCCTTACCCATGGAGGTCCATCTGACAAGGAGATGATAGGTATTACCTGTCGGTTAATGATGGCAGAGTCTCAAGATGAGACTTTGGAGGAGTGGAAGGGGATTTTATTTCAAAAGCAAACTCGCTTCCACTCACACCCTTGTACCCACATACTCACAACCAGGCAATTAGCATCTCTCCATCATCCAGGCACCGAGACGTGTGTGCAGGGTCAGCTCAAGATCCTTGGCAGTGACACAGAAGACAAGGGTCATGGCTCTGTAGTCCTCATCCTGGTTCCTTCCACAGCTCATGACCTCTCTCTGCTTTAGATGTGCTTTTTGAAACTGGAGCTGACAGCAATTGCCTTCAATTTTTCGTCCATTCCACTCCAGCTCCCTGGGTCATCAGAGCTTTTTCTCTCCTCTGAGTCCCTCGAGGCTCCAGTCCCAGCCTTTATTCTCCTGCTATCACCCCTTTGATGGTCTGAAGCCATGTTTCAGACTGAGAGTAGATTGTCCTTTGCTGCAGGTCATCCCTCGTCTTCCTGATCCACCCTTAAGATGTATCTTTGCTAGCACCATTTCAGCCCAACTTTGTGCAGATAAGTGTGACCAGGGTTGTTCTTCTGCAGCATCTCCAACAGTGATTTAGAAGCCAGCAATTGCAGGTGCAGTCCTAAGGTTTCTCCTGGATGGAAGGTCACACTATAGCAGATTTCAGCCAGTGACCCAGACAACCTGCAATGGCCCAGGTTGCTCTTAAGTGATCTGTGAAAGTGATTGCATCAAGCGGCCAACTGGTTATAGATGTAACTTTTGGGGGATTCCTATCCCTGCTGGAAATAGAAAAAAAGCCCCAACAAATGTTGGAAAAACGTTGAACTAGATAATGCAAGAGCCTTCCAGGAGCATTGAATATGCTATTCATTGAGGTCGGAAGCTATTATGGAATTTTTCAATACATGATTAAATCTGGGCAGTCTGAGCTCCAGAAGCAGAGGGAGGAAACCCAGTGACTCTGGAGCCAGGGCCCCTCCGGCAAGGAAAGGAAACATTTTCAATGGCTTTTAGAGGACAAGTTGGCCAAGTCACACATGTTACAGCAGTTCACTAGCATCATTATAAAGCTAGCAAAGCAGTGTCAGGTGAGCTGCCTAAAAGGGCAAAAATCGCTTCCTATTCTGCATCGTGTTAATGTTTGGGTATTTGTGGGGTTTAACTGCTGTATGAGCAAAAGACAAGCTCTAAAGCACAGGGGTTTAGTACCCATCTTAGACAGAGAGAGCAGCAGCTCCTCAGCAGGCAGAAACCTCCTGTAGCACTGACTTCTCAGAGATGACCCACAGTGGGAGCTGGGGTGACATAGACCTGCGTAGGCAGCACTGTTGCCTCCCCTGTGTCCCTATACACCCACCACAGGACATGCCTCTCCTTACCTGCATCAGCAGTGCTGGGAGGTGAGTAGCTCCCCTTGGGAACTAGTCTTTTTCCATGAGAAACAAAAAAAATGGATGATTTTCGGTCTTCAGCTTGTTTCTTATCTGGATCGATCCCTGGATCTGAGTCCCAATGTGGCCTTGCAAACAGTAGTGCCAGTGCAGCAAAGGGAGCTGGGAGGCAAGAAGCCAAAGGAGGGCTGGGAACACATCCCACCCTCAGCCCAGTGAGATATGAGCACCACTGAAGATACAACCTGACGCCAACTCCAAAGAGACCAGTGGCAATACAGCTTTCCATGAACCACTTTGAGAGTGCTCTGCCTCCATGGCATTCCATTCCTCCTTGTGCCTGGAAAAGTTTGCTGAAGCTTTCTGCAGACAGCGCCCTCTTTTCTGTTGCAGAAAATCTGGAACTTTGTTAATAAACCAAACAAACCCATGAGCTAGGGTTTTCTGCTTTGTTTCATTCCCCTCATAGTGTCCCAGGAGAAAATAAAGCCAAGTGTTCACTGACTGGTTCCTGCAGGGTGTGTGAGCAGCTCGCCGTTGGGAGAGGTGGCCCAGAGCTGGGGAGCGCCCAGAGGATGCTATGCCTGTCCCTCCTCACCCTGTGTAGCACGGCTCCTCCCAGGCCCTCTGATACATTTATGATGTGGCAGATCTTCAAGGGTAACGTACTCCAGCCAAGGGAGCAGCTCTGCCATGTCTCCACCAAAGAGGAGCCTATTAAACTTTACGTCCCTCAGAAGCAAGTAGCTTTTTGATGGGTATCTGATTTTAGAGGCTGATAGAGCCCAGGTATTTATACTTTGCACTCAAATACATCCAATTGTTTTTAAAGCAGAGAGCATTGGCAGCCTTATCAGAAGGCCTTGAGAAATCTGTTATGTGTCTTCCTCCTTGGAAGCTCTTGGTCAAGGGCACCAGATGATAGCCAGCATTGATAAAAGGACTACATTCCCTGCTACTGAAAGGGTTCCACTGTTTGAGGTTGATAAAACCCTATATTTTGTTAAATAATAATAAAAAAAACCCCCACTGCCTGGAGAAAGGTATCATGCAGGCACTGTCTGAGGCAGAGCCCCCTGCCCATCTGCAGGTATTTTCAGCACCAAGGGATGATGGAAACCTCAGTCCAGGCGGGGAAGTCTGTGTGGTGGTTTTAGTCCAAAGACCAGTGGTTTGCATGGCTGCAAGTAGGCAGGGACCATCAGCTGCACTACCCATGGGTCAAATTCACCATGGAGAGCTGAGGGGAGGACAGCAAGGATCCTTGGCAAAGGCACCTTCTGCAACACCAATTGGATGGGGTGAATCTGAGGTGTATATGAGGTCGGAAAACAAACCTTGGGTATCATTTATATGTGTTTTAACAATCAAGGACACCAATGTTTGCACATGTGTTGTATCTCCCTGCAGACACATCATAGACGTGGAGAGATCCTGGAAGTGAAGGGAATCAGCAGTGATCTATCATCCCCTTAATAAGAGGGGCTTTGAAGGAAGACCTTATACATGCCCCCAGTGATCATAAATGTTTTGGTAATTTTTGATTTTTGGATGCAAGATCTGTGTGGCTTCCTCCACAAAGGGATCCTAATAGTGCACCATCTCATGCCTTGGTTTCCCCACCTGCACATCTAGGATAACAGGGCTGCCCACACAGGAGCATTTGGGAAGATGGGTTGGTTAATATTTGCTTACTGCTATAGAGATAGCACTCTATAAGTCTAATTACATTTTATGCCCTCATGTGATAAGGATGTCATCTTGGATTAGAGGGGATTAGTTGTTAATGCCATTCCTGTACATACCAGTCCCCTCCAGGGCTTTAATTTCTGCTGAGAAGGTTTTTCAACTCTGCTTCCCATTCAGCAAGGACCTCCTAGGTATGTTAATCATGGAAATCAAAGGGCTGAACCACACGCAGTGGGTACCTGGAGATATCTTCAGCCAAGCAGAGGTGTGTGCTCAGTGAACAGTGGTGTACACTTGGCATCTCTCTTGCTTTGGCATCCCCAAACCTTGAACAGGACTAGGGAAGGGGTTGAGTGCATCCCCTTCCTGCACACTGGGCTCCAAACACACTGCCGAGTTATTAAGTACAAATCTAAGTTAATGTTTAGCACTCACCCAAAACACAGAGATTGCCAAATGCCAAAGGAAATGGAGTGAGAAACCACATGCCGGTAATGATCACAGGACAAAATGCTACTGCGAGGACATCCCCACATCCCAGCGGCTCTACTCTCAGGAGAGGGCTCCGATCTGCAGCAACATCCCAGAGCAAGTGAGAGGGGAATCTGCTTCCCACCCTGCACAGTGAGAGCCAAGCAATGATTTTTTTTTTTTTTTTCCTAAACCTATTTCTCTGAAGTTTTTATCCTTATGTTTGCAGTCACCCTGACCTCTCTCAGAGTACTGCCTGGAGAGCCCGTGTTCTCCCATGGTTGCAGAGCTATCAGAGACTGAGCTGAGATCCTTACCAGGTATTTCTTGCCGAAGCTTCCAGCTCTGAGCATTGCCCTACCCTTAGTATGGGCTGGATTTCAGGCACTGAAGCAAAGGGCTATTCAGGTCTTAAGAAAGAAAAGGGTTATCCTGTCCCCAGCTCCTATTAGTGTGAGTTTGTCCTGGAGGAAACTGCATCCACCACCTATTGCTGCCCACACAGGATTAGAGAGGAGCAGGACCCAGCATTCTCTCAGCAGCAGGAGGGCAAGGACACTACCCCCTAGCTCTCAGGTACGAGGAGCATCCCTAACAATGCCAAGTGGGCACAGGTGAGCAAGACAGAGGGCTCAGATGAGCTCAGCACAGGCTGAGCCTGCCAGGAGCTTGGTTGTGCTGCTGCTGCTGCTCCAGGGTCAAGGGGATGCAAAAGCTTACCTGGGTTTCTGCTTACCTGGGTTAATGCTAGAAGGCAAATAAATCTCTCCATTTATTTCTTGGTTTTTGCCAGAAGAGCTGGGCTGTTGCAAGACAGGGGCTAAACTGCTGCCACTGTCAGTCTGGGTAGGTGCGCCCTGTCTCCCAGGGCAAGAGTAGCTGGGGTGCAGATCAGGGCATCCTATTCAACTGCCCGCAGCACAGTGTCCTCAGCTCGGGACAGTCCTGCAAGGCAGAGCTGCAGCTGGCCAGGAAACTGAATTTTCATTCCTAAACTATAAAATTAAAATAAAATAAAATAAAATAAAATAAAATAAAATTTTAAGGAAAATTGGTTAGTACGGTGTCTGAAACAAGACACATTCCCTGGAAGCCAGCCCATGGCACAGCAAGCACTAAAGTCAGCTGTAAGGTAGGATGCTGGGGATCGTGGGGCTACGTATGCTACCAGGATGCCCTGGCTTGGTGCAGCCAATTCAGAGCCACAACAAAGCCACGAGCACCCTGCTCCCTCAGCTCCAAAGACAAACCTCCCTCCCAGCAGCTACTCCAAACACAGGGCGCCAAGCCAGGCTGTCAGGGAAACCAGCAGGGTCCCATTAGCACTTTTATCAAACTCAACATTTTTTGGCAGAATATTTCTGGTGTGGTGAGTCAGCAGCCTTGCAAAGTGTTGGCTGCAGTGAAACTCAAGGCAGGCACATGGGAAGAGTCCCCCAGGACATGAACCTGACCCGGCTTGCACGGAGGAGGGAGCTAGGCTCTTCTCCCAAGTGACAGGGGACAGGACGAGAGGGAATGGCCTCAAGCTCCACCAAGGGAGGTTGAGGCTGGACATCAGAAAAAAAAATCATGGAAAGAGTCATTAGGCACTGGTACAGGCTGCCCAGGGAGGTGGATGAGTCACCATCCCTGGAGGTATTTAAGGGATGAGTGGATGAGGTGCCGAGGGACATGATTTAGTGGCAGGTAGGAATGGTTAGACTCAATAATCCTGGAGGTCTTTTCCAACCTGGTGACTCTGTGACAGTGTGTTCAGAGGGAGCCATCCCCCATCAGTGGGAGTCACCAACTGCCCCACATGCTAGCTGATCCCATTCCTTGTCCTTCAACAGATGCTCTCATCCAACCTGAGTTTTCAGGATAAGTGGAATAACATGCATCAGGTCAAGACAACAGGATTCATCCTCAGGCATATTCATCTTCAATAGTTACTTTCCTCTTCGTATGCTTGATCAAATCAAAAATTTGTCAAAAATCAGGCCTGGAGACAATTCAGTATTAGTACGCTGGCTGTTAAGTTTTCCTCACCTAAGTTTTTCTTGCTAAGCCAAAAACTTCATGCCTCATCCTCAGAGAAGAGATGTCTATCCTCTCTGCATTCCCCTCTCGCATATTTGAGGGCCACTCTCATGTCTCCCAGGGCCCTTCTGTTGCCTGTTATCCAACCCAGGTTGAGCTTGCTAGGAGTCATCACGTTCTCGCTGGTCTTTGGCCACCTTCCAACCTGCCCACATCTTCCTTGCCCCAGCAGGAAGCTCATCTTTCTTCATAGCCCTTGTCTGCAAACCCCAGCGCCTTCTTCCAGCAAGTCCTCATGCTCTTCACGACGATTTATGACCTGGCAGTTGATCAGCAGTGATGGAGCTGTTAGTGCTGTTGGAGAGATGGAAGAGATAGGGCAGGGGATGAAGGCACAGGGTGAGCCAGCAGATGGGAGACCTGCTGGGAGCCCAAAAACGCTGCCAGCCCCCACTGCCTGCTCCCTCTCGAGCTGATGGCCAGGAACTTCGCGTGCAGGGAGCAGAGTCAGGTCTTCAACGTCAGGTCACAAAGCTTGAAATGAGGTTTCACAGTCCCAAAACAGGAGACGGGCTCTGATGTGGCTCAGGGAGGGAAAAGGCAGGGGACTAGTGACTCACAGCACAGACCAGGGTTCTGGAGCCCCTTCCAGGGGAGGGCTTTGTTTCTCTCCTCTCTATCTTTTTTCTTCTTTTTTTCTTTTAGTTTTTAATCACTGTGGTTTACAGGAGGACTGACAGACAGTGAGTCTCACTGGGCAGAACACGGCTGTCCACCTCCCTCTCTCAGCAGCATCCGTGGGGCTGCAGAGCATCAGCTGAAGATACCTCCTTGCAGGAAAAAGCAGGAAAAAACTGGCAGGGAGTGGAAACGTGGCAAGCAGATTAGAAACCCAGCTCCTATTTATAGATCGGCAGTGAGAAACTGCCCCTGTGGCAGAGCCACCTGTTTAACCCTTTCAGCACCGAAAGCCAACCATGAGGTCCTGAGCCAGCCCTGGCCCATGCCAGAGGGGGGAGGCAGCATTTTGGCGCTGGGGAAGGAGGAGGCCCCATCCTGGGACACCCCACAGTGCAGAGGGGGCAGAGGACAGTTCTGAGCATGATGGACCTTACAGAGCCACTCCCCAGCAGGGATGATGGGGATGGAGGGCGGGTTACAGGTGTGAAGTTGTTAAGTCACAAGGGCAAGGAGAAGAATATCCCAGTGTCCTGCTGCACAGTAGCCAGAACAAGCCCAGTTCCTCTAAAGGAGAGGTAACGAATAAGTATCAGGTACGACTCCAGTATTCCCATTCTCTTTTGTGGCCCCTGAGCTTTGGCGGGGTTGGCCAATGGGGCCATTGCTTTGACAATGAGCACAAACCCATTGCCCACGAGGGGCTGATGATGGTCACAGGAGGCTGCTCCATCCCATGAGAGCAGATAGTGGTCCCTATCCGCTGTTGCTCCCCAACACGGTCACCCCAGAACTTCTTGGCAAGAAGTTCACCAGCTCCCTGTGCAATTAACAGTGTCAGCCCTTGGGGAACCTGAAACAGAACAACAAAGCTGCTTAGCTCTGCCGTGCCATGTTAGACTTCAGTATAACCCAGTTTATCTGCAGGAGAAGAGAAAGGGCTGCAACACTGCAAGAGTGTAGATTTAAATTGGACATAAGGAAGACGTTTTTTACTATCAGAGCAAGGAGACACTGGAACAGGTTGCCCAGAGGAGCGGTGGATGTCCCATCATTAGAAGTGGTCAGGGTCAGGTTGGATAGAGCTTTGAGGAACCGGAACTAGTAAAAGTTGTCCTGCCCACAGAAGGTACAGTGAACTAGATGATCTGCAGGCGCCTATTCCAACCCCAACCATCATTCTATGATTCTGTGAAAAAAAGTGCCGTAGCTGCTTAGCTGAGAGGTGGGGTTTGGTACCTGAGCAGCAACCGCTGCCTGTAATGGAGATCCTTGAGCACGAAGCTGCTGTTTGCTGGACACGCATGAGCTGCCCTGTGCCTCAAGCAATGCAGCTCCTGTGCTGGTTCCAGTACGCAGACAGTGGGGAGTATTTTTCATCTCATTTCACCTCCTGCATCTCCGCAGCCAAGCAGCTCACCTTGGCCAGCTGATCCAGGGTCAGCCCTGCTCCCTGCACAGGGAGGGCTTGCACAGAGATAGGGCTGGGTACAGGCAGGTTTTGTTGCAATTCTCCATCATTTAAGTACCAAACATTCTTCCCACAAACACCTTCAGCTACAGGTCTCAGCCATTTTCTGCCTCTGCATTGAGAGGCCATTCTCCCTCTTACTTGTGTCAATAGCTATTTTTATAAAATTGCTTTTCTTTACTTCTTAATTGATTTAAATCCTTTCCCTTAGCTTTCTTGTTAAAGGTGGATTTAAAGAGGAGTTCGTTATCTTGGCCATTTTTGAGTCATTATGAATTTCATCCCTCTCCTCATTAATTACTCATTACCCCTCGCTCTGGAGGGCTGCTTTGTTCCTGATTTGTTTGTGAGCAGTTTCCCCAGCACCCTGTAATCCCTCCAGCCTCGTATTAGCTCTGTCTGGTTTATGCTGCCTTCGTTTTCAGCTTCTCCCCATCTCTTCTGCTCCCAAATGAGTTCTTGACTATTCATTGTGCCCCAGTGGCTGTTTCCTGCTCAGCCTTTCCCCAGCCTCTGGTCCCTTGGTGAGTCAGAGCCCCCCAAGCATCATCCCCATCTCCGTGCATCATTCCTGCCCCAAGGGATGATTGTCCATTCCCCTTCACCTCCACACTGGAGAGTCACTAGCTCCCAGTCCATGGGTTGGCACTGGAGTCTCGATAACGACAGCTCTTTCTTGGAAAGCAGTGGCTTTGCTTTAAATGTTGCAGTACCTGCCAAATTATGACAAAGCAGCACGGAGAGCAGAGTAAAAATGCGTAAGGACACTGGCTTTAACAAGTCAATATTTCCCAAGCCTTTGGCTGCAGTCAGATCCCCAGGGAGAACCTGAAACATGAAGCATCTCCTGAGCTACATCTGCAGCAGCCCAGCATAGCACAGCAGCTCCAGTGGTGTGATTGTCCTCCCATCAATGTCGGACCTTCCCTGGCAGGGGAGAGCCAAACACAGTAAGGGCACTCAGAGAATGACAGTGCTACTAAAACAACCTTCTCCAGTCCCATGTACATACCATCAATAATCCTACATTACCCACAAATGGATCCATGACTGGGATCACAAGTGATGGCCTTTCTCTGGACCTAAACGAATAAACAGCCATCCAGTGTCTGCCAGCAAGATACCCGCTTTGTCCCGTCCAGATGCTCAGATTGACTTCCACGTTGCCCAAGCAGCTTCCAAAAAGCCTTGCAAGGATTTTTTCCTGCACCATAGCCGGGGATGGAGATTTAGTCTGTCAGTATTAGATGCAGTTCTGCACTGAGCCTCCTTCCAGCAGGCGCCCGCCAGGGCTGGGCTGTACTGACCAGGGAGGGTCCTTTCCATACTTCATGGGTGTAAATGAAAAGGCAAAGCAGGAAAAATGGGTTGAGTCGGTGAAGGGAGGAGAGGGATGTGCAGTAGTTGCTTGAGGAGGGTAAACGAGCATTGCACAAGCAAGTAATAGAGTTGCACAATCAGAAGCTGCAGAATTATTTAACTTAACAAGTCACCACTGATCAACTGAGCTGCACTTTCTCAGGGGTTTTAAGCCAAAATATCTTATTCTTTAACTGAAGCAAACTAAGATAAGGCAGCTGGTCCAGGACTGCAACTCTGCTGACATGCATTGAGCTGCTCCTCAGCGCATCCCTCGGAGGGAGGGAAGGGGTCACAAAATCCTTTGAGGGGGATTGCAAATGCCGGGTTGTGAAGAAATCAGCAGCATTTCAGACCCTCAAGGAAGCAGAAGTTAATTGAAAATGGGCTGCAAGTGCTTAGGGCATGGCTTAACGCTTGCCAAGAATCTCCTTACTACCTTTAATTGCTGGCACCAGCTCTGGTTCTCCACTGTATGACAGAGGCCAGCAAAGCCATCTATTTCAGCCATTCCCCATTCTCCATGTGTGAAGCAATCGTATTTTAGCACAACAGGGGACTTCATCTAAAAGGAGCTACAAAGGACAGATACTTTGAGGTGGTTCAATAAACACCCCTCTGCAGTCTCAGCCCTAAGGGACACACCAAAATCCAGCGTGAAAGAAGCCAGAACACTGAGCGAAAGGATTATTTTCTACTGCTTCTGTATTTCATTGGGAGCAACCACTCTGGGATGCTCCTGTTGGATTTTTCACTTGCTGCGGTTGCATCCTGTGAAACTGTTGCCTTCTGCCGTGCTGCTCCTGCAGCAAAGAGGGGTGGGCCCGTGCTGGAACCCTGCAAGGAGCAAGCCTTGACACCAAACCCCATATTTGTGTAGTTTCCAGAGAGATCAGAAGGGTCAGACTGTGCTTGGAGACATGAGCCACTGCTGGAAGATGATTTCCCTGAGAGGAACTTGGTGCATCTGGCAATGGTTGGTGACGAGCCAGCAGTTGCCCTTCTTCCCTCATAACCCAAGCAACAGCTCAAAGGTTTGGTAAAACCCAGTTGCAGGGTATAGAGGTGCTCCTGGAGATGGAAGAGGTGAACGTCCAGCCTCCTGTGGTCCTTACTGCCTTCTGCTCCAGAGGGAAAGGAGATCTTCAGCCACACAAACAGCCCTCTGCAAGAGTCTTGCACAAACTGCCAGAATGACCTATTTCTGCATCTGTGGGATGTCCCTCTCCTCAACCCCCCACAAAGTGTTTTGCAAGGACTGACTAGTTTTAGCACGTGTCAGGTGAAATCCTGCTCCCCAGCTCGGGTTGTCTAATACCACATTTGCAACGCCTCAAACTTCAGAGCTCTTCCAAAACCCTCAGGGCTCCAATGGTAATGCAGGCCAGCATCTGGAGTTTTATAAGGCAAGACAAGTGCTCTTGGCTCTATTCATTCTCTCTTCCCTTTTGTTTAACCACAGCTACCTGGCATCGCCCAAGAAAAAACACGTGGGAAGCACTCTGGGAAGAATCCAGAGTCGTTGGGGAAGGCTGGACCTTCCCTTGCATTGCTCTGACAAGCCGTAGAGCCAAAAAAAGACCCTGTCACTGCAGGAGGGAGATGGTCCTTCTGCAGCAGCAAAAGTGAACGCTGCTCCTCACTCCCAGCTGGGCCCCTGAATCCAGATACAAGAAGGGTCCCTGGGATGGCACTGGCAGAGCTTCGTGGTAGCCGGGAGTGTCAGGAGACACCTGTGAGGCTGCTGATGCTGTAAAGTGCCTGCAGGTAAACAAAACTATCACTTGGTTTAAACTTCCTCTAGACACTGTCAAGATTGTTCTAGCTCAATAACTAGCTGGAGAGTATAAAGGAGAGATAAAGTAATCCTCTTGCAGGAGAGACAGGATACAGTTTAACTAGAAGCGCCTATCCAGCATGGCCAGAAGCACCATGTCCTGAATACTACTGCTCACTGCTCATGCACTGTAATGCTCTACTCTGTCTGGGAATATTCACACCAAGAGCCTCCCATATAGGATACCTCAACATACTGTTGCTCTCCTGACTCACTCGCACCCACCAAAAGGCATTTGAGGACATTGTACCTTAACGCTAAAGAAATAGCATCAAGGTAAAAGTGGGGATCAGCTTCCCCAGTTGAGAGCACGGCTTCAACTACAAGTTTTTAAGCTGGGATGAGCCATTATTCCTCCAGGATAACATACAAGTACTTGATTGCATAGGCTCCTCAGCCACTTCAAATTTAAGTTCTTCGTCTTTTGGTACCAAGCACAGAGTCCTGTGCAGTTGCCAGCACCCTCTTACCTCCTCAAACATTTCATCACCCAAATTTCTTCTGCCTCATATTTTAAAACCACTGCAATTCTCTTAACGAGCCTCATAACCCAAGTATCTTTTGATGCTCTAGCTCCTTGAGTCATGTGATTTTGCACAGGACCATCAGCTTTCAAGCAGCATATGACACTTCAGTTGGTAACGTCACAAGAATCCCCTAAAATCACAACTTCCCAAAAGCTTTTAAAAGCTGACAGCAAAACATGAGCACCCCAAAATGATCAGCTGCTCGCTGGTGCCACTGCCACCCAGCCTGGTGCCTGCAGGAAACAGCCAGCCCACCGTGCACTCTCTGACACTTACATGGAAACGCTGCAGCCAGGGCAGGAGTACGAGAAAATCCTTTACAAGCCAAGGCTTCTGGAAGGAAAAGATGTGTTGGATAAGCAATCTACTTCAGTATTTCTCCCCAACAAGGAAATCCAACTTCCATTTATTCTAGGGCAAACTCAAAAGGTTTTAATTTTTTTTTTTTTTTTTTTTAGCAAATTCTATCACATAAATGTTAACAAAAAACATCTGTACAATTGCCATGATACACTCAAAAGTGAAACAAATAAGATATAAATACAGATATGGATGTAACATGACAAAAGCGAGAAAATAGAAAAAAAACACATGCGCATGAACACGGTGCCAACAAAGTCATTTCTCATGGCTGGCATTTGTCAGAGCAGTTTTTTTACTTCCCATTTAAAACATTGTTAGCAACATCCTGCTGTATTCTACAAACTTCTATTCTTCTGTCCCTTAATATGTAATATTATGCTTGATAAATAAAGGGGTGGGGAGAAAAGGTTTTGATGACAAAGATGCGAGTTACATTACTTATACAGGTTATTGTAAGCTAGTAATAAGCAATAAAAAAGACAGTCTCGTATTGTAATCCAGGCAAGCACACATAGTGTACCTTAAGAAAGCCACATGCCTCGATATTTCTGCACTACATGAGAACTACAGTACGTAGAACTGTGGGGCGGATGGATCCGGTATTTGCCCGTGCCCATGGAGCAGTGGTGCAGCCAATGGCAGGAAAAAACATCCACATCTGAGATTTCAGCAACCTTGCAGCCAGGAGCCACTGTCTGCTGAGAGTTTTTTCCCATTCAGACTTCTAAAGCATGGTGGGCAAATTAAATTCACTTTTTTTTTTCCCCCCCCTAGGTTTTTTTTTTTTTTTTTTAGGTATGAAAAATTGAAGCCCTGCATAATGGGCAGCAAGAAAAGAAAATAAAAGGCAGCTACAGTAGGTGGCTACTGCTGGGAGAACATGAACACAAGCTTCACCGGTGCGGTGAGGCACTGCCAGCATGCAGATCTTTCTCTGCAAGCGTGTGTGGACACTGTGATTTGTAGCCAGAGAGACCTTTATGCTTGCTGAAGAGAAAACCAAAATGATTGTACAGCTTGTTGAAGTCAGAACACTGGAGATCAGAGAGGTGACATTCAGAGCTAGCCCTTTGAGTACTTCAAAGGAACACGAAAAAAACCCTGGGTCGTGTTCAACATACCAAACAACCTTACTATGTACATTATACGCAATGATTTATAAATACCTAGGCAGAATGCTCTACTGTATAGAGGTATAACACACTTCTAGAGTACTCAAAGGATGAACAGTCCTCAACTGACTCACATAACGAAATTAAGTAGCACATTAATGAGCATCTGTTGACAAACAGAACCAAATCTGATTCAGAAAGTAAGGCCTGGTTCTACCATTCACAGCCCTAAGTGTGCCAATAGTACTGGAAAACATGCTTATTGCTGGAGTTGCACCTGTCTCTTAAGGACGAGCTGCTAACTCCTGCTGTAGTGTCAGCGCACGTGCCAGGGTCAGTTCAGGAACGTTACAGTGCGTTCACTCTCAGTGCATCCTAACAGGACTTTATAAAATATATAAAATCATTTGAGAAGGAATTCAATTCCTGGAGTTTGCTACAGTGTGTCATTAAAAAGAAATTAAAAAAAAAAAAACCAGCAAACAATGATGGACCAGGCTCCAACCCAGCTGGGAGGGACTACAGGCCATCTGGTCAGCTATGCTGACTTCTGAACCCCAGAATTGGAACTGAACTGAGATGGGGAGAAAGAAAAGCATAAATACTAAGCAGTTAAAAGTACAAATTAAAAAAAAATAACAAAAAAACCCCTAACCCCCAAACCCACTACTAAAAATTCAAACAAGACAGCTAACTGCTGCCAACAGGTTGGCTCAATATTTCCTCAAAAGGGAAAATCAATTCATGTTTGAATCTTTCAAAAAACTAAAGAAGAATATTCTAACAAACATACTGAAAGATGTTGAAAAGGAATGGTCCACAGAAAGGGATAAACCAACCATAAGGCAGCCAATCCTCTCTCTAGCAAGCATGGCTTTTCTGAGCCTGCAGAAAGACCTTGGGGGAATCCAGGAATCCCACCCACCAGGATTGCATGGTTTCTCCTGCTACAGCATTGCTCACTGAAAAAGATGAGAAAACTAGCCCTGCCAGCAAACGCCTGGATGTACCTTGACAAATCGAGGAGCAGGTCACCTCCTCTGCTCTCATGTCAGCAGAGAAAGGGACCAACAAGCTTTACCATCCAGTTCTGCACAATCCTCCTGAGCTGGGGACTGGGAGGGGAGCTGGCACCAAGCGTCACCTCCCAGCACAATTCTCAGGCCAGGATTGAGACACACAGGGATGAACTGATGGAAAGGAAGGACATCATGGATTTACCTTCCCCGCTGCTGTACCAGAAACTCATGTTCTCAGTAGGCTACCAAGATATCCCTTCAGCTCCCCAGAAGGGAAACGGAAAGAGCTGGAGAGAGACCGAGGCACTGAGAACAACTAGAGAGCACACATCCAACACCACAGCTGCAGGTCAACCATCCTCTTCAATCACTGGCACTGAGGGAAAAACTCAGTTCTGACCCATTGTACATTCGGGGTGGGCACGTCCTTCAGCAAGGATCCAACCCAGGGTCAAACAGCATTAGCATCCTCCTGTTTCCATCAGGAGGCAGAGGTGGGGGTAGTTCACCCTCTGCAAACAGAAGGGTGTTCCTTTGCAGAAGTGGAGTGCTGTGGGGTATTTGACTCTTGCTGGTTCAGCTCAGACTTGGTCTGTCATCTGATTTGCCCTGCTGCGCCCTCATCCAGAGCCCCCTGTGGAGAGCAATGCTTGGAGAGGGCCCTCCACACCCCTCCAAAATGCAGAGCTCCCAGCAGGGCTGTGCATGGGACTAGCCAGCAAGGAAGAGGTTTCTAAAGGCAGCTGACAGCACTGCAGGCTCCTCAGGCACAGAAGGGGCTGTGGCAGGCAACCAGAACTCTCCCAGATGGCTCAGCAGGTGCTTCCATGGGGTCATTTTCAAATGTCCTTTCTGTCCTCTGGGATGAACATTTTGCCCAAAGCACAAAGGAGTTGTGGGGACAAGACACTAGTGGGTCAGGTCAAAGCAGAAGACCAGTCCTTCAGATGCTACAGATTTCAAGAAAAAAATCAGCTAGCCTGACAAGGCAGCACTGAGATACAGTGCCCACCTACTACCTCCCACTGCCCACCTACGGACACACTCCAAGCCTAATCCAACACCCCCCTGCTAACTCCAGTGTCCCATCACAGCCATCAGTCCCAGAACTGGGTCTCAGGAGGTTCCCTTTGGGAAATAACAAGTAACCTGGAGAGTCTTTTGAGCGCATCAAAGAGCCAAATGCATCGGGAGGGGAGAAATATTTACAAAGTCAATGAAAGAAGCAAAAACCCAGCTGTTTTGCACTGCACAGCTGGCTGGAAAGCAGTTACAGAGAGATCAGCCCATCAGAGGTCTGTCAGAAGAACTATGTACAAAAACTCAGATGTTTTAAAAGAACCTACTTTTTCATTACTCACTTGATATCTCTCAGTATTAAAGCATCTGAGGCTGGAATCACAGCCACATCTGCAAAGTTCTCCTTATAGAGAGCCCTGCACGTTAGGCAAGCTGCAACAAGGAGTACAAAACAGGACAACAAGACTTGTAAGAAGAGGAGAACGTAGCCAGAATGGCCGCGGCCACAGGGAGAGAGCATTTAACTATCACACAGAAACCAAAAACTGGGTATTAACTCAACCAACAAGATTTGTTTGACCTTTATGTATGTCCAGGTTATTGGACTCAGTTTTGAATGCTAACCTAAACATATTTCCAAGATTTCAGCAGGCTATACAAATATGTTTAAGTATGGCTTTCTGTTGTTCACTTTTAATGATGACTGCAACACAGACCTTGCTTCCTTTACATTCAATACCAATAAGATTCTACACAAAAGCTTTTAAGGGACTAAAATACTGATTGCAATAAATATCTGCATGGCCTCCTTGAGCTGATAGAGCACGCCAGTGAAGAGTAGCAGAAAGGTCTCTGAGAGGCACCGTTGATTGCTTCTAAGTCTACACATATGTCCACATATCTCCATTAACTGTGCGTTGAAACATCTGAAGAAGAACTGCTGTTGCTGTTGGTGGTCTGGGCCCTCTTTATGTACAAGTTCAGTAGCTTCATCTGAAAGAAAAATATAAATAGCAGGTGAAGATGCCAAGAGAAAAAAAGCAGACAAAAGTCAACTGCAAATCTTAAGACATGCATTCAATTTGGAGTGAGCTGTCACTGGGTCTGAAGAAAAAGTAGAAGCAAAGCTGAGCATGAGAACAGATGGAGGCAGGAAGGTATGCCTAGTTTGGCTGAAGTTCCAGACATTTAATGGTATTTAGAAAAACATTTTGGCATTTCACTTCAGCAGTTCACAGACATCAATCTTGCTCTGGGGATGGATTCCCCATGGAGGTCAGTGGGACTGCAAGCATACCAGCAACCCAAAAGCCACAGTCCTTCCTCGGAAACACCCTGAACTCTCCATGCATTATAAAATGTTGATTTTCAATGACATTTAAATATCTTCACTAAGTTGGTACTTCTTGTGAAACTGCAGCTGTAATGATGATGTATTTCCTTTGCATGGGTTGTTGGTGTTGATCTGCCTTACCACCTTAGCTCCAGATCCTGCAATAACTCACGCACATGTTTAACTTAAAACATGTAAGCAGTCTATGTAAGCCCAGAAGAATTACTCACATGTTTATAGTTAGTTATGTGGTGGAGTAAGTCCACGGCACCCAGCATACTGGGATAATAAAGTCTCTCTGATATTTTATCGGGGGATTTCCTAACTGTCCAAATATCACAAGGTAAACCTCAGCACCCATGACTGTCTCTTTCTAGATCGATTTGGAGGCACAAGTCATTTATTTAAGGACAACGCAACTCAATTCAGAAATAAAATTCAAATGTCCTCAGTCTCAGTTTGTTTTGGTCTACACCACACTTCCTACCCACAAAAGAAATTATTGCTTCAAAACAACAGAAGGAATTCCTCTGAACTATGTAGCTATTCACAGGCAGAGGTCTATTGCAGGAAAAAAAAAAGTAGAATTCATCTTAAAATTGCAGTGAAATCTTGGGTATAAAGACTTCAAATTGCACAATAAATCTTGTGGCGGCTTCCTGAGCAGCACTGAAAAGCAATCAAATACCACCCCCCTCAACTCCAAATGCCAGTTCTTGTCTGAAGGACATTGCTGAATTAGGACTTGCTTTCACTTGCAGCATCAGGTCAGAATTCGAGTTTTACTGCTTTCAAAGACCACCTGAGCTTGCTGTTATCCCAGGAGGAAAGAGACACCTCTGCCACGCTATTAAGAAGAAAGCTTTACCAGCATTTGTACTAGCCCTTATCACAACCTGTTGCTGAGAGGACCTGCTCTCCTACCCATGCCAGCCATGTGTTCCTACCGCTCTCTGCACAAGACTCCCTGGGCAGCCACAGAACAGACTGAAAGCTAATTAACTGTCACTGCAGATCTGGTTCACAGACAGAGCAACTACCTGATCCAATTCACTGCACAGTCACCCCAGGATGTAACGTCGAAGGAGTGATGTCAATGTGGCTGTAGTGGGAAGGACTCACTCAGTGGCAGCTTGCAGTTATGCAGGATCAAATGTATCATGAAACTGATTCCTGAACCCCATCAAAACTTACTTAGTGGGATTTCAAATGCTCACAATGCTGAACAAGTGATGTGCTGTTCTAGTGGAGTTTGGCAGGGTGGGATAGCTTTCAACAGACCACAGGCAACTTGACCCAGAGCTACTGTGGAGCCACTGGTCTTACTACTAGCAGTGCAAGCCATTCAGCCGGCCATTATGAAAACACCAGAGATGCATTACTCCTGTACCTTGCTTCCCGTGAGCTGTGCGAGATGAGGTTTCAGTTCTTCTCCAATTACTGAATAAATTGCCACTAGGCAAAATACGCTAGCTTTACGGACGCTGCTCTCGGTATTATCATAACCCTAGGAAACAAAGGAAAAGAAAGGTCAGAAGTCAAACAGTACTCACTAACATCCCTCCAGAGATGAACAGACTGAAGAGCTGATGAGCATTTTGCAAATGTGGCTGACCTAACAGATCCATAGAAAGGCCCTGTAACAGCTTACAACCTGAATACTCAGAGCAAGAGTATAAAATCACCCAGTATGTCTTATTTATTCCTTATATTATTACTTATTACTGTCATGTTACAAGTTACTAATAACTTGTTATTTATAGCATTAAGTAACAATGCAGTTTTCCAATACGAGCTTAGGACTATCAAATACACACAACTCCTGTGTTCAGTTCTGTTGACCGTATGTTATCCTGGATGGTTAGGACTTCTTGGAGGGAAGCCCTTGTGGTCCCACACTTTCCTTCAGAAAAGCTTCTTCTGACAAATCTAACCCTAAGGAAATCAATGCTGCTCCTGAAAGCAGTTACAGATGGAGACGAATTTAGCAGCAAAATGGTTTGGTTTATCACTCAGGACACAATACCCACAATCTTGTTTGGTGAACGGATAATTCTATCCAAATATTTCTTTGAACAAAATAGCTCTACCCAGGCATCAGAAACTGCAAGAAACAAAGTCAGCATGGATGTTTTCCAACTCTTTAAATGCACTGGGCTTAAGAACTGTTTATAACAGTGCTACACACAAGTGCTGCCTGTTAGATGAATGGCCTCGGTAACATGGAGCTTTTTGATTACCCATGAGGTAGGAAAAAGCACAGGAAACAACATGTTGAAAGACCCCTGTAAGTGTGCTGGATGTCTGGCAACTTCAGGAGAGTTTGTGCTAGCCACCAGGTCACTCAGCAGCTGGTGACTTCAGTCCAGTACTCAGACAGTGATTTACCACTAAGCAGCCATGCCCTGAGAAGGACACTGCCTCCTTCAGATACAGGGTGACCACTGCCAGAAAAGCCAGGAGGAGGGATGCGGCATGGCTGGGGTTGCCAGGATGCCCACTAGTTGGGTTCATGTTCTAGCTGAAGGGCCAAAATACAGTCTAAAATTGCAGTTTGCAGTCTCAAAGAGCACTGAAGAGCTCAAGAAACATCAAGCTATTGCGGACCAAGGTGGAAAAAAGGCTAAGCACAGGCCCACAGCACAGGAACCCTCACGGAGACACAATCCACTGCTGGGAGGTCAGCTGGGACACAGCGCTCTCATCAGATGCCTCTACTTGACCTCAAATTTCCCTATGGGAAATTTAATAAAACAAGTTTAACTGTGTTTTTAAAGGCATGCCACTCTCAAACTTTTCTGGTGCATTGAAGCTACACTGTCCAGATTGATGTTGACAACAACTATGGCTAAAAAATTTTTACAGTAAAAGTTTAAACCAATACAGAATTTCCCGATTCCCAGGAGATGAGATTTAGGAAAACGACTGCACGAGTTGGCACTACAAAGTTGGGACACATGCTGGGAAGTTGTGATTTTGCTCTTGTTGTTCAGCTTTTTATGCTCACAATGTGGAGGTTTCTTTATCCCAGGGCCTCACCCTCCTGTCTCTCCTTTCACAATGATTTGTTCTGGTTACAATCCCTTCCCGGTAAACACACACATTCTCACTGCTACCCTCCCTTATTTCCTCCTTGCTTGCAGTCTCATCCCAGCCACTGGCACTGCCAGCTGCTTGTGCAGGGGAACAGAAGACAACATCACTACAGCCAGCACTGAAAGCTAAATTCACAGTGTAAGACCAACCCTTAGCACTGGCAAAAACACAGATCCCCACCCAGCCCGAGAGTGTTTTGTAAGAAGCTGAATGAAGTCAGTGAGTAGGAAAGAGAGAAGGACCAGCCTGGCTGCTGGGACCCAAATTTAAGTGCAAAGTACAATCCAAGTGCAGAACTGCTCAACAGAATTAAAGGAGACTACAAGATGTATTGCTTAGGATGTGCTGAGACATAAGATGTGGCTAACTCCCATTCTCAAATTTATTACATGGTTGCTACCAGCCTCTTTTGGAGTCAGGCCAAGGCATCTAATTGTGGAACATACACAAAAGAATCCAAGTTTTCTTTTGCTGAACATTAAAAACACCAAAAGATCAAATATGAAAACTTAGAGGCATTAGAACTTTCATTTACCAAAATCTGGCCCCAGAGGGTTCATTTTTCTTTCCTATCACAGACCCCACAAATTACTCAGTGCTGGTTTGTGTTCAGGAGAATCTGGGATTTTGTACCTGTAACAAGCCAGGAATGATATCAGGAAGGAGCTGATGCAACGATTCCTTGGAAATCCTCTCAATGACTTTCGTCTGCATTTTGATGGCAGCTAAGTTAATTGGATAATCCGCAGTCTGAATGATGGGGCAAAGCACCTTGATGCATTGCTCGGGGTGGATGGAACTTGCCAGGGTGGAAGCAGCTTCTTCAGCAGCTCTGACAACCTGGAATGAAAGCAGAGCAAAACCTTCTGTTAATGAGGTCACGCGTCACAGCCCAAAACCACTGGTGTGTACTAGGAATGACTACCAGGAAATGCTCAGGGATGTTCATTAACAGATCTGCAGGAGGCTCTACGAGATGAGACTGACTCCAAGAATTCACACCCTTTGCCTCTGGTGCCATCTTCATTCCAGTCAGTGGCAAGAAGCCCATCCTATCCAATGTAACTGTGTCAAAGTTGTGGCTAGTTTGAAAGAGTCACCCGTCACTGAAGATAGATGGGCACTCCCATTCTAGGAAACATGAGAGGATTACATCTCTCCAGCTGCTGTCAAGGAACATAAACCCACACACTTAGACTTAATACAAAACTGATCTCCTTAAACATTATAACGAATGACACTGTTGCACTTTTTAGTATGCATCTCACCTGCTGAGTGCTTGAGTGTCCAAGCTGAGGCACCCAGGCCTACACACATGTGTCATCCAAATTCCCAGCTAAAACTATACTGTAATCAAAGCCAGGCTGCAGACACAAACAGGCTTTAGGATATCCCTGACCAGACAGCTGTGCTCTCACCATATCTGACCCACTGTGATCACCAAAAGAACATGGGAGGAAGAACAAGTGGCAACAGCGGTAGCGCCCACCTTTTGCAACTAGCCCACACTGTAGAGCAGCCATGCAAGACAAAGGAGATGATAAAGTCAGTTCCACTGTTAGCCTGAAGGAAGACAAATCCACAACTTTCACACTCCTCCCCAGCAGGAAGGACAGCTAGCTGAAAGAGGAAAGACCCAATCCTGGTCTCTCTTCCCATGAGAATTTATTCATCTTACATTCTGTAGTAATCGGATAAAACAACAGGATGGGAAGTCAGGTTTGCTTTTTTTCCCCCGAGTGTTTGCACTAATTGCCAGGCAATAAAATGAAGCTTCCACTTGGTTAAACTCCTCCTGGCCACAAATCACACACTCTTTGCTCCTCATGTTCTTGTTTCAGTACAAAAAAATAGAGTATACTTTTGCTCATCTTTTCCCATTCTCCTCCTCTCAGGGCTTACTTTTAAGAGAAGGTAAATCCCAAATGGCCAGAGATGCCCCACTGGGCAGACTTAAATCCAACACCTCAGCTCTAAGAAGATACAAGCATTTACAGATTCTCGTGCTTAGGATCCCCCAGGTAGCCCTCAGTCCCTAACTCTGAATCCAGGTGCATTAATGCAGCCTTTCAAGGTGTACACTCTTTACTGATTGTGTAGAAAGCTCAAACACCTAGCACCAGCTCTCTGACTCATCCTAAGTTGAGCCACCTGGGGTTGTCTGAAGTCGATACTTTGAAAGTAGCACTAGGAAACTTGTCCCAGGCAACCTGCAAAAAAGTGGATAAAATTAAACCACATGTCTCCCACCACTTAAGATTCAAGCCATAGTTGCTGGACTCTCCTTGTTCCTCTCTTCTGCACACTGTCATACCATCTAATTCAGGGTTTTCTGTTTGACTAGAGCAACACATGGACAGACATAGCACTAGAAATCCTGAAAAGAGAGCAAGCTTTCATTATTTTTAAGTAACTACTGTAGATAATACATGAACTGGAAATATTTGGAAGTTTATTTCAGACCTCAATAGGACAAGAATGTCTCTCCGCCTAGACTACAAAACATTTTCCAGAAAGGTTTAATTGATTTTAAAGTAGCAGCAGTGAATAGTGACCAGAAGAAATCACCTCCATCTACAAAGCCTGCTTCACCCACAGTCACATCACTATCGTTAACCTTCCACTCATACTGATAGCTACCTCCCCGAAACAGGAATGGCCACAATATTCTTGCAGACCCAGGAAATAAACTCATCTGCTCAGCTCTTGGCACCCTCTAAAAGCAAATCCAACAGTGAAAATTATCTCAGATACTTCAAGCAAGGTACACGCAGGATGGTGAAGTAGAATTGAGACCTTGACTGCTTTTCTATCAGCACTTCATTTACAGAAAAAAAGCTGTCAAACTGCTCCAGCTACTTCAGGCCTTTCTCGGTATTTAATTATAATACTAAAATACTGTTCCAAAAAAGAACAGTAATCCACAATGTGGTCGATACTCAAAAAATTTCATCCTGAAAGATCAGTGAATGACTATCTAAGCAGAACAGAATGTTTGTTTTGCCACTCCCAACAAGTTTTCCCTCTTCAGTTATTTCATTGCTAATTCGTCTTTAATTTTACACACAGAAGAATGAAAGTTAATATCTTTCCATGTAAGCTATCTTAGAAGGAAGCACTACATGATTTTGTTGGGAAAGGAGAGAAACACCTGAGTACTTAGGGGAAATGTAATGCCATAATGCCATGCTTCAATACAATGGCATTCAGTTGCTGAAGTGAATGAAATCAGGAGCTCACAGGAGGTCTCCTTTAAAGGAATTGACTTCTTGGCACTACAGCTTTTGACGTCGGCTTTCCCAGTGCTGAAATACCGCTACCACCAAGCTTTCCACAAACAATGTGCTGGACTTACGGAGAGCCCAGATATCTTGTAATCAGTTTAACAACATTCAAGAGCAAGACACTTGAGCTAAAAAAAGCCACGAACTACAACTATTTGGACACAGACCATAAAGGATTTTGCTTTGCAGCAATTCCAAACACTGTTAGTAAAGGTTTTCAGACACTCTCCGGGAAAAAAGCTTGCATATCATAACTTACTACAAACAAAAAAATATAATTTTAGCTTTAATCTTAAATCTTCCTGGTATTGATAAGAAAGCAGCAATATTTCAGAATGCACCTGGGGTCAGATGCTGATCTGAAATAAACTACTGTAAACCCTTAAGAGAGCAGGAGTAGGCAAAAATTTCAATGAGTAATTCTACCTAGGTTTCAGCTCCATATCCTGTTGCATACAGTTTAGCAGACATATTAAGTCGCAGGTAAGAGGTAAGTGCATGAGATAAAACTTTTTTTTAAAGCCTATTAACCAATTCCAAGTACAAGGGGTTAAAATACAGCTGTAATGTTTCATAAAACAAATGGAGGTTCAAATAGCAACAAGGTTCATCTGTTTTTAGCAGATCGTAAGGTCAGCAAGAAAAGCTGTAAAGGTGGAGGGTTTATTTATGCCCCTGCAAATCCTCCTTTCGACAAAGCTGCCCATTTCTAGCAAGGATCTGCCTCATTTACGCAGTACTTGGGCATTTCATCTGACTACTCCCCGAAGCGCCTTCCTTCTGAATCCAGGACATATTAAACGTGTCCAGTAGGCTTCCTGCTGATATGAGCTTGTAAATGTGACAACACCAGGGAGATTTCCAAGTCTTCCAAAAGCACATCTGGCAGACAGTGTCTGTATCTAAGCCACACTTCAGCAAACCCCTTAACTGTATGTTTACCTTTAATAACATGCTGAAGTCTCACTGACGTCAATGGGATTCAAGCATGTGCTTACATGTTTGCTTGAATCAGAGCCTCTACCAGTAACTAGCTCCCGGCTCCCTCGGGAAGGGCTGGCAGGGGATGGTGTAGAAAGGGGCAGGGCAATACCAGCTGAGACTAAGCCAAAAAGACAAGCCCATCCCTGCCAGCTAAGGAAGTCTAATGCCACCACGCTGCAATGCAAGTACCAGTCCTGTCCAAAAGGTCTTCCTTTCTGGCTTTGGCAGAACAAAACATTCAGCCACCCAGACACACTCCACATCCCTGAGGGAAAGCACATCTGTGAATATTTATAGAGCACTCTTGGAGCCTCACTCACCTGGTAAGGCCAAAGAAATCAACAGCATTCCCACACAGGGGGAAGTGCATTATCGAAAGATACAAACTGCCAGGTCACTTGGCAACAAGAACATGCAACTATATCAGAGTTTAGCAAAGATATTTTGCCGTGAGGCACAACACTTGTGTCCTGCAAATTATACATACCATACAATATCAAAATAATCAAATCTTTTTTCATCAGGGCTTTAACCTGACCAGCAAAGTGAAACAGCCTTAAAAGGAGTGGGAGAAGGGAGCAGACAGCATTGAGCAACAGTTCTTCCTCCCATCTTTGGAGGTAAGATCAACATATACACACCGGGAAGCGACAGAACAAATCCATTAGGCTCATACTAATGCAGACACAAGAAGTGTGCATGAAATGTTATGAAAAGCATCCTTTAAATTTGAAAAAGAGAGTTGGTTTAGTACATACTCAGACTGTGGAGCTCATTGTCACAAGAGGATTAAAAATAGGCAAGTTTACTGAACTAAAAAACAAAGGTCAAAAACACAAGGATGCAGGCAGAACATTAGCAGGGCAAGGCTGTAAGCTTCAGATAGCTGGAAGGAGGGAGGATATTAACAGGGAAGCATCACTGTACGCTTGGCTTCTTGCTAGTCAGTCAGGTAGGTTATGAAGTGAAGTAAACTTTTATAATTGTTCTCAATGATCTCAGAAATATGAAGGAAACAAGCAAAGCCATCAAATGATGATGGTAGTTGGAAACAGCAGGCCCAAAAGGCTCGCTATGAAGCAAGATGGGCAAGACTAGGGAGAGCCTACGGTCTCTTAAAAACACATACTAAGCTTTTTGTAAGGTATGTCACAAACACGATTCTACCTCCCAGTAAAAGCTTAGAGCGAACCATGACTTGAACTGGATAGTTTGATGTCATTCAACACAGGGCAGGTAGCCCAAGAATGCAGATCTAAGTGATAGAACTTTGCCTTAAAGAAGCAGGTTTTTCTTCTTTCCAAATGCTTTCCTTACTGCTGTACAGGCTAGAGACTAGATTCAGCCTGACTTCTGCTGGCATAACATACAATGTGTTTGCTGATGGGTTCCTGAAAAGACATCTGTTGTGCATTAAGACCTCTCTGATGAGTCTCACAAATGAAAGAAATGGTTATGCTTCCACCTAGTTTGCTTCAGGGAAGGAACCACATTCACAGGCACAAAGCCAGAGAGGTGTAGCACACAGGTAGGGTGTTCACCTCTAACAGTGTATTCCTTAATGCTATAAAGGAGTGTATTTCCAAGTAACAACTTAGACTGTTCCAGGAACATGCACATGAAATGCTTTCTCATTTCAGTGGGAGGGGATATGCTGACGTGCAGTATTAAGAACAGTGTGATCAAGACAGCCACCTTTCACAGGTCCCTTTCTTTCAAGAGAAAAGCACATCAGCATCATTGACAGTTTACAAAATTTGCTGGACAAACTTTGGATGATAATTCCCACTGGTTTACCTGGTTTACAATGCATTGCAGCCATGTTTGCTTAAAACAGCCAGAACCAAGACACTCCCCTATGAAATTTCTTCTGCTCAGCTATCACTCTGCAGCAAGACATTATTACTCTCTGTGCACCAAGCAGTTGTCTGTGCTAACCTGTTCTTGGTCAATACGCACAGCTTTCTAAAAGGTTCTGATGGTTTCATTTCTGCTTTGAAGTGGCACTACTGGCAAATAAGGAAACTAAAATATACGTCCTGAGTCGCCTGAGGCAGAAAGTGCCAGGTTAATAGGCTACACAGGTCAACAGGGTAACATGCTGGAGTCTCAGCAGAGCAGCATCCGCACACCTATACAAGAGCTGTATGTAGGATCATAAGCTGGAGTACACTGCCACACTTGCAACCTTGCACTGTCTCTGCAGAGTCAGAGGATAAGGTAGAGTGCATAAAATCCTGCTGAAAACTTAGAGGCTTTGTACGCTATTGTGAAACACACAGAGTGACAGAGAAGTTTTGAAGCAGAAGAATAAGATCTTGCTTTCAGACTTACTAGGCACACAGCTATGGTTTTGAGCCAATTTTTGCCATCTAGAGGTGGTTACCTAAAGCCTGCATAATCTAAGCTGGAGGCAATGCAGGCTTACCAACACTCAGCCAGGCAAACTCCCGTCCCTGAAGGCTTTACAGTCTGATCCAGACAGGAACAAACAATTAAGAACTTGGTTTCAAAGCAGGAAGTGGGCTCAGCAAATGTGGAGTGCTAAGTAGATGAAAAAACAATGTGATTTTTATGAGGGATTTAGAGAAGATGAAATGGATTAGACTGCTTCTCCTGCATGCTAAATATCTGAAATAAGAAAAAGTTCATAAACATATACTATGAAACACCAACAGCTGCCAGGCTGCAGCACTCAGTAACTTCCAGCATGGGCTACCAATTAACCTTAAAGACTGTGATCATTTAATGCTTTTCTTCTTTAGTAAACTACATTTTGCAGAAACCTCTATAGATCAGAGGACAGTGACATTTATAAGATGATTTGCAAGAGGCCAGCCTAAAAGCGCCTCAGTAAGATAGTAATAGTTATCTGCAGTTAACGGATAGCTGTGATTTTTAATTTTTCACCCTCTTTTAGAGGGTTACATCCCAATTATGTTTACGGACCTTCTAGATATTAAGAGATCAAAATTAGATATCTAAGACATGGCACAATATCCTTGCCTTACACACAGAAAATACTCATCACCTAGCTCTATAGGCTTACTTGCTTATTTTCACTTTATAACCCTTTCCCAAGATAACGAATTATATCTCTTTTAATATAGTCAATAATAAAAACATTTTGCTGGTATGAATCTGAAGCAATGTCACATCAGTGGTATTGGGTCAGCAGGCGGTATCCTTAGTTATGGGTGAGTAACTACACTGGAACAAATGAGTTAATATTAACTAATTGGCAACAGAAAGATGGTTCTCTTCCAAATAACTCCAAACAAAGAGTGATAAAAATCAACAAGATTCAATACCGTCCACAACTTGAATTACGTTCTAATGACACAGAAGTGAGTGAAAGGCATTTACATGTCAACCCCCATAAATATTTACAGTTATGACTGAAGTAGGCCTGACTCTTCACATCACCCCATAAAATCAACAGCACTGAATACATGGTTATACTAAAAACAGTATAAAACAGACTGAAGTTAAAAAATGCAAACTAAACATGGACCCCCAACACGGAGTCTTCTAGTCCGTAGCCTCGAGTTGCAGCTCCACTGTGGTCTGTTCTTCACCAATCTCCTGTATTCATGCTTACAACAGATTGTGACTGAGCACCCAACTCCAGGTACCAAATTCCTCACCCCTGCGTGCCCGGGAAGAGAAATAGTGCCCTTCCCAAAAGAGAACATGTGTCATTCCACTGACCTTAGACCTTGCCTTCAGCAACAGAAGAGTTCTAGGCATGGCAGATTCAACTGTCTAAAGAATTCAGTGTGGACACAGTGATTATCCAAACATCTCAAAATATCCAACTACACTAATGCTGCTTCACACGAATTACATTATTTGGACTAAAATCACAGACCTTTTTGTTTCAGATAATCTTTAACTAGATATCAGCACTCAAGTGGAGGAGGGGGTGGCGTTTGCTGGGTGGTGAATATGTTGGTCACAACTTGTTATTTGATCCCTCTTGGCCATGCTGAACAGCAGCAATATTGAAATTTAGGAAGTTAAATAAACCTCCTCCTTGATTTCCAAAGAATTGTCTCATAGTACAATGACTTCTTGGAGAGAGTATCTAAAATTAAGGGTTCTTTACCATGCTCCTCTTCAAACTTTTTCCTCTTTGCTTGGTCACTTTAGACTGATTTTTCTTGGACCATACATAACAAAAGCACAGCAATAGCTTGGGGCAATTAGCAGTCCCTGTGCTGAAGGAGAAAATCAGGTAAGAAAAACTGAAACAGACCTAGCTCACTCAAAACAGGGTTTTTTTTCTGTAGCTTGTTACACATCACAGGACATCAAACTATAAACCCAGGATCACTGCAGTCTTCTACTATAAGGCAAAAGCACCCCAGAAACATAAATCCTGGAGTAACATCCTATCAGGGTATCACTGGCACAAGGATTAACGCTTTCCTAGCCAAATTATATAGCAGCTTTCCCCAAAATAGTTTTTGAAGTACAGAGGAAGATATTACGTAGTCTAAGGGTCGTACACCACTGCCCTTAATACTGCTCTGACTTAGTGAAAAAGTGTAGAACAGACCACTGAGACCTTCCCTTCTGTTCTTCAGCTATTCTTTGAAAGTGCCACCAATGCCACCATTTAATACTGCTGTGCACACACAACTGTTGACCAACAGAGAGTAAAATAGGAATATACCTGCAGCATCCTGCTATGACAGCTCTAATCCAAATGTCTCATTGCAGAAGTTGCAAACATGATCTTTTTTAATTATGAAGATGCTACGCAAAACCACTGTAAATTAATGGCATGCTACATGCAGCACAACAGCTTCTTGCCGATAGCAATACAGCTCTGAACTCTCATCTCTATTTCTGGCTTCTGTTCTGGTTTCTCTGTAGCAAA
Source organism: Coccyzus lansbergi (assembly GCA_033558105.1). Classification (NCBI taxonomy): domain Eukaryota; kingdom Metazoa; phylum Chordata; class Aves; order Cuculiformes; family Coccyzidae; genus Coccyzus; species Coccyzus lansbergi. The sequence goes on along the minus strand of JAUMJK010000801.1, from coordinate 264,295 downwards.
GACTTACTCTTCTCTGCTTTTCTTCAGGAGGAACCTCATGCAAATCCTGAAGAACTTTTCTATACCACAAGCATGAGGAACACGGTGTAGGGAGCACAGAGAGTTCAAATGTGAAGTTCTCAATATTGTGCTTGATTTCTATAAACCTCACTCCCAGAAGGGCAGTGAGTTCTGAGGGGCATTAAAAACAATGCCAAAACAATCTGGAAAGGTCCTGTTAGAAATGGCAGTTTTGGAGGACTCTCAGAAAAAGATACAAAGGGCAACGAGTCAAGGTGAGTTGAGAAATTTGCAACACAGAAAACTTGCCAATAAAAGGCACTCCTTCAGAACACAATGTTTTGTCTGACTGCTTTATCAGGAAATCAATTTACAATGCTTCTTATTGCTCTGAACTGAAAGTGACAGGAGTGCAAAGGCTCTAAACCAAGGGGAGGAAGGCAGGTAGAGTATGGCAGTCCTCATTCACAAACGGATTAAACATATTCTACTTCAGCATTTTAGAGAAATCCAGCCTGTTAGCTTCTTTCCCTGAGGGAGTGTTTTATTTTGTTTCATTGTTTTGATTTTTAAACAGTGCAGTTTCTGCTACACACAGCTAACAAATTTATGCCAGTAACAGAGCAGTCTAATCTATACGATCTTCAAGGCCGAAGATCTCCAGACAGATGTCTAAAATTGCTACTTTAGGACAAGCCTATTGTAGAGAAGACTAAGTATCACAGATTTCAAAGTAAGGACTTGGGTAACAAACCCATCACAGACACACAGAGAAATTAACACAGCATTTTCAAGGTTTAGTTCAAACTTGCAACATACACAAGGCTAGATTAAAGGTTCAGCTTGGAAGTCAATCTACAAAGATTGACCTTAAACATAATTTGAGTTCATTTACTTCAAATATTATCATCATGTCCCTTTATTTTTATTTTACTCCAGAAGATACTTTTAGTTTTACATATGAGTTCTCTCCTTAAAGGAAAACGCAATTAACCCTTCCCCTTGCTTCTTCCTCTGCCTCAGCTTCTTTTCATTTGCATGGCCTCTCTGTCCATTTCTTCCAGTTACTCCCCAGTTCCCAGATCTCTAACATGGTCCAATTTCACCACTCAGTTCTCACACACAGTTCTGCTTGAACATGAGCTTTGTGTTCTCCAGTACATTTCCCATCCTTATCCATATAGACGGAGGGAGGACACTGCCCTGAATGGGTTCTGCAAAATTATTATACATCACTTTTCCAGAACAGGATCTCAGGCTCTCCCAGAACAAGGAAGGAAACCCGTGGGGGTGCTAAACAGTGGCCTACAATTCCATATAGCTCCAAATCCACTCGAATAGCTCTGTCAGCCTCAACTTTTCTCATCCCTGCTTCAGTACATAATAATTCTGTCTCTTCCTACTTGGGAGATTTAATATCAATTTGTTGTATTGACGAGATGGGTCAATGTGTTTGCCTGTTTAATCTCACAGATCATATTTCCAGTAGCAACACTGAAAGGCCCACTCACCTCCTTGTGGGAATCCTTATGTGCTTCCAAAGTTTTCATGATGGTCAACTCCGCATAGTTCTTAAACCTTGCTGGCTGGTTCCGTAAGATCTCTCTCAGCACTCGCAGTGCCAGGGCTCTTATTGAATGCTGTGTCAAGAGAATTCTACATTAGAAAAAGTCGTATCTTAAAAGTGTATTTTGAAGTAAATTCTCATGGCTCTATGCCTTGTATCACTCTACCAGTTCTAGGGAATGAACAGTGCAATTCACATAACTAAAATTCAGAATTGGTCTCCGCTTGATTTTGTAAAAAAATGCACTTAAAATGACTGTTGTCACAGATAAAAGAAAGAACCAGAATACCTCTACTTTTTTAAATTCCATACTCTTTTGGCAGTGAAGTACAAATTTTTACCCAAAGTAGCATGTCTGCATTACATGAATCTACAAAGAAACTCAGATTATATTTGTTTTGCCCTTCCTCTTTTACTTTGCTTTGAGAATTTCAAACTGAGCTCCATCCATGCAACAAAGCTGTTCCTCATGTACTAACGCAGTAAAATTGACTCTTTTCCTGTAACTTCTACAGAAATTACTTTTAAGAACAGTCATTTTAGTCAACACAGACCTAAGTATTAATTTTTTTATAGCAAAAGATCATGAGCAGAAGGGACTTATAACACCTGCTTCAATTTCTTTTGATAACTGCTATACTAAGTTTTTGGCCTGTGGCCACTCCAGATAGACTATTATTTCAGCGGAGGAATACTTACTTTACACTATACTCGGCCTTTAAACAAGTGTTTTGCTGTTCATTTGCAAAATGAACGCAGTACTACAATTCACATATATTTAGATAAATCGGCCATATCTTCCAATAGGTGTGATGATGCTATGATTAAACATGTATGACTGGAGCAACTCATGTTTATGCCACAAACAACCGAGAAAATGTCAGCCACCTAGACTGCTTCAGAACCATACACTTTACAAGGAGTATAAAAACATACAACAAATTTTATATTAGATGAAACAAGAACTGAGTGCTTTAGTGTCTTGAAGCCTAAATATTATAACATTCAGATGGAGCATGGCTCTGATGTGAAGGCGCAGCACAGTGCTGAGCCTTTACAGTAGAGTATCACTGTGCTGCAAGCTGAACAAATAGCCTCAAGTGGAAAAAAAGAAAAGTCTAGCCTGTAAATTATGTTTTATAGCAGATCAGAGTGTAAAGTTGTGATAATAATGCAGCATTTTTTTTAACACTTCAAAACAAGACCCCCTATAAAAGCAGTGTGTTCTTAATGACATTTTTGCAAGAGACAGAGACGTAACTCATGAGATCTAATAGCCTAGATCTTCAAAACACACCAAGAAAAATAAATAAATCTCTCCTAGGGTGCCTTTATTCTCCTTTCTGGAGGGAATGGGCATGATATAGTTAGGAACATGTAACTTCCTAACTTGGAAAAGAATAACTTCTGAAATATTGATATTTTTTGTACAAGAAAAGAAGTTATCTTCTAGTCTGAATCTAGTTTGAGGGAGGGGGAAAAACTGGAACACTTCAGAGTGGCTTAAAATTCATCGAGGACACTGAAAACAACAGCAAGTTTGTCAATCTTCACAAGAATATATAAGCAGTGCAGCATCACTGATAAGATGCTGTACAGATGCAGCAGGTTTCACTTAACACTAGTGTTGAAGAACACCCCAAATGAAGCAATATACAGAAGAGTTAGTACAAAAATCTACATCTTACATCTTTGTCTCCAAGTGTTTCCAGCAGCAAGAGCAGAATGGTTTTGAAATGTTCCTCCCAAACTCCAAGATTGTCTTCCCTTGTGATCTTTAGCAGTTCCAGGAGAGCTCCTTTCCGCTCCTCTACCCGTTCATTGTGGTTGGAGAGCTCTTTCAGAAGATCAGCCACCAAATCTGAATGGTCAATGGGTACTTCTAGGACAAATGGCAGCAAATCATTTGGGGAAATGGAGAAAAAGATCAAGGATGCAAAGATTACTAACCCTCTACAAGAATGAAATTGCAGATAATCCCCCCCCACAACCCAAAAAGTGCACCAAATCCCTGGTGGCCTCAGCTAAGCAGGCAACAGAATCCACCTAACCTGCAATATCACCCGAGTTCCTAACAGAGCTCATGAATCTGCACGTGCCTTCTAATGAACCCGGAAGAGATGACAATTGAATTTCATCCAGTGCCAATAATTACTTCTACAAGATGAGAACTGCCACAGGTTTTCCCAGACACACACCCAACACCAGTGATCACATGTATGACCTTTAGATCAAAGAACAGTGACTCATTAGTGTACCTTCTACTCTTTATAACTGAAACATCTCATAGAATCATAGAATCACCAGGTTGGAAGAAACCCACCGGATCATTGAGTCCAACCATTCCCATCAAATACTAATCCATGTCCCTCAGCACCTCGTCTACCCGTCCCTTAAACACCACCAGGGAAGGTGAATCAACCACCTCCCTGGGCAGCCTATTCCAATGCCCAATGACCCTTTCCGTGAAAAACTTCCTCCTAATCTCCAGCCTAAATCTCCCCTGGTGGAGCTTGAGGCCATTCCCCCCTGTCCTGTCTCACTCAATAGCTTGTTGTTACTGAATGTTTCACTTCATTTAATGGATGCCCCCCCCAAAACAGTGGCCTTAGAGATGCATTTAGATGCTGAAGGGACTAGTTTGAGGGAAACGCTAGGTAAACAAAAATTAAAACTCCAACATAACATTTTTCTCAATATCCATAGATCAGGTTCTGCTGGTACATCAGAATACAGAGTATTTTCATACCAGGCTTCAGCTTAGGTACAAAGTAATACACAACACATTCAAGGGCAGATGTACCCAAGAGCACTACCTATACAAAAATATACCACAAACAGAACAAGCTGCCAGCAGTTTCACAAGATATGGTAATACAAACCATCCCGAAGTTGATCCATGTCATCATCGAACACTGCTTCCTTCAGGGCAGTCTTGTCATAAGTGTTAATTGTGTCAACATATGGATAAGGGTTATACTCTCGAGCACGTGGCCCTGAAAAGGCGCGGGGAGGTTGGGTGTTAAGTAGGGAGGTTTTGTTATCTAGAGCCATTCTTCCACCTTCCACAATGTCACTGCTTCCACGGACATCACCGGTAGGCACGGCGAGGCCACCATCTCGAGACACCTGAGAGATCAAACAGACAGAAAGTACACAAGACTGTTCAAATTCTGGAAGCTGTAGCCTTTCTTAAATTCACTCACTAATATGAAGATACATAGGATCATTTACACACACATAAAGCTTGGATTACCACCTCTTTCCTTTATATATCTACAACTGTTCCAAAAGTATCTCATGATCATAGGGCAAAAAAGTATGGTACTGTTCCTAAATCTAAGTTAATATTGCTAAAACTCCATGAGTTGGCAAAGATCATAAGCTCTGGAACAGGACCAATTTTCTAAGAAATGGAAAGGAAGCAAATGCAAAATCCTCCTCCTCATGAAACTTCACAACCAACTTACAGGTGAGACTGGATGACACTTAGCAAGCTAACATGAAGTAAACAGAAGGGTCCTAATGAAAAATCTCAGACCAAGAACTTTTAACTTTGAAGGCTAACTTATTCTACTAACCTAAACTTGTTTGTCCACATAGGAAGCAAAACTGACATAGAATCACAGAATATCTGAAGTTGGAAAGGACCAATAAGGACTATCATTAAGGTTCCTGTACATTTTGAAGTCCATGTAATTAATTAAAACATGTGGCATCTCACATGATAGGTAATTATGTAACCACTCATGCAGCGTAAGTGACAATGTAAGTTGTGCGCTCAAAGTGATTATGGGTCCTTCCTACATATGAAGTAATGAGCCTGAGAGGGAAATTGCCCAGGCATTTTAAGAACTAACATTTCCCATTATAGACCTGACACATCCTATGAAAAAGCCATCATCGAGTCATGCTGAGCCTGAGGAACACTAGCACTGTTTCCTTCACATATGAGACTCCCTCAAAAACCCATTTGGCACATTTCACAGAAGGCACAAGGGACTACTGTACTAAGACCTCATAACTTAGTTTTAAGAAGTTGGCAACCAATAAGCCAAAGATGCTTCCAAGAATACAGTAGGAATAACACAAGCAAACCACTGCCACTTTTGAACACAATGATTTAAAATTTCACATATGTGGGGAAATATTAATCAACTGAATACTTACAATGTCGCAGTCTTTCTTTCCATCACGTTTGACTGGCTCATTGAGGTCCTCTTGACTACGGAAACTAAATTTTTCAATCGCTTCTGTGACTCCACGAAGAGAGCTGTAGATTTCATCAGAATTTAGGTTCTCCGTGTCATAATCCAGCATACTAAAGACCAAATGTATATGAAACGTTACACATGACATAATTGGAATCTGCTTTTGACTGTTAACAAAAACAATGACAAGTCAGAGACAGATGATTTAGTGAACCCATCCTAACAGAGACTTGTAACAAAACATGGATGGAATGAAAGCAGACTTTGGGTGCAAGTTGCCCCTCAAACAGAACTTAATATAGGAGCAGCAGCACTGAAACTGGTGGTGTTACACCGCTGTATGTGAGGGAAAATCAGGGTCACTGTTTGTGACATTCCACAGTAGCAACTGTGCTAGCTTCTGTAAACAAACAAAAAACCCCACAACACACTATCCCCAGCATAGTAATGATGTCATTTAAAATGGAAAATAAAAAAAATCTATCACTATGAGAACTCAAAGGGTTATGACAGCTCGTGGAAAATGAAATCAATGAAATTCAAGTTTCGTAATATACTGAACATATCCTATCAATGGACTCAAATGTGACAAAATTAAATGGAAAAGAAAATATATCTTGACATAAACCTTAGTCTAACATGTCCTGTTTTCATTTATAGAGCAGTAAAACCAAAACCAGTATTAGGTCTAAGTCTGAGAATTCTCTCATTCAAATCTGATGCTTTCTCACAGTCTGTCTCTTCCATAGAAATTTCTCAGTAGTATAAAGTCACACAAGTTTTGGGGATTCCATGAGGAGTTATCCACAATTAAGTTCCATGAAAAAATTTCATGCCAGGGCAGAGAAGATGTGGCTGAGAAGCTTCTACACACTTGGAGAAAATGAAAAGGCATTATTGGCAGGGCTTTGCTCTGTCTAGGAGGAGAAGTTGAGTTTGCATGACAATCAGTTTTCCAAGAGATTTAATGAAGTGACCCAGTAGCTGAGAACAATTTCTCTGGGGGAGTCTGGGATTTTAGTAGAGCCAGAAGCAAATAAACCAAAAGAATTTGAGACATCTACATCAAGTTGTTTGCCAATAAATGGAAAGAAGTGGCTCCCTACAGGGGTGAATTACTATTTCTTAACAGCTGGGGAAGGATGACGGGATGGGCTTCAAGGGGGATGGCTGAACAAAGAGCTGCGCTCCTTTTCCACAAAGGAAAGATTCCCTGTGAAGTGTGTGGGGAGAAAAAAAAAAGACACAAAATCTCCTCTGAACCCTGGGTATACAGCTACTAATTTAAACAGAACTAGAAGTAGGATGTTAAGTATCTAGAACCAATGGGGTTTTTTTCTGGAAGAAACTCAGGAACTTCAGGCAGAGGATAAGATAGACTGGTGCTGCCCAATTCCTTCAAGATTAACATGCTGAAAATAGCCATAATCCCTGGCTCCCAAGCAACACACTTGCACTACGATCATACAAGCATCAGTATCACATATTCTGGCAAAGAAACCAAAGAACAACTCCCCAGTTTTAAACAATCTGTCAGGCTAAGAAGAAAAAAAGCATTTAAAGAACAGACCAAGACTGGGGAACAAAAGCTGTTTATAAAACTACAGAAGTCAAACTATTTAGGGCTTTTAAACAAGTTGAATGATACTAAAGCACTATGATGACTTTCCAGACAGAAGTGGAAGCAGTTCTTAGATTCTTAATATGTATAGGGCAGGGGTATGACAGCCTGTGTTTCATATGATCTCAAAAATGTTAATTATGAGCTCAAGCACATTTAATTCATACATCTTATGGGGTTCTTCATACTATTAAAGTGAGCAATGAAACCACCACTCAAGAAGATATACCTGTGACTGTATTCATGCACTTACACCAAGAGACAGCACAACTTGCCAAAGTCACACAAACAGAGAAATAATCATAGCTGCAATTACACTAATCTTCTGCTAAAATTCCTTAGGGAATGAATTTTGCCCTATACTGTTACCAAAGAATAGACCAAGGCATGAACTCTTCAGTTCTAAAGGACTAAGGCAATTTTTCAACAAAAGGCCACCAACCTGATGCATTTTTCAAAGCAAAAAACCACATTAATAAAAATCTAAAGAATCCAATGATTTCATATGTCAAGAGTACGCCTGTGTAGGAGATCACATTATGGCTGTGTTCTGCATGAACAAAAACTCTACATATGAACGCACTTGTCTATTGACAGTATGTGTGCTGGAATACTTCACAGACAACACAATGGGGGAATAAAAAAAAATAAAATGTAACTACACCCACCTTTCAGGAAAAATAATGGCACAAAAGGTAAAAAACAAGTTATGACCCATGCAGAAAACTAGAGCAAAGTCACAGGATGAATAAGAAGTGAGTAGAGATGAGCAGTATTTGGGGATGTCACAACATTATTTTCCATCTTCTGCTGCACTGAAACAATAGAGCAACAGAGCTTTCTACAAATTTATCAAGATATGGTTTGGCAGTTTTCCAGTCTGACATGAAATACGTTTTAGTTCCATAAAATATTATTCAGTTTCCAATCCAAACTACATGTAAATAATCAACAGTTTAGCATCCTCAAGCAGCACACAGTAATCCATTCCCTTGCACTTTCAGGCACTGGCCTGGAATATATGTCAAGTTATTCCAAACTTTGGTATCAGATAATGAAAGGAGGAAAAAAAAATCTTAATGAGTTTAACTCCAAAAGTCAACATGGATCTCTTCCACAGATATCTTAGTGCCCTAGAAGACTCAGAACAACAATTTAAAGTTTTCATTCTGCAGGAACTCACAAATGTACAGACTGTGGGATTCTGTTTTCTTTCTGAGACATCACCGATTCACAGATTGTGAACACTCAAGCACCAATTTGTTTGCTTTCCTTTCTCTTATTTTCATTAGGAACATCTTGCTTCAAGGAAAGACTACATACAGTCTCTCTCAGGTAACAGCTATATTTAAGTCGGGAGAAAACACACCTGCAGGAAGCCTGTTGTCAGGGTATAGCCTTAAAAGAAATCAAAAAAAATTTAGCATAGAGGTCTGACAAATTAAATGTGCATTCAGGAATATTTTTTATTAAAACCTGTATACAACTTTAGGCTGGTATACTTATTAAAGATCTGTATACAGATTGCAACAAAATGTGACAGCACAGGAGGAGGAACAGATGTCAACATTAGTGATCAATAACCTCTAAATTTTGTTGTAAGGACAGTTTTAATTTCACTTCTACGAATTTCCAAGGTGTTTCACAATATCACTGTGGCAAGTAGCTGGTAAAATCATAAACTCAAGCTTCATCTTCATTATCCTACAGATATTCCCTATTGCAGATGTAAAATCACTACTAAGCTGTATTTGCCTGTTTGAAAGTACTCCTGTGCCGCTTGCACAGTGTAGCCAAATTGAAAGATCTTGCTCGTGTTATCAAGATGCAATCAGTGCCTGCCGAAAGTGCTCAGCAACTGCGTTCTGCGCTGGAAACCAACTGTGATGTGCACACCTATTCAGGAGCCTTACAGGGAAGAAAAGTCTGGAAAAATACACCTTTTTTTTTCCCCACTTGCATGTTGCATCTTCCCCAAGCAGTGAGGAAGTGGCTGACTGCCACCTCCACTCTCCGAAAGTTGTCATAGTCATCTCTTTTCCAACCAAAGCCTCGGCAAATCATTTCCCACATTTGAACAAATCCCACAGTGTGGAAGGTAAATAATACTGTGACACCTCCGACAAGTTGGTTTAACAGGTAGCTTGTTACCTGGGAGAGTAAGAGCGTCTGAAAGTCTTGTGGGAAGGAGCAGTGGGGATGGAGTTAGGCTGAGAAAAGGGAGGGGGGTGCTTCGACAGCCCATCTGCACTCCAACCCCAGAATCGACTGCCGTGATCAGAGAAGAAACAAAAAAGAGAAAAAACAGAGAAAGGAGAGGGAGGAGAAAAAAAAAAGAAACTATAATCTGAGTGGTTTAGTGCTGTCATGCTACCTTGGAGAGAAAGAAAAAAAATTAATAGAAACAAAATTAAACAAGAATACTCCATTGAGCCCCATAAGTCATTTATTTGCTCGGCCTTTATTATTAATTTCTATTTTTATTCCTAACATAATGATATGGTTCACAGAAAAACAGTCCCTGCTTGTACTAACCAGTAAATTTCACAAATGGATATAGCCTCTATAAACAACTCTTAAAATGCTCTGAGTGAACAAAACCTGACCAGGCATCTGTATTCAAACTCTAATAAGGTATTTGCAAGCAACAGGATTTCTTTGGAAGAAAGTAAAGTTTGAGTCCTTTTTTACCAGACAGTCTAAGATAGCTTGTAGAGTTTGGCTCCTGGTGCCTCTGTAAGAGCCTGCAATCAGGTCCTACACAGTAAAAGCTATGCAGGGCTTAAGACTGGATCCTACTGCACCAGATTCAAACTTATCCCAAATATGCAGCAAGTGAAAGTCAGTCTAGAGTGGAAACGCATCATGTAAACTGGGGACTTGGCCCAGGTTTCAGTAGATAAACTTGGAAAGACTGGATGAAACCTGCCTCTAAGTTGATTCAGATCTCTCATCAAGCTTTCACAAGCCCCTTCTGACTACTGCTTGATTCTGTGCCTTTGGGTCAAGGCATCCATTTGCCTTATCTTTGCTTCTGCTCTGTTCCCTTTATGGTGCATGGATTTTCAAACTCATCTCCTACAGGAGACCATAGATGCTTGAGCTGGTGGAGTATTCAGGATAACGCTTTGTTTCTATTAAGTTTAAGTACACTCAGAAAGTCTCAGAAAGTCACATTTGTGTATATGCAAGTGAAAGACTGCAAGATGAGAAGAGACAAATAAGTCAGGAATTGCTCCCAGTGCAAACAGCAGCAAAGCCATCTGAAAGTCCCTCTGAAGAGTGGTGTCAAGAAATTCACTTGTTAATCAGCAATGAAAACTCACGGCTATTATACACAACTATTAAGGATATCATGAAAAACAGACTGCTGATCAGAAGCCTCAAAGCCCAGATCCCACCTACCTGCAAACAGGTCACCAAACAATGCAGGACTGTCCCTATTGTATAAGGTGGATGGTTTATTTTATTTCATTTTCCATGCCCTGCCTTGCTCAACTTAATACTGAAATTGACAATTTTTAACGATATTTTCTATTGTCACTGAAAAAGATTAACACACAAATTTACAGAGCCAAATAAAAATATCAGTGTTTTATTTCGATGCATTCCCTCTAGAGATCTTTGAAGGGAGCTCTGTTTTTTTTTAATACTGGAACTATGCACGAGTTTCTGGGGCACTAATAAAGGCAGAAACACTATAACAAACTTATTTATTTGATATTACTTCAAATATTCCTACAGAATTCAGGGTGAAAATTCACAACCTGAATGTAACATTTGAGTTTACAGAAGTTCATTTCCCATTCAGAATGGTGTTCCTACATTGGAGGACTTCACAACTTTGAATTCTCCTTTTTGTCATACATTTAGTAAATCTCAGATTTCCTCTGTCCAACACAAACTAAGCTGTTCATCTGAGCATTGCCCAGGAAACATTCTTTCCTCTAAGCCAGAAGTTTATCTTTTTCCCCCTGTTATTTTCAGTTTTCCCAAGCGGCCTCCTCTGCTTTTCTTCTTCAGAAGATACCTCTTTCCTCCAAAATTCTTCCTCCCACTAACTAAAACTGCCACAACAAAAAAAAGACAGGTACAAACAAAGAAGTAACTCACAGATGGTGCATATGTTCTAGTGATCATGAAGCAGAAGTGGATGGAGCAAATGAAAGCTGGAGAAGGAAGAACTTTGCCCAAGCCCCTGAACGCATGCTATCCTTCTGAAGACACCAATATCAGGGGATACTTAAGCAGATGTTATCATCTGGATAGGCAAATTAGCTGTTTGCATCAGCAAAGATCAGTTCAACCAAAACATTCATAATATACCCAAAGAGCTCAAATACATGTAGTACACATAAATACAAACACACAAAAATTAAAACATGAGTCCCCTGGAATTGAGTCATAACTGTGATAATATGGGATAATTAATGCGATCTGAGGGTAATGGCATACATATACACCACCATAGGAAGTCAGTATCAGTGAAGCCTTGGTGATTAATATTGAGGATTTTGTCTACAAACTATTGGTAATATGGGAAAGCAGCTATGCTTAGCAGCAATTTTACATTTCTACATGACCCGAACTATCCTTTCTACACATATCTCAACCCCAAAAAGATACACACCTCTAGATATGACTCCTCCAATCTGTGCATCAAGAAACAATTCAAAGGGAAGTGTAACTACAAAAGCAAAGCTGGTATTAAGAACAGGAGATAATCCCTCAACTGACTGCATTCAGGTTGCCTGTACAAGATACAGGCACAGACAAGGTAAGCAGGGCCCACACATGAAGCATCTCAGGAAGCAATAGGGATTCACACCTTCAGTACAACCCTTTAGCAATGAGTCTCAGAAAAATGAAAATCCAAGCCTAAGTTTCAGAGGAGAACTACACAGAGAAACTGTGGGTATCTATCTTCTCATGACACTATCAGAATGACTCAGGTATGCCCACTTGCCATGTCTGTAGAGAGAAAAAGTGATATTTCACATCACTGATGAAGAGGAAAATGACAAGCATTTGTAATGGCAACATGACACAGAAGCTTCTACACCAACAAATGCAGTATTGCAGTGTCCCCTACTTCCCGTAATCTGTTAGCTCATCTTCCAAAGCCTTTACTGAAAGGACAATCACATGTACTTTTTAGAATCAAGAGTTAAATTCTCCCTTGTTCCATAAGCCAGGACCACGCTCAAACTGTGCTATAGAAGACATTTTCAAGAAAGATGCAGTCCAGCAGACCATCAGAAGCTACTGCCACTGCCTTTTCTACAAATGGCAAAAATCTGCAGCTACTGTTACTGCTCAAAGGTCACTCATCAAAAAAAGTATACCTTCTCCCCTGAGTATTTAAAAGGGCTTTTACAGCAGCTTCCACCGTCACCTATCATTGAAGATTAACTTTCACGCATCACTGACATAACTACTAAGGAAGTAGGACACACTTCCTGAAAAGACACCTAAATTTTCAGATCAACATCTCCAAGAACTGCATAGAAAATGGAAGGAATGATAGTTTTCCGAAGGAAATTCCTGAACCACTGCATCAGTGGTAGTTTTGGTCTTAACAACTTAATGGCAGAATACTCTAGAATTGTTTGATATCTAACTACTCCCTGAGAACAAATCATGTGGGGAAAAAGAACCTCCAGTGGCTAAACCCAAAATGCCAGAAACAAACAGCAACAAAGTATGAATGCTGAATGCTTTAATCAATATTTCAATACACGCCTCCTGACATCAAGAGGTGAGAAGAATGCAAAGACAAACTGAAAAGCAGTGAGTGAAATGGCAAAACACAGTTGTGTCCCAACTGCAAAATACCAAAAGCATGGTATTTAAAAGGTCATGGGTTTATAAAATAGATGCACACATAAAGGTGTCCAGCAAAGTCACAGGGAGACATATCTCAGTTTATAATTCCCCATGACAGAAATCGGCAGGGCAACAATGCTCAAACCAGTTAAAAAGGAAGCAACATAGTTGGAACCATTCACCTGAAACTCTACCACTTGAATTTCTTAATGAAACCTTTGTTGAGAAAAGGTGTAACAGGTAACTCAACCTTGGCTTGCAGTCTCTCATTTTAGTTTTGGATTACAGCAGATTTAGGAGTCAAAGATGTATTTAGAGATCCAAAATTTTCCCAGCAAACTCCATGTGCTCCTCATATGCTGCTACTCATTAAAGGCTAAAAGCCTACATTCTTCCTGCCACAAGGTAGCTCACATGTCTAAGCATCCCTCCAGACAAAGTTTAGCAAGTCACGACAGGGCTGATGAACAGATTTCAGTGTAAATTACTATGCTTAACTACAAACTGCAGTCCTCGCCCAACATGTTTCCTTCTGTCTCTTCCATGACAAAGGCAAGTGACCTCCCACGGAGAAGGCAGGCAGACAAGAGTAGCAGCTTTTAAGCTTTCTCAGTGTGAATCAAAGCTTATCCAGGCAACAACCTAATACTTTGCTCCAACGTTTCTATGGTCCCAGAGCACTCCTCTGCTCTAAGTTTTTATTGTGCAAAACATGCATATGCCCAATATCCAAGAGTCCATGTTTGCTCAATAAAAGTTTTTGGAATGGACCAACATATCCTAGGGTTGCATCTGCAGATTCAGCAAATCATATGGTTGCAATAGACCTGATGCCCAAAGGACCAGACCATACTTCTGCTGGTGAGCAGCCAGGAGAGTGACTTGAGAGGTATTCAGCATTGAAACACAGTCACCACTTCTGCTTGTTCTGCTTCTTCACAAAGCATGAGAAGGAAGCAGGAGATTCAATGCTTCTCTCAGCAGCACAAGCACTGTACTGCAGTCAAATGAATTACTGATCAGAGGGGCACACCTTGAAAATAAACACCATCTGAAAACCTTGACCTGAAAGTCACCGTATACTTTCTGATATTTGCTGCCTCAACAAGACTTCACTTCTAATGCTGCCTTTTAATATTACCTTTACTGTACCCACCCTTCTGGAGAAGGTCTAGTTATGAAAGAAAATTAATATTATAAGAAAAGACATTAAGATTACACAGATAACATGAGGACTGGAACACTGAAGTCAATCACCAACCATGTATTATCGTGTTCAAACCCTGTTTCTTCGGAGCAATCTACTGTAAGTTTTTGGTCTTGTTTTTGCTTTCAAAGTGAATCATATTCTGCAAACGCATACCCGGCGTTGAAATCCTTTAATATTTTGCAAGTGGTTTAATTAGCCTATCACATTACCTTGGAGATAGTCCACCATGGGAACAGTTGGTAGGTGAAGTTAAGGGGCTGGTTCTGCTGCTGGAGTGTCGGGAAGGAGTTCGACCAAGGGTATTGCTGGGAGAGCCCTGGCACAGAAGCAGGAAGACAGGGATTAGCAATGTGTTGCAATGCACAGGCAAGAATACATAACAAGAACAGGTCCAAATATTGCCTTTGTTTGAGCCAGACAAGCTTAGCACAGTTTTTGTTCTGGCTCCAGACCTAAAAGTCTGCAGCCAGGATTCATGTAATCATTCATATGATCTTGAAGGTACTGCTCTGAGGATAAAGAAAGCACAAGCACACTTTTCCAAAATCCATAGTATCTGCAATTTTAACTATGCAATATGTACAGCCTGCAAATACTGTCAGAGAAATGGTTTATCAATCCCCCAGGCTACCCAGCTTCTCAGACACGATTTGCCAGGCTCCAAAGAATGCAGATCATTACTCTGGCAATTTAGCAATTTAATTACGCAGCTATTTTGCACATTGTCTAAAGCATTCTGATTGTGCTTGTAACAAGCATAAGTAAGCAATCTTAACTTATCATTTTTCCACTGGCCTGAACAATCATTTATACCACAACAAAATGAGTAGAAATTGTTCCCTATTCAGACTCTCTTCACACAACATCAAAGGTACTAGGAATCCAGTCCATTTGCCTGCAAGCCCAATACTGAAGTTCTAAGGTACATAGAGGCCTATTTGTCCCTCTGGAAGTGCAAAGATAGGAGGGTTCCAATTCCAGCAAGTTTCACAAGATTTCCACACAAGAAAGGCTAAAAACCACCCTAATCCTTGCTGCTCTGGGGGGAAAAGAAGTTTAGAAGCACACATAAATCCTCTACTATGATATTCCTTCAGAGAAATAAAACTATGCAAGAGTTTCATGTAAAACCAAAACATAACATAATAGGCATAGACTGAGGAGACTTTGTAGGTTACATCAAAGATCCTGCAAGATTCTTCATAGACAATATATATAGTGGTAAATCCATAAAATATGTGGTATCAGGACCTCTGTTTTAGCCTCTTGTAACTAGCAAGATTTGAAAATCACCAACTTGAAAGCTCAAATCCCACACCAACTTTCACATGCTTCTCAGCAATCTTTTTTAACCCCGTCTGTACTGGTTATGACTATATTAAATTTAAAAATATCTCAGTTTTTTGTTTTAATGGTCCCTATAAAAACGACATCAAAGAGAAGTTTCTGTTGTCATACTGCTTAAAAACAACAGCTATAGATAATTCATGCTACTGAACATCTGCCACAGCTCAATGAGCATTTGCCTTTGGGGCTCCGCTGTTAGCAAGGACAAGAGTCTCTCACCACACTGGTGTTACTGGAGTTCTTGAGGTGGTTGTGCAGAAGCTTGGTAGCACCGTCCTGGAATGTTTTTGGCAAGGCACCAAGTAACATGGTAAACTCAGGAGTGTTCAATTCGAAGAGAGAAATCAGGACTATTTGTGCCGCCTGAAAAGAAGAAGAAATAAAAAATCATCAGTTCTTATTCTTTAAAGATTA
The DNA here is from genome assembly GCA_033558105.1 of Coccyzus lansbergi. NCBI lineage: Eukaryota > Metazoa > Chordata > Aves > Cuculiformes > Coccyzidae > Coccyzus > Coccyzus lansbergi. The sequence goes on along the minus strand of JAUMJK010000801.1, from coordinate 248,099 downwards.
TGCATTCTGTTGGTAACAATCCTTGCAGAAACCAATGTGTTTCATTCAAAAAGATTCCCATGCTAGACAAATTTTTGACATATTCCTATGATATATCATAACAAATTGCTAACTGCTACAGGTAACTTTTTAAGTTCTTGGAGCATACAATATAACTTTGCATTTATATTATTAACTTCTCAGAAGTGAAGTGTACAACTACTCACAGGTAGTAAGAAATTTGTCCTGGTCAGCATGTATTTCAATTGAACAATTTACCATAAAATTTTACGGAAAAAAAAAATCCAGAATCTCAGATAAGTATTAATAATTTAGGACTGCCAAGTTGTCTTTCCTATAGTTTCTGTTTTAAGCACAAACGGGACCAGCTCTCTTCCTACCCAACCTTTCCTCTTGCTCAGGATCTGAAAAGTTTATTTCATCAGACAGACAATCCCTGCTTCTGTTTTCCCACCTCTGCTTGCAAGTCTCACCACTGAGGTTGTTTCAGCAATAGAAGACTCCACTTCAAGTGGAAGATTTACTGAGATGGTGAGAACCACCTTTGTCTCATCCACGGACAGGCTAAACCCACCAGATTCCCTAAATTCAATAAGTGAAAAGAGGGCACCACTGAAACAATTGAGAATTTTACCATTCCTTTCATTAGAAATGGTTTGCCCCAAACGCCTGGGAGAAAAGCTGCCAGAACAGGATCTCCACTAATTCCATTAGCAAACATACAGTTCTGCATATCCTGAACCAAGACAATGGAATCAAATGGGAATGGAAGCTGAATAAATCACAGAGTGCAGATCTGCAATAGTAATTAACATCACATGTTCCTAACCAGACTTCCCCAGCAGCATACAACCCACGTGGATGGCACCAGTTCTGGTTGGGTTTTTATTTGCCCTGCCTTTGCCTTGAAAATGTACAAAAAATATAAAATATTGATTAAAAGAACAACAAAAAAAATGAAGCAATGATGAAGGACCTCTGATAGTCTGGCAGCACCACCTTCTCTAAGATGGGTGCAACCATTGACAAATCAACCTCCAGAACACGTATCTGGATACAAAGCAGTAGCTTAGGATCACAAAGTAAGAAGCAAAGCTATGCAAGCTCTTATTTTGAAACAGCATATGTATAGGCTTAGCAAGACCAAACACATGTTTGACCCTATCAGGATCTTTCTAAAAGTTACTAAAAATGAAAAAGAATTTTAAAGAGCATAAAAATATAACTCACTGCTGTGGCAATTACTGCACATACATTGTTCTCAGCAATTCAAAGGCATTTTTAGTAAGTAATATGCTTGTAAAGTTGCAATAATTAAGTGTATCTGCACTTTCCTGTGAAGTGGAATCCTTTAGCAGATGATCAAATTGGGTACACAAAAATCCTTTCATAGTGGAGGGGAATCAAAGTACCTTATTGTTTCAGTGTGGAAATTGCAATTCAAGCTACACCATTCCTTCTGCTATCAACCTCAATTTACAGTAACACAGCTTTGTATAAAAAAAAAAAAAAACCCAAACATTTTCCATCCGTTAAAGTTTGGTAAGTAATGTCCTTTTCATATATCCAACAAAGAAACTGCGGCACACAACAATCAACGAGCTTCCAGAGACTGCAGCAAACAACAGGTCTTCAGACTCTTCATTCCAGATGGATCACGCTGCTTCCTGCCAAAACTCTCACTGACTTGAACAGAAACACAGTACGTCATTATTCACTTCACACTAAAGATCTATGGATGAAAGAAGTCGGGAGATAATTTTCCCCATGGCTTTTTTTAACTCCATACTCTACCCTCCTCTGACCTGAAGTTTTGGGCAACTCTGCCATGAAGCCTGCCTGGTATCCAACAAGGATGTGTAATTCTGTCCATTTTGATCCAAGAACATTTAAGTTTTCACCAGCATAGTGCTTTCTGTAATAAAAATATTACTGCAAACAAGAGATCTCAGAACAACAATCAGCATGTTGAGCTGAATGCAAAGTGATAAATCATGCCAAAGTTCATTCCCATTTGTGAATGGCATGCATATCCCGGATGGTTAGGAAGTGGACATGCAGATCTTCTGTGTCACAACAAGCAGATCTCATATTCATTGAAATAAAAAAACCCCAAAACCAAACAAACAACACAAACACTAAATACCACACACCAGGACAACTGATCAAGAAGGTTCCCAGTTGGAGAGATTGCTCAGAGATTAGAACATCTGAAGGTATCAACTGGTAAGTCAGAAGCTTACACAGGAACAGTGAGGTGGAAAAGGATTTTGGATATCTTTGTCCCATGTATCTCCCATTGATAGGTTAGAAATAAGGTCATCCTTGGAGACCTCCTAAGCAAACAGAGCAAAACAGGCTCAAGGGCACACACTCTCTATGATGTGACATTCTGGAGGTACCTTTCTTGTGTGCCACAGAGGTCTAAGATGCATTTCACAGACCTGAGCAAAACCTGCACCAAAGCTTCTCCAGGGACTTTGTGATCCTATAGCTTCACTTTGAAGCAGAGTTATCCAGTTGGTACAGTTTAACACTAACACACAAACACCAATAGCACAGTCATTGTGCTACTGGAACATCTGAAGGAAGTTTTGGCTCCCAGAAGTCAATTTTGCTCTACTTTTTTGTTTTGGCTTTAATGAAAACAGGACTGTGCCTGCCTTCCCTCTTTGCACAAAATACAGCTTGTTTTTAGGAGTGTTTGCCAGTATCCTGTGTACATGGTGCTCTTCAGCAGCTTTGCTGTTGCCTGCAAATAAGACACTGGACTTTGAATAGAGTGTTGAACAGTTGCTTACAATCTTATGTCGCCTGAAAGAAAGCAGACCTATAGTCTATGCTTTCTGAAATAAAGTCAAGCACTACTACAGTCTAGGAGCGGTACTCCAGTAAAGCCCTCGAAAGCAACACTGGAGCTACATGGGTTAACCTCAGCTGTGTTCTTTTTAAAAATCCTCAGCCATCCAACTGCTCTTCTATATTTATTTCAGGCAGAAGCCATTATTAGGAAGTTTGGCCATGACTTCCTACATAAGATTTAACAAAGGCTTTGGACCTTCCTTCCATAAAAATCAAGAACACTGTCACCCACTGACCTCAAAAGCTAGAAGGTCCATTTTAGCTTGAAATCACACTTAGCACATGCTCTCAAGTCTCACCCTTGTAATACTTCCCAGTTCTAACACAGTTAATTTTACTTCAGTACTGAAGAGCATCAGGAGCAGCATTCCTACACCTGTCTACCAGTTAGATCTGGACACACTCGATAATCCTCTAAGTTTCATTTATCTAGTCAAAGGACATCTCTCACAGGTAAAATTTTTAAGAGTCATGAATTTGTGGATTTCCAGCTTGTGACAAACCAGGGCACTTTCATAATCTCAGAATCAGTGGTTCTTTCTGAAAATCTTGGCCATTGTTTCATTAGATTAATCAAGGAGTAAAAAACATATTTCCCATGCAATACTGGTACTTGATGGTATAGAGTTTGAAGAAAAAGTAATATCTGAATTTTCCTTTGCGTCCCTGCACTATTAGCGTGGAACACTAATCCATCTCCTTCCAGTGACATGTAACGTAGACCCTATCAATTATCTAACCTTAATGAAGCAGTTCTCTGCTGGCTTGAGCTGGAGAAACTCATGACTTCAGAGAGGGGGTCTGGCTCCACGTCAGGTTCTTGAATCGTTTGCAAAGGATCACTTACATAACTTCGTTATTTTCCTTATAACAATGCAGCAAGGGATCAGGTTCCACAAACTGGTAGCAGCTTCTGAAGTTTCACACTTTGGTCAGTGCAATTCATGCTGCCCAATAGTGTCAGCTACTAAAGGGACACAGCTACTTATGTTCTTTAATTTCATCTAGACAGTGCATGTTGGCCAGATTTATCAAAATCAGTAACCTCTACAACTTGGTTGAATTATACAACAGTCTCCTTGAAATGTTATGGTCTTACTAAACAAAAAGATCAAGGCTAATTGGGAAAAAATCTATTTCTTTTAGACAAGATACATGTTCAGTGGCCTAAGCTTAATACATGTGCCTTACAATTGCTGCTGTTGCTGGTCCAATAGACCAAGCAGAACTAGCAGCTTGTTGCCTAACCTACATGAAAGCAGTTTTCAAATTACTCAAACTTCTGTTGGAGACAAGCTCACAACACCTTCAGCCCCATGAAAGGGTAAGATTTTTAACAAGGGACTACAACAAGAGAGTTTACAGAAAAGCACACCAAAGCCAAAAATTACTTGACAGACACACACACTTTTTTCAGGCTCTCAGTCAAGGTCTCTTTACACAGCTAGACGGTTGAGTTGAGACTGCAAAACATGATTAGTGTGATTAGTGCACACAGCTTTTGGTCTACCTGTTTACATTTCTCTTCCAAGTTTCCTTCACCGGGCCCTGAGGAAGCTGTAGTTGTCCTAGCTGGCAAATCCTCACCCACCCAACTATGCATGGTCTGGGTTTGACAAACAGGAAAGTTGATATTATTTAGAGAAAAGATAGATTTCAACTAAAATAATCTAAACAGTACACATGCTATCTTTTTGCAGAAGAGTCTTAATCAGTTGCTTACTTAATTTCAAGTAACAATAAAGCATTAATATTTGATTTAACCAGAAGAGCATTCCTTTCAGCAGAGGGCAGCACTGGCTCAAAATCTGGAGTTCAGCCACAACTCTCAAGTTTAGGGATCCTCCCTTGGTGTTCCTACATGAGTTTGCCTTGCCAGCCTCCTGATAGTCTCCATAACCACCTGAAAAACTCTGCTGAGGTGTAGAGGTTTGTCAGCGCTGCACTGAAAACGTACCAGGGCTTGCATCAGGCCATCCAGGTGCAGAGGAATAGATGCTTGCCTCTGCACACGCCCACCATTGCAGACATCCCTCTCTAAGTTGAGATGAAGGAAGAATTTAAGAATTTGCAAACTTGCAATTCTAGCGAGGGCATCAGGCTGATCTCCCTTTTGACAAGTACAATCATACTCTGTATGCATCATTCATTTTGCCATCCAGTCTAAGGCAAATGAGGTTTTAATAATTTAAGGCACAATGGAACAGAGAAGCGCTCTCTCTCATGTCACTTGGAATCATACTAAGTTGCAGATTAAGTACTGACCCACTAGAGATCAAGAGGCAGCAATGACACGTTAGGCAGCTTGTATTAGCACACACTGGCACAGAGCAATGCTTCGATTCTCCAATGAGCATAGCTTATGTTAACTGAGTTAATTTATATCTGTTGAGAGTGTTTGCGGGCTCTAGACAACTGTTATTTAAGTGTACTTTCCAGCAGACGATTAAATGTTAGCTGGCACTAAGCTAACAAATGATCTACCAAACCTCCTGCTTGTTTTCTTTTCGGGTCTAGAATCAGATGAGTATGGACACCCACACTACTGATACGGTAATATGAAAGCACAATGGCTTCATCAGTTTGTACAAAATCCAAGCACGTTAGCTTGAGCTCAAGTTTTTAAACACACCATTTCCCAAAAAGACTTCTGAGAATATGTTGTTTGCATCCACATCCTGAAAAGGAAGAATTATTTAGCAGATTTACATAAAGAATTCACATACAGATTAAATCTACATTGCTACTGTGTTTCAGACAGCACACACTTAATCTACAATGAAAGGATTTTACAAGTCACGAACAGTTGTATTACACGCATCAAATATCTCAAACAAGTACCAGCAAAAATTATGTAGCACCGAATCATCACAATCAGATTACTGCTGTACAATGGCTTATAACTCTGTGTGGATTATTCTTTTGCATCCTGGGCACTCCAAAGACTATAGAAAAAAATGTTTGGTATTTCAAGAGAGCCAGATGATACCTTAGAAGTCAATGAATGCTACACTCTAAGAAACTTCACTCCTTACAAAATGGCAAATGTTGCAAAAACAGATTTCAGGAGTAGAAAGATAGGTTACACTTCATTAATAACTGAGAAACTCTTACTGTAAGACTAGCATGAACAGCTCTGAATTCTAAGAGGCAGATAACCACATACAAGCTAAGGCATTTTTAAAAAGGCTACCAAGTAAGATTGCTTGCAAGCAAAAATAGCCTCTTTATTCTGCACGGAGTTTCAAAATACTAGAATAAGTATGGAAGACTTATCCACACTGCAGAGAACATGGCCTGTGGTCTATTTACTGGACAGCTCTACAATGCATTATGTAAATATCACCTCCAGTCCTGACTTTCAAAATAGATACATCACCTATATCTATGCAGTGTGTGTATATTTCCATAAATGGAATGAACAAACTTAATCCTTGACATAATATAAGTGAGAGTATATACATTCTATGAAGAAATTTCTTCTTATCTCGTTTTATCATGTACTAGCTCTTACTTGTATTAAGCAAATCAAGAAAATGTGCTTACATTGCAAACTGCTTTCGACTCAGGATACTAGGACGGCTGTATAAAGAGATTCATTTGAAGGAAACCTACCCCAGCACCATGCTTCCAACAAGCACACAACAATTTTCTAACCACTAATGTTGGGAAAAGCCATTTTCCTTACACTGCATATACTAAAAACATTTAGGCTTTCATAGCTCTCTAACATCAAATTCAAAACAAACAAAAAAATATGGCTACTATTTTGGAAACACAGCTAGGACACAGAGATTCTTTCTGTTCTAATACCATTAAATCAAGTAAACACTGAAGTCCACCATGTGCCATTTTTGACGTGTTACGCTATTTTTCCTAATACTGATTACACTCAACTGCCTGAAAGGAGTTCCTCTGTGCATTTAGGCTAAGTTTGACTTGCTTAGGAATATCCTTTGGCTAAAAGGCTGACCTCAGTGGTATGGATACAATCCTATTTCAGATTCCATAAGGAGTTCTAAGGCCTGGTTCTCTTGTTACTTGTCTCTTAATGGGGTTAATGGGGTTCACAAATCTGACGTAGAAACATAGCAAGAATGCTAGAGAAACCTTCCATACAGAAAGGTAAGGGGTTGTGACTGGGGAATATTAAAACAATCTACCATTCAAAAGCATTTCTGCAAACCCCCTTTTTGCTGCTGCTGCTGCCATAACAGGCCACGACCAACAGTGTTCACTGCCCAAGACCAGTAAAGATGGACAATGCCATTTCAGCTCACTACAAGGCTTTTGGAGCACCCCTACAGTGAAGTTTCTGTCCCAGAGTTGCTGATATCAGCCTGATGCTAGATGGAACATTACAGCTCCAGGACAGAGTCTAGACATGTCATGACATCATGTTGTAAGGAATCCGATTTAATTTCCTTGGCAGTGTTTGCTTTCCTGTGGGACCTCCAACAGGTATCATGGCAGTATTTAACCCATATTTACTCTGGGCCTTATTTAAAGATATGATTTCCTTATCAAAGCTACAGCATCAATATTTCTTGAGAAATGACATCTAGGACTACTAGTTAATATAGTAAATAAATCTTTACTGCCTGTAAAGAGCTAATTTGTTGACCTGTAGCTTTCTCACTGAATTCTGCCTCATATTCTGGTACCAGTCAGAAATGGTTTCTCAGTTTATCAGTTTTAGGAAAAGAAATCTAATCCCAAACTTGTTTATTTGGAGACCTCTGCACTTCATCTGTGGCGACAATCCAAAGAAGACCCTACCCTTAAGTGGTCTGAGGGGGACTTCATGTAAACCACAACAATACAAGCACTCTCTTTGGCTTCTTGACTCACTGCAGTGATTGTAGTTTCTTACCAAGTCCTATCCACTATCCATACTCGAGGGCAGCTTGCCAAACTCAGTAACAAGTGGGACAGTTGAAAGTTTTCCCCACTTACCTAGGTGGAAGACAGAATGTGATGTACACGTGACATGAGGTTGCCCATAACGTGTAAAAATACATTTAGGCCTGTAAAATGAAACTACTGTAGGAATGTTTCATCAACAGAGAAGCCAAGTAAAAATCTGGCACAAAGGTAAAAACATCTTATTCCCTGAGTCCCAATGAAGATGAAGCAAAACAGATCTTGTTTTTTATCATTAAGACCAGAGCTTGGCTGATTAACACTATGGTAGGCAGTATTGCTGGCCTATCTCAGAAGGCCTTGTTGCCCTTCAGACTGTACAAGATCCTGCTAAAAGCCAAGATCCTGTATGCCCTCACAGACAACTCCACCCCCTCAAATGCTGAGCACTCATGTTTAATGAAAGTTTCCATTCACCTGAGCCTTGGACATGAGCCTTCTTTAGGCTTTGGTCAGAGCCAAATCATAAGCCACATTTTAATTTCCATTTGCAAAGTGATGGCTCTTTTCCAAGATCAAAGTATTTTCCCATGCAGAGCCCAAACTTGTCATCCAAATTCAATAAACACTTTACCTACGTCAGGATTGCACAATAACTTTGCTGGCAATGTGAGTGATAACATGGTGAAGTTACTAACTTAATGTCCTCAGACCTGTCATCGTGGAATTGCATTGCCATTTTGTATTACTTTTCTGTGTAATTAACTGGCTTTTGTGCAATGATTTCATTAATTCTTAAACATCTTCTAGAGGAATATCAGAATTAACACCTAGTTACAGAGAAGAATTAATCCAAGGCAGAGGAAAGTCAAGTGCATCACACAACATTAGAGACTAGGATAATCAAAATCAGGGCTCAGTTATCTGAAATCCCGACATGCACCCTGCTCATCAATACATTCTGCTTTGGGGTAAAAGCAGCGAGCCTGCTGTATATACAGAAATCACCAACAGGTGCTCTACTGTGCTCACATCTGTTCCATGTCCTCACACAATGCTGCATGACCTGTTCCTACCTAATGGTTTTTGTTCAACATGGAGCAAAAATGCCTTTCACCTTTCTTCTAGCACTGCTTGCAGGAAGTAAATCCTAACCTGAATGCACGGTAAACACCCAGAATTATTAACAGTCTTTAAAACAAGACAAATATTTACCTGTAGTACACTGTGGATCACCTTATTTTAAACATAAAACTTGACAATAATTTTGGCCGTACATAGTTCATGGCTATCAGCAACTAAAACGGTTTCTGCCCTGAGATGGAATCACGACGTTTTGTCAATGACACTCTGTAATATCAACTCTATGTTCCTTAAAGTACATCATGTTTTTCTTGTGATAACAGAGTTTATGTTTAGCTACAGATATCAGTCCCCATGAGAACATAAACTGCTTTACACACAACAGTATTTCCTTTGACTAAGGATTCTTTTCTGATTTCAGTAGCTATAAAACAGTCTGTAGTTCAAGGGAGGTGTCAGACAGGTGAAGTGTGCTCAGTCATCACAAGAATATAAAAAGTTATTAATAAATAACCGTATCATTCAATTTGGAAAAGTTTTTTTTTTAAACAAATGCCCCTTTTTGTTCTATTTTTCTCCAGCACACTACAGGGCTAACACTTCTACAACCACCACACATCATGAATAGCATAATGGGGACACAATCACTAATGAAAGGATAACCCCACTATTTACTGACAACATAATCCTTTTATTGAACGGCCCCCTCGGTTGCTACCGTAGGACCAGAGCTACATGACTAATTACCACGTGTACACATCAGCCACATGCTTTCCCCACTGGCAGAGGTCATTTAAATACTTCACTACCAGCACAAGCAACCTTGTTTCACCTGCATCAGTTCTAAGGTAAAATCTAGAACAGCATGGCCATCACAAACACACAGATGCTACTTGCATTAAGGTAGCATTCATTAACTCAAATTTGGGCAAGAGTCACACTGTCTGCAGGACTGCTCTTCTTAGGGGAAAGAGCTCCTATATCCATAAGCAGCTGAGCGCTGGCATCACTGTTCCACCAAGTCAGTGGCAGTAGTACACATAGACCGGACTGTGCCAGCCAAGACTCCTCAGTACCAAAACCAAAGTTTGCTCTAGCCATCTTGCAGAAGCTAAACTGATTGCACTGGTGGTCTCAAACCCAAATTCTATTGAAAAAATACCTTATTTTACACCTTTTACAGGTCTCTTAAATTATTCTGGTTATTTCAAGACAGAGTTGGTTCTTCTCCCTCTCCTCCATTACCTCAACTGCTCTCCCTACTTACTAGACATGGTCTGCTCTACTCTTCAAAATCTTCAGATCTTGAAAGACATTGTAGTATGAGCCACGAAGGCAGAATCTTCCTCAAGTTCTAGTCTCCAAAAAAAGAGGACACTTTCTTAATTGTGTTCTTGAGAATATCTCACTTGACTGGGTTGGTGCCCTCAATAATACAGTTCATTACTGCATAATGGCTTTATTAATCTTAACTACAGTCCTGACAGAGCTAAAAAGCCCAACGACTGCTTATAAATCCTTTGCTGCAGTGTTCCCTCTAAAGCACGTGGTTTGTACTATGTTCCTAATAAAATCATAGAGCAGCAACAATATAATGAAATAAAGATCACCTGGGCACTCATTTTTAGTGGCCTACGTTAGCGTAACAGTGTAATAATTTATCTGAAACCTAGAGGCATCAAAGGCAAATCCAAGTCACATGCTGGTTTAATAAGAATTTAGATTCAGTAATCTTTCATCGGCTCCCAAGGCACTTGCCCAGGTACTGCTCAAGTGGAGTTTGCTGGAACTTTTTCCCAGAGCTCTGCAAATCTTGGAAACAGATAGAAGGACAGACACCACACTGTGAACACCTGCTCCCCACAGCTTCACAGTCAACAGCCAATTCTTCAAGTTACTGCAGATACTCCTCATTCAATTTTGCATGCAGCAATGATGACCCCTAATGGTGGAATATTTCTTCTGCTGAGCAACATGCAGAGATTTTGCCTTTCAATGTATATTTCTTCTTAAATTAATTACAGCTCCCTCTCAGACCACCAGCAGAATAAACTGCTTGAGATTTCCTTGAACTGTAACAGAGAAACACCTTCCTTGCCTGTTTAATTCTTTCTGGTTTTGTACATGGAAACCTCAAAATGACAATGCATGTTCCAGATCTAAGTTCAGTATTTATCAAGTCATCCTTTTTTATTGAGGCAGAATATGTTACAGAAGCAAATGTAAATCCCATTGGGGTAAATATTCCTTCCAGAGGATGAGACGTTTTTCTCTAGATCTCCAGTCAGCTGCACACCAGAAAGCAAGCAGCATGCAACTAAAAAGTAGCCTTGAAGCTATCAGATAATGCTACAGCACGTTTGATACGCAGTGATCTTTTTGTCAGAATCAAATAACCATTAATAAAAATATAATTTTATTTCCAAAGTTATAAAATAATGTCATTCTACATTTTAAGTACATATAGAACATAAACATCTCATACAATATTTACATTCTGAATTGCTTAAATTTAATATTTTTTTAAAAAAAATTCAAGTACATCTCAAAGCCTTTAACTCCTACTGAAATTTGTTTCTACATCTGGGCTGGGAAAAGAAGGTAATTTTAAATTGTGTTACAGATACCAGGTACAGAAGTCTCACTTTTCTCTTGGGAGAGATGAGTATCACCATCTGCCCATTTTAGCTTGCCTGACACTTGCATCTACAGCAAGATAAAGACCAAGGTAACTGTATTACTCAGGTCTGACCTAAATGTGTCAGTTTTTTTCCAGGTTGAGATAAACACACAGCTCTTAAAAGAGCTGAGAGTCCCTGTCAGCTTACTGATTGTTTACTTTCTTTTAACAATAAAGTTGTGCTAGATTTCATTTGAGACTAACAAAGCACAAAGCTTTCACCTAAATAAATAAAAACTTAGAGATATTTCCAGACTGCACAAGAAGAGCACATTTTCAAACTACAATCTCTTTTTGCATGGTAATAGTAGCTAAAAACCACACAAATAAGTACCTACTGGAAAAAAATAAAGATATGCTTCACAAACCTATCTTTACTGAATTGGCAATTTGGTTTAGACAGAAAGGTATGTAAAATAGTTTTTAATAATTATAATGTAACCATTGAATTTTCCATTACCCTTATAACTGGTTTTTGTCAGTTTTCTACCTTGACTTCTTTTGGAAGAACAATAATTACTGTGAATACATCATCATTTTGGCTTACCTTTCTCACATCTGAGCTCTTTGGTTCTGTTGTCCAAGTTATAATTCTAGATACAGCAAGTCTAGTCTCGCTGGAGTTCACAAAGTCTGTTGGATCCATTTGTCTTGCCAAGGATTCAATATATTTCAGGATAGCAACTTTCACCTGAAACGCAAAAAAGAAAGGATTTCTTATCTCATAAGCTGCCGAAGATGGATTCATCCCATGAAAAACAGATGCCACTACAGATTGCCAAGACCTACGTGAATTTAGGGGATTCCCATGACATGGTTCTACGAAATGTTTCAAAAAGCAAGAGCGACTTTTACCAACGATAGGTTTCATGTATTAAGAGTCTGGAATGGTGTGTCAGAACTGACTTGAAATACATATGTCTGCTTGTGCATTTTCATAAGCAAATCAGTGCCCTACCACGCTGTTTCCACCAGTGGTTATTGTTCCAGATGCTTTTCATCTCAAACCAAATGCCTAATATGTTGGAGCCTCAAAAGATCCAAAATTCAGGAGATTCAAGAAAGAATATTTGAGTCACTTGGCATCCCATAAATTCCTGTCTTTGGAAGATAAATATGTACAATTTCTGGAGCTCACAGTGTTCCTACAGCCTTGAAACAACAATATCTTGAAAAACTGTCTGCAGAACAGTATACCCTTGAGAGGATTTAGTAACAGAAAACTCTGGTTGGGTTTTTTCCCCACCCCAAACCTTACTTGTGATATGCCCAATCTGTGCAACAAGCAAATGTGTCTAGGGTTCCAACTTCCCAGTTTTTCAGATTGAGTCTGGTTCCTTTTATCCTTCAGGGCTTTCTTCCCACCAAGACCAGGGTGAAGAGGAACTTTAATACTTTCAGTGTGCCTAACACTCAAATCTTACTGGCTTGTGATGAGTTACAGGGTCCTAGTTTAAAGATATTTTGTTTTACTACAAAGGAGAATGAGAAAGTTAATCATGATTGTCGATAAAATTTGTACATCAAGGAGCTAGTTAGGACTAGTTACACTGTCATGAGTTCTATACTTTACAACATGCCTGAGATGGAAGGGAAAGACAACCACGTTGATGCTTTAGTGAAAAAAAGACTTTTGATACTGACCTTCAGGTTTGGTGTCTGGGTTTGATCCACAATAAACCTCATCAAAATGTTAAATTGTTGATCAAATGGAAAAGAATCTCTGTCCAAAGAAAACAAAGGCAAAAATGTCATGCAACATAATTTTTCAGGACTAAGTTAGCACAATACATTAAAGCTTACACAACAGATTTAAGCACCTATTGTGCTTTTCTTCTTAATTTCACCATCAAGAAGAGAAACTTCAAATCTGGGGATTAGCTATTTATTGATTTAATCCTACCAAAACATGCTAAATCAACACTTTTATTCACTGTTCCTCTATCTGCTCTCTGTACATTTATCCAGCTTTTGGCACATTTGTTCATTCCTTCTTCATTTCAGGCTGTGGTTTGTACCCTTATCTCTAGTAACAGACTGGTTCAACTTTTTCCTCAAGGTTCATAACTGGTTTTGATCTCCCTCCTCTTTTCTCCTACTCTATCCTATTTTCTCCTGGATTGCTGCTATTTCTTTCTTAGTTACTTCATTTCCAAGACAAGCTCAACTTTACTGTAAGAGTGTCCTGTGCTGGACATCCTTAGAAAAGGACAGAGTACTGGTGTGCACATTGCAATACCAGACAAGGCCTTATCCTGATGTGACCATCATTTGCTATTTGAACACATGAAAGATGCTCTGAACTTTGAGCAAAGCACCATTCATATTCTGAATACTGCAAATACATAACCCAAACAAAAACTGATACTGAAACATGCACACTAAAAAAACCCCAAAACCCCCTAATTAAGAGAAATTATCTGTTACATATTTTAAACATTAAAGTTTCAAGTTTTCTATTTAGAAAAGAGATAGGCCTTTTTAATTCAATGCTTGAAATACTGTGATATAACTTTGTTCTCTTCTATTCTGGTATTTGTCAAGACTGAGCTCTCAAAACGTACGGCACTACTAGGTTTCTAAAATGTTCACCAGATGCCTTCTTCTAATCTTGCAAAATCTCGGTAACATTAGCCATCTGAGTACTGTACCTGGTGACATCCAGAGCTTTTTGAACTTTCGCCTGCACAGACCCCAGCAAATCTGCTCCCATTTTCTTCAGCAACTGGGTGAGGAGAACAAAAAGCCAATCCTGCAAGTCATCTTTATGAATGATGATGAAATCAACCAAGGTTTCCAGGAACATGCTGAAGACCTATAAAAAAAACAAATGTCACAAAAAAGGAATACCATGATTTAAATAAGAATAATCAAAGGAGGGGGGGTGTCCAGTTTCAGGATGATTTTGTTATAGACAGTCTCACAAATGAATGACTTCAGTGACTACATTACTCTGAAAAAAAAAATACAAGACATGTCTAAAATGTGTCGTATTAAAATACAACATGAAATGAATGAAGGAAGGGGGTAGAATACACTTACTCTCTGTTGTGAATTCCACGGCAAAGCAGGCCATGCAACAAAACAAACCACTCATTAGCACACATAGTGATCAAGGCTGGTTGTTCAGATGCAATTTGTCAACACATAAAAGATGCATTCATTGAAAGTTCACAATTTCATAAAACATTCTCTTCTCAGCAGAGTTACTTATAACATTCTATACCTTAGATCAGATCCATTCTCCCCATTCATAAAAGTAACATATTTACATGTAACAAGGTTTATATGTGTTTAACACCACAACTAATTAGTTTGCAACAATAATTCTATAAAAACAGTGCAGATGACAGATGACAGGTCACGTACTTGAGTCCAGTGTGCAATAGACCCTCACCTTACTCAGAAATAGAAGTACCTTGGAAACAAATAGCTACACTTTCACCCTTTCCACAACATCTCCTGAACCTCTGAGAGCCAGAGTATTACGACCTTACTGCCATGCTCATAGAGGCCTGCAGGGACAGCTGGTCTTGACTATAATTACTGCCAAAACCAAACACTTTGAGCAAGACCTGTGACAGACAACTATGCGTGCCCAGGAGGTTTTCACCTTTATTAAAACTGGTTTACAAAGTGGTCTGAGGTACAAATAACTATGCAATGTACTCTTTCTAAAACTGTATTTAATTCAACAGCAGGTGTATCTCCCCAGACATTACTGCTTGCCCTCAACCAGCAAACCTCCTCAGGCATGAAACCATTTTTCCCTCTCTCTGCTCCTGCTTACCTGTTGACAGAAGACCACTTGGTCTGAACGTGCCTGTGGGCCAAATTTCCCCATCCCCTAGCCTGCTTCTTTGTAAGAGATGTCTGTAAATGCATTCCACAGCCTTTAATTACAAAGGTCAGTGTTATAAAGAAGGCAAAGTGGCTATATTAAAGGCATTAGTTATGAGATCCAGAACAAAACTTTGTTGAGACTCCACGGTGTTCCTAGGTATATACAATAAACAAGCCCCAGTGATGCTGAACTGGGGCTCATTACCCTCTGTGGGCCTCACTTTAGTGCCTACCAACAAGACAACCTCCTAGAGAACTACAGATAAAACTGAACCTCCTGCTTGCTCTTTAAGAAGCACCGAGTAACCAGTTCTAGCAATGTAAGAGAGACTCAGGGATCCCTTCACTGTAAAACAGACAAAAATCAAGGAGATTTATAGATGCCAGTCTTCCCCAGCAGATGGCATGGATAGAAGTACAGAACATTCATCTTGGAACAGTGTCAAACGTGCACACATGGTAAGGTAACACAGAAGAGTGAGCCAAGTCTTTGTGATCTTACCTTGCTGTGAGGGTCAGCAAACATGCGAGTAAATATTTCACATAGCCTTTTTAATTCGACTCGGCTAAAATACATAAATAAAACATGGTATTAATGCTAGAGTTCTAGTTGCATTAAAAAAAACAAGTAAATATTAACAGCTGAAAAATCTAAGCTTCTTTATTTAAATGTTACTTAAGTCACACTTTGAAAACTGTATTGCTCATTATTAACAGACACAAGAACTGACTCCGAAGCCTGACAGCAGATACATTAAGGACACGAAAGTATAGAACTAGAAGAGTAACAAGTAAATCCAAAGATAATTAAATCAAGGCACAATCTAAGTGTAAGTTCCTGTTCGTAGGAGATTATTAGATGCTCAATAATGCTCCTTTTATGACAGGGAGAGGAAAGAATGATGTATGAGTCCTTTTCATATTGAGTTTGAATCAAATGCAGAACTGTTTGATGCCCACGCTCTTGTTTGCAATGTATTGAAAACATAATACAAGTCTTAGTTTTCCTGCAACACAAACTGTCAAAGAATTAGAAGTTTGTATACTGTGCAAAGAAAACCAGAGCAAGACAGGTAACATTTCCTGCATACTGAGGGTGCAATTAGACATTTTTCACAATTACTACTGAAACTAGAGCAACTAGTGAGATGCACATGGATTGCTCAGAGAACAGCCATTCAGGTCTCGATTACAGGTACTCCCTTTCTAGAAAAATGTTAATTCCACAACCCACTAATGTATCTCCCTCCATCTCAAAATAAGCTTCAAAGAAGAGGTCAGAACATGCTACTAATCTGCAATGGGTTTACGTTAGCTTGTTTACAAGTAACACAGGACATTTTTTTTCAAATAAACCTACACATGAAAGGTTGATCAAATATTGAAAAGGCACAAAAACAAGGGTCTTAGGAGTTTGAAGTAAAGGAAAAAGTCTTTGTAGCAATGTCACAGCAAGCTGTCAACCTCATTCAGGATCAGACTGCAGTCTCAAAATGACTACTCTACAAGGCCTTCCTGACTTCATGTAGATTGCAGCTCTCTGAATGAACTTCCATTTACTACTCTCACGAATTTTCTTTCTGGATAAAGAGCCTTATACAGGTATAAGTGTCTCACTTTCTAAAAGCTCATGGACCTGAGGTAACAACCCAAGTACTATATCAAAAAAAGCAGTGGAAGAATATTTCCTTAAGGGACTTGTTTGATTTAGAAGACATATGAGGAGCCCTTAGAGAACTAGGTCACACGATGCTGTACAAGACAAAGAGGATAGGTAAGCATCACACCACCTTGCATGCACTTCTTTCTGGATATGTAAATGCCACTTAATATAGGATCTGTCATCTTTCAGCTCAGAGTGTGAAAAAAAACCCCAGCCACATCACTGCCTTCTACTAAACTCATAGCACAACAGAAGATATCAGGTTTAATTAGAAGACAGACAGACTTGCCCCTTGGACTAACCACCCTGATAATGTTCTGCAAGATGCCGTGGGAACAAATCAGATGATAAAAATCACAGCAGGCACCAGATCAACTCTGAACCAAGGAAGCAGACTAAAAGGAAATATAATCTGGAGAGCTAAAACCAGTATCAATTTAAAAATAGAACTCTGCAGGGGTGTAGTTTTGGGGACAGGTTTATAAACTATTCAGGATCAAAGCTAAATAAACATGCTAGCTTGAGGGACTAGTGACAGCAATACGGTTCAAAAGCTGTAACTTGCAGAACTGAAAACAATTCTATTCACACTTCTGCTAAGAGCTACTGATCTGAATAAATAGGTTATCACCCAACCTTCTCAGTATTTCTTCCCTTAAATTTTCCCCAAAAGCACTCAAAATCTCAGTTATGATCCTTACACACCTTTGTGCCAAAAATCAAAATCTCAATCAAGCTTTTCGTGCAAGTGTATGAAGTGCCAGAGTCTTTTCAGACAATTAATTTGAATTAAAAAAAGACAACATATATGTGGGAAGTATCTTTTATGATTTGTAAATAGACCACATCAAAAAGCATCTCTGATCTAGAAATTCCAGCTACCCATGTATTAAAAACTGTATCACTTCCCTTTTAAGGATTACACCACATCATGGTGAAGTCCTAGAAAATTCTTACAGTCACAAGAAAAAAAAACCTTTCCAGGCCCATTCTCAGTACATTTTCTTAGCTTGCTAACACCAAATATTTTCAGCAAGTTTAAAATGGAAACAATTGTGCAAATCCAAGTAGGTGCACTATAAACCACACAACTACAACTTATAAACTTGTATATACTATTCATGAAGAGAAAATAAAAACGTTGCAGCTATTTATGAATGTTATCTTCAAAGGAGCCAAAAGATAAATAACTTGTTTCCAAGAACTTTCACCATAAACTACAAATGAAAAGCCTATGGCCTGAGAGCCAGTTGAATTCAGTTAACATAACCTGTGGCCATATGAACTTTCTACGTGGCTATTGGGTAATTCTAAGATCTGTTTTAATGCAAAAAGTGTATGAAGGGTTTATATGTCTTTCAACACAGGGAAAAAAGTGTGCCTCTCCTACCATAAACAAAGTTTCAGAGTTGGTACACCTACTTTATTGCCTTCAGAAACTTCCCTCTACATTCTAAATAAGACCATTTACAGGAGACTCAAGTTTCTGATACAAGATGTTTCAAGAGTTACAAATAATAATCTTTAATTATACCTAACACAGCCTTCATAAAGAGTCAAAGTATACTCAACATACTTAAAGAATCATCTGACATGACAAGACATTTCTCAAGACATTTTCGAATAAGTGCAGTGTTTGCTTCACCAACTAAATTGCTGGGGGGAAAAAAGCACTGGAGATTCAAACAGACTAATTAAAAAGGGTACCACCCTTTGAGTGTGATTACATTATCATCATTTGGGAAATCTCACTGTGCTGCAACAAGCACCTACCACTGGAGGCCTTCATGAGAAAGAGAAAAGCTAAAAGACAATAATATACTTACCTGGGTCTTCTGTATATTACCACTACAAATTTAACACAAATTATACTGATGACATAGCAGAGATTTTTCTAAAAGCAAAACCCTACACTGCAGATAAAAAAACCTACACAGTGAGAAAGTTACTGTCAACATAAGGTAGGTAAGCATTACTGACTTCTGACTACAGCTCCCTCATAAATGACTGACACTATAAAGTCATCAAGGTCACCTCAGTGTCCGTTGACTTTTCAGTAAGTTCTGAAGACCTACGAGCCCCTCTTTCCTTTCAGACCAGTTGGAGCTGGCACAGTGGTTCAGGACCTCAGCCACATCTTCAGTCTGCCGCAGGTAGTGTGGAATGCCCCCATTCCGGGAACCATAGGAGCGCTCTGAGCAAGCGCTTGATGCATCACTGTTAGCATCATCATCGGAGTACATCCCATAGGGTTCATATCTTCTTCTCACAGGCTTTTTCTGGAAAAGAGGAAACTCAGACTTAGCAGATTATATATAACTACAAAAATGCCAAAGAAAAACATTCTACCTTAATCACTAAAAGGAAGACTAATGCTCTTGTTATAGTGACACAAGCGTTTTAAAGAGGTCACCAAACACTGCCCTGCTTACCTGTCACAGTATAGTAAGACAGTTGCCACTGATTTCAATAAGACTATTTGAGTGACTAAGGAGAGCAGGGCCTGCCTTCCCCAGCAAGAAAGCAAGATACTTATACCCAGTGGAATTAGCTGCTGGTAATGAAATCGTGTGTTGTTTTATTGTCAATAATGGTCAGTTCCATTATTAGATTCTATGATGATACAATCTCTACTTCAAGAAAAAAAAAAGAAAAAAGAAAGAAAGAGCTGAAGGAATCCGTGTTAGCATGCACAGTCACTTTGATATTGATAATTAAGTGACTATAAATGCATTGGGACATAGGAGATGGCAATTTCTCTGTTAGATTGCACTAGGATTTTTCCAGAGACTGCTAAGGGAGTTGAGTATTCAAACACCAGTAATTTCCTTAGCATGGCATTAGAGCACCCAGTTCCCTTACATACATCTTTGACAAACTTAATACTTACAGAAGGGATGTTATAATAATTATAGTAGCACAAAAATGTTACACTATAAAACAAACTCTTAAATGAACCTTAACGGAACAGGACTGATAAGACAACGCATCAGAAAAAGATTTTTTCATGTTCTAAAGTGTCTGCTATAGAATTCCTTCCAGCGCAGTCCTGCAGTTCTTAGGCTTGTGAAATCCACAGTTTTGTTTCCATTAGGACTGCAGGATTGAAGCGTAGAAATTAACTCATGTGCAGTATCATGGGCGTTAGCAAAAGGGTGGGGAAAGTTGTAAAGTAGAAATAAAAAGTCAAGAAAGCACTAGTACCTTGCTCCTGGAGTCTCCTAACAGCTGTAGGCAGGAAAATATTGAAGGGTGGGAAAAAGCATAGAGAATTATGTCAGAAGCTTATGTAGGGATTGTTTTTGCAACAAAAATGTATAGCAAATGTGTCTTAGCAAATTAAAAAAAATATATACATTTTTTTTTTAAAAAAAAAATATTTACGCAAATAAAAGTGGGTATAATAATGCCTGGCTATCTCCTAACTGTTGCACTACTTGCATAGCCTACAACTTCCATCAGGGAGCTTGAGCTTGGAAGCGAGATTATCTGTTAATACTTTTTTTTCATGACAGACCTATATACAGCACCTCTTTGCTTACGTTTCAAAAACTCTGCTTCGGAAGATACCAGAGTTTTTGTTAGTGATTTATTTCCCCACCCATTATTAGTAGCATTTGCTTTTAGAGTCTTGGAAAAGAAATTCTGATGTCAGGAAGCCACTATCTACAGTACAGCACATTTAACCAAATTCCCTTTCAACTCACAGTTCTTACACTACACTTTTTTGAAGCTTAGCTTCTCTTAAGATCGCCTGGCTGGCACCCCTGGCTTAAAGGTCTTTTCCATCACCCTTTGAGGTTTTCTGACAGATCCAAGTACTGATTCCCAGTACAGACCCTGTGGATTTAGGCCAAGCCCAGCTCTCAAACAGAAGCAATGGATCCAATGGAAATTGCACACCGATAGTAGAGGTCACAAAATGACCCACTGCACTTTGTTTAAACTGAGTGTTTGGCTAAAGCTACCTTTGGAAAAGTTCTTTCCATTTCCTACTACAGGGAAAAGAAGGCTGCTGGGTCAAAGCTGGCATCAGCTCTCTCAAAAGGAGCCCTAACAGAGTTTGTAAATTTTCTGTTGTGAGAATATAACCAGGACAAAGAGCAAATTGGGGTGGCGGGAAAGAAGGGGACAAGACCACATTGCATCCCCTGAAGTCAAAGAAATTCAAACTGATCAACCAAGTCAACAGTACCACCACTCTGTATCCGTCTAGACTTAAGGATTTACCTTGTAAGCATTCAACCCTTTAAGATTTTAATATTCCAGCATAAAGTTATTTTGTTTAAAAAAGCGGAATATATAAAAGGGAACTCTTTAGTCTACCTGAAGATTAAGTCATACCCAAAGAGATCTCAATGATCAGCAGTGAATTGAAACACTATGACCCTCTCCTCCCTCAAGAAACCTGTATTCAGCAGCCAATAACATTCAAGGAAGCAGGCTGATTCCCTTTACATAGGCAAACCATCATCTGTGATTATTCCCTGAACTGCTCTGGTAGCAGATTTGAGGTGCTGAGAGCAGAAATTGGCTCACAAGTTGTTGTATTTGGTGATGAAAATGGCCACTAATAATTCAGCCCACTAAACGTAACAGTGCCATCTATTATATACTGTCCTACCTTTATATTATTAACAAATACTTGGGTTTTTTTTTAACAGACAGGCAGATTTTGTAAAAAGTGACATTTCTGTAGGAGTACTTTAATCATCATCTAGAAATGGAGGTGACAGGAACTAGGTGACAATCAAATAAAACAGGAAAATGTGGGTCATTCTTATGGAAAGTAAACTAGGAAATGGGGACAGAACATTTATCACAAATTGTGCAGACATCTCCAGAATAGAGATCCAGAATATCTATTTCAAGATACACCACGAAATCCTCCCCTTAGCTCAGGTTTAGAGTTGGAGAAGACCCAAGGTATACTGGTACACAGCTAATGCTATTTAATAACTGCTCCTGCCTCTACACATCCTCTCTCCCCGAAATACTCGAGGTACATCCAAAAGTTTATCTTTACACTTATCTTAGCAATTTCTGGGTTCTAGCCAAGAGATATAATAGTACAGTAAGATTACACTGTATAGTGAAATTTTTAAAACTTACTATAAATTTTCTTCAGAATGCCCTGAATGCTTGAAAGTACTAGCAGCAAACTAGACAAATACACTTCAATTTAACTGCAGGAGATGGTACCAGTTACAGGCAAGCCATGTTATGAGCTGATCCAAGTATCTAGCAAGGTGCAAATAACACAGTGCAGGAACTTGTGAAATTCTCAGTTCTTGTTGAAACCTGACCAGGAATTGGCACTAACAAAGAGAACATTGTTTTTTGACAATCCTCATGCAGGTAATGGGACTGACAGAAATCCCTGACTCCGCAGGTACCAAGCACCCCCACAGTGCTGCATTCATCCTCTGACAGCCAAGTGGAAGGCAAATAGCTGATTCAACGCATCCTGCAGTTGTAGCATGGAGCCACAGCAGTCTGTTTGGTAACAACTGTGGAGAACTAACATGGAATAAGAAAACAAATATCGCTGCAAATACACCTAAAGCCAGCAAAAGGCAACTAACTCTACAGCATCAGGCACTGCACAATCGGAACAAAGCTACTTAGAAAGAGGAGAACATACGTACAGGTAACTTTAAGCCATTTTCCGGTGTTGGAAGCATTTTGTATTTTTCCTCTTACCAGTGCATCAGCCACAGCAGCCTCCAGATCTGTGCTTGTGCTCAAGACTCGCATGGCATTCATGGAAGCAGGCATCCTGCCTGGCTGTCCGAGTCCAAACCGGTCTGCACAAAAGACAACATTGAAAGGGATTGCTAAATGAATTCACATTCACTCGGAATCCTAATCAGGTGCCTGAGCAGCATTCCCCACGGGCTCTGGGAACTCACAGTGCTTTTCCATTAAACACTTCTATCCACAGCTCTAGAAACTTTGCCATTAGAACGAGTAATAAACTATTGCTTGTTGGGCCTCAGAGACAATTTTGGAACCTCGGGGCATTATTTTTTAAAAATATTTTTATTCTTTTAAAGCTGGGAAGCAGGGTATCTAATTCACATTTCTTTTTCAACAAAAGTTATTTCAAAGTTGTATTCTAATATGGTAGACATGCCAGTTCCAAGTAGGTACTCTCAGAAATCAAGAGAAAGCTTCTCATTAATTTGAGAGAGACAAAATCATGCCCAGTGTCAGAACGTGTTAATAACTGAGCACTCATCCATCCTGCAGCTTTTTCTCAAGCAAGGATGCAAGATTGGTAGAACCAGATTAGCCTGTTTGTCTCAAGGCTTGATTAACCACTAGACTCTCCCTCCTACACCCTAGAGTATATAAATAAGATTTATTTGCTTGTGAAATTACTCCAACTTTTGGGTTGTTGTTCTTGAGAAGCCGTTTAAACATACACCAGATTGAAATACTATTTAAAAGCTCTGTGATATCAAAACTGATATTTTTGATCAAACAATATAATTATCCCATCAAATTTGATAGCAAAGCTCTTAGTGGTATCCAAAGTAACAGGACTGAGTCCAAAAAGTGATTTACACTCCTAATACTAATTAGATTACTCCACAGTTTGCCCAGTCTGCCAAAAAAGTTACTGAAATTAGTTTCTTTGGGCAAAAGCCAAATTCAGAAAGGCAGGTTAGCAGGGATATGACCCAAGCATGGTGGGATAGGCTCTGGCAGCACAGTCCTTCTAAATGCTGGTAGGTTAGATACCACATTACTGGGATCCTGGCTCTGGTCTATAAGCAGAAAGAGATTGGTTTCGGCATTTAAAATTTTTCAAACTGGGAACATCGCTCCTGGGACATAACTGCACCCACACATGCCAATAAGAGTTTTGCCAGCAAATTGAGTGCTGCATGAACCAAGCTGCATTAACCCAATTCACAGATCTTCAGCTGATTCTCATCAGAGGCAGTCATCAAGAAGCAAGACAGAGATCAAGTCACAGAGTCCTTTTATTAAAGCATCTATATTTAATTTAATGAAGGAAAAATACTGTTTATTGAAATGCATAACTGTATTGTGGACTTGCATAAAACTGAGGTCAAACATGATATTCAGCAACTTACTGAATTTTGGGGGGGAAACACTGCCCTTATCACAAAACTTCCTTGCTTTCTTCTTTAAAAACCAACTGCACTGAATATTTTAGCATTTTTTTTTAACGAATTAGCTCACACTGACATCCATCATTTAAATTGGAGACTGAGGTTTGCCAGTCTACTCTCCTACTTCTTAAGCTTTAACAAGCGTATCAGGTTGTGCTGCTGGGGGGGAAATAGGGAAGATATTTTTAAATCTGAAGTATTTTGAGAAAAATATAAACAACTGAAGGTTAGTATTTACTTCAAACAGAAGTATTAGCTACCAAAATTTACTGTTCCTCAGAGGTACATATTCAGACAAGACATTTCTGATTTACAACAAAAACACATTTTCTACAAAACACATTATAAGGGAAAAAATAAACTTCATAGAACTACTGCCAAAAAGTAATCAAATAATAAAGTTTCACAAAGAAATAAAAGTTGTATGTGTTATTACTATCCCCTTTTTTAATGCACTTGTGTTGAAGAATCGTTTCAAATATTTAGGTGAAACAGTCCTTCATCTCCAAAATGGAAAAGTTCTGTACACGCTTAGTGAAAGCACAGTGAAGGTGATAATGCATTAGTCTGATTGAAACTAAAGTTATTCCCACAGAAATACACATTACAAAGATGTACAGAAGACAAGCATTTTCTTAAGTGTTAATGATATCTGGTACAGTACAAGGACAGTAAATGTTAAGACAAGTTCTGGAATCAGTTTTATACTTAATCCCAACTCAGTAACATTACTCAACTGTTACCGAGATCAGAACTTGGCTTTAACTTTTGAAATAACATAGCATCAAAAACACCACCATCATTTGTTTTCACATTAATTTAGTATTACATTAGAAAAGGGAAGATAGTTTGGGGTTTTTTATAAAATGAATAACAGAATGACAAAGTAATTCAGTTGTAGATCAGCTTAAATACCCAGCATAAAGAAATAAAATGGAGCTTTTTTAACAAATTAAGTACAGTGCATCATGCTTGCTATTATCTGTCTCCATGGCTATAGGGAACTTCCCAAAAGACTTCTTTGAGTGATCTTTAATTCTTAACACCCAAATCCCTTTCGGCTTCTCCCCAAGACACTGATGCCACAACTGAGTGCAGAACTTAGACTGAGGAGAGACCTCAGTGTATCTCTAACATGGGGCTGGGAACACATCTGCCTCCAAGAATAACCACTGCAAGTGAACCCAATATTACTGGGCAAGAAACAAGCCAAGTGTGCTCTGGCCATATTCCCTTGTCTCCCTACCTAGATCCATTATACTGGTTACAAACCTAGTGAAAACTCCAAATCATCATTTTTGGCCCACTTTTGACATTTTCAGGGACATCTTTGCCTTCTTTAGGTCACAAGTAACCATATTCTACTTCAATATGCTTTGTACCAAATCACAGGAGCCAAACTTGAAGTGACTATCACAGGAAGTTGAATGCAAACAAAGCCCTAATATGTGTTAAAATTGAGGGAATTTTTTAAAAATCTTTTGTATTATTATCGTTAAAATATTATTGAAATTGTCACTTTGAAAACTGCTGGAGAGTCAAATCAACTTGTGTTATTTGTGCCGAGCAAGATGACGAGGGAAATGTTTTGAGAGTTTTAGGTAAGTGACAGTCAGTTAACTAGAATTAAGAGAAACAGGATATTTTTTTACTCCCTACCCGAAGGGGGTTAATTAATTAAGTTACAGCAGCACTAATTCTTTATGCATTTTCAGCCTCCATGCACTGAAGCTCTCACTCATCTTTGACATCATCTCTGTACCCACAACTAAATTTTTATTGACCCAAACCTTGCAGTTTGGAAGAAGAAACCTTCATTTTAAGACTTCCAGTGAAATATCCTGATTCCAAGAGGATTTACAGGTTCTCCACAACTGTGAATCCAGAGGTGAGGAAGAAGCCATTGGAATCTGCAGATTTTTCTCCTTACAAGCAAGCATTAATCTCCTGATGCAAACGCTCAGTGACATTGAGGGAATCATCTTTTAAACAACCTCCTTGTACTTTGGACAAGGCCTTCAGAATTATATGAAGGTTGGGTCAGCACTTGTTATGCTCCAAAGTTCATTTTGAAAGCTCATCAGGTGCTTAATTCTTGCTGCTCTTGTGTATTTTGGAAAGGATCCCACAACGTACTTTCAGTCCATAGTATTTAGTAATAAATAGGCTGAAACTCACTGGGATCCAGTCCTAGGCACTGGGAACAACTATGCTGCTAAAGATGAAATACAAACAGAAGTTGCAAGTATTCTGCATCAGTAGGATTTAGCCCATGCTGCACAACTGATCCAATTTACAGGAGAATAGAGAAAGCCCTGGATCACCCTTTGTTTGAACACTGCTCACAATGTTCCTAAAATATATAAAATTAAAAACATCCAATAAATGAAATTCAAAACAAAAAGCCACATTGAGCGAAACAGAACAGAAAGCCCCACAGCAGTGAGAAGCACATGCCAAGTGCTGGCTGATGCACATGACGGTAAATGTTAAGATGGTGTAAAACGAGACTACGGATAAGAAGCAGATTCATGCAGTTAGCGCTTGTTCACCTGACTGCCCAACAGAATCAGCAGTGGAGAGAGCACTAGTGGACCTGGAATGACGTCGAGAAGCTGCAAGTAGAAGGAATGGCAACACCCACAGGATTAACAAACATTTAACCCAACACAGCAAATGCCACAATCCAAAGGGGATGTGTGTGACCGCTACCAGTAAAGGTGTTTCATAGCGACAGGGAAATGACGCTGTATATGAATGCATAACAGATAACAGTGCAAGCCCCACAGCGACACCTCCGTCTGTAGCTTCCTCCCTTTTCCCCATGACTGTAAACACGATGCATGACAAAACTCATTTGTAACAGTCCCAAACCCGGTGCAGTTCAGAAAAAAAAACAGTGCACATCAGCCACGTTCCAGACCCACAGATCTGGGAGACAGCCATCATGAGAACGTGGAGCACATTAACCACAGAGCAGGATTTAGATATGTTTGATCTAAACCCTGAAGTGAAGCCATGATGAATGGGTAGGAATTGTGCTTGCAGGTGTTTTTCCACAACATTCTAGCCTATGCATAAAAAAAAACCATTAACAAAGAGAATGAGTAACCACAGAAGTAGAAAGAGTCATACAGGGAGGTCAACCACCATATAAGGTCTCTGGGTTGTCTTTTTTCCAGGTAAACACGTGTACACACATCGTAACTCTCGCTACAACCAGAAGTCTCTTGCTTTTAACAGATTTTGCATACATATTTCTTGAATTTGAGTGCATACACACACAGATCATTTGAATATGTATACTATTCACCTATCTAGAATCACACCACATGTATACAAACTGTTAATAGCAATGGGGCACAAAGTAGCAGAAAAGTTGAAGCCAAATACAGCTCCCACTTCAATTCCCAGTTGTCAGCAGCACATGAATCACAAAATGCCTTTGGAGAGTTTTTCAGTTCTTGGATTCAACATAAAGGTGAGTTCTTTGTAAAACCAAATGGAAAGCTGGTCCAGCCATTTCCAAATTACAGAAATATGGCTTTTCTAAAGAGTTTTTCCTACATCTAGCAGTGACAGGCTCATCTAGCTCAAAGCAACTAACCCAAGAAACTGATTGCTCATTTGAGTATCATCATAGACTCACTGAAGGCCTTGTTGCTTTAACATCATTACTAGTACAACTGAGAAACTGGAAAAACAAAGCAGAAACACCTTCTGATTCAAATAGGTTTTGTTAATCAGGCATATGTATGTGCAGAGGCAAAGGTTCAAGTCTCATGTTTCAGGTAAAGCAGTCATAAAAGCAAATACTATAATTATAAAGTAGAAATCTCCAAAGCGAGAAAAATAAAATTTACGTTTTTGGGGTTTTTCTTCCCAGCTGTGAGAGTTTGACTAAAAGCCATACAGAATATGCAAGGTTGTCCTTAACTACTGAGAACTCATGCATTTATTCAAGAGAACAATCTCACTGACACCACAGGTAACTCATGAAACATTTCCAGGTTCAGTGCAAGATTATGGTCTGAACCTCAAAATTAAGACTGTGAGCTTGCAATTGCTTTCTCTGGATGCACCTGCTGTGCCCCTGTGGATGTCACTGCCAGATCAAGGACCGTGAAGAAAGCGGAATAACAATTTTAAAAAAAGGCCAGATCTCTGCAAGGAGGCTGAGTGTAGAGTGACTCTTCACTGGTGTCCCCTAACTTAAGAAGCAAGATGTTTTGTGCACAGACATGCACAGCAGCCCCAAAACAAAGCAGACCAATTTGCAAGGTCAGGATGTCAGTGTTGACATTGACCATAACATTATAAAATAAAAGAATCTGCTTGTATACAGATGTCTTAAGTATAATTCACTAATATATAAGTTAATCTTTACAAGCAAAAATAGACCATGCAGATTAGGATTATATTATTTTAGCATTAATGTCCAGATTAACTGGGTGCTAGAAATACTGCAATAGAGTCATAGTTTTGTCTCAAACTGACATATATCAATTTCTTTCAGATTAATTACACACTACATAATTAACAAATTCACAAACATGTCTGAGCTTAGAACACTTCAGTGAAAACACAAGAAAAATGACAGCAAGATAACAACTCTATTGGGTTACTATTACATTAATACTTCCTCCCCACCTCTGCTTCGTGACTTTTAATAACAATATATTTCTAGAAATGCAATAATCTTCTAATTAAATATCATGAGCTAAAATGAAATTAGCATCTCCCCACAGTAAAGTTTGTTACAACCAGTGTAGCAGAGATCTGCAACTGAAATTTTACAGTCAGCGTAGCAATTACACTCAGTGGGGTTGGCGTACAAAATTCACACCAACAGTGATTCTGGTAATATTGCATTTATTTTTCAGAACAAAGGCTCAACATATTTCAATTCCTCTCTTTTCACTTCAATAAACAAAATGCAGCACAATGCAATCAAACACCGACAAATTAACCCCAACATCCAGCCTGCTTAAACACTTTGGCTGGAGAAAAAAAGCTTCATCTAAATTTGAAGCTAAGCAGGTAACTATGAAAATGAGCTACAATTGTGTATCTCTTCATGGCTTCATTTAATCAATAAAATGTTAATCTATTTATCTTAAAGAGCTATAAACTGAGTTCTGGACACTAAGTTGAACTCCTTATTTTTCACCAAAAATTGAGATACTACAGATAATATAAATATTTTATAGCTCAAAACAATTAAGTTTAGAACCCCCAAGCCTCTCCAGTATTAAACTGAAGATTCCACTCTGGACCACTGAAATCAATGGAATTTTTGCCAATTATTTCATAAGGATGAAGACAATCAGCCTCTGCAATAATGGCCAAATCAATAATGACATCATATATCTAAGTCTAAAAAGACTAAAGTACAGTATATTAATCAAGTATGAGAACCAAAGAGGAAAATTTTGCCCACCTCTCTCTCTATTTTTCACAACTTTTTCTCACTGTTAGATTAAAGTTGCAGTATTAAGCCTGAAAAGCTGTTGTACTTACACACTACCTCATCTACTTTTTCTTTGTGTGCAAAACAGATCCTCTAATACCATTCTTCAGGCCTTGATGACATTTGTAAGAGCTTCCTTCTCACTTTTAATACCACATGCACAGCTAAGAAATCAGTACTTAAATGAAGAGAGTCTGGAGATCAACTAGGTTTCATTATGTCTGAGTTAACAAACAATTCTTTCATACAAGTAAAGTATTTGGTTAAATATACACTACAGTATTTCATTTGAAACATTAAACGTTTCCATCACTGCACAGAAAAAGTCCTGTATATTGTAAGTGTAAAGATAATCTTCCATTCTTACTGTACATTTAAAGTGCACGTTAATGAAACTCCCTTAAAAGACTTTTCCATAATTTTAGGTTGTTTGAAAAAGTATCCTACAAAAAGGCATGTGCAAATTATTAACTGACGATTAACCATGTCGTGTAAAACCTCTACAAAAAAGAGCTTCTATGTCTATTGGAGAATTTAGTGTAGAAATTAGATACTGTTACAGTACCTAGCTGTAAGAAAATCATATCATGAATAATTAGAATCATTCAACAACAGTCTAGAATACTACCAACTACTTCACCATGACCTAGAAAACAGGAGCTTGCTCTCCTGCATATTTCCATCAGTGCTGTAAAGTGAAGCACAGCAGCCCCATATAAGCTGTTTTAATTAAACTAAAAATTGCAAAAGTTCAAAACCTAAATTATTTTCCTGCTAACAGTGAAGTGCTGAGAACCAGAATTGAAGCATGCAGAAGAAAACAGAAAGGAAACAGGGTTGGAAACAGGGAGTGTGTCAGGAATCTAATAGAGGACAGGAAACAAGCTCATTCCACCTGGTAGTGCCTTGAAAGGGCAATCAGAACAAGAGAAAAAGAGGAAAAAAGTTGACCCTTAAAGCTCCAATGCCTACATGTACTCACCAAGTGGAGGAAAGCCCCGAGCAGGGCTTGTATCTCGACTGCTCTCACGGCTGGTATCACGGCTGCACCCCTGACTCATGCTGGGTCGGGGGATACGACTGCTCCGTGCTAGCATGCAGCATGGAGAGTTTCAGAGAAGGTGAACAAGTTTAATGAGGACAGAAAGCTCAAAGTCAAGTCACATTTCTGTTAGTTACGGTAATTAGTACATTAGTAATTATAATTTGCAGCAGCCCGTTCAGGCTCTTTACAAACCAACTACCTTACATGCCGAGTTGTGTTTGCGATGTGAAGTTTCAGCAGCATTAAATGTCTGGTTGACAGTCTGCTTTTTTCTTAAGCAATTCAAGTTTTGTTATTCAAGTAGAGCAGGAATCTTCAATCATTTAAGGGAGCTCTACTGTTACAAAACACGCAAAGCAGATGAAGCTAAAAGAAACCCTTCTGGAATATTTTTTCCTTAATTAAAACATAAACGGCCTGCTAGAACAAAATAGCAATGTTTTTAACCAGGACAAGATTTTTAAATGTAGTCACAGTACCAAGATTCAATTTTACATAGATTTGTTTTTCACAAGGATAATTTTGCCACAAACAATTATCCTAAGGATAAAAGGTATATTGTACAGACTTGCAGACATTTTTTTCTCCAATGAAAGATACTGGGGAAAAGCATTTAGACCCTGAATACCTGAAAGACAGGTTAAAAAGTGGTTTGAATTTTAAGATGGCAGCAGGTTAATATCTTTCACAGAAGCCATTTAACTTCTGCTGCTCAAACATTTCTAAAACTTTATATTTATGGTTTTATATGCACACAGATTGAGACATCTGTATACTTGGGGTAGCTTTAAATTACATTCCTTACTTTGACAAAACCCTACATGAAGAAGACTCTCATCTTTGGTCTGGCACCTATCAAGTGTTCAATCTCTCACAGCCTAATAAGGCTCCTTCCTGGCAGCTATGCCATGGGAACTACTCACATGTTCGCTCTTCATTCGGCCAAATGCAAAGCAGAAGATAGAAGATTAAGCTGCTCTCAGAGCAAAAAGCAATCCCACTGCCCTTAGCTAAGGTTTTGTCCAAGTAGGAAAAACAAAGCTAGGCCTTTAAAAGGTCTCTCAACATCAATGGTTTGAATTTTACGATTTTATACAATGAGCATTTTAGGTATTTAAAACTATATTATCCCTCTTCATATTCTGTGCACTTTGACACAAAAGACATTTGCAGATTTATGCCTAGTAGATAATACAATGTTTTCTTAGGTAAAAGAATAGCAGTTAACTGTTACAAGTTTACCTTGAAGAATTTAATGACTAAAGAGGCATTTCCTCGGCTGTTTTGAAATGGCAGTGGCATATTTTAAGTGTTCAGGAAAAGCCTTTAAGGAATTCTCTGATGCATGGAGCAAAGTCTAATCCTAGCAGCTTTAATGACAAAGCAGCAGAGGTACACACATACAACACAAACCTGCTTTATACTAACACTCGAATAAAACCCTCATATATATATATAAGTGGTGCCACTTCATTAAATATACATATATACTTCTAAAGCTCAATTGGTTTGTTTACAGAACATAAATACCTAGACTCAGACTAATGAAGTTCCCCTGCAGTGTTTCTGTGGGCTCACAGGCCCTGGATCTACTAATATCCTTTCGAGGAAAACAGTACAGAACAAAATAGAAACTTTCATGTTTAGACTTTAAAATTCAAATAGCCTTCTGCCAGATTCTCGGTTTGCCAAATCCTTCCCAGTTTTGCAAAACCCAGCTGATATCTCTCAGATGAATTAATGGTTCCAATGGTTTAACTTTGATGTCAGACAACACAACATGAGCTACTGAGCAAGTTGAACGCTATAATGTCTACAACTTCTGAGTTAAATGGTCTTATAATAAATAGGACTGACCACATAATATGAACTAAATGAAATCAGGGTCCATGAGCACAATAAGCTCACCTCAGATGTACAAGGAAAAAAGCTGACAGGTGAACTACAGGTGAAAGTAACACTCAAGTCTTCCACGAAAATACTTGCTTGAAACTGAGGACACTCTAGAAGCAAATTTCTCATTCTTGGGTCTCATGCTTATATGTAAATAATGGCAGCCTTCACATCTGGTTTGCACAAGAATTTTTTTCTCTTAAGTAGAGAAGATCCATCAATCTTTTCTACAATAAACCCTACTAAATCTAGTAAAGCTCTTTAGAGGGGGAGAGATGCAAACGATTAAACAAAACAGTTTAATGGATGCACTCAATACATCTCTCCTTCCATAACTCTAACAGCAACTGCATGAAGTATGAAGAAAATGCACTTTAAATGCATGAGAACAGACTTGTAGGGTAATGCTGCAGATGAAGCACAATACTGACTGCACAAACAGGGCGCCCAAAATCAAACAGTGGGTACTTCATGAGTAACAGTCAAACAAAAGATTTGCATTTTACTGCACACAAATACAAAAGCAGGGGAAAAGGAATGGATTGGAAAGAACTCGATGATATGTCTGTTGTGGACTCCCAGGCACCTGCCCTACATTTTTACTGTTGCGCTGTGTAGAGAAGATTGGGTTTCAGCTGTTCAGAGCACTTTCTTTGGGCGCTGCCAGCAGTAAGAGGCAGCAGTATCAGACAAGTCTCTCATACAGTTGCAGCCTGTCTTTGCAGTGCAAGCAGCAAAGGCAGAGAAGAGAGACATTAGTTTCAATTTCAGACTTCCTAATCCCTGAAAGTCAGACAGAAATTAAGTAAACAGGTTAAAAGGAGCAGGTAGGAAGGAATAAGACAGCGTGCCCACAGCCAGCTCTGAACTGAGAGCCCAGCACCAAAGTGCGCTGCTTTCAGTGAAGTCCCAACTTCCCAGATGTGCCCTATACATCTAAGTTTTAACAATTTCATATGGAAAGGCAGAGCAGCTGGATGTGGTTCACATAAATATTGAAACACAATTTTGAGCTGTCTTACAGCAGTGGAACCCAACAGATGCAAATACCATCAGTAGAACTCAACAGAGCCCCTGTTAACCAAGCTGCCAATTGGAAGAAGCCTGTATCTCATTAGGGTGTGATTTTCATTAGAGTGTGATTTTTAATAATGCTTAAATGGAGACTAAAAATCAGCAGAAATTTTTTCTCACAGCAACACAAGCATTTTAAAAAGCCTATAAACCCTACCATAACAGCCAAAGGAAAGCTCCTGCAGTTGGGTACGCCCAGTAGAAGCAAGTCAGGAACTGCCTTCAGCTTTCCAATAAACACACAGCATAACGCCAACAGAACAAGTGCTGCTGCATGAAATGAAATAACCAGTTGGGCATTTTGCACTTTCTGGAGAAGGACAATCTCAAATCTCTCACTCCCTGCAGACCTACACCAACTCCTGAGCGTCCCACAGGACTAGCCTCAAGCAGATAAACTTTCATTCCATGGGAAATGGACATCATCTTTTTTGATGTCTCCTTCAAGGGGCCCAAAGAAAAGTTTGATATCACGTGGACTATACTTTTCCTTCCCCAGCAGGGCATCACCGCTGAGCAGCCAGCACATGCAAGCTTAAAACTGCGGAGTGCCACAGAACAGACCCAGAGATAAGATCTCAGCAGGCCAGATGTTCCTCATACTGCCTCTAGGAAAACAAGATAATCCTTCAACATAACCCTCCAGCACATCAAAAGAGCATTCTTCATGGATACCTGTGGTTATTATGTAAATCTAAGCTAGCAGCAAGGTACTGGTGCTAACAGACATCCAAAAGCAGAGACTCTACTAGCTTGCCACTGCCCCAGAAGGGCCTGAAAAACTCCAGCAGATGGTTCCTGTGTAAAGCCCCACTGCACGCAAGGAGCTGCACTGGTCTGGCTGCAGGTCCCAGCCACCTCTGCAAAAACTACACAAGCCAGTGGCTGAGTTAAGAACAGGCTCCAGGAATCTCCCATTTCTACCAGCCTGATCTTTACAATGGTTCCACACCCACTGCACTGCAATGCGACCATATATTTAAAAGGTGTTTTAGCCCTGGCATGAACACATGTATCAAATATATAAATAATCCCACAAATCCCACAAAGTATCACTTCTACATTTAATGTCATACATGTGCTCAAGCACTCTCCTGATAGACTCTGAACAAGTCTACTCACATACTCAGGGCCAAGGTGAGTGGGAGTCTACTTAATGAAATGAACAAATGAAAAGATGTCAGGAAAGATAGAGACTGAAGCAACACAATAAAAAAGCATAAAAGCTGCTAGCTACTATTTTACTAAGTAACAAATACAAAGGAATAATGCCATAAAGATGATAGCTCAAGTGCTATCTCCATTCAAGCCAATATTTTCAAGATCCAACCAAGTGCTAAAGGCACCACAAGTGCCAGACTCTGCTGCTCCCATAACAGCCTCAAAGAGCAGGCTGTGGCCACCAACCAGGAACATGGGTGGAAGCCACACATCCAACAAATTTGTTGGAGCTCTCTCCCACTCCCAAAGAACAAGCACTGACTGTGTTCACAGGGAGCACATCAGAGCAATGAGGTAACAAATTAGACTTTCAAAAGAATTCAAGGCTTCCATAATATACCTGAAAGCAGGCAACCCAAGAGTGAGGATTTTACACATGGCAATTTCCCATCAGATGCTGAAGACTGTTTCAAATCAGACTACATAAACGTAATGATCAGCTTAAGCAAATGTGATGGTACTATCCATCATTCTTTGTTTCCTCCTAAAACCAATATCCTTCTGCACAATGATAGCAGAACAACTGCCTCTAATATTTGGGAGGCACTTCACATTTAAAAGCAATGAACACGAAAGCACAGTGTATTAATACAGAAGTCATACAATAGATCAGACAAGACAAACGCTGAATTTGGAAAAATAATCACAATCAACATTCAGTATTATTATAAACAATGACAGCACATGCACTCAGTTGCTTTAAAATCATTACAATATACTTGAAGAGTGAATAAGATACTTCTCTACTAAGAACATATTCTAAAAAGAAAGTTAACTTGAGTTTCAAGTACAACTAAAGCCATAGTTAGTACTTAATTGACAACAAGGATATTTCAATCAATTTCAACCTACTAGTAAACTCTTCAGAGATATAAAATAATGTAGTAAAAGTACTATTTAGAATGTTCTTACTCTACACATAAGCCTCAAACTTCTGAAATAGCCTCCATTTCAAAAAAAATATTTGCTCGTTCAGACAGAACACACTGAATACCTTTCCAGCTCAATTCAGATACACAAAAGTTTATGTATAATGATGCTTACTCACCTGACTTAAAAAAATTAGTCTGCTGATAAATTTGAAAATAGAAGCTATTATACAATATTTATATAACAGTCACGAAGACAACAATAGTGAAAGCACAGTAATTAAAGCATAAGTGTAAAATGCCACCTAAGAAAATGGCTCCAAGATATCGAAGATGAGACAAGTAAACCATTTAAGTTGCAAAATTACTAAAATCATCCAAGAAGGTGCTCTTTGCCCTTGATTCCAACTGAATGTAAAGACTGCTCAACACATTTCAGGAATAAGCTGCTGATGCCAAATGAGGTACTTTTGCTGCAATGGTTATTCACAACTGGTTTTGCTGCCTGATCTAGTAACATCACTCATACTGAATTTCAAATGTAAGGCATCTTATGACACCTTTAGGTCTACTTTGAAAATATAGCTCAAGCTGAAAAATTAAAATTTTTCTACTACAAACCACAATCACATAAACTTGCCAGCCAAAAAACTCAGAAGAGTAACATGTAAACAGTTTCCTAGTCAACAGAGTGGTCCCACCTTAAAGCACACTGAGCAGCATGTAACTGCAGTGATGATTCTTACCTAGTCCTATTCTGTTGGGACTTGTCTCTCGACTGCATCCCTGGCTTCGAGGGATCTTGCTGCGTTTCTCTGAAGATGATGGCATCGGCTGGACCCTGGATGTACCACTCAGGCCACCATAGGTGCTTCCTAGCAGCTTACCAGGAGAACTAGACCGGCTACCAGCTAGAAAAGAATGAGAGAAAAAGGTCGGGGAGGGAGAAAAGACAGTTAAAAACCCTTTAGATATTAAATACTCTGACAGTAGAACTGGAATACTATCAACTCTATCTAAGAATTTGATTCAAATCACTCAGAAAAGTAATGGGCTTTTGAAAAGGACCAAGGAGAATCTAAGGACAATAAAAAGTGGTACATTAGCAACCCAACTTATATGAACCACATTGCTCAGCTGGGATCACAACTAAAGCAGACACTGCAGTGTGTGAATACCCCTAGTTGGCTTTACACAAGCTTGTAGAGCTGCCAGGAGCAGCCTTGCTGCACCAGCATGGATTTCACAGGCTGCTTCACCTCCTTGCAAAGCAACGCAAATTATCCTGTGTGGACTGTTGTGCTACAGCAATCTGGCACAGGTAACCTTTTGCAAGGTAGCTTAAGCATCTCCATACTACACTGCAGTGGTGGCATTACCTTCCTGCAATAATCCACTGAAGAAAATCCACAGAAAAAGCAATACCTCAACAGGGAAAAAAATATCTCAACAGCAGCAGGTCAGCACAACAAATGGTAAACCAACCGAGACTGTCATGCTGGTAGAGATATTGGCTTATTTAGGTCTCATTGGTTAAATCTAAGTTATTTGGTTTACAGTTGGAAAAAAACTTAGCAAATTAAGTATGAGTAGTTGGTCTGTTTTAATTTTCCTTGTCTGTTTGAATAGTCTGTGGCATTTTTGTATTTCTTCTAAGTCATGGCGTCTGCAAGACAGTCTACTAACCAACTTTTATTTATATGCTTACATTCCAATCTGAAATAGTCCCTAAGTCAATAAGTCAAATAACAATTTTTTTTTTTTTTGCTGTGTATCTACATTTGATACATTGTTTGAAAATTAAGTAAGTCAATCTTAAAGGTAATCTCAAAGAACCATGGGAGTAATAGATTCAAGACTCTTTTTTGCTTCTTCAGGTATGTAACAGTCACTGAAAGTTTGCTTCCAACATTGCCATTCTTAACATTCGAGTTGTTTGCTAAAATACCCAGGAAAAGTATACTTGAAAAGATGGCAAGAACATAACCAGTTAAGCCCACGCTCTGAACCAACATTCACGTAGGCTTCTTTGGGAAAAGTTCCTACTCATCTCACAGAAATTTCAGTTTCAGATACTACTATGATAGGCGTTCCTCTGCCTTAATTTAAAAAGACAGGCAAATCCACTAGTCTGATGGGCAATACCATAACACATGTATTATTCTAACTTACTTGCCCCTCTAATTTCTTGGACAAAGCCAAAGCAATTAAAACCACAAACTCCAATACTGTTTGTGGTGCTGGCTCCCTTCCAAAAAAGAGAGAATATTTGTGACACACGCCAGATTCACACACAGCATCCACACCCTAAGGCAAATACTTCTCTCAGTGACACTGCTGCAATCTCACTGATGTCAGCAGGGTTGCACTGAACTGGAAGAAGAATTTAGCACCTGGGGTTTACAATGCAGCAATGAGCCAGCTTCAATATGCAGAATATATGCTTACCATGTTTGATTACTATGAGAAAGTAAAATCATTTGCTATACACGCCTGGATTTATGACTTTAAGAAAATTGGGTTTTTAAGTCTCACAGTTAGCAGAGAGCAAGGGAAGCTTAGCAGTTAAAAATGTGAAGGAAGCAACATGAGAAAACAAGAAAGGGAAAACATTTCTTACCACCAGCAGGATTAGCTGATCTGGATCCTTCATTATGAGGGCAGACCAAAGGACAGGCAAAAAGTGGATTAAAAGACAGCAAGACAATACAGCGTTCAGCATGCGGTTTATGCTATACACATTACAGGCAGATTTATTCACAAACATGTCACTCCAAAAGCTTCTGCATAATGCAGTGACTTAACGTGCAGATGCAACTAACAATTTCCCACAGTTGATCAGCTGCTTAGCTAAATATCAACCAACTCACTGACACCCGAATTCTGCTCTAAGTCACACCCCAGCCCAGTCTGCAAAATTGCAACAGGATTATCCACTGTGTGGGCACGGAGAATTTGATCCTGTGACTGTATTATGTTTGAATTCATAAGTTGTTTCATACAATATTCATCTTCAGGATAAAGATCGCATCTGGTTGGGCTAGACTGGAATCTATACCAAGGGAGCAGGTTCAGATGTGACCATCATAATGCTTCATACGACATAATATAAAAAAATAAGCCCATAATCTTTGAAATCTTTGGATACTCAACTATTCTTTAAATACTTCTGAGATTTGTCTCATCTGGTCTGATCATTTTTCATCAAACTAAATTCAGGAATAAAAGGTCACTTCTGGCTTTGGATCATTTTTAGGTTCAAAAATGAAGAAATCAATTTATATCAGCATTCCAAAGCCCACATTCTTTCATGACATCAATGTAAAGACTTCCATTTGGCCGCATCCTGAATATACTACTCTCTCCAGCTCTCCCAGCCTAACACAATGCTATAAACTGCTCCCCATTCCCTCCAGCATGACAGAGCAAAGCAATGAGAGCATGAACAGAGAAGGGCATTAACTAAGGGTGCAAAGCAAGACATGTCCTCAGAACAAACATACCTGCCCACAAACCCTCATCTCCTCTTACCCATAGGCTTGAAGGTCCCCAAAGTACAAGTGGTTTTCTCTTTCACCCACAATTCCTTTTGAAGTTTGAGTGACAAAATTCTCCTTAGATACACATGACAAATAAGCAACAGCACCGTATGTATGGCTCAGCTCCTAGAGGAAAACCATGCCTTGCCCAGAAGCTAAAGAGTGCAGATGTGTCATGTGAATCAAAGAGCAGAACTCTCTTCTCCATATCTACACAAAATAGATAATGTCCTATTTTAAACTGATAACAAATTACATTAACTTAGACAGCTCACGTGTTACACATACAGAAGTACAGTCACATAGGCAGGAGAAGCTTGGCAGGGCAAGAAC
The DNA here is from genome assembly GCA_033558105.1 of Coccyzus lansbergi. Classification (NCBI taxonomy): domain Eukaryota; kingdom Metazoa; phylum Chordata; class Aves; order Cuculiformes; family Coccyzidae; genus Coccyzus; species Coccyzus lansbergi. The sequence continues at coordinate 208,516 of JAUMJK010000801.1, read as the reverse complement.
CCAGGACAGCAGTCAGCTACAGACACAGAGGGTGTCTCAGAGGAACCCAAAACAAGTTCAGTCCTACACATCCCAGCAACAACAAATTCTGCTGTGCAACTGGTTATAAAATAGCAGCAAGGAAGCTCTCAGATTTGGGGCCCTACTTGTTAACAAAGGCACACAGTGGCTGAATGGGGACTTGTTTTATTACAGGTCCAAATATTATTTGGCAGAAGTGAGCCAAATCCTCAGCCGATGCTACCACAATTCAAAAGAAATGTATTACTAGCTATTTGTTCTCCTTCCCCCAAAATAAAACACTTCTTACGCTGGGACTGGGAAACTACTTTAGCCCGGCTGCGGCCTCGGGTATCAGCAGGCATCGAGGTGACGCTTGTGGCACTGCCAGAGCTCTGTCTCCTTGTACGAATCCGACCTGGAGGAATGCAAAGACAAGTAGACTGTTAAAAAGGTTTCTTTCAAACACAGCAGCCTCTAACGTGCTGTTCTATGCTTGCAGGGCTGCTATACATACAATCAACCAGGGTACAATAAAACTTTACAGGGAGAGGCAACATCTTTCATTAGACTGGCTGAGACACAAGGAAGGAAGCGGAAACAGACTCAAGGTCCACAAGTCTGAAAAATTCTTTGCTTTCTGTAACACTATCAGCCGGTTCAATTAAAAAAATATTACCTCTCTACAGTTTTTGCTTCTGTTCTATTGTAGCTTCTTTACAAAGGATTTACAACAAAAAACTTCAGCTTCCTAAATGCTGCTTCCTATATCTATTATTACTTTCTGACAAGATGATCATCCTTCCAGAGGCTGGCGTGACAGATGCCCCCACAAATTCCATCACTGGGATTTCCAATTAGCAGTTCAGTGCTTTATATCCTGCCCTACGTGCACAGGCTGGCATGTACTCCTGCAAGAGTCTGTCAACACGGACTGACTATGCTTTTATTTCAGGCTCATTGAATTTTCCCTGCTGTTTACAGATCCCTCATTTATCCCGAGATCAGCGTAACTTTACTTGTAATGGAGAGACCCATTTAACACAATCAACATTGTGGAAAAATTATTCTGTGTGTCTGCTCTTTATTTAAGCAGAGAATGCATTTAAAGTCTCAAAGTGTTCTCGGTCCTTTTTCTGTCCTTTCCTCATGAAAAAGCCACAGAAATTTGAGCTAGAAAAAGCTTACAGGGTCATCAGTTCACCCCCTTCCAGGGCAGGGCGGTTTCCTACAGAATGTTCTTTCCAGTGCTAAGCTTCAATTATCTGTCTCTAGTTAATGGGAAAGAAATGATAATTAAGAGCAACACAAAGAAAGCCTCCATCAGCACTTTTAAACAACTCTGTTCTCGGCCAACTCTGAAGCTGTTTCTCAGGACTACTGCCAATGCTAGCCTGCATTCAGAGGACGACTTCAAGTTTCAGGCATAGTAACAAAAGTTAAAAACCAAAAGCCACAACATGGAAGAGAAGAGTTTAGGCAAGTGTACCCACTGGTTATAGATATAAATCTACTCTTTGTCTCCACCATAAACATATAGGGAAATATGAACAGCGACATACATACTCCCCACCCAAAAAAATCCCTTTCATATAAGGCATACATGCAGGACAAGACAATGGTAAGCAAACCAAGTGGAAAGGACTGAAAGCACTGTTCTTCACTGATGTATCAGAATATTCATAACATGGTCTGCAAGTTTCTCACAGACACAAAGCGAAAAAGAGATGCTCAGCTTTGAGAAGAAAGCCTAACCTTGTTTGCTAGGGAAAAGCCTAGAACACTGCTGTACTTCACACCTCTTCCCCAACCCCTCATTTTAAAAGAGCTCAGTGGGTGAGACAGGGGTATCTATGTCCATGCAATTGTTTGTAGAAGTGTCACAGAAGGAATAATTAGCACAAAACTAGGAAAACACAAACGACTTCAACCACTGGCTCCATTAAACAAGCTCTGGCCACTCCATGTGAGTGCAAGGATCGTGAAATTGGTTGCTAAGCTCTTCTTAGCAAGGCTGCAGATCTCTTCTGCCCTAGGACATTACCTGCGCCTTACAAAAGGTCAGTGAGACACACAGAGACAGTTCTGCAGCTCTCTCTGGGCCCATTCCCATTCCTTGTAAGCCTGGCAGACACACAGCTACACGCAGAGGAGCAGAGTTACCATGTGACTTGCCCCAAACCCCACTGCAGGCTTCCAAGTAGGTGTGCATGAGGAAGGAAGCAGGAGGAATATGCTCTTGTTGGAAACCTCAAGGCTTCCTTTAATTCCTCACATAAGTAAGGCATCACCAGAGGCAGCAGGTGTACAAAAGAGTAAGACAAGAAGGTAAACTTGACAAGCCTTAGGAACTACATATGGAATTAACTTACATCTTTCCAGAAGGTCAACAGAAAGCCTGGGCATTATAGAAAGCCCTGGGAGGGGAGTGTTACTCAAGCTGAAATTCAACACTACACCAAGTAACAGACAGTACTGGAAACTACGTTTGCTGTACGTGAATGGATCAAGAATGGGTAAGAAGGGACTTGACATCTCTTATCCACAGGCCACTCAGGATCCTCAAAACTTTCTTTTTTTCCTTTCTGGGGGGTGCGGGGTGGTGGTGGTGGTTTGGTTTCTATTTTTCTTTATCATCAGGTGACTCAAGGAGAAAACTGGACAATATGTAATGAATTACTCTTCAGCCTCAGGAAACACAAATCCTAACACAATATCTAAAAAGAAACCAAGATTAGCATCTAATATCAATTCTGGGGGCTTTAAGAAAGAAAAATGAACCAAAGAGTCAGAATCAATTAACATGACTATCAGCAGGATTAGAAATACAGAGCTCAATCAAATTTTAAAACCCCTAGGAGTCAGTGGACAGACACCAACCAACTTGAGTAGTTTCTGAATGATTGCCCAGGAACAAAATTCTGCTTCCTTTTTGACAGGTAGATTTGCACACTGACTTTGGCCAAAGGGTGTCAGAGAGAACAATGTGGGATGGAGAGCTGCTCTTCAACAGGACAAAGAGTCCCTGGTTTTCTCATGTTCCTGAAAAGGCTGACAAGCATTTGAACTAACACTACAAGGGACTTGCATTGTTCATATGATAGCAGGAACAGCAGTAACTGAGAAATTCATGACACAAACACAAAAATGAATACGTTGATAGCACAGTAATAGCTCACCATAGGAGAACTTAACTTTTTAAAGTCTATGGCATGAAGTAAAACACAATGAGAGGGAAAAATGCCTCTCAAATTCAAGGTCAAATTCTTCACACAAGCATAAGGAAAGAGTGCCATCTGGTATCAGTTATATGTATTCCTTGAAACATAAGTTGTTAATATACTTTCCAAAGGTGGTTTAAATATTTTTGTAACTTCAAAAACTATGTATTTGTTTTTTCATACAGATAATAACTTGCTGCATAGAAATGGTTCAAAATAACTCACTCAAAGCTACTTTCCAAAAAAAACCCAAAAGTTAGGATGCTAAGTTTTTCCTACCCAAGTACACATTATAGTTGTAAACAAAGACCCATTTGAACTCAAAACTGCTTTAGGCAAATCAGTATCAGATTGAAACACAAGAGGGAGATCTGCAATGTTTCATATGTTAACTAATCTTTACCCACATGCACAACTTTTAAATTAGCCTTATGATACTCAAAACCTCTTAGCTTTATAGTAATGTAAGACGAATCAATATTTGGCTTGAAAATCTCATGGGTTTTTAATATATACTATACCAAGTAAAATATGTATATACAGAAGTTCATCTATACGTGTCTCAACTATAAGATTCCTTTAAAGATTTCAACTGCAAACAGAAGTCTGCATTCTCATCCAAGAGATATTTGAACACAGGACTATGTGTGGCTTTATGCCTATCAGTCTACCCCAGACAGAAAACCTCATTTCAAGCAAGACTGTAAATAACATATCAGAATAAGTTATTCAGATAACAATTTTGTTGTTGAACTCAAGTATTTCCCCTCCCAAAACTTCTTTCCTTTCAAGTCGGTTTGTTTATCTAGCTCAAACCACAGATGTAGCAATTCATATTTCATAATCATTATTATTTTGCTCTTCTTAAAAGAATTACTGCATCATGACAACAACAGCAAAGCAAAGGAACAAATAAAGACTGCCCCAACTAGTTTCCAAAAACCACGGAAGTATTTCCTTTAAAAAGCCCTTGATCTAAATTTCACATGTGACATCGCTGCTGGTAGATAAAGTATTTTGAGACTCTATATAAATATAATAAAAAAAGGGACCTGGGGATGTTGGTCGACAGCCAACTGAACATGAGCCAGCAGTGTGCCCAGGTGGCCAAGAAGGCCAATGGCATCCTGGCCTGGATCAGAAATGGTGTGACCAGCAGGTCCAGGGAGGTGATTCTCCCTCTGTACTCGGCACTGGTGAGACCACTCCTTGAATGCTGTGTGCAGTTGTGGGCCCCTCACCACAAGAAGGATGCTGAGGCTCTGGAGCGAGTCCAGAGAAGAGCCACGAGGCTGGTGAAGGGGCTGGAGAACAGGCCTTATGAGGAACGGCTGAGAGAGCTGGGGTTGTTTAGCCTGGAGGAGGCTGAGAGGAGACCTCATTGTTCTCTACAGCTACCTGAAAGGAGGTTGTAGAGAGGAGGGTGATGGCCTCTTCTCCCAAGTGACAGGGGACAGGACAAGAGGGAATGGACTCAAGCTCCGTCAGGGGAGATTTAGGCTAGACATTAGGAGGAAATTTTTCACGGAAAGGGTCACTGGGCATTGGAATAGGCTGCCCAGGGAGGTGGTTGATTTACCTTCCCTGGAGGTGTTTAAGGCATGGGTAGACGAGGTCCTGAGGGACATGGTTTAGTGTTTGATGGGAATGGTTGGACTCGATGATCTGACGGGTCTCTTCCAGCCTGGTGATTCTATGATTCCATGATTCTATGAAATGCTGTGTTAAGAGACCGTTTGTGGATTTTTTAAGGGGGCTTTGATTTAACTTTATTTCATTGTCAGTTTTTGCAACAATCAATGAATCAGAATTAGCCTTAGAATGTCTAAAATTTGTTTAGATCTATGAAGATAGTTTTGTTTCTAAAATGGAACAAGCAAGTTACTCTATGGTAACGGTTTTGTGCTGCAAGAGTCTTCATCCAGCAGCATAGTTCTGAGCTCCTCTGGGAGGACACTACAGCATCTCCATCCCCAGTGGTCAGAATAGACATAGGCTTTGTGAGACCCAGCCTGAATATTACATGGAAGAAAATGGTTTTCAAATAGTCTAGAAATGGGAAATAACAGCTCCACAACTGAGTTTAATCAGTTCCACGCTGTGAACAATGACACCTACAACAACACAAGTTGTATAAGGAAGCACTGGAATGGTAATGATTTCTCCATGGATCACAGTAATGCAATTAGCTTAGTCAGTACTGGTTTCTTCCCCTGCTTGGAGGAACACATTCCTAAAAGAGCCACTAGGACAACCCTAGCTGTGTCACTGCTAAATGACACATGGACATCCGAGACACACACCCCAATTAAAAACATGCTTTACAGATAAATCTGCAAACAACTTTTTGCAAAAAAACATCGGAATGGTTTCCATGCGTATTTAGCATGTGCCCAACACTATACTACTATAAGACCTGGCTCTGCACCATAATTCCCCCTAAGAATCACTTGACCTGTACTGCAAACCATCAGCATATGCTGTCCCTGGGTTTTGCACAGGAAATCCCTCAAAAGCAGAGGGAACAATAACGACACCACTTTGCCCCTACGCTAACAGGCACAGGCAAATCAAGACAGCACTTGCAAAGAAATCTCCTATGTGAGCATTTCCATTTAAGATACCATGTTCACTCATAACTTTGAATCAACATTTGCCCTTGATGACAAGCAAGGGCTTTAAGGCAGAGAAAAAAATATGAATGGTGGTCTCTTAAAACTTATATTATTTCAAAGTCTTTGGTAAGGCTTAAGATGCCCAACTGAGCAGAACACTCTTTTTGCGGCTAAGTTCTCTGAAAAACTATAGCAAACCAGATTTTATTTCCTTTCTGGTGAATAATAAAAACTATTAAAAATTGTGCTGCTGACTCTGGAAACTGCTGATTTTGTTTTAAATTGGCCAGTCTCAGGACAGAGCAGAAATTATGCTCCCTCCTTTTGGGAAAGGCTTGCCTGAAGGGCTTGTCTTAGTGATCACACTAAAAAAAACAGGCAGGCAGATAATGGAAGCCCTCAGAGCCATTGTTCTGTACTGAAAGTCAAGACTATGCACCTTTTTAAAATATTCCTTGAAAAGACGTTTCATGATAAAACAAGCAGAAATATTTCTGAGGTTTTATTTTAATCAGGTATAGCCAACAAAGATTTAGGGCACAATTGTACAGCCGTGGCTGTGAAGTCCTGATCAAAACTATTCAGGTTTAGATAGTACAAGCTTTCTGCCTGCAAGTTCTTAATGAAGTTCAAGAAAGACCCATATGTGAAGGGTCTGGGCAATCAAGACACTCCGCTGTGCATGACAACACAGCCCCACAGAACAGGGGCAGCAGAAGACCTGCACAGATTTAAGAGGTGTACGGCCTCCTTGTCATAAGGAAAATCATTTCAAGAGCATTTGTCAATTGGAATGACACTACTTAAAAACAAGGGACCAATAGTCAGCTCTTTACTTGTATTCTTGCACCAGCATAACCCACTCTATCTTGGTCCTGTTTTGAGACGTCTGGCTGAAAAACAAAACACGGAGTACTCAGGGCAAAGCAGACAGGACATGCCAAGTTTGCACAATGCTGGCTCCCGTCTGAGGGAAAGGTGCAGAACTTTTAGACTGTGCCTGAATAAAGCCATGATGGGAACCAGACCACAAATTTAACATTAAGCTGTAACACACAAAAATCAAAAGGGATTTGCTTTTAAAGTACTTACTGCTGACCTGCAAAAAAACCAAACACATGGGGCACTGTTGTGGATAGATTTTCTGCTTTATGTTCAAAGAGTCTCTCACACACACAAGTATTTCCAGAGCAAGCGGATGCTTTTCCCTTTCCCTGCCCACGCCTCCTCAATTTTCACACTTATGTCAAGAATAAAGTTTTGCCTTCCCTGTAGTTCCTGGCAAACTCTGCAAGATCAGAGTTGGCAGAAGACCTTTCTCAGCCCTCATCTGTAAGACACGGCAAATTCTAAACAAAGGCTGGTTTTTACTCAACTGTCTCAACAAAGAAAAATAAGATGAAGAACTCTGAACAGTGATTAAACTCATCCTTCAAGTGATCTGGCTGTAGTGTGCCATGTTGTTATAATCATCTCTGGTGCTCAGTCCCCCAAGAAAAGATAATTCTATAGCAAAAATATGAGAGGGATGGTAAACTCCATCTCTGATCATTGACTTCACAATCTTTGCCTCTAAGAGACTTGCTGGTTCCTATTACAGATTTTCACTAAATCAAATCTGATTCCAATGTATTCGAATTGAAAAAGAAACTACTCAAATTAAAAAAGACCATCCTTCTGCATGGTGACAATAAAGCATTTAATAAACCAAAAATAAAGGTATTCCAGAGGACAGCAGTTGGAATAGGCCTCTATGAATATTACTATAGCCTAGGACAGTATTGAGAGCTGCATAACGTATTTCATAAATTATTATTAAACATTCAGCATTTCAAAGTTAAGTCAAAAATAGAAAAGCTTGAGAACCAGAGGGGCGTAAGAAAGAAAATGAAAAGGGAGGGGCAGCAATAAATAAAAATAATCTCTTTATTACAAAAATCTGGAACTTTCACCAAATTTGCCTTTGATTCAGACATATAGGTGTCTAGGCCAGTTTCATATTTGTTACTCACAGATCATGAAGTATAAACACCTGTCTATCATCCAGAGCCAGCTCATCTCTCAAGACTAATATTATGTAACAGTTCCAAAATTCTTAGAGACCTTTCCCTCTAAATAATAATACAAAGGGGGAAAAAACCCCATATATATCACAATGGCACAGTGGCACTTCTGAAAATACCACAACTAAATACAAGCAGCCACCAAGGGTATCAGCACAGTCCCACAGGACAGTAATAGATCCCTTGAAGAGAGACTTGCATCCAGATAAAATGGGTTTTCTAGGGGTTGTGATATTTGTATTACGTGTACAAGGCATTCCTGTTTTGAACTCCTGTCTGCATCATACAGAGTGATTTCCCAGTGACTTTTTTGCTTGAGAAAAATTAAAGAACAAGCTTTGGCAACAAGCCAGAGACACAGACTGGGAGCACTCCCAAACTAGCAGGCTCAGTGTGCTTGCAAAGAAAGCCTTTCCTCCAACTGTCTTAGATGTAAGACATTTCACTGAAAGTTAACAACAAAAAAAGAGCACTCCGGTTTAAAGAGGTTGATCAAATATTCCTTCCCTAGAGATCATTGTTTACTGTCCTCATTTTTCTGCCATGTGATCATCTCATTCAATTGTCTCACTATCCAGTCTCTTCCCGAAAGCATTTGGCAGTTGTGACCGGAGCTTTGGATGGAAAAACACAGCAAACCTTTACACATTGTGCAGTAAGAAAACACAAGCCCCATGTTGGATTTTTGGGGGTGGGGTTGGTTTTGTTTTTATCTATGTGCAGGTCACCTTCAACCGAAAGCAGTGATATAATAAGGAGAACCACATACACCTTTGTGATCGGAAGTCGTAAAAGTAGACCAGAGCCTATTAGTTGGGAGGAGCTTGAAGAGAAAATGAAGAATACCCCATGGCATCAAAATGAGCAGGACAACCATGCAACACTTCATGCAGGTCACCAGTGAACATGGATGAGAACCATAAAACACTTTGAGAACAGAGACCAGGTAGGGTGGTACGACTGGACACACCTCAGTTACACAAAGAGACTGCTTACCCTCAGTTTTAGTGGTAGTACCATCTTTAGGCAAATTAAAAAAAAATAAGGAAAGGGTTAATAGAAAAATTTAGTAACATCAACAGACCTGGGCACTATATATTAGCTACAGAAATATGGAAAAAAAAATTAACATCATTAAAGAAACGGAAAAAAGTTGACTGAGCATCAAAACAAAGCTCAATATATCTGAAGAACATGGTTGCAGATTTTCACTTCCATAATAACCAACCTTGGTCAAACTCTCTTTTGTTTGTTTCACCATTTCTCTCATAGCAATGTGCAGGTGACAAATGTCTCTACTGGCTCAAAAGGATGCAGACTACTTCAGGAGCAGCCACATTAGTATTACTTAGGGTGTATTTGCTTTTTTCCTACAGTCTGTTTTAAGAGTAAGGCTAACTGCATTCAGTATCCTGGCTTTAAAGACAAAGTTAGTTTTAGTAGATGCTTTACCCCCTCCTTACATTTTTCCTTATTACATCGGACTTTTAGAAGCATTTTTTGCCACTGAATCCTATGTGTAGCACAAGTGAAAAAATGGATGTATCTGTAAGCTGGAAGACACACTATAGTGCGATCAATTTTATATTCTGTGTGATGCTTTCACTGCAATGTATCTAAATCTTGAATGAAGTATGAACAACTTAAATCAGAATAAGAATTCAGCTTCTGAACCAAATACAACCAACGTACTTAACCCAAGGTAAAATACTTCAGAAATGAAAGACACCCGTCTACAAAGGGACCAACAGAAATGATGGATGTAATTCACCAAGTATATTTTTTTCTGACTAACGATCAAATGCCCTACGCTAAGGAGAAGCGGCTTTTCAACTGATTCAGTGAAGACAATCTACAGAGCTTAAATCAAGATTACTAAGTTCTGATTTTTCTTCTTCTTGCAAGGGTAATTCGATGAAAAGTCCGGAATTAGATGAGTATGAAACCAGCAGAATGAGAAATTAGCTCAGATGATCAGCTCTGCTCATAACCGAGATGAAGCTTTGCAAATACGGTGTCAATCACCGCCTCACATTTCCTCCTCCATACCTCCTTCTTTGGCAGCTCCAGGAGAAAAAGATCAGATGCAAACTTTGCTATAAGAAATCATGAAGCACCTGAAAGTGATACATGATGCTTTCAGAGAATAATGTGATATGTGACTGTAATTCAAAAAGGTCAGCATAAGGAACAGATACATATATATCCCCGCGTGGTGAAACAGGAAGGCTGATTTTCTTCTACATCTTTCGCTTTTGTAAAGCAGAAGGTGATAAAACTCAACTAAGATATACTAATCAAAGCATAAAACAATTAACGGAAAACCAGTTTCAGGAAAAGAGGGAAGGAAGAGAAGGAAAAGAGACAGGGGGACATGTCAGAAGGAACTGAGAAGTAATTTTCCTCAACAATGTCCCAGAATCAGAATAAGATCTGCTTTTCCCCAGAAAGAAGACTGAGACGCAGACTAGTATACAATTCAAAAACTAAGAAGTCGCTTCAAGTCAGTTCAGTTGCAATTTCTCCCTTAATCCCAAAAGGCAAGAGATCGCACACTGATCCTGGAGAGCTGGTAACTATCTCAGAGATACATTCTTCTAGTTTTTTTCATATTCAAATAAAACTACAAGGAATTTTCTAGTAGTAAAGAAAGCTAACTGCAAGAGTAGAACAAGCAGATTTACCTAGTGATGCGTATGAGCCTGGGGGTAAGGCTGCAGCAGAACTGAAGGGGGTAGATGATCCAGAAGACGTCACTTTTGACTTGGCACTAGCTGCTGCATTCACATCGACGTCACTGCGAGATCGCTGCAGAGATCCTGGTGTTGACACAGATTTTGTACTTACTGTAGATGCTGCAGATGGGAGTGGGAGATCCAGAATAAAGAAGATTAATTTTTTGATCTGTGTGCTTCAAAGAGCCTGACTAGCAGTTCAATGTACTATTTTTAACATTCCCTGCTGGCACTGAAATATCTCAATTAATAATGCTTTATCAGGGCAATGTGGGCTTCCCCACACTGCCTGCAAAGTTATTTCAATGCTGACCTGATGCTACCTCTAAGAACTTTATCAGACACTGACTTAAATGCTGAGATCAAAAAGGCTGCCAGGCCAGTAATAAAGAGATGATGGGAAAGTTCATGGAACCCATCACCAGCTTGTGAGTTGCTGGTTAGACCTGCAGATCCTTCAGTCCAGGTTTTAACTTCCTTCCCAACGCCTCATCTTCTCATGAGGTCCGCTCTTCCCATCATTTGATGCTCACCCTCTTAAGCACGAAGCTTTTCTATTCAGCTGCAAGCAAACATGTATTTGTGTGCACAATCAAGTAGGTTACACAATTGCTCCTTGAATGAAATGTCTCAGCAGGGTGTACTGTATACACACACCAGCCAGAACCCTATCATAGTCAGGTGTAGAAGGCAGCTTATCTTCTACCAATGAAGTTTTGCCTATTATTTTCTGTACTAAAATTTATTATTTAGATTACTGTATGCATTTACTCAGGACAAGAAAGCTGCATCTGAATATTATATCTGACAGTAAAAATAAATTCCATCTCATTGTTAATCTAAGAATGTAGGACTTGTGTGCAGATGATGCTTCCAGTAAGTGCTAAAACCACAGAGAATAAATGATATAAAATTGTAAAGCTTAATGCACCATTACCCTATGTACCTTTATATCTTAGTGTCAGCAGTAGTTTTTACCTACTATTGCACAGCTAAAAATACACTGACTATAAGTTTCAAAGCTTATTTAGCTTTCCCTTCAGGTGCAAGGAATAACAGATTTACTAACTTTCAAAATGCACCATTCTATCAGCACTGGATGCACTGGATGTGGTGTACAACACAAAACTAATTAGAAGCGTTACATAATAAGATGCTATTTTAAGGAGCAGCAAACAGTGATTAAAGTTGCTCTTTGCATATTAGTGTCTGAAATTCTCATTCTAATCCATCACACTTCCTCAGCAACATCTGAGCACGTTTATCATCTCCTGTTCTCACCTCTAGATGTAGTACTTCCAGTAGGACTTCTTTTGGCAGACAATGGACGGCTAGAAGTTAATATAAATACTTATTAAAACAAAAAAACGGTATTTCATAGTCAACAGTTCCACTATGTTACCTCAGTACAAAAATGAATCAATAGGAAGTTATTAACATACACGGCAAAGCTACTGTTTAAGAATAAATACAGCACCGCCATGAAATTCTTTACAAAAGCACTAAGAAAAACTAGTATGCACATTAATTGAGCAAGAAGAGATTTTTAAGAACACTTTTTGTAAATGTAAAAAATTACAGGTATTTCTATATAGTCCTAACCTTAACTTGCAGATATTTGGAGCCTAATCTGACTACCTCTAAGAAAAACTAAAATAAATACATTCAACAGAAAAGTTACATATTGATTTTGTAGTTACAACTCAAATGCAGATTGGGGGTTTTCTTCTGTTATATGGAAAGAGGAAGACTTACACTTCTAGGATTAATACTAAACAGAATTTCAATTCAAGCACTCTTTTAAGCACGAACGGAAGAAATGACTAAGAATATCTGCTGAACACAAAAAGATCCCTAGAAAATTATTTATGGAGTCAAGACAATGATTTGTTTCAAAGCCAGTAATAGGTTTTGCTAGCTTTTCATTTTAATGCAATGCTAGCTAAAAAAAAAAAAACCCACCAAACAAAAAAAACCCCTTAATTGAAGAAGCCAAGTCTTGAAGCCAAGCAATGACTATATGAGACAAAGCAATCTAATGGTGCTCTCCAATTTAATGGAGCTATCTGCAGTTTTTTTTAAATCAAGAGGAAGTGACATCAAAGGACTTACTTGAGACTCTCCTGGGAGCTGGAGGAGGAGCGATCTGACTGTGGCAAGGACACAATGCTGTCAGAGTTCTTCAAATGTGACTGCAGGGCCTTCTGGTAGGAAGACTCCAGGGTGTGATACAAATGCTCTGCCTCTCTGCTGAAGTGACTGTGGAAACCCCAATAACACCTGGAAGCAAGGCACAATGCTGTGAACATTTCCTTGTTATGCCTTAGGACACAGTAGAGAGTACAGTCAGAGCCCTTTTCCCTACTGGCATTAGTGGACTGGGCTGACGAGCCATTTCAGCCACCTACTGCTCCTATGACACACTCAAGACTTCACTTTCATGAAACTGTTGTACAGCTCAGACAGCCACAAAGAAGACAAATGAAATTAAAGCAGGAAGAGCGGAACACACCCTTTTCATGTGTTGTAGAAACACAAGTAGTCAAATAACCTTTATTACAGAGGAAGCCCTCATCCGTCCAGCTGTCTCCTGTACATGGGAGAGAGCAGATCCACAGGCTGATACTGGTTTGGGACTGGGTGCTCAAAAGCTACTTCAATAACATGCCAAAAGTGTAAACATGCATGGGCCTCATTCAGGAAGGCACCAGCTGGTGTTGTTTTCTTCTGTGAGTTTAACAAATAGCTCTTCTACAATGCTGTAGAGATAAGTCTTCGGCACTGAGCTGAAGCTTTTGACTTTCTTTCGGGGAAGAAATAACAAGGGAAAGGAAAGAGATGCTTGTATAGGTTTCCAAACAGTGCCATGCTAAAAATAAAAGAGCATTTTAAGACGAGAGGAGAATTCCTCTCTGATCCAAATCTCCTGGCTAATGGCTAAACACTATTCACTCTCATCACAAAGGAGATGAAGGCTCTAGACTCTTTTCAGGGAGCAACTAGTGGGCAGTTTAAGAGTAAGGTCCCCAGCTCAAATGAATCAAGAATTGTTAGTGTGTGACAGCCAGTTTTCAGAGCCTCAGAGAAGTCACATGCATTCTCACATCACTAGGAGGAAACAAATTTCTGTCTTACAAACAGCCATGCTGCTAATTAAGAATCATGGTAAAAGAGAATTAACCATGCTCTCTGAAGTTTCATGCCATTCTCTTTTCTGTCTATTTAGCTTAACCAGTCACCTGCTGTGAAATCTCAGTGCCTACTGTACTTTCCAGTGACGGACAAGTTCCCTTTCAAAAGGATTTAAACAGGCCTACTGTGAAACATGTCTGCTTATAACATTTAGATTAATAAAATTTACTGTTCATTGATTTCATGTTTTACAGCATCCTCTTTCTGAAGAAAAACATTCCACTGTTGCTCTGTTCAGAAGAGAACAACTCTGGTATGTACTACAATACGTACAAATACATCAATGGAAATGCAAGAGCTGTTCAACAGAAAAAAAAATAATTGCAAATATTAGAGCTTCCTACACATACACACAAAGATATTATTTCACTGTCAAAATATTTCCTTAATTTAGAATACCACTTAGCAGCGTACTAACATAAGGAGTTTTGTTTCAAGAGTGGCAAATAACTCAGTTCTACATACAAGCCAAAATAAAAGGGGAAAAAAATATCAGAAACAGTAGCATTTTTGTACTGAACAGAAGAAAACTCAGTTAACTGCAAGGAACCCAAAGAAAGATGATGCTACTAGTTCTTGGCTCTAGACACTTGAACAAGTCAGGTAAGCATTTTACCTGCTCAGACAGACAAGAAGGCAGTAAAATGTGACAAGAACAAAGTGAAACAAGCACCATTAGAAGATGCAATACATCTGTAACTCACTCCTATGCAATCACTCCATACGACATCTCCTGCTGTAGTACATGTTCCCCTTACAGGTCAAGTTGGCATTAACTGCCAGGAGAACATAACTTGCCTGGACTTCAGTCACTGACAAGCAATATCACTGACTCACAACACAACTGGGGCAAAGAAGGGGAGAATGAAAAGGCACCAGCAACAGCTCCCACTTACTTTCTCGCCTCTATCCTGGCTTCAGAGTCTGCATCGTGAATTCCCTTCTTTATTGTTTCAGCTAACACAGATATATGTCTGAAATAAGGGAAAGAAACATTATCCAGCAGTCCAGACAAATGCACCACACTTAAAAACACATTATTAATTTGATTTTCCCTCAGTCACCAGGAATGAGTTCATGATATACTTCCATTTCCATGTAAGATCCTTTGGAGCCTTTATTTAGTTACTCTTACAAGTCAGTTTTATTTCACCCATATTGCTAACTAGGAAAAGGCAAGCACTATTCGTCATAGGTCAGTCTTTAGTTAGCTATGGAAACTGGTTGGGTAGTTTAGGGCTAAGGAAATGGTGTTCCAGTCTCTTCTCCCACAATTATTTTCACTGTTTATTAGTCTGAAGCACCGTGGAAGCCTCAGAAACTCCTGACAGATATTTAGTTGTCTTCACTTCATCACCTCAATTTAGAGTACACAGAGGGCTGGAGAGACGCAGTGAAACAACGAGCCAACAACCTACTGAGTTCAGGGATCCACTCAGTCACGTTTTCCAGTGCTGCATGGATACAGATTCACTGAACTGTGACTGCTAGAACTACAGGAATGAATGTTGTGTGTGCACATGTGTATGTGCTTTTTTTGTGGAAAAAATATCTCCAATAGAGCTACTTGATACAACCCCACCTTTTAGGTTATCCTTTCTCCAGAATTATACTCCCCAGACATAAGCAGGAGAGAATTAGCCCACTTGTTTTTAGGGCTTACCTTTCTAGGGAATGTGTTTGCCACTCCTGCAACAGCAAGTCTAAAAATTCAAAGCAGCGTCTGAAAGAAGAAAGAGAATAAATGCTGAGTTCTCTGTTTTAACAGAGGCACACCACTTTCGCCATATTTGTCTCTAGAGCAGCCATCTTTTGTTATGAAGCTTTTGGGGACATTGGAATTCTGTAATGACCATTATAAAAAACCATCAACATCACTACAAATACCATCAATAAACAGCTTGAAGTAGTAACCAGAGGCATCTCCTTACAGAGAAGTCTGAGGAGAGGGCTTGACACAACACAATCCAGAAAGCCTCTTTTTTTATTCAACAAGATATAAACTCAGAAGATCCATACTAACGCTACTTTGTACCGGTTAGCTCAGTCTTCACAGGGAAATTTCATTTAGCACCACATGAAAACAGACCTTTTCAACTTGAATCTTTCTTCCTTATGTCAAGAAGCGAAGATACAACTGTTCTTTTATTTGTTCAAGGTTTGTCACCAAATTCAGCAGTCGCAAAGCCCTTCTTTTTGTTTAACTGTAAGAGAACTAGCTAATCTGCATGCAGCAGGCAAGAGTCTCCCAGTGAGGCAGTGGACTGAAATACAAGTAGAACATTAGGACATCCAGTCCAACCTCCAGATGACATTATCATAGAACGCTACTTCTGCTGACTGATTCAAAAGAGCATCACTATAACAGCTAGTAGTGGCAATAGGAATGTGTCTGTAAAGAAGCCAAAATAATATGACATCATTACAGTGACATGTACGCAAAAAGATCATTTTAAAAAAAAATTCTCTTCCAGAAAGTGCCTTTTCTTCTCTGTAGTGCTGTAGCTTATACAGGAGAGCTGGTTTTGAATTTGATTCCAACTTATGGCAGAGAATGAGACATGTTCTTTAGTAACTGTACATATACCCTTTCCATGAATCAAAACAAATACTTGACCGTTACCACAAAGTATGTGGTTTACTGGTTAAAAAGACAATAAATTCAAACTAAACACTCACCTTCTAACTGCAACAGACTTGGAGGTACAATTGCTAGTTATGATGGGTATTAGTCGAGGGATGTGCGTATGCTAGAAGAAAACAAAGAACAAAACCAGGAATTTTTACACTACAGTTCCATGGAATGAAAGGTCATCTTCTTCAGCCACCTCAGACCACTATGTAGATATTTATTTTTGTTCAATTCTTAAAAACAGAACTGCTAACTAAAAGAACACCAACAGATACAGATAGATTTTTATTATTAAAAGTATTTTATATCTGTTAAAATAGGTTTAAATAGATCTTTTATTTTCTTCTATGATAGTCTCCACTGATTCAAGGAGCTGAAATCACTGCAAGAGGTTCTAAACTGCCAGTGGTAACAACCTGAGGTACACCAGGCTATCTACAGCTTCCCCAGTGAACCGCTAGGCAGAAGTCACCTCTGTGATCTAAAGGCTTTGGGAAACCTGCACTGTCTGCAGGGAATTCTGGAGCACAATTAAGAGGATAAGTCTGTCCTGCAAGGCAGGTTTAAAACCTAATCAAAGGAAAAAGCTTGCTCAGTTCTTATAGGCACGTAAATACATTACTCTGTAAAGAAACATTTTTCCTACTGTTTTGGCAGGGCTTAACTATCAACATTTACACAAGGCCACATGACATCTGAGCACAGCACAATCCCAAAAGTAGATTATCTTCTAATTTTCATTGCAATAACATTCACATTTTCTCAGCTATACCACAGTATTTGGAAATCACATTGTTCTCTTTTGATGCATACTTACTCGAATGATTAGTCTAACTGCTACAACACCAGAAGTGGCCATGACTTTGGCACTATTCGGAATTAGATTAAAAATTGTTGGCATGATGGCTTCTGCCCCATGGTCAAACTTGTTTCCCAGAACTGATGACAAATGTCTGAAAAACAGAATGAAGTCAGGCTGGTAAGCATAGAGAGGATTAAGTGAGTCAGACTTCTACAGAACATCTGACACAAGCGCATCTGACATCTCAGTCTTTGCAACTGTCACCTCCTCTCCAACTCCAAAGGACAGTACACCAGGTTTCAAAAACCAGTAGTTAGAATTGAAAGCAAAGGAAAAGTTCTATATCCATCTGAACTCTGAGAAACAGTAAGTTCAGCATAAAATAAAGTAACTATCACAGCTAAAGCTTTTTTTTTGTTTGTTAACAAATGGGATCATACTGAAAGAATGTATTTTTCTGAACTCGTTGGTCTGTACTACAGCTTCTCTGAAACTCTATTTTGCTTCAATACAAACAAATTTCAAAAAAGCTGTTAGAAGCACAGCAGTCCCCTTTTTCTTGAAGCATTTCACAGAACACAAACTATCAAAAATAAAAACTAGTTCAATGTGGACTAGAACAAAACATATGCATTTTCAGCATTATTGTTCAGTCTTTCCCTACTCAGCACACGACTGCATTGCTTGCTTGTTCATTCAGCATATCTCAAATCAGCATCACTTAAAATTCAAGAACACTGTTTGGCACAACTACAATTAGTGGTTTACATGGATGTTAGTTTCATAAACAGTTGCAGAAAAGTCACATTCTACCTACAACTTTGTAGTACTAGCAGCACGAGTTACATCCTGAATGTGTTGTAACCAGTCTCTATTCCTTTTTCACATTTCAAGTACATTTAGAAAGTAAACTTACCCCAATGTGATACAAGCCTCTCGCACTACCTGAGACCGCAGGTCTTTAGCAGATAATTTAAATGCTCCATCCAAAAGTCTTAAGTGTTGGAAGAAGTTATCATATTCTGCAGCTCCAGCCAAAAGTAAGGAGCGGATCTTTTTTAACTGTTAGCACATAAAAGAAAACAGTAACTGTTAATGAGCAATGAACACAATGACAGCTACATTCAGGGCTGGTAATTGGTTTCCAGGATCCTTGTACAACTGTTCCTCAATATACACTGAAGAACTCTTATTCTTAAATTCCAAGCAATTTCATTATTTTAGGTCTTATATTCATCTTACAGATTAGCCTAGTAAGTACAACAACATAAACATACTAGCTAACGTGGGGGGGAGTGGGGGGGGTGTGCATACACACACCCTAAACCATATTGTTAAACATTACTTTTTAAGCCAAAAGTACCCTGAAGGTTTTCCTCTCTTCCCCTCAGAAACTACATATCTACAATACCTTCTGAAATCTAGGTCCTCTCACCTATTGTATTAAAAAGATAATTTCACTTGAAGGGTATGGCTCATACTCAGACCTGACTAATACTGACATATCCAGAATATATCCATTGACTTCACCAAAATAATTATCTGACTCTACTACAAGGGGAAATCTTGACCCCGTCATAAAGGGAAGTTTTCTATTAATATTATGGAGATCACTGTTCTATCCTACAGACATTCTTTTGTGACATCTTCATGGATCCTTATGTACACTCATGCACTGTACAGAGCCTCAATTTAAGCCGTTCCTCAGTACAGAATAAAAAAAAAAAAAAACTGAAGTAAGCTGAATCAGCACAGTATGAAACTCAGATCTGTAATACAGATTTTGACAGATATGTCAAAGTTGCTAAACCACTGATGAAAGCCTACAGCATAGACTGTATCTATTTATATCATGAAAACACAGTTCACTTCAGTTAAAAACAAACAAAACAACTCAAGCTTGGCAGGCATATAACATCTTATTTTCCACTTCCACATTTCCCATGGTCATATTTATTTATTCAAAATCTAAGTGTGTAAATTCTTTCTGAATTGTTTTACACCTCTCCTTTTGTAACAGTATAAATAAGTTCCCCGTAAGCAAAGCGAATTTCTGCCTCATCGGGAAGTTTTACGATAGCCTCTGAATACCACTTCTGACATGTTTATTTCAGCATCCACTGATGCTGCATGACTTTCATGTTCACCCTGATACTGTCTCAGTGGATTCTTGTGTATCAAATATTTTCCCTTCACAGCTGTGGTTTGAAACTTCAGTTTCATAAGGAAACATCTCTCCCAGGCGTGGGGGAACATAACGGATATTCACCACTTAAAACTATTTTCTACTCTTAGTCTGAGCTTCTGCCTGTACCCTCTTCAAGGGATCAAGCTCAGTGCAGCAAAACTTACTTTAATAGAATTCATGTCTAAAGTTCAGTGCTTACCGCAGAAACTCTCTGTTCCCAGTCATGCTTATCATCTGATAGTATCTCTCTGATTTTGTTTATGGATTCCTCAAGATCCCGGCTGGAATATATCTGCAAATTAAAGTATAGAGTTGTACTATAATGCAAGATTTACTCCAGAAAAATCAGATCGCTTCCCAACTATGCTCTTGCATCCTTTGCTCCTCAGTGCTTAAATGTCACATGCGTTGCACAAGGCAAAGAAGTGACATCTATTTCCTGCAGTCAAAAATTGCTAAATGACCATAAGATGATTAAAGGATCATCTTTTATAATTTTATTATATCTTCACAATTCTAAGCAGTATTCTTCCTGCTGCTAGTGGCTGTATTAGTGAAGACCTACAGAAGGTCATGACCGGATACATACGCTTTTCAGCAGTCCCAGAAACAGAGCTCCAGTGAAGAAGAGGGGATACATGCTGTGCAGCATGTACATCCAGTCCCAGCTCCATGTCTGCTCCTGTGATACCTTTATCACAACCCTCCCACTCCCTAGGGTTTAACTCAAACTACTGGTAGATACCACCATTTAAAACTTTCCTTCCCTCAACTTCCAATCTGCCTTCCCCTTAAAGATTTGCCAACATCACAATGAAGCACAATCTTCCAGCAATTAGGACTAGATCCTACATTCACCTTCTGCATTTTAGTACTGTTTGTTTTAACATGTGTTTCAACTTACCTGAACTGCTGGGACATCTTCAAATGCCTTAATGAAGTCTTCTTCATCCACAGCACCTGCTCCCTCTTTGGCTGCTGACATACAAATGAAAAAGCTTTTTTAGTCTTCTTAGCAACAAGAGACTCAATTAAGGAACAACCAGCTATCAAAGCGCCTAATCAGGAGAAAGTTCACTATCCATACAGCCTTTGAGTGCTACACATGTATTGAAAGCAGAGACAGGGAAATCCAATGCCAGGCACAGACTAGACATTCACAGCATCCTTCGACCCCTGGGCACAGATGGCACATTAGGGAAGTCATCACAGTAGTTACTCAACAGTTAGTGGACATAAGTCTGGAAGATGAAAGGGAATATTTGCTTTAATTATACGGGAGATTTTAGTTTAAAGAATTTCATCCTTTCTATAATAGATGAAAGTACAGATCTGATAGTTGCAAAAACAGACAGATGATAGGGAAGATAGGTAGTCTCTTGAATACTAATCAGATAGAGACTGTCTGATATCGGGAACTTTCTCTGTTTCTATAGGTCACACAGAATTACTGCTTAGTTTTCTTTCTGCACCTTCATTATCAGCAATACCCAAAGGCCTTAGGAAAAGGCCAGTGTATCAATTTTAGATTGCATAGGTTGAAGTTTAGCCTGCAGCTGTAAGCAGCCTGCCTCAGTTCAAGTAGAGTGGCAGCTATAAAGGCAAAAATCTACGCACTGCAGTACTGACATGATTTATGCAAACTCTCAGTATATTAAGCACAAGGTCCGACCTTTCCCAAAAGCAAAAAAATGCACTGTAGTGACGTGCGGACTGCATGGAGATTCACCCTATGAAATTTCAGTTGTGGTGTGCAGGCTACATTCACTTAACGATTTCACAAGGGAAAATTTGTTACTTCATCCTGGAAACCAGTACAGAAGTCCCTGCAATAAGCTCAAGCATGAATGCTATAAATACTTTGCATAAATATGAATTCACGTATGCTATTGCCTTACTTGAAGACTTGGAACCCAGAGCTGCAGGCCCAAGTCTGCGTGTAGTCCCCATCCCAACTCTGCGTGAGTTTGCAGGGGCTTTTGAAGATGTAGAGGAGCTGGCTGAGGAAGGTCTGTTCCCATCCACAGAGTCTTCATCGTCAAAAATTTTATCTGCCAAAAAAAGCACATTAAGCTCTAAACCCAGTGAAGCAAAAGGGTGTCCCAGGGAACACACCCACACAATGGCAAACATGCTAAATGTTCAGGTCTGTTCTGCCAGCTCTCAGCAACACCTTCATGCTAGAAATTCAGTTACACATGAACGACCACCAGGCCACCAAACCCAATCCTATGCTACTTCAGCCACCATATTATAAACCCTTTCAATGAACACTTTCAGATAAACTTCTAATCTACAGCAGAAAGATGTAAGCCACAGGTAATGCTCGGGGTGTCTGCAGTCTGTCTTTCTGATGTCTATGCCTCCAACAGCTACTTTCCTACAAGCTGTAGTGAAACCAAGACCATGAGCAGATCCAAGATCCTGCACCAGATCGAGAACAAACAAAATAACCCAGGAAATGGCAATACCCATACTGTTGATAAACCACAGATCACTAATCAGACACATTCAGAGCTACAAATCTCCTCTAACTTTTGAAATAATCATCAGAGATTCTTTAAAAAGAAAAAGAAAAGGTTATTTCAAATCCATAAGTCCCATAAACATAAACTGTAGTAAAACTTACGGAACTTTCTATTTGCGTCCAAAAGGAACTGCAGCCTCTACCTCCAAACATGAACATATATTAACTTAAAATGCACTACAGTCACTTTGATTCTCAGGGAAGGTCACTTCAATGTCAAAGGAGTGTTTATATTGCAGTTTTACACAGATTAGCTAATCCACTTTAGATATTGGCCTTAGGTTGAAAGGTGACAGATTGTTTGGACAGCTGATATAGATGGCGCACATTATTTATTATGGCCAGAAAGCCACTTCGGTCCCCATCACTCAGCTTCTTCACACTAACTCTTCACTCAAGATTTCAGAACTGCTTCACATCTCTCCCTCTCCAACAGTGCAAGGCACGCACCCGCTCTCCATCGTTTCAGAAATACTGCATTTGAGAAATGACAGTTGAGCAAAAACTCAAGCAGGTGCTTTAATCCATCCCTATTCAGGAAAGCACCTGGGAATACCAAGTAACAAACACAGGTTCCCAGTTAGACATTAATGAGCGAAATCCAATACAGGCTGAGCTTTCTGAAAGTAAGAATATAAACTGATAACAGTATAGACACATTCTAGTGGAGGCAAAAAAACAGAAGGAAAAGCCTATATCATTTCTTCAGCCCAGTCACCTTAAGGAGTTTCCCTACCCAGACTGGTATCAGCTCATTAGCTGCCGGGCACAAGAGTATGGTCACAAATCATCTAAAAATCTAAAAACCATATTTCCAAGATGCATCCAGGCACATGATGCCTTACTCCAATCATAGCACAACACTGAAATGACAGGTAGGCAGCAGCATAGATTTACAGTTGGACTCAATAATCCTTGAGGTCTTTCCCAACCTAAATGATTCTATGATTCAATTCAACAAGTTAAGAAAGGTAGTGAAGGACATCTCTCCCTTAATTCTGATGTTCAATAAGTCTTGGAATATGAGAACGAGCTAGGAAAAAAAGGGAAAAAGTAATATAACAACAGATACTAAAGCTGTTCAGGTAAAACTGAACACAATGGAAGTGAACATGTGAACTTTAACATCAAGAAATTTAAAGTCACACAGCTAGGGAGAAGCCACATCCAGGATGTAGGTTCTCTCTAACTCAGTACCCTAAGGCAGCCATGGAGATTGTGCTGTCTCCCTATTGACACTGGTCATGTTCTGACACATGTAATTCAAAAATAATTTGAAAAGAGCTCAGGGAAGGACCATGAGAATGATTAAAGTATTGGAAAATATGTTTTTAATTAAATTAAATGAAAATTCACTGCAGGAGACTGTTTAGCCTGGCCAGATTCTTAACAAGTTCTTTGATTACATTGTGTTAATGCAACAACGCAAGATTTATTAACATCCTTTCTAGCGTGATTTACTAATATTGTTTCTCATCTAACAAAAATATACAAGGCGGACACTGGCTGGAGGTTAAAAACAAATTAAGTTCTGAATTGCCTTTTTTCCCCTCCCCTTCTTTCCACCCTCCGTTTTTTGCAATAATCACAGGACTGACTGCCTGTGAGGCTAGGGAGGTGTCACCCTGAGGATTCTACCACAGGCAGCTCTTAAACAGCAAGGCTGAATTCTTTTTTTAACCCTGAAAGACACAGCCTAGTTCAAACAGGAATTATTTCAGAAACATTATTTGGTGAGAGCTGCACAGAAAGTCATGGCAGATCAAAACAGAATTTAAAATGCATGCTCTCTGAAGCCTCTAGGAAGGGCTTTAAGTGATGCAGAAAGACTTGTACAAACCTTGAATACAAAACTTCTCAGCAAAATTTGTCCCAGCTGCCTTTATTTCAAAAGATCATATAGATAATAAGCAAATGATTATTTGTCATATATATTACCAGCCAAGAGAAAGTCAGTCATACTCAAAATACAAGATATTTTACTACTTCAAAACCACTTTCATCTGGTAACGACATTCTCCATCAGCTGTATTTCAGACTATAAATATGAAGTCTTAGTTAACTCGCTTGTTCTCATAGCTGCATTTTTAAAGCTCCTCGGGAAAGACAAGTGGGTGTGGTTTGCTAATTCATATAATAAAAATTCAGAAAAAGAGCTATTAAAAGGATCACTCTCATGTAACATTTTAGCAATTGCATCTATTATCATTTCAGTGTAAAACAGGCTTTTCTGAGCATTAGCTTAAAAAAAAAAAAAAAAAAAAAAAAAAACCAAACACAAAACAACACTCAAAAAAAACCCCACCAGACAACCTACAGTTTGGGAGATATTTGCATTACAATCACATCTCCCTGTTCGTTAAGTCTACAGACTACATATTTATCAAATCAGAATATCCCTTCAATAACCCAACAGCATTTTCTCATCTGAGCAGTGCAGAATGACAGCGCCACATTCAGAACTGCACATCAAGTCTGCCAGCAGCACGTGTGCAGGACAGAAAGAGAAACAAAGAACAAAAAGAAACCTGAACACAGGAGTACAGAAAATAACACAAAACCAAACTACTATACATTATCATTGAAAAGCTCTTTTTTTCCTCCATTCATTGACTCCTGTTCACAATTATTATTTGAACAAGAATCCTATTTTTTGCAGCCTGTCTGCATATCCCAAGGTGGTAAATCCAGCATGGGTGTAACTCTGATGACTCCAGCAGAGGGGCACTGAAGCAGAATCAGTGCCACAATCTAAAATTAAAAAGCCATCGATGTTCTCCCATCCCAAGCCCCCCAAAGCGCTCATTTATAAGGGCCATGCCTCCATCAGAGACGTGTCCTTATAAAAGAGGCCTTTGTCTGCTCACCACTCCACTGTCTCAGACAAACAGAAAACACAATTTGCCTTACATTTTCCAATATCCTTAAATTATTGAAGAAAAAAAAATGCTTACAAGTACATATCCTTCTGCAAATAAGCTTTCTCAACATTCCTTCGTATTTTCCATAGCGTGCCGAGATGTAACAGTGCTTCACAGAGCGCCGCAGCTTTCAGTCCAGAACATAATCAATCATTGCCCCTCGTATTCATTAAGCCTGCTGTCTTCACACGTGGATTTAAACAGCTACAGCTTCAGTCCTCTCTCTGTGACTGCAGCTCTGCAAGATTCTCATCAACACCCATTTCAGCCCAAGAAACTTTGGTTCACTTCTAGGAAGGAAAATCCCCGCTAGTGAGGGAAACCCAGGACAAATAATCCGGGATGAAGATGAGCTGACTCTGCCTGGCTGGGCTGGCTTGCACTAGGAACCAGCCTGACTTTATCCCCTGGGAAGCTGCTAACAGGAGCATCTCAACAGCTGTCATCATTTGTCCATGACGAATAAATTTAGTCATTATTCATTTTAAACTGTAACCCCTTCAGGTCTGGACAAGGTGTAAAATGGGGAGTAGAGACTGTATGAGCAGTTCAGGAAACGTGGTAAATTAGGGTCAACATTTCCCCTGTCTGAACTGCCAGCCTGGGACCTTTTAAAGCAAAGTAATTGAGTCTCAAATTTCCTTTCCTGTGAAAGGAGATGCTTTCTGGTTTTTAAAAAAATTTAAGACGTCAGATTCAAATCTTTTAGTTATTTATCTGAAAGCTTTAGAGACAAGAGCTATTCTGTAGCGACAGAGTGTGATGATGGCAGTTCAAAAGAAGATGCCCTGCTATGGTTTTTAGGCCTGACTCTGCAAGGTACTAAACCTGCTCTGGCCCCACTGTGCCCATTTGTCATAATCCACATCTGAGCGTCAGTGCCTTTGGAGTGGGCAACTTGTAAGAATTTCCATTTCCAGGACACCCTCTCGCTGCCCTTCAACTCTACATTTAAATTTAAGCGGTTAAATCTCTTGTTTGACATATAAACAGACTAAAGCACCATGGCCAGAAGGTGGAACCTTGAGATGCTCTGCTTACTCCAGAGGTTCTCCTTTTTCCCAGGTACAACCCAACATGCATTGGTCAATATTTTTCAGACACTCCTTGGACACTTCAGGCTGTGCCCTTCCCGAGTGCCAGTTTCTAAACATGACAGCTTCAGCTGAGCTTAAATTCCTCTTCCCAGTAGCACATACCAACCCATGTACGACCTCACTGCAAGCCTGCTCAGACCCAGTATTTACAGATATCATAGAATCACCAGATTGGAAGAGACCCACCGGATCACTGAGTCCAACCACTCCCATCAAACACTAAACAATGTCCCTCAGGACCTCATCTACCCATGCCTTAAACACCTCCAGGGAAGGGGAATCAACCACCTCCATGGGCAGTTTGTTCCAACAACTAATGACCCTTTCTGTGAAAAACTTCCTCCTAACGTCTAGCCTAAATCTCCCCTGGCGGAGCTTGAGGCCATTCCCTCTCGTCCTGTCCCCTGTCACTTGGGAGAAGAGGCCAGCTCCCTCCTCTCCACAACCTCCTTTCAGGTAGTTGTAGAGAGCAATGAGGTCTCCCCTCAACCTCCTCTTCTCCAGGCTAAACACCCTCAGTTCTTTCAGCCGTTCCTCACAAGGCCTGTTCTCCAGCCCCTTCACCAGCTTTGTTGCTCTTCTCTGGACTTGCTCCAGAGCCTCAGCATTCTTCTTGTGGTGAGGGACCCAGAACTGAACACAGGATTCAAGGAGCAGCCTCACCAGTGCTGAGTACAGAGGGAGAATAACCAACCTGGACCTGCTGGTCACACCATTTCTGATACAAGCCAGGATGCCATTGGCCTTCTTGGCCACCTGGGCACACTGCTGGCTCACGTTCAGTCGGCTGTCAACCAACACCCCCAGGTCCCTCTCCTCCTGGCAGCTTTCTAGGCAGACTTCTAGTCTGTAGCTATCACATAGGTCTGTATATCATCTCGGTTTCTGCAAGAAAATGAGTTTAGGAACCCACTGAAGATAAAGGGGTCTATATATGCTCCACAGCAGGACTAAGTGTTTAAAAACAGAGGAGTCACAGTCATGAGCAGCAGGATGCAGGCACAGCACATCGTTACGTTTTCTCACTCTGCCACCTCCCACAGCTTGCCAGCTGCTCTCTCTTCTTGGTCCCAGCCACGGCCCCTCCTTCCCCACCCTCCACACCAGGCCCAGTATTTTGAGCCTTTAAAACACCACCCACTTGGGTTCAGTGTCCCCAGTCAGCCCCCCCCAGTGCCACCCACCACCACATCCCCTCAGGTCCAGTTCTCCCCAAGCTTCACCCAGCCACCAGCTCCAGTGCCAGTCCATCCTACTGCCACCTGTTTTGCATAATTCAACAAACTAGCTCATCTTGCTTCACAACTGGCTCTTAAGGGAGTTCCCAAAAACCCAGCCTCAGTGAGGGATCTGTTCAAGGGTTCCCCAGGACTGTGCCAGGCAGAGCAATGATCATGTCTGCAGGACCATGTCTGTCACCATGACCCTACCTCCATTCTCTCAGCTCACGTACTCTGCCCTATTTAAACCTAGAGTATGTGTAATTGTGGGTGGGAGTTTGTCTCCTGAATAAGGTTCTACAGTATAAATCTAGACAGTACATTTATGAGCATAATAAATACAATAGCAATACTGCTGCCATCAGCCAGTGGTAAAGTGGTATTTAAGAGATGCAAGCCAAGAATGTCATGTCAGGTAAGTGGATGAATGCTTTTTGTTTTAGTAGTCATTCCACACACATGCTTTTCTTTAATTCAGATTGTTTCAGTTTTCCTTCCCTAGCTAGGAAGATAAAGGCTGATGCCTCATTCTGTCTAATTCCGAGCTAATGAAGCAGCTCATAACCTAAGAATTCTCCAATTGCTGTTATAAAGGGAAAAAGGATTCCTGAAAGCAGTAACACTTGAACTTGTTTTCTGTTCCAAATACATATTTACACAGGCAGTTATTCTGACACATTTCCTGCTCAGTTTCAAGCACATGGCCATGGCAATTTCAAAGTTTTGATGTCTGCCATCCCCCTGCAAGCAGACAAATAATAACAAAGCACATTTCTGTTAGTGAGGATTCTGACATTTATTTAACCAATTTCTGCATGAAAAAGTTAACTGAGGAAACTGATGTACACTCCGACCTGACCACATGAGTCTGCACATGGGAAGTAAATACCAACTTCTCCCTGAGACAATAAGCAACAGCCCCAGTAACATTCAAAATCTGATCTCAAGGACTGGCCTGGTAAGCCAGACAAATCTTCCTGCACAAGACTCCTCCAAAGTCATGCAACTCATGATTGATCGAATTTGCTTTTCTGAAGAATATTATTATTTTCAATCCTAGATTCAGATGGCTCCAATTTAAGTTGTATCCATGATGGCTTGAGAACAGCAAGCTTGAAAACAAGAGCTTTAAAGACTTGAAAACAAGAGACGAATAAAAAGGATTCAATATTTATGAGCCTGTTTGCTTCCAAACATTATTTTTAAAACCGTAAGGCTGACAATATTGATGTCAGCATGTTAACAAGCCACAGCATGCGTTGTAATCACATTTGAGCATTAATACAACTAAGAACAGAGGAGATAAAGTGCTTTTTCAGAAACTAGAAGCTGAGATAAATCCATGAAAATAACTGGGATTTATTAGCTTTGCTAATTACTTTAGTACAGAGCACACAAACACCTAAATAAGAATCACAAGCCCATGGGCCTGGAGCTGCTCAGATGGCCTTTGCCCTATACTGGTTAAAAAACCATAATAATAAGGGACAGACAGAAACATGCACACAAGGTTGGGGGAGGGCTGGAGGGGAAAGTGAGAAGATAAAAAGGTAAGGATCTGTTTTCCTCGAAGTTGTCCTTGGAAATACAATAGTCCCACAGTGCCCTTTTGAGTCAGCCACACAGCTTTCCCCTATACCTCAAGAGCATCAGGAAATCCACAACACACACCTTGGAAAAAACACACACCCAAAAGGCCCCACGTTTACATACTGTTTCAATTTAAAGCATGAAACGAGCCTTTCTCTACCCTGCACTCACTCCTCCTGTCACCCACTCTTCTGCCTTCCGGGGCACTCGTCTTCCCTTCTCCATACAGAGATACAATTATCCCTCAACATTGCCTTCCACAAACACTAGACAGCAAATTTCAGTTCTGTAAAAGAACAGGAGCTCCCTTAGGCACCGTTTCCATACACACATATACCAGGAATGTGTCAGGTTGAAGAGCAAGCAAAAAGTTTTCCCCTCCTTGCCCTCACCTCTAGTTTTAAGCTGGCACTCAGCACTTGCTAGAAAACTCAGGGCTACTGCCTGTGCTTGCAGTGAGCCTCTGCTCTGTCAGAAATTCAGGTAGCAGGCAAAATAGGCAGTGGAATCATTCAGCTACTGATCATCCACACAACACCCACCACCCAGGAAACAGTTCATTTTGCCTGGCTCCATGGTCAGCCTTGCACAGACTTTATTCTAAAAATTACATAAATACAATTAAAAGAAACAGTCATTCAAGAGCAGAGAGAAGTATGTGTTATTAATGTGAGTAAACCAAAAACAGAGTCGCTAAGGGACATTAAGGATGTGAAACCTTTAGGTCATTACAAGAATCTGGATTAAGTGCCGTTCCTAAATATAACTTTTTCCCCAAACCATTTTTAATCTCACTAAGGATAAGAGAGGTGTCCCAAATATTTGCTTATTTATCTTCAAATCTGGCTTATGCGTATTCAAAAAGGACATCTGCAAGTGGCTCAGAGAAATGAGAAATCACATCACAAGGTAATAGGAAAAATGTTTTAATTTAGTTCTTCTTGACATAGTGCTTGGAGCTTAGCCACTTCTGAAGCCGAGTCCTCTGTTTCGCAGGGCTGGTACCCAGCAGTGCCACAGGAAAACAGCTACCAAAGACAGAGCTAAAACGAGCTCCCAGGGAGACATCTGCTGGTGACAGCCTGGGTTTTACTGACCAAAACTCATGCGGAAAAGCAGATATCTGGGGAATCAACAGATGAAGTTCTGCCTTATCTGGACTGTCCACACCCTATATGAAGTGAATTAAAGGCACACTAGGAATCTGAAGCCTTTAAATGGACAGATGCTTTTCACCTGCAAAGGACAGGAGCACTACGTGCAGACCGATCAGGTGCCTCCAGGCTCACAGACAAGGTTCAGGTTTCCAGCTATTAGCACCATCTGTTGCCATGACATCATAGGAAAAGGCATCTTCTCCAGCCTCCACTCCCCAACTGACTTTCCCTGCACAAATCCCTCTGCTTACTCCAATAATTATCACAACTGTAGCTCAGATCCTGACTGCTCTAACAGGCCATCATTGTCAACAAAAGGAAATGGCATTTTATATTGCTATCAGTTATTGCTTCCTGAAGAGCTGCTCATTTTCCATACAAGCAGTGCACTGAGGTGTAAGGCACTGACAACCGGCACACAGAGCTGTGTTAGGAACGAACGAACGAGCATCCTGACATTTTTAGGACAAAGCATTGTCACAAAAAGGCCGAAAGAATTTTGCTGTCTCAGGTTACACAGAGCATAATGGGGGAGGGAGGGCAGAAATTCAGGAGATCATCTCACTTTCAGCCACCACAGAACATCATCAGTGCAAAGCTTACCATTGCATACAAGTTCTGTGGCAGAAAACTTTCTATAAATACCTACAAAGAGATGAAAATGCCGAACTGCAGCCTTATTTCCTTTTGGGACAGGTCTCAGAGGACAATGAAGTAAAACCAGTAAGATGTGGTGGAGGGACTTGGGGGGAAGAGGTAGCACATGCCCTGTTCGAGACCTTTGTTGAGTCATATTTACAATCAGTAAGAGGAGCAACATGCTGCCAGCATTTCACATTTGCCAAGAATGACCATCCTGTGCGAGGGTCGGGCATCCTAAACTCTCCAAGCAGCACCCTCCAAGCCAAGAAATACACATGCGGTTATTCCTGAACAAGGCTGTCAGCCTACATCTCCTATTCAGCCACAGAAAACAGGAGCCAGGACTTCTGTTTTGAGACATTCATCTGCCTAGCTAAAGGCTGATGTAAGAACGTAGGTACTACAGCTGCAAAAACTGCATTGTTAAGCACATTACACATCAATGACTCCCACCCACACTGCATTGTCTGATGCATAATTAATATACTTTAATCAGATAACCATTTAAAATACTGTGAAATGCTCAGTGGGGCAATAACCATGCAATAAGAACGTCTAAAACTGCAGGTGGTGGAGACAAAAGAAACACCAAAGGATGACTAGTGGAGCAACGGGCAGTGACTCGACAGACTATGTGCATTTTGAGAAAGAACATTTCCAGGGATGGGGTTGTGGATGAGGATTTGAGCAACATGGTCTACTGGAAAGTGTCCCTACCTGTGGCAGATGTGTTGGGAATAGATGACCTTTAAGGACCCTTCCAAACCAAACCATTCTATGATTCTATGACAAGCACAATGACCAGGAATTTCTACCATAAGGAAATGCTTCATTTTTACAAAGATGCATACTGCAACAGCCTGTGAAGGCACATATGCAAACAAAGCCTACAGACAAGTCTTGCTTATTTAAAAATAATCAGTTTTTATGACCAAGGCTACGGTAACTATTTCTAGACACAGAGCCAACAGTGGTTTGAGATGTTTCTGCTGACAGAAAAAAAACAACTGGCAAACTCTTCAGGAGCTCCTGGGACAATTGCTAGTAGAGTTGGCAACATCCACTGTTGGGAAAAAAAGGGAAAGAGATGGGGTAACTACCCTGATGGGGACTCAAAGAATCTTACAAACCATATTGGCACTGGCAGAATGGTGCTGAAAAGTCTGCAGCTCACACCAGCTTTCATAAATTCACCTACAGAACTCAGACCTGCACCCTGTTAGAGCTGGTGGTCAGCATCTATTTTCAATCAAACCACATCACACTCATTTTAGTTGACATCGGCAGAGAAGCAGCAATAGTTTGCCACCAATGAAGCCACCTTTGTTTATTCGGCTTTGAGACACTGGGAATAAAAAAAAAATCCCAGATTACGAAAACATTTTGGACAATAAAGACTGCTTAAAAAAAAAAAAAGGCAGCAGTTAATCTCAGAACACTATAGCATGCTTTACTTTTACTGGAAAATGCTTGTTCAGTAAATTTTAGAAGTTACTATGGATTTTCAATAATGGTTACTTCTAACCGTACTTTGCACAGAGTTCCTTGTGTATGATCTGAATAGGATTATTTCCATTTTTTGACACACAGCAGAAACAGAAGCAAAAAAACCCTCATGAACAGGCTGACTCCAGATCATCAAGAAAAGCCAGAATCAGCAAATGCCAGAAGATGTGTCTGAGAATAGGATTTCCTTCATTCAATCACCATCACACTAGGATAAATTCTACTTCCAGCTAATCTTCTGGCTGTATACATTAGGAATGAAGGTGAATGCAAGGGAGTGCAGAACTTGACCTAATCATTTTTTAGATGCTAATAACTCAGACTGCCTTCAAATAAGAATGGAGAGGTTTTGGTAACCTAAGTAGAGGCCTGTTCAACAGATACTTCAGTACAGTGCATGGTTTCCATGTGGCTAGATAATGGAATTGTAAAGAATCAAATTCATATTTAATATGGCTTCAAATAAGCAAAGCTTGAATTCCTCATCTACAAGTGGAAAGCCTCAGTTCCTGAAACACATCAGTTTCTCGAGTCGTCTTCATCCACTCTTCGAAGCTGCATTTTAAGCAAACCATTGCCTCAAGGAAAACAAGTCATGGGGAAAAAGGCTCCAAAGCCAAAAATATGTCACAGCTTATAAAATATTAACTTGGCTTCTGTTTTCCCAAAGCTTGTTTCCCTCCCTGCAACTCCTTTAAAACAAAAGATAAAGCTCCTTCCCTCCACATTCCTCCCCCCGTGAACAAACACCATCATTAACTTCAGCAAATAAAGCAGTCAGGAAGGAAAAAGGAAATACAAAAGTGGAGTCAAGATACTGCTAAAACTTCTGTTGCTTTTGTCATTAAAGATTTCAGACTACTAAATACAATTTTCATATTTCAGAGGCCATGTGAAACCCTAAGCAAGCAGGGGCACTCTATTGTGCTACAAAGACAAAAGCATTTTTCCCAAAGCACTTACAAAATAAATAATACAGACAAAGCACAGTTAAAAAGAATTGCTATTACTCAGACTTCATATGTAGGAAAAATAACTGCAAAGATCTTCCTCCCTTTCTTCTAAAAGAAAAAGGGCAGTTAAAGAAATGCAACTGCTTGTGTCCTAATCCATCTGTTTAGCATAATCCTGCCTAACCTATTATTATTTGGCCTCCATCAGTGGTGCTGTTCACTTTCTCCTTGTGGCTCAGCATCCTCAGGTGTCTGTACCCAGTCATCCAAAACTTTCTACCATGACTGAAGTTTGCTCCCAAATGCCATTCAGTAATTAACTGATGTCAGCGTTGGTCATTTCAGTTCTTTAGTGGCCATCCCGATTTCCTCTCATGTACTGTGTGCAAAGTAGAAAATTTCTACAGCTGTTACATCCACGAAAGAATGATGAAAGAATCAATTTCCTCACATAAAGCTACTTGCCACATCAAATAAAAATATCAGTCAGGATCAATTAGGGAATCAGCATCACAAAAATGTGGTGTGACAAACCAGTAAAATCTCCACTCATCTGACCTGAATTCCACCAGATCCTTTATCATAGCTCCTTGACTGTAGATCACCTCACCCACAAGAAAATACAAACAAAGGGACTCAGGGCAGGCTACTTTTGACCTTAGTCACTTGGTTTAAATCAAAATTTAGAACTTGGTAAGAGGTGGTGGAAGATATAAATAAACATATTTAGAAGCAGGCAAAAGATCTCCTCTGGTTCAAGGACAAAGTCTGTCAAGTAAAAACGAAGGATGAATCTGCCTCAGGACTCAGACTCACAATCAAATTATTGCTGCTTAACAAGTTATAAGACACCAGCTGAGCCACAGTAACAGCCCTTGTGCTGCTCTTAAGCTACAGCAAATGTAAAGTAATATAATTTAACCTAGCCCTAAAGAAAGTTAAGTCAAGCAGAATCACTTGCATTTACCACAAAGAACACAAACATTAATCACAACCCAGTTAAACAACTTATTCTGGATATAGCCATTAAAAATGTCACAAAACAAATACTGACCTAAAGGGCATTGGGAGATATTAAAATACAAAGACGTTCCCATGAAAAAGCTGGGAACACTGATGGCAGAGCCTGCCTTAGCTATTTTCACTACTGCTGGAATGAAAGAATTGCTCATCTTTCCTTAGCAGTGACACCTCTTCACCAGTGACACTGCCAATGTAGAGTAGCCGATGTAGAACACCATTCAGACAACGTGGTGAGCACTGATGGTTTAAGTCGCACCATCCTTCGTCATACAGAAAAGACACTGAAATCATTAAGTGAGGCAACATTAAGAGCAAACGTTGGTGTTTATGAAACCAGATCTGAAAAGCCACAAGGAGTCTCAAATTTATGCACATGCTAAGAAAATCTCCACCCCAGACTCACAGATTAGCTTAACCACCAATTTCCACCTATACAGATTTCTTTTTTACACGCAAGCACAGCTGTCTCCACACAAGACTTAAAAGGAGTCAACAAGTCAAAGTTAAAAAGAAAACTACACTTCATTAATATAAGGACCCATTTTCTAAACAGCTTGAGATGTCTCCTCTCCCTAAGGCAAGTCTGGCTGGCACAGCTATTCTGTACATCTGTGACCCTGAAAGATCACTGCATTGATAATTCAAACAGACAAACGAGATAGCAGCTTCTTCCCCCTTGCACTGATTTGCCTACTCAGTAGAGAGCTGCTTCCTTTCATACATGACATTTCCACTTTATTCCAAAACTGCAAGCTGTGAAGTGCAGTCCATATAAAGACTCAGCTCCTAGAAAAATGCCTTCCCCTTTTCAGCAGGCTGCTTATCCTGTAAGCAGTCAGCAGGACAACCACAGACTCCATTACACCCATTTCTACTTGGTGAAATATTGTGCCAAATAGAATAAGAGAATTTTAAAATACCAAGTTGGAACTCAAGGAGCATATAGTCCAATCTTTCTGACAAAAGCATGATGTAGATAAGATGACCTAGCACCCTGTCCAGATGATTTTTTCAAGTGTCCAACGTTGAGGAATCCACCACTTCCCTGAGAATATTATACCAACGCCTCATTGTTTTCCTTGTGAAATATTTTCCACTTACGGTCTAATTGGAACTTCACAAGGTGTAACTTGTACCCATTGCCCCTCACATCTACCACCTGGCTTCCTGTAAAAAGGAAGTCTCCATCTTCTTGTAGCCACCTTTTAAAGACTGGAACACGGTAATAAGGTTTCCCATAAGCCTTCTTTTCTCAAGGTTTGAACAAACCCTGTTCTCTCAGCTTTTCCTCATACATCAGGCTTGATCCCACCAACAGCACTGGAGCCAATAGCGATCCCTGAGGGACCCCACTTGTGACAGGTTTCCAGTTTGAAAATGATCTATTCACCACCACCACCTAGGTGCAGTTTGTCAGCCAGTTCCCCACCCACTGAACAGACTAATCAGGAGTGACACTAGAATCTAAGATTGCTTTAATCCTAAACAGGCTTCTATCAAAGCTGTTAAATTGAAGTCTGAGACACTTCTATCTTAGAAACTCTGTAACACGTTTTGCAGATTGACATAAACAGTCTTTAGCTACTTGGCCTCTTCCAGTGCATTTGCCCATAAGGGATATCAAGGAAGAAGACATTTGGGTTTTTAAGTTCACCATGAGGATAATCTCCCCAAGGTAAGTATGTGCAACCATCAAACCACAGAAAGGACGAGCAAAGCAGAGGGAAGAAAAAGCTCTTCCAAGTACCTTTGAAATCAAAGACAGGAAGACAGTACTTCCTAACATTTGCATCATTTCTTACAGCCCCATTTAAATTGAGTCTTTTTTTTAGATGATTTTGTTGCCATCTTCCCCTCACTTCACACTCATGTACCAGAGGAAAGGCACAACTCAGCATAGGAGATGCAGAAGGGCATCATCTCTGTTTCACAAGAAGCAAAACTGATGATTTCCTTCAGAAGGGTAAGTTCATCCTACACGTCCTCACTCACACGTGATGCTCTGTAACACACCCGTGTACTGTATGACAATAAAAAAAGCCTAAATTCAAGGTTATTAAGGCCCTTTTTGTCTCATGCCCTGCGTCTGCATCCAGACGCACCTAGGATTTATATTCCAAAGCAGGAACAAAACAGAATAAGGCATACAGAATAACTGATTTCAAACATATTGCATTTCAGATACATGAGCACGCCTTGAGTCAGTGGTACAAACATTATCAGGATGCACCAAGACTAAGTTGGTTTGGATCTGCTTTCTAGTATTAAAAGTTTACATGAAAGACCCCTTGAAAGATGATTTCTCCTTTTATACATATCAAAAAGGAGTACATGAGTTGGGAAGAATTAAAAAATGAGGGTAAGTTGTTTAAAATGCAACATGTTTTAGAGTAAAAACCAAAACAAGGAAGGTGACAGTTCTTGTGTATCACCTGTTTCATAATAACCTCACCCCTGATGTACAAAAGTACACATTTGTGTTGTATACAAGTGTGTATATAACCATATTTGATGGTTTCTATTTATTCACAGAATCACAGAACAACCAGGTTGGAAAGGACCCATCGGATCTTCTAGTCCAACGGGTCCCTTCCAACCTGGTTGTTCTGTGATTTTTTATTGTTTGCACTACTTGGTGTGGCAACATCAAGAATCCAGGTGACACCAAGATCTTCCTTCTACCAGTTGGAAGAGGCACTGAAGCCAACCTGCAAACCACAACAGTAAGTTACAGACTTTATCCAAGTGTTTAATTTCTGAACCTTTGACTTCTTGGCTCATTCATCTAGGTTTTCACAGCAACCCACAGCCCTAAGTGCATCAGTTCCAAAGCACGAACAACTTCAACCAGCTCTGAAATTCTTTGAGAGGAAAAACTCAATGTTTCTGTTTACTCATTCACCAAGTAGAAGGAGTCTGACAAGCAAATAATTTCATTTTAAAGTATAATAGTGCTTAGAAGCAACAGTGAGATTCCAGACTTTTATGGATTTGCTTTACATTTTCACAAATCAGAAGCAGAAGGAGTTAACATGTTGGTATTATGCTACATGTAAATAAGTGCTAATACTTGCTTTGACAGGCAGGATTACTATCTGTCGGCACATTAAAAAATGCTCACAAACTCCATGACTCAGACACTATCAGGTATGGAAGTGGCAATAGCACAGAGGAGGTGTGAAAATCAGAGGCAGATCCGAGTACCAAATTAGCAAGTTTTTATTATTAACAGCTGTTTCCAAGCACTGTTCAGACTATCTGAAGAGTTAGTATGAAGAATTAACGTTACAAAAATTAGCATGCACAATTGACTATAGTCTATGAAGATGAGAACTGAAGAAAACAGAAAAGTAGTGGCATATCAGAACATGTCAGCTGACTGGATTGCAGAAGAAAAAGCCACAAAAATCTCTCTCCATCCAAGTCAGTAATTTTTAGCATGCAATATAGGCTGCTAGTACCTTGTTGCTTAACCACAAATAACAAGGAGTGCTCACAGGGCACTGCTGTCTGTCAAAGGCTGTTACTGAAAACCAAACACAAGGGGAACTAACAGCACTCTGCCTCCAGAAGTAGCTAAAAGTCAAAAGAAGGGGGGAAAAAAATTTGTGGAACAATAACATCAAATCCCTAAGCCCAAATCCTATGCTTAATGTGTAGATAAGCCTTCAGAATGTCTGGAGAAGGCAGATAGAACTTTGAGGGGTCTGCCAGACCACTTCGTTCCTTTTGCAAACATGAGCACTGAAGTCCTGTATCCTTGCAGGTACTTCAGAAGATTTCTTTCAAACAATAATTATTCTTCATTCATGGCCAAATGCCTTACTGGCTATCAGTCTATTCAGAGAGGAAAAGTTTTGGGGCTTCCCAGAACATGAGAGCAGATTGGTTCATCTGAGGCTCACAAGCCAACCATTTAGGTCACTGGAGCCACCTGAATCACTCACCTCCATTACAGAGCAGTTACTTTATTTCTAAGTGGCAATTATTATTATTACATTGTCCAGACTGGAACTGACTGTTTAGACAACGTCTATTTACCATTTGTACTGCTGGGGTAGTCTGAACCTATCGGTGATCAGTAGCACCCTAGTTCACTGCATATTGTGCACAGTCCCCCGGTTCCCTAGACACTGACAATTACTGGACCCACACTTAGAAACCACAAGCCAGCCAGGGAAGCAACCTTTGAACCATTAGCCTGCATATTAACCAGTACCCGGGAGGCTTTCAGTCCTACAATAGTTGAATGGAGCTAAAGAGGTGAAACTATGCTCATAGTGCCCCTCTGGAGAGGGTCTCTTCTTGGAATTATTTAGCTGGAAGGAAGGGATAAGGACAACTTTGCCTCCTGGCACTACTGAGGGAGAAATCTTTAAGTCTCTCATGTCCTACATTGGAACTTCTCAAAAGAAAAAAAAACCCCAAAGATCAACCACTATCTTGCTAGAATGGAAAAAAAAATTAATCCTACCACAGACAAAAAAAAGGGATAAGACTGAGGAATTTCAACTTTCTAAATGAAAATTTTTAAATAAAAGCAATAACAACAAAGTAGTCTCAAGCCTGTCCAAGTCTCACTCCTGCAAACACCACCATTATACCAGCAAATCATCTGGTTCTCTTTAACAGCCATCTGTGCTTGCCTTCTCTTAAAGGAGAATTAGCAAACAGAGGAATTGGCACCCGTGGCAGAGAACTACAGATTCACATTCAGCTTTGCTCCAGAGATTAAAGCAAGTAATATCAGGTGTTTTAACTGGGAGACATGAATTTCAAGGCCACTTTTACATACTGGCATTCATAAGTAGTAAAATGCTTCGATGAGCTTCGGTTTGAACTGTCTGGCTTGCTTTCTTTCCCACGCAAAGCTTAACGGGTCCCTACTACTGCCCCCTTCCACTTCACAATGTGGGGACTGAACTGATGAAGTTTTAACTGAAAAGCAGAACAGAGGAGATATAGGAAGTTCTCTGGCCCATGTATTATAAGTTTTTAAACACTAGAATCAGAACTCATGCTGGCATCTGGAACCTCCCTTCCACTGACACAAAGAACCACTGATAACTACTGCCTAGAACATGGGGGCCACAGGGAAGGAGGGCCTGGTTCTTAGTCACCTGGATTACATTTAAACTTAGGTTTACTTAGCTTCCCTTGGCAAACATTATGAAGATGGTCTAAAACTTTACTCTGTCACCAAGAAGAAAAAAAAAATGCATTCATATATCATGAGCCAAAAGAAAGGCTTTGTTTATCTGCATGGGGAAATGGAACAGACCTCAGCCAGCAAAATAAAGCTTACCATTACAAGTTAAGGTTCAGAAGCCTTCTAAAAAGAGTATTTTGAAGAACAGCATGAAGATTAAGTAGAACAAAATAGTCCACCTACTAATTTGTAGTAAGCAGCTCCTCAGACAAACAATTCGAATGTATCGACATTTACAAACAAAGCTTTAAGTTCTTAATATTAAAATCAGTGTAATCTGCATCTTAATTCTTTATAAATATACCCTTTATAAACATACAACTCGACAGTCACACTGATGACAGACTAATAAAACTAGAATAAAGTATTCTCATCAAATCTAGAATAACACTAAATCAGCAGAGGATGTAAATTAAATGAGGCACACTGCCATTTATAGAGGTGCCTCTGTTTTGGCTTGCAGGCATTTCATGCTGACACCAGGCTGTGTTGTTTGCTGAGGTCATATTTTCTTCTGCTTTTAGCACTGTTACCACTCTCGAAAAACTGTAGCATTCAATAACAAACACAGCACCTCAAATGCCATTGGCAATCTTTGCCTTTAGCTTACTAACATGCACAGCTGTAAGAGTACTGAGTGAAAACAACCACCTAATTACTTTGGAGATCTTCCTACTGCCTCCTGGTAAAGAAAAAATAAAATCCTAGAATAATTTAGGTTGAAAAGGACCTGTGGAGGCCAAGTGATCCAACCTCCTCTCTAAAGCAGGGCTGACAGTTGTACCACATTGCCCAGGGCCTCATCCAGCCAAGTTTTAAAAGTCTCCATGGATGGAGATTGTCTTAGCAACCTGTTCAGTGTTTCATTCACCATCCTCAAAGAGGAAAACTATCAGCTCGTGGAAAAAGTGAGCACAGGGTTGTCCCCTCAGTCCCTTCAGTACATGAACTACTGGCAACTGCATAAAACACGATGAAAATCTCTTGCTGGAAAAGGTCTTATTTCCAGATCAAGTCTTCCAGAATAACTGACCTATGCATTACGGGTAGGGAGAAGTCAAAATTCTAGCCTCAGAATTAAAAGATGAGCTGCTCATCACAGTCTTTTATTGGCATTTGTACTGTGCCGTTTTACAGAAATCACCTCAACACCATAAGGGAGCAGAGACCACCCACATTCGAAAATGGCTGGTAGGATAGTTATCAGCCAAGAGAGAAGAGCATTATCAAACATTGTTGAGGGATATTCTTGCATTAGACTGATAGCACATAACAGTTCATGAGGCACATAAAACATGGTGCTTTAGACAGCTCTGTGATCCAGCCTCCTCAGAAGGAAGGTGGTAGAAAGGGCTGAACCATTTACTCACGCTCACAGCGGGCACACAGAATGGAACCTCCTTCTGCAGGTGATAGAGTCTCCTCTCCCTGGTTTCCCACAGTTGTCAGGCAATCACCTTCTAATACCAGGAGCATCAAATAAAACGCTTCAGGCTTTAACCATATTTTTAATGCTGGCTAGCTAGAGAAAATAAAGGCTTCACGTTTAGTATTCCACAGGATCTTGCACTGCCCACTTCTGCCTCAAAATGCCCCAGTGCCCTACCACATCTCCCACACTCTCAGGCAACAGAGTGCACAGAGGCACTTACACCACACTGCTATAAACAAGAAATAGTTTGGACAAAGTAGGGACAAGGCTGCTTTAGAGCCAATGACAATAACTATGCTTCAGAAAGCAATATGAGGGAGAGCAGCAAACAAGGGGCACAGTGACCCAAGACCCATCCTAGATTCTGTTCCTTGGAGAAACTGCACTGTGTTTTGCACATCTTAAAAAAAACCAACAGACCAGGAAAACACTAGAGACAAGTATGAAGCTTCTTACTGTGGAGGGGAGAAAGAATAAGTTACAGTGAGATGGTGCATAAAAATTTTGCCTGTGGAAGATCATCAGGATCAGATCTTATTTAAGTCTCCAGTGCAAAGGAGCATGATTGTCTCTCTACATCACAGAAGCTCCATGTGATTAGAATTCTCTGCAGATCCAGCTCCTGCCCAGCACACAGCTTAAACAGCAGGAGCATAAATTGGATCTGAAGTGCACTGGCAGAGCTGCAATGGGAGAGAAGTGCGCCCAGCCCTGCCTCTCCAGAGCTGGCTCCAGGACTGCCCCAGTCCCTCCTGCTCACAAGCAAGAGCTGAGGTGTGTAAGGGTGGTAGGTGTCGGAGAGGAGGAGAAATATAAATGATCAAGAACAAAGTTAGACCCATTCTTCAAAAAGCAGCCCTAATTAGAAATGTCAGATCTCATTAAGAGCCAGAGCTCCGCTAGACAGTTCCATTACTCAGGAGAGATGTATGTGGAAGACATGTGTCATTTCTTAAAGATGTACTAATTCTTTTCCCTACGCACACCGCATCCAAAGGAAACAGCCTCATTATAAATCAGCGGAAGGTAGCATCAACTCCATATGCTAACTGCATAAAGAAAGCATTGCAAGAAGCAGTGCCAACCCTGTTTCATACATAAAACTATTTCTCCCTTCCCTCTGAAAGTCTAGGAGCCATCACTGCCTAAAGCCCCCATACAATGCTATTACAATATAGTCAATCAGCAGTTTGTAAAGGGTCCTGTTGCATTTCCTGTTTAAATCATTAGAAAGAGTCCATTAACATCAAAGAGATCAAATTTGAACTAAAAAACGATCGTAAATTTACCTTTCCTACCTCTGCATATAAGCATCTAAAACACTATCAAATCACTATCCATTCTGGTCTCAAATGAAGTCCAGGTACAAATCATATTCACTAGATATTAGCATCAGCACCTAATACCAGAAACTTCTGTGTCAAGCATCTAAAGGATTTTTGTGGTGCTCTGACAAGCTCTGAAGGCAAAGCAGCAGATCTAGAAACAGTTGTATGTTTTGCCATTCTTGAGAAAATCAGTTCAGGTGACACTCGACAGTGAATTAAGGTATTTTTTCTCTTCCTCTGCCAGGTACTGTTTGTGCTAAAATTCACCTGGCTTGACTCTGAAGGTCAACTGCAAAGCAGCAGCCATTAGCAGTTTTCCTCATGGAGTTCTGGCTGCAGTGAGCTCCCTGCAGGCTTCACATAGGGCGTAAACCAAGACAGGATTATTCAGGGCTGTCTGCAATTTTAGGCTTCGAGGGAATAAACAAAAAAAGATACTCAAACTGCTTTGCACAATGCAACAAAAGGATTCCTTTGACAGAGCAGCAAGGCAGAATTAATTCCTTCAGCGGGCAGAAGAAACCCAGTCATAATACAGTATTTGTTGTCTTAATACTACGAAAAATAGGACACTTTTACTTCTTATAGTTTGGGTTTAGCCCTATGTGCATCACTGTATCTATTTAAGTTACAAACAAAACACTTCAGCCAAACATGATGAAGGAGAAGGGCAACATAATGCCAGACCATGGCCAAGTACAAACAATGTATTAACTGTACTTCCCACTAGAGTAACAAATGAGCATTTGTCCATTCCTGTGTTTA
This sequence comes from Coccyzus lansbergi, assembly GCA_033558105.1. Classification (NCBI taxonomy): domain Eukaryota; kingdom Metazoa; phylum Chordata; class Aves; order Cuculiformes; family Coccyzidae; genus Coccyzus; species Coccyzus lansbergi. The sequence goes on along the minus strand of JAUMJK010000801.1, from coordinate 165,698 downwards.
GAAGAAAAAAGGTCCCCTTCATGTCCCCAACTCACATGGCTGTAACTACAGTTCTTGATCTACCACTGTATGTTAAAACTGGATACATCATCTGTATTATTAGGTCTTTCTCAGAAATGGACTTGGCAGTCCAATTCACCCAGTCTAAGGTCAATGATCTGTATATTAAAAGTGACCATATATAAGAATACCTTCAAGTCTACAAGCATTTGTTCTTAGGTTCCTCAGAAATCAGCCAGGTGCTTTTCAGTACAGACACTCAAATAAAACCTCATGGTTATGGTAGCTGCAACTATGGCAGTTATGCTACACAGACACTGCTCTGCAAGGGCAAGGATGCTCTTCATCACCACCAGGAAAAACACGGATGCCTCACACACCCTCATTAGCCCCAAAAGCTTATCCTATAGTTCACTGATTGCATTAGGGTTACTGCTGGCCTCAGAGGCTGCGAATTACAGCAGGCCATGCTCAGTTCATTTGTTACATGCTCAACCTCAAAACCAGTCTCAAATAAATGAGGGTAGCAGCACAAGAATTCTAAGTGTTCCACAAGACGTGCAAGAAACTTCATATTTTCCCCAAGCAGCCTTAATCAGCAGCCTCAGCGATGGCCAAATGACAGCAATTCTAACTGGGACAGTGATTCTATATAAAACCAGCTCAGAGCGTTCACTGCCAAGTATCAGGAGCCTGCTCTAGAGAACCCAACACACACAAAGGAGGAATAAAGACTTCCACCCCTCCACCATTTTTTGTAAAGCCTGAACTATCTGTGAGCCCCAGGCAAAGTTTCCTGCTCAAGAACACTTTTGTAATTCTTTCCATAGCAGCAGAAAGCATGTGATACCTTCACTTGCGCTCATTACTGTGCTTCCCCAACAAACGCTAAATACAAACAAAATACAGACTAGAGACATAATGCACTAAATATATAAACAAATGTGACCCAAATAAGCTTCACCTACCTTCAGAATATACAAATATGGGATACTTTTTACTCACACTAGGTTGCCGTTAGCATGCCAGCCCTCCTTTAAAATACTTGAGTAATTTGTACTCCTGTCTCCCAGAGAATTGTTGGGGATTAAAAGACAGACTTCAAAATCACTGCTACGTCAACAATTTATACATGTGTGCATGCACGTGTGTATGAACCACCCTACTGATAAATTTGCCCCTGGAAGATGCAGTCTGTAACAAATGACAAAGCTCGGAGATCAAAAGTATGGAATCTATAGTTATCCTTTGCATGTGAAATCACTGGAGTTATAATATTGCTTAAACTCTTTCTCACAAAAGATCTACAAAGGAGAAAGCTGGGCAAAGCAGTACAGAATGTACCAGGAAACTGGTTGAGATTCTTAAAGACAATGACCACTACAGATTTGAGGCTTTGTTTTACAGATGAAACCAACTTGACACAGAAAAACAAAAGAAATTGGAGACAAAGACCACAGCAGAGTGGTCTGAATTGCAGCAGTAGAGTGGTTCTGCTTGGTTACCCCAAAGAGTTACCAGAAGACCATTTCTGAGTTTATATAAATTTATTAGAGGGATTAGGGAAGTGATGACACATACACACAATATCAAACCCTGGTCTGCTGCCTCTTTGCAAGTGAATCCTGCATTCAAGATACTTTGGATTCAGTCTAGAAGACACAATAGCACTAACAGCTTACCCACTTGTTTTAGTTCTGACATTTGCTATTACCATAGTTGCAATCAACCGTGACCTGCATGTCAGGCATTTTCCAGCAGATAAGACCGGCTGGACTATGCCCCAGGCTCTTCATTCCACCAGCTGGTTTTTCAAAGCTGAGAAGTTCCCAGCATGATAAAATCATGCTTCATTAGCAACAGATATGAGCTTGTTTTCTTTAATAAGCAGTTAAGTACATTAATTATTCAACACAATTCCAGCTTTGGAAAAACAATATATTGTTCTCAATTCCTCTTTCGACCTGGACAGGAGGAGCCAGAGTAAAAAAAGTCTCTCAGCTGTAGATGGTGACAGTGTCCCGTGACAGGTGATGCAGATGTAGTTCAGGATGAGAAGAAAAAGTAGCCTGGAGAGGTTTTGGTGTTTTGTTCCTGGAGCTACAAGAAATTTACTAACTGTTCACCAGTAAACCGACACAAATGCATCCCCTGCCTCCTCTGAAAATACATGTAATAATTGCCTTGGAAGAGCACTGAAACCATAATATTGTAAAACTATCTAAGCCCCTAAAATGAAGAACTGCCTGTAAAAATAGCTCCTACTGGCATACGCAGTATCAATTCCATAACGTTCCACTTCTCCAGGTAATTTCCACCTTCAATTCATTACAGAAAGAGCTGTCAATTAACTCCTATCTTGAGATAAGTATCAATACAAACCCAAGGTCTATACAACTCCAACCATCTCAGAATTCCTCAAGTTAGTGTATTACATCCTCAGTGTAATAAGGATTTCAACAGGACAACAGGTACACTCAATGGAGAGAAGGGAACTAAAAACAAGAGACAGATGCAGCTTTTGCAAAGATGGCTACAAGAAATGATTTCCTCTGAAAGCTGAGATGAAAGGCATAGGCTTCTGATGTACCCAAAATAAATGCAATACATGCTTCCACTCTGCAAACTAATTCTTTGCAGATGAACAGATATAGAGCACTCTTGCATTTCCATTTCACCTAGTCCCCTCCAAGCCCTCCAACTTCCACAGATACCCTGTTACAGAAACACAGTTATAGCAAAAAAGCACAGAAAAGTCAGTGATGTCTCCATTTGACACATTCTTGGAGCTGTGATACTGTGTTATTCAAAACTCACAACCAATTTAAATAACCTTCCCATCTGATGCTGCAAAAGGAAACAGTTAGGAAATTAAACCCTCAGTGATCGATCAAAAACATCACAGTCCAGGGTGTCTGAAAATACCTGTCCTTCACTCCTCACAACCTGTTCTGTTCACCTATATAAACACATCCTCTTCTTTCACTCAAATGTATTTATCAAATATAGAAGCTTAAGCTGTGCTTGATGTTGACAACAGGCTACAGACGTTTACAGGCTATTTTAAATTCAACTTTTACAGTACAATTGCTTTGCTCTCTTCACATCATTAGAAAGAAATTTAACTGGCATATACTCAGACACTAATAAATAAACCCATCCATCCCTGTGGCATATTCATTAGCACCTACCTCTCCCCGTAGTCATTATCTGCAGTGCTGGAGATGCTGGGGAAGAGCACTGTGCTGGGAAGCAGCCCTACATGTCTCTCGGCAACTCCATCACCAGCAAACTCTCCACCCTCCTGAATGACTCCTGTGTGTGACCTAGCGGACGATTGCCACCTCTCCTCCAAAATAAAAGCCGGCTCAGCATTCAGCTGAGCTCCATGTGTCCTGCCGCCTGCTTGCTCACATGCCTCCCGTCTAAATTCAAGAGATTACAATCCAGGAGGCAGAAACATGCTTAATAACAAGGCTGTGTATGTGGGAGCAGAGTTGTCTTCTCCATTTATATCTTCCACAAGGATATACTAACCAGTTAATAGAAGTCACTCGAGTATCATTCAGACTTACTGCTGCTCTCAGCCTCTGTGCAGGTGGAGAGATATTTCCTTCCTTTTTTTATGCCACAGGGATGCCGAGTCAATGAAATTAATTTTCTATTTCATTTTCTATTTCAACTTGAAAACGGTACTCATTGAAAACAAAGCATAAAGAAAACTAAATTGCACAAGGAGGTATGAATGCAGAAAAGCACAGTGGAATGTTCGCTGGTTGAAACCCTCTCTGTATCAAAGACAGTCGCCCCTCCTTCCATCCTGTAATTCTGGTGCTCAGATGTGTGTTGACAAACAAACAAAATCCCACCCACAGACACATGGCAATGCCTGGCACACATGGGTGATTTTTCCTACTTATAATAAATACCAAAATAACATTTCAGTGACTCTGTTTTATTACTAGCAAAACGCAGGAATCTAGAATAGTCCTAGCTTCCATCTAATCACCTCCAAGTTGTCATCTCCATCATAAACAGGATTAATTGAACAAATAGCATAGTTACCTTAAGCAATATCCCAAATACCAAAGTAGTTCTGTTCAAGAGCTATATTGTTCCTTCTTCATAGACTTTCAGTAACTGAAATTATCACGTCTGCTATTCTAGTATTTTTTAAATTAACCTGCTTACTCTTAGAAGACTAATTCAGGTAGGCAACCACTGACACTGCATCCTCTCCCCACCTTACTCTGTGCAAGTATCTGTATCTTCTGGCTTTACGATCTGCTTTGATTTCCTTGCAGCACAAGACCACTGCTACCTCCACGATGCTTAAGTACTCCTGAGCACAGTCTTGGCACAGACAAGGAAGTTTAATTCCCTCCCTACCCACAGGCACCATACTGGCACATCACCGCTGTGTGCCTGCGCACACCAGTATAGAAGCATCTCCCAAAAAACGTGTCTTCTACATAAAAGGAAGGATTACATCAAAGAACGTCCATATTATAACACTCACAATGAGTCAAAGCATAAAGAACAAACAGAAATGTTTTGGTTAGTACTAGCTTCAGTTTGAGTCATCACATCCTATCAGCCTGTATCTCTCAGTAGCTCACTGATTCATTCTTTTATCTATCCTGAAACTTGATTATAAAGTCTTCTTGAGTCCAGATCTGATCCAAAGTCAATTCAAATCCATGGAAAAACTGTATGCTTTATGTTCAAGACTCTCCAGCCATAATACAAGTAAGCCATGCAGCATGAATTTATTGGCAGTCTGTTTATATACAATAGCTGCTCTCTGCATCACATCCAACTAAAGATCATCGCACAACGACACGCGAAGTCAGCAGCTGCCTAGCTGGCAATTATTGGCTCTTTCATGCTGAAAATGTATTTGTCCCAGGGGAATAAGGCATCTCCATAATTAGCAAAAGCAGTTACACAAAAAATAATTAGCTTGCTGAAACCCAAAGGAGGATAAACTATAATTTTTGCTTCAAGAGGCTGACTAATTATATGCCAAATAATAGGACAGAGATGCACTGAGAATCATCGAGACATCCAACATGCATTTTAACTTCATATTCTCGCTATAACGCCTGCTGGTAGCCTAGCAACAAGCAGCATACTTCAGCATGCCAAAACCTTCCTCTGACTTAATGAAACACCTCAGGTTACCATGAAAAAACCTCTCGCACCCCACTACTCATTTAACTGTTTTATTACTCAATGATAAAAATAGACCATAGCCAAAAAAAAAAAAATTAAGCAATACAAGATAAAGTCAAAGAAGTACTAATGGAGCACAGTACAGAAAAATAAGGAAATATAAATCACTCATGCAGCCTGTGTAGAGCTAGAAAGAGAGGGACTATAGAGAGGGACTAGCATAAGCTTTTAAGACACAGTACAACTCTACCAAATTGCCTGAAGTCCTCTGACCTCGGCCATACAACGTGAAGGTTAACACGTTAGTAGAGTGTTCACGCACTGATCGCTGCTACAGGCAATGCCAGGCACGGTTACAATCTAAAAGGAGAGGTATAATCATGACATACTGACATCCCCCATAATCAATACCCTACTCTGCCAATCTCAAAGGATTAACAACAGTGACACAGCTGCTTCCTGAGAAACGGCAAATCTTCTGGATGTGCACTATTTATCATCTTTCCTGGAGTTTCTGACAGCTGCTGAAAGTGTCACCTTTGTTCAAAAGCTGCAGGAGGCGTCAGGGACAGAAGAAACCTGACAAACTTAGCTCATATTTAGGCCATAACAAACTTGTGACTATGGGTTATGATAAATCTCCTCCACTGGCTGATAAAACCTCAAAAAGATAAACTGGAAGTTGCACAGAGGTGCTGACATGTTAGATATGGTGAGCATGTGTGCTCTATTTGTGCTGTGTTTGGAGGGTGAGGAAGAAGCAACAAACCAGCCCACAGCACTATGGGAAACTGAACAGAAATGCACAGAAAAAGGTATTAATAACATGTTCTTATTGATTTTTAAATAGTTCCAATTTGTGAAGCTAACTCATGTAACTACAGATTTTTTTTTATTATTACGAAAGATGAAAAGGTCCTATAGAGCAATGGGAGATCATGTCCTTTCCACACCTTGGTCTTAGATCCCGTAACACTCCTTCATTCCCACTCCTTCCTTTCCCCCAGGCTACTCTTCAGTCTCGGTGCCCACACAGGAGCTTTGACAATGGGAAAAAGCTAACACACACTCTGGGGATTGCATCCAGCCACAATGCAAGCAAGGACAGTGAGACATCAGCAGATCAGGTTAAGCAGAGTAAGAAAGACAGGAGTACTTGTATACAGAAGCACAAAAAGCCTGTCAATGAAGTCAAGGACATGAGAAGGTGTGCAAGGTCTCAGGCACTGTATGAAAGTTAAATCTTTTTTATTCATCTCAGTAGTGACAGAGAATAGGGTAAAAGAAGAAAAAAAATAATTCTCAATGAAACCTAAATTGAGCAGATCTAACACTAACTGATGCTTTACTTGCACTTATGGACAGAAAAAAAAAAACCATGCCTACGGAGTTTTGAACCAGATTATTTGCTTTCTTGGAAAGAGATGGCAGTCTAAGAAGCGTCAGCCCAGAAGAGGTCATCCCCATAATACCATCTTGCTCCTTTTAATAACTTCAGTGATGCCTGCAGCCTTGAATCACATCCCAGCAGGCATCCGAATACTCAGTCTAGAGATCAGAACAACCTCTCAAAGGGCAGTGACAAGCAAGCGATTTGTCTGGTACTGTTCTGGGACATACACATGCAAAAATGACTGCAGAACTAAAACTTGCATTGCAAATCTAAGTTAACTCCAGTTTTTTGCTTTTAATTGATGTTTACTCTTACACATCTTGCCTATTTAATACTAAATACTCAGCCAATGCTTTTCCCTATCACACAAAAGCATAGGTTAGCCCATTCCATCACGTGCACTAGGTCTTCAGCATTTCCAGATATACAAGAAAATCACATCACATCACATTTTGGAATAATCCAAAAAGCAACTTCAGAATTTTAAAATAAGTCCATTTTATTATTTCCTCCAGGGATTAAATTTACCACATTTTAAAATAGATACAGCAGGAGGAATGGTCAGAAGTGCAAAAGACTTTTTCCTATTTAAAAGGTCAGAGAACTCTCTGCTTTCTTGGCTTCTAAGGGCATGGTATGAAAGATTTGGGACATCCTCTCTCCTGCTCTCAGCCTTGCAAAGGATGTAAGCTTGATAGGAACCTGCAGCATTGAACCCATGTTCCTTCTCTCTGCTCTTCTTGGCTCTCAGCAGAAAGATGAAGTCCTTTGCCAATAATACTCTCAAGAACCTATACCTAAGTACAAGTGACACTTACTAAAAATACTTTCTAGCTCAAAAGTTTAACTATGAGAAATACATAAGACACTTGGTTTAAAAGCAAGCAAAGTCCTCATCTTGTGCAAGATAAAACAGAATCGAGGCTTTGATAAGGATTTTGGTTATCAGTCATAAATTGTAATACAAAGTACACAAACTTAGGAACTACCAAATACAATCCCTAAACAATATAAACTGTAACTAGAACAATAATATGTACAGTAAAATGTGTGATTCGAGGCATTAAACTGTAAAGGCTTCTTCTCTTATATTACTAATTTACCTTATGAACAACTTAGGCAAAGATGCACAAGGACTCAAAAACAGAAGATCTATTTCCCTAATGACACTCCAGGAAGGACAAGGACAGCTCTAACACCACCTTGTGCTCCTGAAACTTAAACTTCATTCTGCCCCTGACACTACTAGGAAGATAGAGCAGCAAAAAGCTATCTGCAAAAGCTGTGTGTATATTCCCGAATGACCATCCAACACTTCTCTCTCCTAACAGAACACTTACCCTGTGTCTATTTCAATGATTCACCAACTCAAAATTGCTAAAAACATCCCAAAAGAGAATTCAAGTACTTCTACTCACCACTTGTGCTCTGGATCATGTTTCCAGATTTTTGGACCTCATCAAATTTTGTAAAAATTACATTCAACCTGTTTTAAAGTTAAAGAAATACATCATGAACGGTTGAACTGAATTTTTAGGACTCTTCTAAATTCAGATGTTACAGGAGAAATGCTGCTTCACTCAGGTCATTGAGCCCATGTCAGTGTCAAAAGAAGTTATTTTAGAATTTAAAAAATCACAACATGCAAAGGCTGATGACTAAAACTGATAAAGGACCGATATTAAAGATGTAAGAGATACACTGGAAATACTACAAAACTGAAGAGGACGTTTCTAATTGTACGTGCATTTCCAGTCTATCGCTACTTTGCCTGTGTTAACTATTTGTAGAAATATAAAAAACAGAGAGAGTTTCCCACATTTGCTTTTAGCCTTACCATTGTCCCATTCACATTACAGGTTTGATGGAGCAGATGATATTTATCGTGTCTCATTATCTGTTATTTACACACCTGTAACAATTTTATTGGTTTTCCAAAGGTGCTGTGGTGTATTTGGGCAAAGGTACAGTATCCACATTAAGTGCAACTGGAGTGTTTGTAGGATTAGGAAAAAAAACAAAACAAAACCCACCACACCCTGATCACAGGAAAATCATAGAATCACCAGGTTGGAAAAGACCCACAGGATCATCGAGTCCAACCATTTCTATCAAACACCAAACCATGCCCCTCAGCACCACATCCACCCGTGGCTTTAAACACCTCCAGGGAAGGTGAATCAACCACATCCCTGGGTAGCCTGTTCCAAACAACCCCTTCCATGAAAAAAATTTTTCCTCATGTCCAGTCTAAACCTCCTCTGGCAGAGCTTGGGGCCATTCCCTCTTGTCCTGTCCACTGTCACTTGGGAGAGCAGGCCAGCTCCCTAGTCTCCCCAGCCTCCTTTCAGGTAGTTGTAGAGAGCAATAAGGTCTCCCCTCAGCCTTCTCTTCTTCAGGCTGAAGAACTCCAGCTCTCTCAGCCGTTCCTCACAAGGCCTGTTCTCCAGCCCCTTCACCAGCTTCGTTGCTCTTCTCTGGACTCACTCCAGAGCCTCAACATCCTTCTTGTGGTGAGGGGCTCAGAACTGAACACAGGATTAGAGGAGCTGTCTCACCAGTGCCAAGCACAGAGGGAGGATGTAGAGAGGAGGGAGCTGGGCTCTTCTCCCAAGTGACAGCAGACAGGACAGGAGGGAATGGCCTAAGGCTCCACTAGGGGAGGTTTAGGCTTGACATCAGGAAAAAAAAATTCACGGAAAGGGTCATTGGGCACTGGAACAGAACGTCCAGGGAGGTGGTTGATTCATGTTCCCTGGAGGTATTTAAGGCATGAGTGGATGAGGCACTGAGGTGCATGGTTTAGTGTTTGATAGGAATGGTTGGACTTGACAATCCAGTGGGTCTTTTCCAACCTGGTGATTCTAAATTTCTATGAAAAAGCAGTGAAATAATAGTAAGATAAGGACATTTTCAACTCACCGAGACTGGGGTAGTCCTTTTTTACTGAGATCAGCCCTTACACGTTCACCAACGTGTCTATAGATTTCCACAAGACTGTTTATTGCTGCATCTCGAACCTGAATGGAAGATGAGAGAAATCAATCCTCTTTGCAATCTTGGAGAAAGACATCTGCATATTTCTCAGCAACAACAGTTACCACTATTTACATCACCACAGAAGGAGCTTCCATCCCCACATTTCTGATATTAGCAGTACAAACACGTCTAACTGAACTAAAAAGGCAGTCAAGACATCAGATAAAAGGTTTCACACACAGACACATACACAGGGAGCTCAGCTACCTTTGCCAAGCTTGCCCGTTGTGTGCAACTGGTACATTTAGTAGACAGAAAAAGCAAGGAGGTACACATTAACAGACTTCATATCGCTAGCACATTATAAAACAAATGGATATTTAATACTGTCCTACAAATCTCTGTTCCTGAGTTGATTAAAAAAAAATATAGAGGAGGAAGGAGTAATCAATCACCCAAGTCACCATGAATTTTGCAAGTTTTCCAAACTGAGCTGAGCACATCTTTTTCTCCATCAAATAGAAGAACCACAGAATGGCTGAAGTGTCAGTTCTCTACTGAACCCCCTTCCACTCAACACAGCAGGCAGAGAATGCAGACTATCTGCTCTGCCTACAGAAATAACTATGGAGCTGTACGCTTCTGCTTCATAGATGGTGGCCTGGCAGCCACCCAAGCACCCACACACATCAGGACCAGACACAGGATGTCTTGCGAGCTCAATCTTGAATCACGTATAGGTGGGAGCCAAAGGGCAGCACACGTGCCCTACTTCGCAGCCAAAAAACCCTAACACTCAACTCCCGTTGATCTCACCCGGTTCTCCTGCTCCAGATCCTCGCTGCATGATCTGGCAGGATTGCCTGTGTGTAACGTTAATCAGAGGTAGCAGGGCTGTATAAACCCCACACTGGGTTAGGCAGGGAGCTCCTGCCACCACACTCAGTTTAGTTTACCACAGCAGTAACAAAGCTTTGCTCATTTTACTTTAAAGAAAATAACCATACTTTAAACACTGTTCTTACACCAGGTGCTCATTGGGTGACACAACTGCAATGAGTTGAAAATAAACCAACAAAACCGCTCTTTCCAAAAAGGGCTGTAAGGAAACAGTTTCCACGTCCATAACAAAAGGGAAAAATGCTGCATTTGACCTGGAGCTGTTTCTCCATCATCTCTCACCAAGAGAGGGCAGCATTGACCGAGCATCGGGTTTCCCAGCGCTCAGGAGCAAACACTGGCAGCGCAGAAGCAGCCCCAGAGGAGCCGGGACCAAGCTCCTGCCCCAGGACAGAGACGGCTCAACCAGGAGCCACTTTGACAGCGATTCGTGTCCGATCAGTTCAGGCAGAGGCTCTCCTGGGATGAAGTACCAGATCCAGGACAAGGGGCAAGAGACCAGCCTCATTTCCCCCAGCAGCTGAGCACTGGGATCATGAGCTGTGCCAAGAACATGGAAAAGACAGCACAAAGGGAAAGCATTTCAGTGCCTTCATCAAATCAGATTCATTCAACAGCTCACTCATGGCAGGACCAAGGTGTCTGGCTGTGCAACAAGTCCAAGTGCTACGCCCAGGACCCTGGACATTAAACTTCCTTAGAAACTTCTTGGGGTAACAGGCTTATCCTCCTCCAATTCAGCTGAACACCTGCCCCAGACTTGGATCACGTACGTGTCACCCATTCTGGGAGAGCAACAGCGATATTCAAAACCTGCTAGTACACATTACATGACAGAAGTTTGAACCCTGCTTTCCTACTCCTCTATTCTCACTAACCTCACATGCTTGCATCCAATTTCAGATTAGGTTCTGTCCAGGGCAGGACAAAAAGTAAGTAGAAGTGGTGTATTTTTTTTCATTTGGTGTGCATCTAACTGATATGAGATTCCTTTACTGCTTGCCCTCCATCCACCCTTTATTCAGAATCTCCCTGCACAGCCACTGGCAGTGGATACGGCCAGGCTGTCTGATTGGTCCCATTTGCCCTCCCTGCCCAGACTGGCTCTTCTCTGAAGGCAGAAGGGTGCTGCGCTGAGCCTAGAGGGATCCCCTGCACTCAGGCTGTAAGGCACACAAGCTGCTCCCCCACAGAGGTTACCTGCTCTGTTCATCTCACTGGCAGATTCACTCCAGGAGTTTGAACTCCTGGAGTAACCGACGTGCTGGTTTAAGCACAATTCAAATCTTACCTCTTCAAAACAAGCCAAGGGCTCTTCATAGTTCACCAATAGCACAATTAACTAGTTTACAAGTCAGAATGCAGAGCCCTGCTTACCAACAAGGCCATCAGCACAAGCTTTAGACATGACTCACAGTAAAAGCTTACCTGGCTGTTTGGATCTCCAAGTAAGTTACATATATGTGGCACTATCTTACTCAATGTTAAACTCTGGGCTCCAGATCTGGGAATAAAGAACAAAAGAGCAATGGTGTGAATCACAGAGTAAGCTCTGTGCATAACGCAGGCTTGCAGGAGGTTCTGACTTACGCATTGAGTGTTGCAATAAGGCAGAGGCAAATCCCTTCTCTTGTCCGGAAATTCTTGTGTTTGAATCCTCCTAGCATCCTGTCCCACACGTACTGTGGAAGACAGAAAAGAATGCAAGAAAATAAAAAAATGAGCCGGGGAAGAGACAGGTTCTTTATTCCAGCATACATACACTACAAATATAATATAAGCTCCAGGGATGTTAAGTTTTACAACCCCCCAAGGAGGACAAGTAGAAAAAGAACTTTTAGATCTGACTTAGTCTTTACTCTTTGCCAACCTGAAAATAACTCCTGAGTACCTAAAGCAATACTTAGAGAAAGCAAGTACCATCCAAAGGCCCAGAACAACTACTCCAACATTGAATCCTTGAGAAACCCACTGAGACCAACCCTCCTATGAGTGTCCTGACACACAACAGCATTCCCAAGTGAAGCAAGTATCTCATAACAAAGCATAGGGAGCTGAAGCCATTTCAGACAGAGCCACAAAAGAAAAAATCCCGATAGAAAAAAGTTGTCCTTCTTTAGGCAGCCAGTCAGTCACTCACCCGGCAAAGGGCTGTTGGACATACCTGAGGGTTAGCAGCTTGTTCCATGATTTTTAGCAGCAAGGCTTGATCCTGCTCCCTCACTGAGTCCTTAGAGTCTCCCAGCCTATCAAGTAAACTTGGCAGCACTGAGGAAAGAAAATAGGAAAAACCAAACTTTTCACCAGGAAACCATGACAGTGATGCAGCCTCTCCGCTCTCCTCTTGCCTGAAGGAGGGGTTTGGCCCTCCCACTCTTCAGCACAGCCTGGAAACCACCAAAAGCCTCCCAAGAGCTCTCCTGGGCAGAAGAAAGGCTTTGTGTACATAGCCAAAGGGAATGACTCAACACAGCAATGGCAACACCCCCCCCGACTCACACACAGCACCCTCACCTGTGCCAATCTGGGCCTTGAAGCGATCTTGCAAGCGGGACACGAGCGCGGAAATTATGTCAATCCCCAGGAGAACCACCTGCAAGCACAGAACAGACGGCATTTTAGTGTGTAGCCCTTCACCTCCAACCTTGGCATTTAAGAGGCAGGAGCATCAGCACAAGCTTCCATGGGAGAAGGGCCCCTTCCCACCCACATCACCAGCACCGTGTCCATCTGCTCCGGTGCGGCGTTCACGCAAGTAACAGGCTTGCACAGACGCACACAACCCTCCCTTGCACAATTTCTGCCAGACAAGCTGAGCGGTTTACAAACTGAAACGACCCCAAATGATTGCTCCCTGTGACTTTTACAAGCCAAAATCCACTGCCAAGAACTCAACAAAGCCAACAACTGTAGTTGCTCTTCAGTGCTTGATTCATGCATATTCATGCACAATGTACCCATACCACACGCATAACGGTTTCAGTATTTGCCATAACTAAGATTTCTCATTAATTTTAATTATTATGTTCATAATTAGAAAATGGTGGCACTAACAGCTGCTTAATTATTTGCTTGCAGAAATTAAGCCAAATGCTTTCATGACATAACTGATACCCAGGAAAAGGCACTTTATTGAGAGAAGATTCAGGACAGGCTGCAGATCAAAACCCCACTCTGATTAGCTCTGCTTAATAATGATGCAAAAACTAGATCACAGACCAAATACACCATGTAGCTTGTACACTAAATATTTGGCAAGGCTCTACAGAATCACAGGATGGTTTGGAATGGGACAATAAGGATCACAGCAGTGGGGTTCGAACTGGATGATCTTTAAGGTCCTCTCCAACCCAAACTATTCTGATTTAAAGACCATACAGTTCCAACCCCCTGCCATGGGCAGGGACACCTCCTACTGGATCAGGAGCTCAGAGTCTCATCCAACCCAGCCTTGAAACCCTCCAGGGATGGGGAATCTGTGACATCTCCAGGCAAACTGTGCCAGTGCTTCATCACCCTCACAGGAAAACACTTCTTCCTAACATGTCATCTAGATCTTCCCTCTTTCAGCTTAAAACCCTTTCCACTCAGCCTATCCCTGCACTCCTTGTCCCAGAGCCCCTCCCCAGGTTTCCTGTAGCCCCTTTCAGCGCTGGCAGCTGCTCTAAGGCCTCCCCAGCGCCCTCTCTCCAGGCTCTCAGCCCTGGGCCCGTCGGCCTCCGGGCGCTAGGGGGCGCGCCGCGACCGCCCCGCCCCTATGCAAAACAAATATGCAAATTGCCGGCACCCCCGGCGCCGGGCACTCTGGGTAGCGGCGCAGCCGTCGATAAAAAGCGCTTGAACCGGAGCCGCGGCCGCAAGGAAAGCACCGCTCTCCGTGCCGGGACGTGCGAAAAGCAGCCCCGGGTCGGGCGGCAGGGAGAGGAGGCGAGCGCCCCCCCTCGCCCTGGCATTGAGCGTGGTTGGCTTTCTCATAGGGGTAGCGCGAGACAAACTCGTATTTAACCGTCCTTATCTGGGGGTTGCGTGGCTGCTCAATGAACGCGTAGTGAGGGCAGCCCTGCTAACACCTTGAACAACACATCGGCGCCCGCCTCGCTGCGCGGCGCAATTTTTGGAACCTCGCTGTGAGGTGCTCGCTCGCTGCGATACTGACCGTGTCGGCTACGCCGGCCCAGCTGTAACGGCAACGGGTATAGCAGGCTGCTTCTGCCCAACCTCTGTGATCAGTGGAGGAACCTCCTACACACTTCCCCCCTCTCCTGTGCCCACCAGCACCAAAAGCTACCCCCCTCCCATTAGCATATTGATCAACTCCAAGTTCAGGGAGCCGGGAACAGCCCATTTTGTGTCCTGTCAAGTCTCCTAAAAAGAAACTTCCTAACAAAACCACCCAGATCCTAATTTCTCCCGGATTTTAACTTCACTTTCTCCGACGAGCTCCAGCACAGCAACAGTTTCTTCATAGAATCACCAGGTTGGAAGAGACCCACTGGATCAACAAGTCCAACCATTCCTATCAACCACTAAACCATGTTCCTCAGCACCTCATCCACCTGGCCTTAAACACCTCCAAGGAAGGTGAATCAACCACCTACCTGGGCAGCCTGTTCCAGTGCCCAATGACCCTTTCTGTGATTTTTTTTTTTCCTAATGTGCAGCCTAAACCTCCCCCGGCAGAGCTTGAGGCCATTCCCTCTCATCCTGTCCCCTGTCACTTGGGAGAAAAAGCCAGCACCCTCCTCTCCACAACCTCCTTTCAGGTAGTTGTAGAGAGTAATAAGGTCTCCCCCTCAGCCTCCTCTTCTCCAGGCTAAGCAAGCCCAGCTCTCTCAGCCATTCCTCATAAGGCCTGTTCTCCAGCCCCTTCACCAGCTTCATCGCTCTTCTCTGGACTTGCTCCAGAGCCTCAACATCCTTCTTGTGCTGAGGGGCCCACAACTGAACACAGGATTCAAGGAGCAGTCTCACCAGTGCTGAGTACAGAGGGGTAATAAAGTGCATCACTTTTTATCTCAACAACCCTTGCAGCAAGCCCACAAGGTCTTTTCGATTAAAGAGAGCTTTCCCCACCCATGTTTCATTTTCACACTCCCCTTGCATACTAGATTTAATCCGCTCCGTGCTGAGCCAGCTGCCCACTTGCACACCAGCTCACTCGGCTGCTCCGGCTGGGGTCCAGCAGCAGAGTCCCAGCGCGAGGACGGCCTTTCCACCCTCCGTGAGCAGAGAGATGCTTTTAAGAGAAGTCGTCGGGACTCTGAATGCAGGTCATCGTTCACAGCCACTGCATCAGCCACATCCCAGGGTGCTGCGTGCAATTACAAACGTGTGCCCGGAGGATAAATCTGATCCCAGGAGAGGAAGGGATCCATCTCTTCTTCAAACTGCCTTCGAGATGGAAAGAGCGAGGGGAACTCATCACTCAAACATTAAAAGGAGGGACAAGCAGAGGGAAAACCCAGCCATTACCCTGCAGTTCACCCCCAGGGTCCAACAGGGAGGATGAGCTAAGCCTCCCAAGACTTTCTGCCGTTGGGCTTATAGAAATGGAGAGCTAATTAGCACAATAATTACAGTGGCGCTGGGACAGCTATTGGGGAAATCACCCCTGGGGGTGAGCAGGTGTTATTCCCTACCATACTGCACTCATTTATCGACCCCGATGTGCCACTGGCCTCTGACATAGTTAGAAGGTCAGAGGTGGGAAGTTAAACTGCATACGGATAGAGAACCAACAAATCCATTAAAGAGAGAGAGAAGAGAAAACACAGGGCATGATCACAAATGAATGAAGAATGAATTGAACTGTCCCCTGCTCCTCAAGTTCCTCCTTGCTGTACTGGACTGACTGCACCAGAGCCCAGTTCACCACTGCAGCAGCTACTCAAGGTCTGCTTGGATTAACATTCACAGAAGACCAGGAGGAACTTCAGGAGCAAGGAGGCTTTCACGCTAGGCCAAAGCAGCAACCACGCCTTGTTGCTGTCATCCTGCAGCACACCCCTCCCCGGTGAAGCCAGCCAGCAGGACAGGAAGAGCAGCTCTTCATCCAAAATTCCAGATAACACTGCTACAGAGCTATTCCAGGCCTTGATTTCAGCAAAGGTCTTGCTTTATGCTCCAAGCAAAGTAGGACTCAACTTTACCACATCTCTAGTAGCACAGAGGCTGCTTTCAGCTCCCTACTTTACACAGGCCCCCAAAAGGGAGACCTTGGGTCTCCCAAACCCACTGCAGAAACACACAGTTGCGCAGCCCTAGGTCTGCAGCTTGGCCACTTCGCTTACTTGACTCCAGAAGTTCCCCAAGACAGTCAATAAGGCAATTTGTACCATCCAAATTCAGCTCAATAAGCACTGCTGCTGCTTTGTAAATGTCTCAGACTGCTTTCTGTAGGCACTAAGGGCCCTTCTCCTGACTCCCTCCAACTGACAGATCTCAAGGCACCATCATTCCCGGTAAACAAGGCTCTTGTTAGTTCCTGGGATGCAACACAGCATTTCCCAATACAGAAAATACAGTCTTTTTTTGTTTTGATTTTCCAAAGAGGTCATTAAAAACTTACTTCAAAGAACTCAAAGCATCTGTCCTTTAATACCTGGGTGGTGCTGAAAGGCCTGCAGGCAGCTCCACATATCAGAGTGCAGCCAGCCTGCCATCATCTGGTCTAACAGCAAATGCTCGTCAAGCCCAGCAGACAATTAAATGCATCTACACAGCTTAGAACAAGACACATCTAAATGCACTTCCATAAAAGGGCAAGAAAGCAAGAACCGCATCCCACACCAGCTGATCCAGCACAAAGTGACCGGTGAATCACAGCCTCAGGCTACCACAACAGCCGCAATCTCTTTCCCCTACTCTCCACACCACGCCAGGTGCAGCAAAGATGCGGTGCCTGCTGCACAAACCTTTTTTATCCCATGTCTCTGGCAGGGAATCAGCGATGGACTGAGCAGCATGTGCTCACAGGTTTCACTGCTGGCTTCTTGCTGGTCCTTCCACACCTGGCAGCTTTGGGACATCAGTGGGAATGCTGGAGATGCAGTTTCTATCCCAGCTGTGTCACCACCTTGCTTCATTCTCAGTTTCCTCATCTCCTGCACTGTATCAACATGTCTTGGCTATTTCAGTTTGGGGACTGTGAGGTCTTTCTTGGAGGATGGGAGGGAGGCAGGAACAACAAACTTCTGAACCTCAATATGTAATATAACTGTAAAAGAACTCAACCAGTTTTTTTTAAATATTTAGAATCATTAAGGTTGGAAAACGCCTCTAAGCTCACCAAGTCCAACCACCGGACCAATACCACTGTGCCTACTAAACCATGTCCTAAAGTGCCACATCTACATGCTTTTTTAACGCCTCCAGTGATGGAGATTCCCTCATTTCCCTGGGCAGCCTGTTCCAGTGCTTCACCACTCTTTTCAGTAAAGAAATTTTTCCTGATATCCAAGCTAAACCTCCCCTGGCACAACTTGAGGCTGTTTCCCCTCATCCTATCACTTCTTACTTGGGAGCAGAGTACCTACCTCACTCCAGCCTCCTTTCAGGTTGCTTAGTTAATCTATTAGATTCATAAAAAAGGACAGAGAGCAGCACTCATGCACTTAAAGTAAATTTAATATATTTGTAAAAAAGGAGAATGCTTCAGATTACACATCGAGAAGCCTGAGATGAGCCCCAATGTCCTCCATCACCACTCAACGAGTATTGCTCAGACAGTGAGCAGTACTGATCCTCAAGACATGAAACATCCACCACAACTGAACTGGGCACCCAAGACCACACAAGAGCTAAAGACAGCAGACAGTTACCAGTATAGTTTTGAAGTCAGTTATGTATTTTGGGTCAGGACAACAATTACAAAGCTTCTGGCAGAGAGACAAACATAACATTAGCTTATGAAACACTGACTGCTGTGTTTCACCTGCACATAAGCATAACCACATCCGCTCTGGAGGAGTCTGCCTCCTCCTGCCATTCCAGCAGTTACTATTTTGTGTTCCAAGGCAGGATCACACCTGTACTGGCAACACGAGCGCATCGCCATAGCCCAGCAATCCTGGTACACACACAGGCCCTATATGTGCTATTCTGTACAATACAACTTGCAAAGCTAACATCGGCAAACAAGGTGGCAGCAACAGGAGCACAACTGGTTTTACTGGCATGACTACAAGCTGTAGTCAAAGAGCTGAACAGGGGAAGACTTAAAATAGTTATTCTTGAGTTCTTTCCATGAGACCCCATCTGTTTTCCTGTCCATTAGAGGTGAAAGACTGCTACAGTGCACAGAGAAAAGAAGAAATCACACTGGTAGTCTGCACCTTTAGGCAGAGCTCTATTAGCTAGGGCGCCTCAAAGCTCCCAGCACAGAAGCGCTGACCCTGACTCCATCTCTAACACCTACAGGAACAGAAAGGGTTTAGACAGCATCTGGAAAAAAAAAACAGGGCAAACATGCAATTTAGGTGATATCATCCACAGCCCTCTCCACTCCATTAGGGCTCAAAAAGAATAGCAAGAACTGTGACGATGCTCAAATATGCAGCTGGCCCCCCTTGACCACTAGTTACCATGCTTCTCAACATGTGCATGGCCAGATTACACTATTCAACACAAGCTTTTAGGAGGAGCAGCAATCCTGCAAAGAAGTAACACCAGGCCACATGGTCAGCCTCTTGAGCAGGGTACTCAGCAAGTGCAAACACAGCCAAGCCCCACCAACTGCTGGTGATGTGGAAGAAAGCTGGGGAAAAAACCTCTCACAGAGGCTGAGAAATCACTGTGGTGGAGTCAACAGAGTCCACCTAAGCAGGATAGAGGGTGATTACCAGATGCTGACATCTCTTGCTGGATCACAGCTAATGAAGCTTTTTACTTGGTTTTTTTGAGTAGAAAAGAACACATGCAATTAAGGACGCAATAGCATTTTCAGCACCCACGGCCTTTGCAAAACTCTGGAAATGCCCAAAGACCTGAAGAAGCAACTCTGAGTCCTGTCCAGTCAGACTGCCTGCTCAGCTTCTACCACATGCTTCTACATCTTTGAGAAGAGTCTCCTAACATAATCCACAACACCCTAAGAGTACAACAAGGAACTCAATTCCACTAAGAAAAGGAGAAGAAAGATTCAAGATGCTTTTGTTAGCTGCAGAAAGACAGACAATAGCCCAAGTATGTGAAGAGATGGATGCTAGGTAAAGAAAGGGGCCACAGGTGGCAGGAGGGAATGCTTCCTCAGTGGAGGGAGGCATCAAATCAGCAGGAATGCTATTCCTTCAAAGCTGCTTCTTTAGTCCACAAAAATCATTTCACCCAGAAGAGACTGTAAAAGCTGAAGCTCCGACAACTTGCCACGTGGAAGGCCTTAGCCTCTTAACACAAGGGTAATGGCTTTTACATCCTACCTAAATTCCAGCTTCAGTAACTTACAAGATCTCTACCTGCATTCCTCCCTCAGTTTCTGCTTACAGAATCCTTTCTTCACTTTCCACTGCTGGAAAGTGCTGCTGGCACTGTAGTGCTCTAACAAGCAAGTAAAATAACTGATTTTACAGCTCCCAGTGAGCCCAAAGGTCTGACTATTTAGAAAGAACAGCACTAAGCGTTATGCTGGAGAGTGCAGTTGGAAGAAGAGGTGAAAGACTACACTAAATCACAGAAAGTGAAAGAAAGAGGCTGTTTACTTTTTTCTTGCCTGCAACCATAAGACAAAATAAATTTGCAGCCAAAGAAAAATCACTTCTCGATGCAGACAGACACAATCCATAGGGTGAGGCTAGGACAGAGCTCGCTGCCCCAGTAGCAAATGCAGCACATCAAACAAGAATCCAAGCAAAGCTTTCCACTAATATATTTATACATGATCTCACAGAATGTCCTGCAGATCTTCAGGCAAGTTTTACATAAGACAGCCTCAACAAGTGCTGTTCATAACTCAAGGACAGCTCTTCCAGTGCTTAGTATCACAAGGAGATGATTTCAATACATTGTGCAACCAAACTAAAATTCAGGTTTTCGAGAGATTTCAGAACCACGTGTGACCCTGATGCATGAAGGAAAGAGCCAAATGTGCTGAGAAGTACAAAGAACCAGCCTCTGAGATTGAGCAGCATCATTTCAAGTACAGTAGATATCTCAACACGTGCTGCCCTTCTCCACTGGACCTTCTGCTTCTGTCCCCTCAGGGCTGGTGAGCCTGCAGTGACCCACACAGTATCGGCAAGCACTACTCCCTCAAGGGAAGTTTTCAATAGTACAAGGTTTTCCTTCACAAGTGAGCCTTGCTGAAGAGATGCTGCATTTCAAATACGTTTCTGACCCATCCAGGAGAGCCTAGAATATCCCTCAGAGGCACAGGTTAAAATACTTATCAGTCTCTCCTCTGCCAGTGAGGGGTGCACCTGAGCTACATCTAACCCAGCAGCCGCAACATTATCACAGCTCATACAGCAAACACCAGGCTTCCTACAGCTTTCTACTCAATAATGTCAAGGTAGGTCAGTGAAGATCAAGAGCTATGGGTTTAACCTGTTGACTCTATCAGTTTCTTATTTTATCACTTTCCTCATTTCCTAAGGTACAATTTCCTGTCCTGCTCACCTGAGAGTACCTGTGCACGTAGAACCGGGCCTCACATCAGCAGGTACACATCACCACCAACTTGCAAGTGGGGCATTGTCACCACACACTCTGCCTGGGTCACTGTGTCATCCTGCAAGGGGCCAGGGACATTGGGCTGAGAAGGGACTCAGCTGGCCCAGGCCCAGCACCCTGCAGAACTCTATAAAGCTTCTGACTCAGCAGCTCCAACCAGTCTGTAGCCCATGCAAGCCTCTCAACTGTGGCTCTCATATCCAGCTCTCAGCACAGTTCTAGATAATTCAGACACCATTTTTAACTTCTCTTAACTTCTGGCAAGTAGATTATCTTCCAAGAATTTGATCTATCTGCTCTAGGAAACAATGAAAATAGATTCTGTCTCTGCTCATTTAAAAGCTAATACTTACTTGGAGGGCAATGCTTTCCACATGCTCCAGAACTAAACCCCACATACCAATTTCTACACAGGAAATAACCATTCTTTTTCTTCCCAAATATATTCCTCTCCTCAACTCCTTTTGACTTACACATCTGCCCTTTTGCCTTTTTCACTGTCATCACAGAGATCTGGAGCAACAGCTGAAGCATCACTACTGAGCTTTCCCAAGAGAACAAAACATCTGTTTTCCTCCCTCAGACTAAAAACAGATGCCTTTTTAATGTTTCCAACAGATACTCAATTATATGGCAGTACAATGAAGCACAATGCATCTAAATTAGTGCACACCCCTGGCCCACACTGGACACAACAGGCAGCCAGAACCCAGGAGGTTTTGCAGCCCCATGTAGGCCACCTACCCACAGGTACCCAGGGTCTGAGACACCCTCAGGCGGGCAAGGGGAGATCTTCTGCCTTTGCACTCAGAGGTTGCAGACGTCTGCAGAACTGCTCTGGAGCAGGACATGTGCACCAAGCCCTGTGCGCTTCTGCTGCATTCATCTGTGTACCTGGGGCTTTTCTAGCAAGCTGTCTGGAAAACCCAATTCCATATACGTAACACTCCGTGTCATTCTACTCACCTGATATTCCAGACTTGAAACAGGTGACAGTCATCACCACAGCCCAGCTGTTCAACCAAATCTGCCTGGAGACAGTTATACTACCTATTTCAGTCCAGTTGGAAAACCACTGTTACACAACTCACACAGTCGGTATCCCAGGCAGCCCAGCCACAGGCAGACTTAGGCGAGCAGCCTGGCAATATCTGGTTCAGGCTCCAACCTGAGGCACAAGGGTGGGCTGACACCAGCTAGGACTCAGCTCAACCACTACTCACACTGTGTCTGCTTCTGTAGCTGAAGCGCGCCAGTCTCCAGAGCTGTTAAGGGGCTGAGACACCTTACAGAAAACAAAAAGGAAAACAGAAAAACCAAAACACACCACACAAACACCTCAAGGGAAGAGAAGGGAATTCTTCACCCTGCATTGCTTGGTAAGCCATCATTTTCATAAAGGAAAAGAACAAACCCTCTGAGCAGCTAACAGCACAAGTGAAAAGCTGATTGGAAAATTATAGGGACAAACCACACACATTTTGGCTTCTACACCCAGCTCTAGACATTTACACAAGTCAGGCAAACAGTTCCTATCCATGCTTTAGTATCGCAGATACATACACACAAGCATCCCACACGTTAGCGGCTTCCACAAATTCTTGTGGATTAATACAAGAAAGGAATTAACTGAATGTTCAACAAAACCATTAGCTCTTGGATTTATTATCTTAAATGAAACTATTTTAAAAAATTAAAGACATAAGAGCAACAGAAGCTATAAACGTATCACAAGCCACCACTTGGTTCAACACAGGGAACAGAAGCAGGTTCCTGACAGAGCAGGTTCCTCGTAGCCAGGCTCTATCACAGAACAGAACAGAATCACAGAACAACCAGGTTGGAAGAGACCCATCGGATCTTCTAGTCCAACCACTCCTATCTAACACTAAATCAAGTCCCTCAATACCTCATCCACCCGTCCCTTAAACATCTCCAGGGAAGGTGACTCAACCACCTCCCTGGGCAGCCTATTCCAATGCCCAATGACCCTCTGCGTGAAAAACCTCCTCCTAATCTCCAGCCTAAATCTCCCCTGGCGGAGCTTGAGGCCATTCCCTCTGTCCTGTCCCCTGTCACTTGGGAGAAGAGGCCAGCTCCCTCCTCTCCACAACCACCTTTCAGGTACTTGTAGAGAGTAATGAGGTCTCCTCTCAGCCTCCTCTTCTCCAGGCTAAACAACCCCAGCTCTCTCAGCCGCCCCTCATAGGGTCTGTTCTCCAGCCCCTTCACCAGCCTCGTTGCTCTTCTCTGGACTTGCTCCAGAGCCTCAACATCCTTCTTGTGGTAAGGGGCCCAGAACTGGACACAGTATTCAAGGAGCGGTCTCACCAGTGCTGAATACAGAGGGAGAATCACTTCCCTGGACCTGCTGGTCACACCGTTTCTGATACAAGCCAGGATGCCATTGGCCTTCTTGGCCACCTGGGCACACTGCTGGCTCATGTTCAGTCGGCTGTCGACCAACACCCCCAGGTCCCTCTCCTCCTGGCAGTTTTCCAGCCAGGCTTCTCCCAGTCTGTAGCTCTGCATAGGGTTGTTGTGCCCCAAGTGCAGGACCCGGCATTTGGCCGTGTTAAACCTCATGCCGTTGGACACTGCCCAGCGCTCCAGCCTGTCCAGGTCCCTTTGCAAAGCCTCCCTACCCTCCAGCAGATTGACACTTGCACACAGCTTTGTGTCATCTGCAAACTTGCTAAGGGTACCCTCAATGCCCTCATCCAGGTCATTGATGAAGACATTGAACAGGACTGGACCTAGCACTGAGCCCTGGGGAACCCCACTTGTCACTGGCCTCCAGCTGCATTTAACTCCATTTCCCACCACTCTCTGGGCCCGGCCATCCAGCCAGTTTTCTACCCAGGAGAGTGTGCGTCTGTCCAGGCCAGAGGCTGACAGTTTCCGCAGCAGAATGCTGTGAGAAACTGTGTCAAAGGCTTTACTGAAGTCCAGAAAGACCACATCCACAGCCTTTCCCTCATCCAGCAGCCGAGTGACTTTGTCATAGAAGGCGATCAGGTTGGTTTGGCAGGACCTGCCTCTGGTAAACCCATGTTGACTGGGCCTGATCACTCAGTTCTCTTGTAAGTGCTTCTACTTGCCTTTCACAATGGTTTTACTACATTTTTCTCTCCTTCACAGCTCCCAGCATTACCTTCAACACAACAACAGGCAAGCTGATCAAGTGTTTAAATAACCATTTTGATTGTGATTTTAGTTCGGATGCCCTGTTTTGCAGTTCAGTTATTTCCTCAAAGAGCTGTGTTCTCACCAGACACTTGTTGACACGAGCAGCCTTCCAACTTTCTGCTGAACAGGATACACTCACTATATTTATGCAAGCAGTTAATAGCACAGTTTACCTTTATAGAAATGCAAAAAATTAATACAAATATAGCGTAGCAACAGAGGCTGTGCCGTGCTACAGAGAGCACAGAACATTTTTTTTTTTTTGCACCAAGTCTACAGAAAAGGAACACTCAAAAGTAACTTCAAAGATGAACAAATACAACCTGCTAAATTTCAGTTACATAACCACCTCAGAGAAGAAAGGGGACAACAATTTTTCAAGTATTTTGAAATTGTTCCTCAGTTAAAATCAACAAGTTTTGGTACAGAAATATTTGTAATTTGTCAAGAAAGACTCGAGACTCAGCTGTCCCCTAACACCACAGGCAGGCTCAAAGGTGGATTTATTTATTACAATCTCTCTAAGAGATTGTAAGAGAGGCTTGAAGGAATTTTCTAAAGCATAAATTAGGTGTCAGCTTAAATTGGAAATACACAGCACTCAGAAGCACCAATACCTCTGAAGACGTGCCCTTCACATCTTCAAAACCTCTTCTTCATTTTATACCATCTCATCTCCCTTTACTCACACAAGGTGGAAGTTACACAAGCCTTCCTTCTCCTGTAACTTCAAAAGTGGTTTCTTGACTTTGAGGCACCTGTTCCAGACTAAAATGCCTCACTATCCTTGATGTTAACACAGGATGGGGGATGAAGGGATTGAGAGCAGACCTGACAAGAAGGACTTGGGAGTACTGGTGAATGAAGAGCTGGACGTGAACCAGCAACATCTGCACGCTGCCCAGAAGGCAAACTGTATCTTGGGTTGCATCAGAAGAAGCACAGCCAGCAGGGGAAGGGAAGAGATGCTGTCCCTCTGCCCTACTGAGACCTCACCTGGAATCTTGCATCCAGTTCGGGAGCCCTCAGCACAGGAAGGACATGGACCTGTTGGTGCAGGTCCAGAGGGAGGGCCATGAAGATGATCCGAGGGCTGGAGCATGTCCCTAAGAAGAAAGGCTGAAAGACTTGGGCTTATTGAGCTTGGATAAGAGAAGGCTCCAGGGAGTCCTTGTAGCAGCCTTCCAGTACTTAAAGGAGGCCTACAAGATTGGGACAAATACACGAGCAGGGCCTGTTGCAATAGGACATGGGGTAATAGTTTTAAACTCAAAAAGGGTGGATTTAGACTACATAATCAGAATAAATTTTTCACACTGAGGTTAGTGAAACACTGGCACAGGTTGCCCAGAGAAGTGGTGGCAGCCCCATCCCTGGAAACATTCAAGCTGAAGTTGGAAGGGGCTCTGAGCTGCCTGATCTAGTTGAATATGTCCCTGCTCATTGCAGGGGTGGTGGACTAGATGACCTTGAAGGTCCCTTCCAACCCAAACCATTTTATAATTTAATGTTCAGTATTAGCATTTGTCTTAAATAAGGCAGAATCTTCTACAGAGAAGACAAAGCATGATCATTCTGAGAACTCCAAAAACTAAAACCTAATGTCTCATGAATTCTGAGACACAGCAGACACAATGTTGGACAAGATACTGTGCCATTGTTAATTTGATGTGAAAAGGATGCCAGATTGTTTCCTTCCATCCCATCCAGCCCTACTGCACATGCCATACAGAGTTGAAAGACAGTAGCTTTTTAACTCTTCACATCAGAAGGGGTCTCCAAAGGCCAACAAGTTCAACAACAGCCCCATGCTGCTGCTCAAAATTAGATCAAGTTGGTCACATTTCTACAAAGCATTTTGTTTTACTTGATAATTAACACACAGGCCTTCAGCTGTCATTGACTTTCAGTGTTCATTAGAAGTTGAAATAGTTTTACATATTTGAGTTAGAAGCAGCCCTGTCAATGCACAAATAAATTTAGTGAGCTTATGTGTCACCACTAATAAGACCTTGCTGGAATATTGTGAAACAGCAAAACAGACCTTACTTTTTTAATCCTTCTCTAGGTACAGTAGTATAAGCCAGGCAATGATTTTTAGCCCCCAAAGACTCCTGCTATCCGACAATCTGATCTATGACAATCCTGGCCTTCAATGGGGTTTCACAGAGTTTTAAAGGCCCCGAGACATGGATCAGGCAGAAAGATCTGCACACATATACATCAAGTTCAAATACTGCCAGCCACAGCACATATCAGTACATTCTTTTCAGCAATGAAAAGTCACCGAGCTTTTGGTTTATTTATCTAGGAGGTTGACATCACCTGATAAAAGTAAAAAGTTTTAAGTCACACACAGTGATAGGGTCTGATTGCTATTCCTCTGTCAGTCTGTGCCAACAGCAACTCTGTTGAGGAAGGAAGAGGGATTGCTGCTGGCAAGCCTTCTGCAGTCTACAGCTCAGAGAGGCTCCTTCAGAACAGGAGAACAGGAGATGGAGTTTCACAGATAGTAACCCTGTCACACTAGAAAACATCATTTGGAGAAAGGAGTTAAGATACAGCGATGACCAAAGATAACACCAAGAAACTTAACATTGCTGTTCTGAAAGCAACACTTGTGGTACAGGTTAGAGATCAAGTGGCTGCTTTCTCTTCAGCACAGACACTGTAAGAAAAGTCAAGGAGATCAGTTGCTAAATCTTCCGCAAATGACCACCAACTGATTAGGAAGGGGATCCAGCTACAGATGCTTCTCTTCGAGTCCTTCATCTCTTTCCTCCTCTAGGCTAACAGCACTCCCTCCACCCTAGCAAGATAGGAAACAATAACTAGTGGTTTTCAAGAGCTTTCATATCCTCATCTGGAACAAGAGAGTGTTATAACTATCGTAAACTTGTCACTCTGAGGTCTAGCTGTACTGTGCACTGGAAAGAAGTATTATTTGGCTACTTCATATACATCTGTCTGCAGTGTTGGGAGTGTGCCAGCATGCGGTCCAGATACAAAGTTCAGCCTAACATCTATAAGTGCAGAAAAAAAAAATCCATGCAGAGCTACTCATATACTCACATCACCATTTAAAGAGATTTTTCCTCCCTCCTTCAAAGGATTTGACGTTTTCTGAGAGTGCATATATATATTCTGTTCCTTGTCTTTGAATTCATACATCAAAGAAGATGCCACAAACACAAAGCAACACAGAAGCAAAGCACAGAGCCTTCATTAACTCTTTCTTTAAAGAAAAGAACTGCAAGAGATGTGCAGGCCTGGCACTATTTTTTAATATATCCTGACATTAATCAAAGTTTAGGAGTTCTGATTTGCTCCTACAGGCCTAAAGGTTATTAGGTAGGGGAAAAAAAAACAATTTCAGAAGCAAATTTACAGCCACTAAGCTACTTTAGTCTACTAGGTAGACCATATGCTCTTTAAAAAGTTGCTTTATGTTGTTTTTTTCATGGTTCCTTTAAGTGACTCATTAAATAATTTTAAGACAGTGGAAGTTTTATTTTGCAAGACAGATGAATTCAGTTGCATTATATCTCCATAAAATTTTTCTTGATCAGTAGATAATTAGCACTAGAAATCAAGATATGGCAGCAAAGACCGTCCTTTTATCCGTTATTCCCAGCAAGAAACAAGGTCCCAGACAAAATATCCATGGAAAGCAATCTTACTCCCTACTAAGCTCCTCAGTGCTTAGTCTGAAATCCCTTTGTAGGAGGGTCGGAGAAGGGATATAACACTAATCAACACCAGCACTGATTCTGTTGTTCCTTTCACCTCTGCAAAGCAGCACACAGGCAAACAGCAAGCACCCTTTCAGCCTGCTCGGTCTCTGTAAGGACATGACAACCTTCCTTGATCTTACAGAGAGGCAACAGTGCACTCCCAGCTGAGTCTGGGCACCAAAAAACAGACTTAGAGCAGAGTCAGGATTAGGCTCCCACATCTTCCTCCCAAGCCTCTGGTCAGGTCTTCATCTCACACACAGGATTACCCAGGTCTAACCTACCTCTACCCTGCGCTCCTGCAACCTGAGCTGACAGCGCTGGGGAGACTGAACAAAGCCTGGGAGGGGGGCCACATAGCAACATCAGAAGAGATCTTAATTAAGATTTCCTGGGTGTGAACCCAGGACCCAGCCCATATAAAACCCACTGCTAGAAAGAAACTGTTCTAACATAACCAGTAGCACTTTTTTTTAGCATGTCCTGCCCAAACAGTCTCAAGTGAATGACTTTACCACCCACAAAAAAACCTGAAGGTCAGTTTAAGTGGATCCAACACTTGCAGCTTCCACCAGGGTCCCAGCACAACAGTGCCTCCCACACCATTAGTTTTTTGGGTTTTGGTCAAGACTAAGCAAGGCAAGTTAACATGATAAAGGTCCTATGGCACAGCCTGCTGATAATTAACAGGCAGACCATGGCTGGATGATTTTGAACTTGAAATAACTGCAGCCTCTGCTCCCTGGACACAGCTACCCCACTTCCACACTAAGCCAAGAACAAGCCCAGCACATGGTACACTTAGGAAGGAGCCGACACACAAGCAGCAGCTCTCCTGTCCCACCATGTCAAAGCAGAAAAGCACAAGTCAAGCCAGTTTTCCACTCACACAAATGCAGTTCAGGAACAACTTCTCAGGCAGGCCTAAAAGCTAAGCTTGCTCCTTTACACTCCCACTGTATTCATGTGGCCCCTCCCAGTATACTGCAGTTGAGCCCCGGTGCACATGCCAGGTGTACTCCCACAGGCTGCAAAGTAACCAGGAATATCAAAAAAAGTAGCTCCAGTAAGGAAAGGACAGGAAAAAGCCACAATCGCTAAAGAGAGACAGTCACAAACCAAAGCACCGTTACCACCACAATTCACTTCTGCCATGTATTTCACTTTATAAGCCCAGTGATCACCAAGGGAAACTACATCCCAGCTGACTTGTACAGGTCACTCCTGCTGCAGCCAAGAGAACAAGTCTCCAAGATCACTCTTCTCCACTGCTGCTTCCGAGGCTGTACATGCAAGAAGCTCACCCGGAGGAACCGACTGGAGCCCTTTACCTCCATGGGTAAAATTCTTTGTGCACACAGATGGATCCAACCAACTTGTATCGATGTCTCCCGCCCTAGAAATGCCTTCAATTCATGCATCACATTCTTGATCACAGCAGAAGTTCCTACCCAGGGTGACATATCAACATTGTGACCCACTTGTCTGCCACAGCATGAAAGCTTCACATGCCTCCTTGGTAGGACTGAAGCCGCACTCACCCCATCTGCCAGCATGCTCTTTTCCCCGCCACATGCTGCGCCTTTCTAGAGATTACAAGAAGTATCTCTGCCCACGACAATGCCTTCAAAGCTTCATCCCACATCTCTCCCCACCTCCTCTTTGTTAATGACACTGCTGCAGAACTAGCTAGGAACCAGAGCAGCTACTGTGAAATGGATAAAGATTTCTTTAGATCTTCATTGAACAACGAAGACATTACACCTCCAAGGGCACACGATCCCTCAGCCAAAGGGAGACATAAGCAAGGTCCCTGCTTTTGAGCTGCTCTGTCTGAAGGCTGGTGAGGTTCTTCTCTACCCTTCAATTACTTACCACCTTTCCAGGATGAAAAGAGCAGCGTGCCCTAACCCTGGAATCAGGCCAGATCTAGCAATTACAGGATGCCTTCACACAGGCAAAGCTCTAAAGTGCTGCAGAACAAAGCACAAACTACTACCTGTATTTGGCAAATGGGTAAACACTTGTAGTGGAAACTATTATACATTGAAGAGATTTGGCTCACATGGACTTGAACAAGGGTGGTGATCAACTTTCCCATTTCCTCCAGGAGAAGGATAAAGATAAATCCTCTTAGATTAGCTAGAAAGGAAATTAAGCATGAAGAGCAGAGGGTCACTGGAACAGACTAATTCAGGAGGCTATGGAATCTTCAAAAGAAGTATTAAGTATCAGTTGGATAAACGTCTGACAGAAGGTATCTGTGGACAAGAAACTGGATTTGACTGTTTTCACAAGTTCCTTACAGTACTATACCTACAAAGCCTCAAAATTTCTTCCCTGTCATTAGGAATACAGTAACAGTGCAATAAGTTATGGCACTAGTTGGTAAACATCCTCTGCAAACAATAGAAAGCAAAGAGACAATGGACTCATTAGCAATCCACCACAGACATAAATTACACCGGCACATAGAAGTTATTCCCCAGGGTAAAGCTGACACCCTGGGTAGCAAAACTTTCCAACACTGGCTTAACTCAAGATAAATGTACAACCATGAAAAACATAGAGGCTAAGGTGAAACTTACCCATGTCTGAAACCCAAACCACATTCATCCTTTCCTTCCCTGCAGGATCCTTAACTATACACCAATAACCCCAACTTAAACACAAACAGGATTTTCTACATGAAAAAACTTACTTAAGGCCCAGCTTTCAGAAGTATGAGGCAGGCGGATTTCTTGGAAGAACAAACTAGGGAAGCACTCACAGAGAACATGAAAGAGTTTCCTCCATGCTGCAGAGAGCATGCAAGGAGGCATTTGGATTCCATCACGCTGAGCTGCTCCAAGACTCAGTAAAACTCCTCATACTTGTGACATTCATTATTCAACAGCAAACAATAGGTCTTAATAAACTTCTGGCTAGCCAGAACAGCATTGTAACCACCCATACATCTAACTTCACAGACCACACATGCTCGACACCACATGAAAGGGAAACAAGGTTCATATTCAGCATGCTCTGTCCTGGTTTTTTTTCTCCATGTGACTCAGTTGCACCGCTTTGCCACAGCAAGACCTGCTACTAAAGCCAGAATAACATGCAGACCAGCCCTTTCCCATTTAAACTGATGCCATTTGTGCAACACTGAGTGAGCTAAACCTTGTAAGAAAGTCCCCAGACCACTCAAATCAATGCGAAATTCACTTCAGGATGGTAATGGTTTAGCTCATTAGGGACAAATTTAAATTAAATTGTATGAAAGTGTGTCAAAAGGAATTTGCACAATTGCCCAAACCTTACAATACAGGAAGTGTCTTCCCTCTATGTAGTTTGGATCCACCAATGAACAAAGCCTCAAGGTGAGGCCTGCGCTGGGAAACATTCTCACCAACATCATCCTTAGCTGCTGCCTCTACATGGGGCAAGGAACAGGCTAATCTGAAGTCAGAAATACTTCCTCATCTACAGAGGTCTTAGCATCAGCCTCCAGTTTCTAATCACTACAATGGGCTTGCACAGCCAGTATCCTCAATTCAATAAGCACAATATTTTCCCAAAAGAACAGAGAAGAGACTCAGGAGGAGGGACAGATGTTATATGCTTGGACACTGTGTACTGTCATCAGAGCTGCCAGCTGAACCTGAGCCTGTATCTGCCCAGTCTCTACATGAAGCATAAGCCCTGTATCTCCACTGACTCAGTCTATGAGGTTAACAACCTGTGTTCTCAGGCCTTGCAAATAGACTGATTCTCATAAAGTGAGGGTATTAAAACAGTCCGAGTTACCTAGAAGAAGAAATTTCACTTTAAAACCTTACCTCAAGGGATTTTGGTTTTCTGTGGACAGCCTGAGCACTGTAAATGCAAAGACCATCGAAACACACTTACCACAGGCAAATCATACACATTAACGTGTAGATCTCATATCACATTGCAATGCCTATTCATCATGAAACCACAGAGTAAAAAATACAGTCCAGCTTGTGGTTAATATTGCCTAAGAAGTCATATGCAGTCTCTGAATTCCAATAACTTTTCTCCAGAGCTTTCCCCTGAGCACTGATGAATAAAATGGGAAAGAAATCTCCAAGAGGGTCACTCAGCCTTGCTGCTGGGACTCTGTCTCTTGTTGCTTCTCCACTGCAGAGCACAACCTCCTACAGGCCAGGGATGCATCGCCTTTTTGCCTGCAAACACTGCAAGCAGGGCAGAAAATAATAAAATAAAATTCTGTTGGTGTCTGCAAGGTATCTAAACCTTCATCTCATAGAGTCACTGTGCAAATACACCGCACAGCTAGTCTGACTCCCTGCACAAAACAGCTTGGTTGTGGTGCAGATGTGTGGTTTGCAAACCTGGATTTTGTCATTACCACCTCTGTTCTATAGCCTTAGCCACTAAGGAAGGAGAAGGGCTTGCTGCAAGCTAGGAGTCAATGGCAGACTCTTCAGTATTAACCACTCTTCACTACCACTCTCTTGTTCATGTGAAAAAATACACACAGCTCCTTCATAGGCCACACTGGGAGCAGTAGAATCATAGAATTTTTGAGTTGGAAGGGACGTTCAGAGGTCATCTAGTCCAACCCCCTGCAGAAGCAGGGATATCCAACTCGATGAGGTTGCTCAGGGCTCCATCCAATCTGACCTGGAACACTTCCAGAGATGAGGCCTCCACTACCTCCCTGGACAACCTGTTCCTGTGTAAAAAGTTTCTTCCTTATAGCCAGTCTTAATCTATTTAAAGCCATTACTCCCTTAGTTTAAAACCATTACTCCTTGTCCTGTCACAACAAACATTGCCAAGAAGTGTGTCTCCATCCTTCCTACATGCCCTCTTTATGTACTGGAAGACTGCTATAAGGTGGTCCCTGCAGCCTTCTCTTCTCCCAGCTGACTAGTACTGACCAGTACTTGTTGACTAACAAAGATCTCCAAGGGAACTTTTCTTCTTTCAACGCCAGACTGTGCAACATCTTCAGGAAGGGGGAAATGGCAAGGCTCTGCCCTCTAGTCATTTCTCAAGAGCCTAAAATACTTGGGGCATAATTGCAATTAACTGCTGCTAAGGCCATCAGCAACTAAGATCTTCCCACCACTCCTGAGCAAATTCACTGGGTTGGTTTTAGGAGTCAGATGAACAGACCAGCTAATGAATCCTGCCAACACACTTCTACCTTCTTTACAAATTGTTCTTCAGACCTGGGGGAACCGAAGCATCATTAACTTGGAATGAGAAGCATCCACATGTGGCTTTAGCTAGAGCACCTGCATATACCAACAAACACCTTTTCCCCTAGAGCTAACCCTTGTGAGGGCACCTGCTTTCCCAGCAAACCTTTACACAAGAAGATATCCAATTCCCACCTAGTTGCTCACAGTTAGCAACCCAGACAGATGGCTTCTAACTAGTAATTGTAATCTTCAGACACATACAAAACCCACCTGCAATTGTTTAATCATGTTCTTCTGTCTACAGGGCCAAGTCTAGCTAGCAACCTCTTCCACACAGTGAAGAATCCTTCTCAAAAGCAATATGTGAGG
The DNA here is from genome assembly GCA_033558105.1 of Coccyzus lansbergi. Taxonomy (NCBI): domain Eukaryota; kingdom Metazoa; phylum Chordata; class Aves; order Cuculiformes; family Coccyzidae; genus Coccyzus; species Coccyzus lansbergi. The sequence goes on along the minus strand of JAUMJK010000801.1, from coordinate 132,114 downwards.
CAGCCTCCATTCCTTTGGGAGGGACTTAGAGCTTCACAGAAACCATAAGGCAGAAAATGAACAGTGTGAAAAATAACCAGAGACTTCCTCTCTGCTACAGAGTCACCTTGCCTGCCAACCTACTTCAGTCATGCAGACAGAGGAGGGCTCCCTCCCACCACGTCTGGTACACGCATTTTCCTAACAGTGGTTCTCTACCCCTCTCCAAATGGAGGTGACAATACTGTACACCAAGCTCTTATGCTCAGTCATATCACAGTAGGTCAAGGAAGCTCCAAACCAGTGTGGTGAGTGAAAGTTTCAGCTGCCAGAGCTGTGGTGGATAAAGGCAAAGGAACAGCAATGAGCCCTGGGAGCAGAGCTACCTAATGTGACTGCTTGGTGAAGCAAAGGGCAAAAGTCAGAAGAGCTTCTCCATACGAAGCAGCAGACAGTGAGAAGGCACCCCTCTACTACTGTTTTGGAAAATACTCGTATCTTCGGGGCACTTTCTTTTCCACTCAGAGTGCAGAAGGGAGGCAGCATGCACTATATGCACCCTGCACCGCTTTCTATCCAGGTCCCACAAGGTAGCTGCAGAAAGACTCAATGGAAAAGAGATGACGTCTTACAAAGTTAAAGGAAGCAGAAGAGAGGCATAGACTTACTTCCCATCTAGCCTTGGGTTAGTTTGTTTTTTGGTGGTTTGTATTTTTTAATTAATTTAAAAAGAAACCTTCTGCTAACAAGGTTTGGAGAGCATTGTATCCAAAAGCAAAAGAGTGTTCCAGCTACCAGCAAGAATCAGAACAAGCTCTGCTTGTAAAGGGGGTAAAAGATACCAAGTAGGAACCCAGCTCTCATAGGCTTGTGGCACCTGCCTACACAGGAACTCATGGCCATCAAGATCAGCCGAACTGGAACAAGGATGCAGCTCAGCAGGGTGCACAGCACAGTAGACCCTACCCTCAGCCACGAGGCAAGAGCTACCAGGCAGGAAAAGCCATGCTCCCCCTCCTTTCTTGGAAGTTCCATTTGATGTGCTGTGGGATGAGGTTTCAGATCTGCTCCACACTTCACTGGCAGCCCAGTGGCCAGTAAGAGGCCAAAGAGTACTAAAATTCACTGGCCCATTGCCAAATTTTCTCTACAGGATTGCTTTGCTACTCTGTGAACTAGGAACTAAATAAAACCTCTGCCCTAATGCCTGGTAACAAAATAATGTAGCACCAATATTTAAAGCAATCAAACTCCCTTGGCAGAAAGCAACACTTTTATGCCAAGTTTATCATCCAAGCAGGTGAAAGCAGCACACTTCAAGGTTTAGCAATGTTTGTTGGCTGAAAAAGTAATTCCAGATCCTTCTGAACAAAAAAACACAGCAGAATTTAAAAATTCATATTGCTCTCATCCTTCCAAAAACATTTTATTTTCTTTCTTTTGATCTAGCGAAGATTTTCAGGATACGTACATAATTAACTATGCCATTCAGAAGAGCAGTGAGTCTCCAAACCAAATATTTACAGTTTATGTAGGGAAAAACATGCATTAAATGTTTCTAAATCTGATCTTGCAAGATCTGGGGAGAAAAGCAGTGGGGCTCCTCCTAACAAGCAGGACTTCCAAGCAGTTTTATAAGCAGACTGATGCTAGTAAAGGTTTTAGACATTGGACAAACAGCTTTATCTGCATTAAAGGAATCCATTAAATGCTCTGACCCAAATATTCTAGACAGGTAAGAGTCCCTCTGCTGAAAGAAGACACTACACAAGGCACGGGCCACCACTGAAGTCCAAGATCCACTAGGCCTACAAAACCACACAGATTAAAGCGAGGCTCAACTGCCCACAGTGCAGAGATCACTTACTGCTCACTGTTGACAAGAGAGCATTAAAAAACCCAGGAGGATCCACAGTTCCCTACTATCTCCCCCTGACTCTCTGCTTGCAGACTCATGGAGCATACTGCATTAAGGAGAAATTAGCTGTGCAAGTCAAATGAAGAGCATATGCTTCTTTTCAAGTTTCCTTTTAATCTTTTGATGCCAGATAAAAGGGAACAAAAATGAAATCCACCTCATAGGTATGCAACTGTTCCCAAAAAGAGCACCAAACAGCAGAGGTTCAAAATAGACAGGCACCAAGATGAAAACAATATCCATATGCAGTTTAAGTATGTCATCCACAAACACTGAACCCATCAGTGAGAAAAAGACGACAATTTTGTAGCAAAGGATCCCTCTTAGCCTTATCTGGGTTCAATCACTATCTTCCTCCCTGCCAAAACTCAACCTCCAATTCAACGGAAGCAGATGCACAAGTTCTTGCAAGAATCTGGACTCTACTGCAGGTCCTGGGACAACCAAATAACTGCTGATGGGCTGTTCCAAACACCTCAGTCTCAGCTCTTCTACTTGTGACAGAACAGTAACCCTTTCAAATATGAGACAACCCCCAACTGATCTCCCAGAATGGACTCAAGCAACTAACACCCGCACAAGGACACCCCTTCATGACTGAAGCCTTAATTCCAGCTTGCAATGTGGGTTAGTCAGCTGCTCTCCTCAGAGACATTTATACCTATAATGATTCTATTCAAGACAAATGAGATTCTAAATTTCCCCCAAAATAATTCAGAGCAGAACGCAGGCTGTCAAAACCACCACTGTCTGGAAGCAGAGGTCCTTCTCACACCACTGATCTGGGAAGGGCAAAGGAAACAGCAAGGACAAGAGAAGAAAAAAACTGATTGAAAACAGCATTATCTGTCTATCATCAAGCTACAATAAAAAGCCCAGCCAGCAAAGAACATGATCTCTTCACCCTATATTATTTGCACCAATAGCAGATTTTTAGAGGCAAAAGGGGCTAATTAGGTCAATTAATCTGATATCCTATGTAATACAGTTCATGAAATCCCAACCAGTTCCTCCTCCACTTAAATCAATTATTTTCTGTGAATAAAGCATTCCTTCTGGAACAGCATTGAGGCGTAATCTGATTTAAGACCTTCAAATAGAATAAAGGCAGAAGGTCAGAACTAAGAATTCAATTTTATTTTGTTACAAACACTGCATACACTACAGTAAAATGCAGGAAGACACCAGCATTCTCCTCATGGGCCAAAAAAAGGACTCTCCCATCCTGAGATTTACATGCAATAGTTTTCAAGCTTCTGAAGCGTACAGGCACCTAGACACTTTCTATAGGAAGAATGTGGATCTCTAGAGAGCAAATGTAAGCCCACAGGCAACAGCCTCACTTTCTTCAAGTAATATTTTATAGCCCCCTAAACCATAATCCAGGTTCCACATAGCCCAGAGATCACAGGTGGGAAACTAGTGCACTCCAGTCAGACTGGAAACAACCAGCGAGGGCTTGGGTTATTCTTGTATCAGTTCCTGTGGCAGTACAAAAAAAAAAAAACCCCAGTAATAGCCCAATTTTTTTTTTCCCCATTTTCTATTTTTAAAAGCTTCTGTACAAAACAGGACCTTTCAGAGATGACACTTTCACACAATGCCACAGTAACTGGCATGGAAACCAAAATTTCATAGAAATTCACATCTAATTGACTATAAAAGACTAACAATCTTTGTGTGGTTGGGTTATTTTTTTTACTCTAAAACCACCAAAACCATCACAAAGAAATACAGACTTGAGAGCTTCAAATATGAGGAGTGGGAAAATCAGAAATTTCTATCATATACTCTGACTTCCACAAGAGTAAACAAGATTAGCTACCCCTGATTATCCATTACTAAAGGTCAGACTCAAAGGAACATCTCCCAGAAAAGAAAAAAAAAATCTATAATAGACAGAATTCAAATGTGAATTCAGCTTTCTTAATACACATATAAGTAACACAGGCATAAATGATATTACAAACATTTCAAGAGTTAAAATTAAAGCAGATCTTTCCCACATAGGCTGTGGCATTCATCCAAAATTGCATCCCACCTCCAGAGAGCCTGCCCACAGGCAGTCTTTAAGCAGCACACTGCAGCAGGTGGGGTCAATCTAACAACTTTAATTAACAGCCAGATCCTGCTGCCATTAAGTACCAGACTTCCATTGTTCCAACCTTACCACACCTTTCCTGATGGAAAAAGGCAGCTTTTGGAGCACTTTTTAGCTGTTGTTCAGCCAGGTTTGGCTCCAGAGTCATTTTCAGGCTTCATTCACTTTCCAGAATCACTGCTCTCACTTATCACAAGCACCTTTGCAATCCCTGGAAAGCAACCCCAAATAATACATTTAATTTCCGTCCTCCCAGATGGAAGATGCCAGTCACCTACAACTGCTGATAGCAGTGAAGGGAACAGAAGGAAGATAACAGACTGTCACCTCCTTGACCTCCCAGAAAATTTTCCTGGCTCACCTCCTGCCCTTATGAACACCATCTCAAAGCCTCGCCCCTTAGCCTTTTTTCTCTTTGCCTGTGCTTATCTCACCTCAATTTTAAAAAGGCACATCAGAACTTCTGCTCTGTTTCTCTCAGATCCTCAAAGGACAATCACCACTGGACAACTCCCCACAGGGAAAGTAGAGTTTATCCCACACTCATCCTTCCCCGTAGCCTCATCTTTCCTCAGATCAGCAACCCCTTTTGGTGCCCAGTCCAACAGAAGTAAATTGATATTGGACCAATGATCTTGGGATCATCATCATAAAACACACACCTACAAAACAACTGTGATAAATTTAGATTCTAGTTAAGAACAGAAAACACAACACATGGGTGTCTGGAGTAGCCACAGGTAGAGAGTATCTAGAACATATTCCAACAATTCATCCTAGTCTTCCTCTCTAAACCACTTTCCTTTCAACTCATTTCCCTCCATTGTGTTAGCTGAAAGGACTGGGGAACCCATGAGACCCATACAACCCAGATAACATCACTGCTACATCACAAGGAACCTGCTTTCCACAGACAAAAACATCAGCAAGCCACCCTCACACCATCTTTCTCACTTAGTTTTGTAACATAAGTACCTCCAAGAAACCAAACCAACTCTCACTCTCTGTGTTTATCTACAGTGCATTCTTCTGCTACAAACAAGTCATAGAATCATCAGGTTGGAAGAGACCCATCGGATCATTGAGTCCAACCATTCCTATCAAACACTAAACCATGTCCCTCAGCACCAGCCAGCAAGGAGTGTGTTTCGTGAAGCCACTGAGGTCACGTTAGAAGTGAGGACTGCACCAACGAAGCTGCATCTCTGAAAAACACTCCCATCCCTTGACATTGCAGAGTATTTCCCTGTGCAGAGCCTGAGTGGGATCTAGCCCCTCTGTGCACTCTCTGCCACGGCAGCTTCTGCCTCAGTGAGTCTGCAGCCTGCTGCTGTGATTACATTCTGCTTAGAAGTCCTATACCATGCACTACTTCCTCATGAAAATGGCCACCAGAACACTCTCTGAAAGGTGCCTGTAAGATGCCTGGTTCTCAGTAACTTACTTTCCTGCTGTTGCCTGTCCTTTCACTTCCAGCTTTCCCAAATATTCCATCTCTGCCTCATTTATACCACTGTTGCTGCAGAAGGAATTGTCTTATCCTGGTAAGTTGGCTAGGATGAACCTACTTTTCACATCCCCACCCCTCTCCAGGAGTTCTGCACATCGAAGTTTTCACTTCTCCACATTCAAAGCACTGTCACTTGGCCTGATGTCAGCTCCTGCTTTCCCATTCATCTGTAGTGCCAGTTTCCATCATACCACCTCCAAGTGCAAGTTTTTAAACAAGAACCACAGCACTTTTCTCTACATATGCCCTCCTGTCAGGGAAAAGCTTCTCATTAGTTGTAGACTGGCTAACTAGAACTGGAAATTTCCAAAGGAAACAGATGAAATTGCATGGGGAGAGTAGGACCAGAGCAACACAAAGAAAGAAGTCAAGATCTTTAAAACCAACAAATAAGACTAGATCTTGACAGGGACGGGAGTTGGTGGAGTCTTTCACAGGCAGACTTATTCACACAACTTACAGTCCAGCAATAGGAAACAACTTTCCAAAGACCTAAGGGGACAGAAGTTAGTAGAGGCAAACAATAGACTACCAAGAAAGTCACCAATGCAGGCCTGAAAGAAAAGCTTTAGCCAAACAGACAAAATTAAAAGATATATTTCAATCTTAAGAGTGGGTACCTCCTAAAACCTGTGTGCAGTTTCAGCTTTCCATACAACATTCAATCACTGTGAAAGAAATTCCTTTTGTAAGCCAAGCAGTCCAGCTATGCAGAGAACAGCAGGTCAGCAGCCCCCTTCATTCCTCAGGATACAACACTGCAGTGCTTCTCTGAACATCTCGGACTTAAACAGGGCACACAAATATCTCTCCAGAGTCTTCATTTGAAAAGCTAAGACCATACCCCAACATCTGCCCAAGGATCCACAGCACTCCAAACAGCTAAGAACATGCACAGATACTTCAACCAACGTTCCTCAATAGTGTAAATTGGTGCAACAGGACTGACGCCATTAGCTACAAGCAAATAAGACGCTCTCCAAAACTCAGGTACAACTTTTTTTTTTTTTTTTATCCCAAGGTTAAAGCCAGTTGTCCATATTTATAAAGCCTGTACAGAAGCTGAGTTCTTAAAAGGTCTGGCTCCACTGGACACTTTGGTGATGGGCATATACCAGTAAAAGCCTGTAACAACCAGCTTTAAACAAAGCTAGAAGCATCCCCTTTATCTAAGCTTTTAACAGTGAGACATGAAGTCCTCCTAAACTGTTAAAAGCAGACATTTGTTCTATGTCACTGCAAAAACTGTGATGTCTCCATTTGCAGCAATATTTCCAATCAGACCCAACCAACATGACTATGTCACTTGACACTAGTTACTCACGACAATAGGAGGCAAAGCTCTGCCTTTACTGGAACATAGTTCTAACAGATACACAAATAATTAAAACAAATAGCAGAAAGAGCCAATTTATAACTCACACAGATACTACACGAAAAAGTATAATTTCAAAATACACTAAGCAGAAGCAACTTCACGTTTTCCATTTGCCATTATCAGGTTCTCAGGTCACTGGCACAAACACTCCCACCCTGGGCAAGGCGGTAACACCACAGTCAGTCTCACAAAGCTTCTACATCCCCAAAGAGATCCTGCCAGCCTTTCACTTGTGCGCACATCCTGACAGTCTGAGCAGAACCAGCCACGAGAAGGGTACAGGCAGGATGGGGCTCCACTACCTAATTTTTTATTGTTTTCACAAACTCTCCCCCAGAAAGCTACTTTTGAAGATGAAAAAGCATTACTAGGCATAAAAAAAAAAATTCTTTCTCACACTTAACACAGGGCCCAATCCTACACACTTTCTCCTCTGGCTAAACTCCCAGACATGCAATAAAAACTTATTTTGCTTTCCACGCTCTGATAACTGGGACTCTTTCTCTGATTCTTGAATACTCAAATGTTGCTTTGTTTTAAAGTTTCATATTTGGCACAGCAGCAATACCAAATGAGGAACATAGCAGGTTTTGTCTAGTTAAAGAGACCTGATGTAGGAAGAAATTAATGAATAATTAGTGGGAGGCAATGCTCACTTGGAGGAAAGTCAGAGACTACACATCTCCACCGTTTTCCACACCTGCCCTCCTGCATTTAATGATATGGCCACAGAGCAGATTGCACAGAGGGTACAGAGAAATAAGACAGCTTTATGCAAACTCATATATAGCACAGTCCGTATATCAGAAACCTTGAGCTCTTAGCAAATCAAGTACCAGAAAAATCCAACTGCACTGAGCCTCAACAAGACTGTCACTGGTACCTTGTGTGGTTCGTTCTAGAGTGAGAACACACATTTTTAAGACAAATGCAAACCGCTGTGCTGTCATTACTGACATCCCAAAACCATTTATATGGGAGTCGATTCACATAAACACTCTGACACTGGGATACTCACCACGTATCTGCTAATAAATGTTGTTAGAAAAAAATAAGACAAGTTCTAAGATTCTGGCTGTAAGCAATGATACACTGAATGGAACCACATGAGCCCGAGGGCCATTGCAACAGGAATTACCCTGGGATCTTACGAGTTTATCCTAATACCATACAATAAATCTTACTTTTCTGCCTCAAAATGCAACTGCTGCAAAAAGGAAGGCTGCCCGAGCCCAAATCACATATCTGAAACACAATGCATCAGACTGCCTGGTCCTCCAAAAACTAACACTGACTCAGACTAAGAACACACTGGCAGGTTAAAAAAAGAAATGTATTTTTATTATTGTATATCGGGTATTTTTCAGTCATTTTTTTTTTAAAAGAGATCATTAAACTGTTCGTCAGTCATTCATATGTTCTTCTCTCTCCCATAACTTCTAAATTCATAAACAATTCTAGCAAATTTCAACCTAACATGGTAGAGAAAAGATCTCAAAGATGTTTTGCTCTCACAAATAGAGAAACCAGGCAAAAGAGGTGCCATTAAAAAAAGAGACTTCTGCATGTGGAAAATCACAGCATTAGACACCAGCAAATCTACATAGAAAAAGGCAAAGGAAATGAGGCCTCATAAAGCTTCTCTGCTTACATAATGAATTAACTAACACTAGACAAAGTCAGAGTTAACCAGACTCTGCTGCCAGTGGAACTGTCAGTAGGCAATTTTTCATGCTGAAGTTCAAAGGGTGAGACAAGAATAGCTTTCAAGACAACTTCAAGGAATATCCCACAAAGAAGACAAGAGTGTGTGCACTTTTAGTTGAGAAGCAACAGGCTAGTGGTGTTGGTGGGGGGAGCCTGGGGGCTGATGAACATTCCTTTCAGCATCAAAAGGCCAATAGAACTTTAGAGCGCCATTTAGAGACTAGCAGAAAAGTCAAGATGCCTGTAAACCCACCACTGCAAACAACCTCCAGTTCAGGGAATAATGCTTAGGCAGGAGTCATTGTGTCAGGGAAAATGAGGACTCTCCCCTATTCACCCTCCTACCTATGTTCTCCCTACTTCAGCGGGGCTGGATCATACATGCATATCAGCAACTGCTAATTCTAATCCAGAAGTAAGAGGCTTGTGATCCTCAGACACAGTATGACCACCTCTAAAGTCACTTTGGAATTTCTGAGGACCAAGACTAGCACACTTGTTAAAATATCTGTTTATTCAAAGTGTTAGAACAGTTTCAGGCACAGTATTGTACCTCTTCTCCCATACGATGGGCTGAAATTAACTTCCCTTATCACTATGCATAACCCCGTTATTCTATATTGTATATAAGCTATTCAAAATCACGACAAGATCTATCCTAAAACTAAACAGATATGTCAGTCCTTATCTGTTCCTCTCAAAGTTTTCTTGCTGCAGGCAACCTTCATCTAACAACCAGCCTAAATTTACTCACAGCCAGTTCATACCCGCTCGTTCTTGTGCTAACCTTGCCCTTTAGATCCAATAGTTCTTTCCCCTCCCTGATGCTCACCCCTCTGATGTATTTATACACAGCAGTCATATTCCCTCTCAGCCTTCATACTGTAAACTATACAAGCCAAACTGTCAGCCTCCTCTGGTCAGCCAGGCTCTCCAATCCCCTAAACACCATGCTGGCCCTTCCCTGCACCTGTTCCAGCTTGAATTCCTTCCTCGCAGACAGGCAACTAGAAATGTACAACACATGCCACAGGAGGGCCCTACAAGGCAATGCACAATAGCATTAGTATGACCTTATCCCCACAGAAATAAAGCCCCAATAATCTGCCTTTTCCACCAATGCTTCAGCTGTGACCCCCAGCCTGCAGTCAAGTAACACCCTCAAGGTTTCTCAAGTGCCAGCAAACTGGGTTAGACCTCCAAATAAACCCTAGGGATGAGCACTGAAGTGCATCAACTGAAACATTACACCAGCATTAAAGGAATAAATTTATCCTCTCAATTTAGTAACCACAATGGTTCCGACTGCTGTGTGTTGACCAGACTCTCAGTCCCACACAAGTGCTTGATTAGCCTTTCCATAGCTGAGGTGACCGCGAACATCCAAGAAAAGAGAGCTCGAAAAACAAAGCCACAAAGGATTCTCACCCTCAGCCAGTCCCATCTCTGAAATCTTGTGGGCGTGTAATAAAAAACTGGCCAGGAAACAAGACCAGGGGATCAAATCTCTACAAGCCAGAAGGATATGCAAGGAAGACATTAACTTTGTATCCCTTTTTTCTACTCATCTCTCACCCTGCACTACTGGCCACAGAGAGAGAGAAGATACCTTATCAAACAGACCTTGTGTGCACCATTGTGGAAACAAACTTCTGCCTTATTTATTTCAACATCAGGACTCTGTTCTTCACATCCCCTTGGGATCCTGTAGGTTCTCATTATTTATATTAAGTTTCGTAATACGTTAGTAAACAACTGAAAAATACTTTTGTATCCTTGAGTGTACCAGACAAACTTCCTTGTTTTCTGCAACCAGTAGCACGTTCACACCATCTATAAAACAACCACATCGCGTTACTACTCCACTGCAGTTCTTCCCACCCCAGCTGGAAAAGGACAACCTTTCCTGCTACCACCAGTCATTATTACCTCAAGTGTTAAGAAAAAGCCACAATAAACTCTAGATGCTGGCTTGCTACAGCAGTTAATTTTTTCCTGTCCTAAACACAAAAGACTGAAGCTCATACTGAATCTGATCCAGCCCAGCTGCCACCCATCTTCTATTCTGCACTGCAGCCTCCATGGCAGCCCCTGCTCTGCAGATACCAAATAGGTAAGAGCTGCACCATAATATGATCAAATTACCACACAGAGCAGTAATTGTTGGAAAGTCAGGCCCAGCTACCAGAGCCAAAGTGACTGATCAGCTGGGCTGGGAATTAATGCCAATGCCTACAGGAAACTGGATATCCTGGAGCAAAATCTCTGTTCTTTTGTAAGTTTGAAGCAGGAAAACCCACCTCTGAGGGCCATGCCAACACAGGAGCTTAAGAATCAAGAACTGTGCATACTCTGCAAATGCAGTTCAAGCCTCATGAGTCTTTATTTCTTCTCCCCAAAAGAGGAGCACATAGAATCAGTTTTTGTAAAGGCAACTTTTGCAATAGAGGTATATGCAAGGGTTAGTCTCTATCCCAAAGTCCAGATCTCAAGATCACTCTTTCACCACAGGCTATTTCTCATACCTTTTGGGCATCAAAATTAATTTAATTTGTTTTTATGAGCAATTATAGCTTCATGGTAAAGAGGTTTTCAAAAATGAAACTGCTAAATTAATGTATGTAATATTACTGATGATTCTTATCTACTCCGGCATCCCCAAATTCACCAGCTAACAGCAGCTGCTTGGAAACCCTTTACAAGTCTCTTTCTCCCCCAGATGGCCATGTCTTTTTCCTCTGTGCATTAAATACTCAACAAAACACACTTACCAAATTATATCAACCCATAACCATGCATAAAAATTATTTCTTAAATTTGGATTTCTTCCACTGAATTTCAACTGAAATAAACATGGTAGAGAGAACAAATGTATGCTTATAGTGAACAACCATTCATCAGCTTAAGTAACTCTAATGGATGCCACTCTGAACTAAGCCTGCACCATCTGTTCTACCCCTCAATTACAGAAGAAAAAAAAAAAAAATTCAATACACAGTTTAAGAAAGCCAGCTAATTTATCTACGTTTTATTTCTCTTCAGCTCAGCAAAGCACGCTCTTGTAACACTTGATATTCAGAGACAGATCAGAATTGAAGGCTGCTTTCTCTAACACAATTAGGAGTTCTGTCACGGCAAATAAAATCTCCCAGCAATATTTCAGCATATATTAAAAAAAAAAAGCTTCTAATGCTTGCCATACCTTTTGTAAAGGTTGTTATGTCCCTGTAAGTAACAAAATCAGCTAGGAGCTGAACAAACCAAATCTGAAGTCCTGCATGCACAAAAACTCTACCAGCACAGCTTTGCTTGTTCTGCCAGGAGGCCTTCCCAAGTGGAAGTGTCCTCAGCCACCACATCAGCATCTATGAACCATGCCAGTTCCTAACTCTTCCTCTACAGGCAAAGCCCCATTCTGTGAGCTGTCAGGCACAGAGCCTCACACAGGTCCAAGCATCGCTGTGGTGAAGGGATCATCCCACACAAGGGTGAGATTCCCTCCTTGGTAAGCACAGCCTGTAGGAAAGTAATGGAGCACCAAGAAGTCACTACCTACCAAAGTGTAGGAGAAAATCCAAGAGTTTCATCCTGTTCCTTACTGCAAACCTCCACCCAGCTTCACTTCAAACCGGCTTCTCCTACTACTCTGTAATATGTGAAAACATTGAGTAGAACCTCCATCTAATTTGATGGACTCTGGCCTGCTCGAAGTGTGTCATCAACAAATCTCTAAGCCGAGATCACTCTTGAGAGTTGTTAGTCAAACACAAACCAGCAATACCAAGGGCTACTTCTAGTGTAAATCACAGCACAGACCACACATCACAGGGAAGCAAGAAGTGCAAGACACTCTACCCCCATGGATAGACAGAGGTGACAGTACAATACTCTCCTGTTGCAGAAAAGCACACAAGAGAACATCATTACCTAAAATACTCAGTCCACCTCTAGCAATATCAGGCTGATAGAAAAAGACTTTAAGATCCTGGGCATACTCCTTTATACTATACCTCAAAATAAAAAAAATCAATGGCACATCATAGTCTGGATTCTGAGAAAGGTACATCAGCCACAGATGAGTCAGAGGATCCTGCATACTTAACACCACCATTACTGAACACTGCCACAAGCAGCTCAAGTGAGATTGCTCACCAAGGAACATTCCTGGTATTTTCAGCTCTCTCCACTTGCTATAGGACTGTGAAGCTGAGAGGACATGCTGAAGGCCCTGACACTGCTGTGCTTTTTCACTGTAATTCAAGGCAGACAGATCAGTGCAGGCCTAAGTTGTTCAGTGATTCAAAGCTCTGCAAGATAAGTCACTTTTTGCCTAGCAGAGGAAGAAATGGAGTCCAGCAGAACCACCACCCTGAAACAGCACAGACCAAGCAAACAAAGCCTGCAAAGAAACAGAGTGGAGGCAGAATTCATTTTTCTTTGGGTTGCAGCATCCTGCAACATCTTCTCCAGCCCAATCTCACTAATAAGCCACACAACTCCTAGTGTCCATGCAAACATAGGCTGTCCACTCTAAGTAACTGAGCTCTCAAAGAAATCATCTTTTCCACCTTACAGCTTCCTTCCAGCTACCCATAAGCACTGCTGGGAAAGTGCAAGCTGGGCAATGCCTGCTGGGTGCAGCTCAAGCATACTCCTGGCAAGTGCAGATACTTAAAGGCCTTGTGCTGGGCCTCAATGCCTTGCTTCTGTAACAACTTTCAAAATGTCTTGACCTGAAAAGCAACTATGCAATGCCTTCTGCACCTACAGCAACTGCCTGCTATGAAGCAGAGATCACTGACCAGGTCACAAGGTTGCTTGTTAGCATTCAGTTCTCTGTAACTCCTCTATCAGAAGTGTGCTAAGTCTCACCCACTTTCACACATAATGCGTTTATAGACTTCAACACCACCAAGGAAAGAGAAGCACCTTCTCCCCCCTCCATCATTGCTTTATTGCTGCATCACTTAGGAGATAATACTATCTTCTCTTTCATCCCAATGCTGATGTCAAGCACTTCAAAAAACAGTGTCAGGTTAAAATAGAAAATGTACAAAGGCCACCAAAATGTCAGTGATGGTCATGACTTGCATAGCTCAAACTCGCATGCCAGCAAAAGAGACAGCTTGAGCCCTCTCTGTGAGGGCACAGTAACTTCATCAGCAGTTGAGGCTCCTTTTAACCCAAACTGAACTGGATTGCCTCAGAGATGTCACTTCTCTTTGGTTTGCTGATGTTTCCTCAGTGACAACATAGAGGCACAACTGTTCCGTTATAAGAGCCCTAGACAGGGAGGAGTCATGAAACTGGATGCTCTCCCAAGATAATGGACCTGTTATCCAAATACAATCTAATTCCAAAAGCACAGGTTTTATCACTGAAGTGTTAGGAAATTTTAGATCACACAGATGATCTCAATCTTTGTTTTAAGCTGATGCTTTTCAATATGGAATGCGGTGAGCAGGGGAACAGACTGCAAATAACAGCTTTTTCAACCATGACCAAAAAACTGAGGTTTAGCTCTCCAGATGGCTATTCTAGGGCAGTGATGCTTGGCCTTCTACTCTCTGGGTTGTTGAACTAATCCATGAACAGGATCGGATGACACCAACCACTCTGTTCTCCCTCACACCAGATAAAGCTGAGCTCCTGAATCCCCACCCCACAAGCAGTCAAGAAAGGAAACAATAACGCAGAAATATGCACTAAAACAAGAGACTAGCATATGATGATACATTATACCTCATCTGGATACCGAAGCAGACCTCATTACATTACTAACCTCCAGGTAGCAAGCTCACCCCACTCAAAGATTTCACATCCTCTATTACACTCATTCACTAAGAAAATGTGTCTCGGATGTCTGGAGGGTGTCTCTACTATGCTTACTAAAACTTATTAATCACAGCAAATGCTATCTATAGAACACACACGTTAATGAGCAGTCAGCTCAGCAGCATGAGTTCTGGAACAGACTCACTATACAGAAGCGCCACTGGTTTGTTACTGGAGAACAAGTACCATAGTGAACACTAAGTGTGCACTTCAACAGACAAAAGACTGGGAAGGTGGTGGAGGAGAAAGAGAACAAGTTACCCTGAAAGAAATTCTGCAAACTAAGCACGACACTGGAATTGCAAAGCATTGCATAGCTCTGCAGTCCACATTTCTTCATAAAATCCATGCAAACAGCACATTTCATAACAAATTCTAGCCTGCTGTGCTTGAGTAACCTTTCCACTAAGAACCATGGAAACCTGTAAGAGAAAGCCAGTTAGCAAGAATAGGGGGAATAAGCTCTCAGAAAGTTATATACACACACCGCTTGTTCATGACAGCAAACTAAGAATTCTTCGTGTGCTCTGCCAGAATATATACTCTGTTAAGACTATATTGTTTTTGTAGCTTGTTAGTTGGGCTTTTTTATTCCTACATGCCAAACCCCTTCTGCCACAGCTTGTTGCCAAAAATGCAGCTATGCAGAACACACTAACCAATAACTGCAATCTCACAACCACTCCTTAATAAAAATTTCTGTTAAAAATAGTTTAGATTAACCTGAGGATGTTGAGCTCTAGAGCACTTGCAATCTACATGGGTAGTCTCTCCATCCCTTCTCCGTGGAAGCACACCAGCACAACTCTCAGTTAATTATCTTCAGGTTCAGCTCTGTAAACTTTTAACTCTCAGATTTTTCTGGACTTATCAGAAAGGAACAAAGTCTCCTATTACATTCCATACAGTAGTTTAAGCATGCTCTTAGACTTGTCAGGTGCCTCATGAAAGGACCAGGACAGGAGATCTCCAAGCCACAGCTGAGAATCCCTCCCCTTTCTCAAGTTACATGGGAGCAGCAAGACTTCCTCACTGAGGAAGAGGAGATAAGCAACATGACAGGGAAAACAAGGCAGAGGAGCTCCACATCCCACCAACTTACTGCAACACTGTGAAATTCAACAGAATGCACACATACACATGTTACCATTCCTGAGTCAAGTGCAGATCACTTGCACTTAAGCTGTCCACAGAAGCTAGGAAAAAAAAATTCTAGCAAGAACTAACAACAGTGAAAAATACTGGTGCTTGTTGCAGTTTTATAAACTTACATGGCAGGAAATCAGCAACATTGATAACTACTGGGATGATCAAAACATGCCACCAGCTTACAAGGTCCACAAACTAACCATGATTTGACAAAACATAAGCACCAAATATAAACAGATTAAAATCCCATTTACTGAATTCTTACTACCTGAAGTCCTCAATTCATATCTGCTATCAACTAGCAAGAAGTGGGTCAGGAATGGTTGATTCAGTATAATTATGAGCTTACAGAATACCGTATTAGAAAGTCTACTATGCTACTTTCACATGGATCAAGTAGCACTTGACACCAAAGCTTGACTGTAATCACATTCCATCTGACAAGTCTTACCTTGTAATTGCTGGAATTTACCCAGGAAGTGGCCAATCCATCAACCATTTTATCCAGCATAGTCTGATCATGTTCAAGGTCAGATGACTTCTGTTTATCTGAGAAATAATCTATCAGTTCTTGGCCAACCTGAAGCCTCTTCCCAACATCCTTCTGCAGCACCTGCGCTAAGCAGTACTCCATACTGGGCTCCATACTGTATTAGAAACACAGCACCAGCAAGAAAGCTAGAGGGCAGCAGGTCAGAAAAATCCCTCTATAAACATACGCAGGAGGTTGCCTTTTTGTTGGATGAAGGTTACTGAGGGTCTGGGTTTCAAAGATGCAATTCTGAGAATGGCAACAATGCACCATGTGTGTATGAACAGCAGCTGGCAGGATATTAAAAGTCCAATTTAAATAACTAGTAATAGACGAAGCAACGAGCTGTGCTGCACTGTACTGTTGAGTCCGCGGTAATTCCCAGTTCAGCAGTCCATTCTGAAAGAAATGAAAAAGAACAGTATTATAGGTTAAATTAAGACTGAAGGAAAAAAAAGAAAAAAAGATTGAAAGCATGTCACAAAATAGGTTATTCATATACAGCTGTGAAGCTGTGATAAGCTGAATACAAGCAACATCGCTCTATTTTAAGGAATCAGGAGAGGTAGGTCAGGACAAAAACCTTCCTTTCTTCCGTACTACCACAGTCACCCATCAATTTTCTATAAGTTTTAGTGGCAGATAGTAAGTCTGGGGCTTAAGTAAGAGATGATTAGTAATCAATAGTACTGCAACTACCATGGTCATGATCCACCCATAAAGGTAGATGCAAAATCCTTAAGCAGGCCACCAGGAAAATGCATCTGCTTTAAGAAATGAAAGCAGGAAGAGGTCTGGATCCTGTTTGGACTGTTCACAGAAACACAGAATGCCAGGTTGGAAGGGCCTCTGGGGATCATTTGGTCCAATCTTTTAGGCAATATATTGTTTAAATGAGAGGCCCCAGCACCCGGTCAAGCTGAGCCTTAAAAACATCCAGTGTAGAGGAATTCACAGCTTTCACCAGGAAGATTATTCCAATGTTTAACTGTTGTCATGATGAAAAATTTTCTTCTGGACTGTAAGTCTTCAGCAGCCAATGACCAGCTGTCCAGCATAACACAGTCCTAATGCTTGGGTTCCAGGAATGGAGAAGGAGCTCTTGAAAACCAGGTGCTCAAGCTGCTTCCAGACTGAATCCTGTCACATCCCAACTACAGATGCCCAGGAAACAGCACTGGTCAAGTGCAGCAGTGTGAACACAGTTCAAACAGTGATATGTGTGGTGTCCTCAATAATCAAGATCAAACACAAGAAAGGTGAGGTCAAACTCTGCTGCCACTCAGAGGCACAGCACCACTTGTGAAGTAAGCTTTTGGCTTATGCATAAAAAATAGCTAAATGTCTGGGGTTTGGCTACGTTCTTCAACCCTAGAAACGATCCTGTACAAGCACTTCACTAAGCACTCAGCTACAGTTTTTCTGTCTCTCCATCTGTAGCCAAACAAATCTCTCCAGGTAGCCAGGGAACAGAGACACATTCCTTCCTCCATTCTCCCAAAGACCAGGGCTCCTGCATCACCGTGCAGCTTCCTGAAGCGTTCCCTCGTCACAGGTTAGCTCTTCAAGGAGGGAGGGATAAAAATCCAGAGTGCCTTTTTGTTTCCTGTCTAATAATACCCACAGCTACAAATCTGCCCTACATTTTCCATCAGTATGAGGAAAGCAGGTCAAGCTCAGAGCAAGGGAAGAAGCTGTGGAGCAGACACTTGGTTCAACAAACAACTGGAAGGAAGCTGGAGGCACATGTTCACTAATTGGAAGCACTGGAGCAGCAAATCTAAATACCTTCTGTTTGAGCAAAGTCTTTCATGGAAGTCTTATTAAAACAAAGTGGATCTGACAGTAGAGGAGATGCACACAAGAACCCTGGCCTGGAAACAAAAGCACACCTCTCACTGCAGATCTATTCATTATCTCACCTCCATCCTCCTTGGTCAGACTTCCAAACTGCCACATCTCAGCAACACCGTAACAGCATCCCGATGCAGCACAGCAGCTTGAGCTTCCCTTACCCTTCAAGTGCTGCCAGACAGATCCCAGCTGCCAACACTGCTTATTCATCAGGCAGGAGTCACCAAAGAGAAGGTCCCCCATTCCAGACAGCCAGTTCAAATCCCCATTGGCAGACAGCAATCAAAACTAGTTCTATACGTCCAAGGACTCACCTCAGCCAACCACCCAGAAAATCCTACAACTAGCCAGAGACTAAAATCCCCCTTCACCAGCAAAATCACACTCTCCAGAGCAGCAAGGAAGCATCAGCTGCAACTGTGCACACAGAGCACCTGCAGCTTTAAGTTAGTGCCATGATAGCTTACTGCCCCAACCTTCTTCAAGTCACTTCAAGACTAACTTGATTTCAAATTCTAAAATTGTCAGCAACACCCCAACCAATGTTTTCAGAGTAATGCCTTCTTTCTTTCTAAAACAGACGCATTGGTTGCAGACTAGAGAAAAGCCATATCTCTTCTTGCTGAAGCTATAGCTCCTCACTTGTTTCAGTTTAGCACCAATGCTGAACACAGCACTCTGAGCTTTTCCCATCCTTACCCAAACTGGTTCCCGGCATGAGTCTGACTACCCGCAGCAGCAGGTAAAACAGGACAGCTTCAAGCAATCAAAAGGCACAGCAGCAGCCTTTACGAGTCTCCCTGTCTGTACCTTTGAACACTGGCCCTGCCCTGCAGCATGGGCTGGTCTTGCCCCCTGCTGCAGGCGCTCCAGTTAAACCAGACAGGATTATGCAGAAGAGTCTATGAGCATCTAAGGGTTTTCATATGGTAGGGGAGCATTTCACTGGGTAACTCGTTAGCAGAGAACTACTGAAAAAGGGGTGAAAGAGGTGAAATTCAGCAGCTACCATGTTCTAGCCCAAACCTTTCAAGTTACCCGTGTGGTTTGATCCTGGACTCCAGAAGCTGCCTGCATGATCTAAAGGGGACTCTTCTTTTAAACCAGGTAGAACATGCTGAAGAACTTCCCCAATTGCTTTTAAAATGGAAATGTGGAACTTGCTTAAACTTGAAAATTCAGATTACAGAGGAGTATGAATGACTGTTAGTTACCACAGAATAGACAATTTTTATTAACTTCACACACAGACAAGTCCCAACACATCCAAGAAACCATTAGCTGCCACACTGCCATGAGAAAGGAACATTCAGTTTCAAGTCTTTCTTCTATAGGGTTTTCATGTAAGAGTTTGTAAATCTCTGCCTACAAGCACAGAAACAAACTTTTAAGCCAACTAAGATAAACAAATTTCTTTTCAAGTTCCTCATTTTCAAAATATGTGAAGGTAGACATAGCAGAGAAATACTGGTACACTACAGAAGAAAAGACGTGAGCCATTCTTGAAGACTGCAGTCTGAATAGGACCCACTATGCATTTTATCAGCACCAAAAACATGGAGAAGAACAGCCAAAAATACCTGGGGAAAACAGTAATAAAGCCATGAGGGAAGGTTGAAGCTGGCTTGCATCTACCAGCGAGCAGATGTTAAAGTTGCACTTTTTTTAACTACCAAAAAAGGAGGTTTTTCCCACACATGTTAGAAAGTCTGTTGATTCCCCCTCTTCCTCACATAAGGAAGTTTAAAAAATACCACCCAAGAAAACTAAGATCCAAGCTGGCAAAAAATGAACCTCCCAGGCAAAGAAGCATATGGCTGCTACATCCCACCAAGTTTAAAATCAGCTGGGCAGATGCTCCCCACAGAACAAGCTTTGGAAAACACCAAGCCACAGTGGTTCTGTTCCTGCAGGATTTCAATGCTACAGGTTACTGGTAGCTAATGTTACAAGACACAATTCAGGACTAGGATTTTGAGTAAAACCTCTTCCCACAAAAGCACAGTCATGCAGAGGTCAAAACTAACAACTCTGTGGCACAGGTCCTGTGTTTGGAGTTCCCCTAAGTTTTGAGAAGGTTTGCAAATACAGGATCCAAAGCAAGGGGTTTTCTCCAGTCCTCCCACTAGGCTTGCAGTTTGCACTCAAGAGACAGGTTAGGCTACACCTGACATTATGTCAACATGTAGAAAAGATAATCCAATAGAAAAAAAACCCCTTTTCTCCACCAACCCAATTCTGTCACTGCAAAAATAAAGTTCCATAGTTCAATACTAAGCCATTAAAACTATAAGCTCTGTAAAAGCCTCTGCCAATAATATCTAAACTTTCCACCAAGAGCTAATGAGCAGAAAGCCATTAGAGAGGTTTAATGCCACCTTGGAGCTCAAAATAATAAATTGAAAGGAGAAAGCTGACAAAGACTGAACAGCCCAACATTACTCAGCTTGGATACTACCACCATAATGCTGTAAAAGCTGGTACAATTCACACCAACACAACTGCCACAGCACGTAGAGTATGTCAATCCAAATAGCAATGAAGAAATACTTGTCATCAAGACACTGTGGCAACATTAAACTGGGTACATAAGCCAAGGAGCTTTTTTCAGTGCTTAAGACTGACCCCAAAATAAGTGAAATTGCATTTTCTGCAATTCTCAAAAAAGACTCTATCTTAGGATAACTTCACAGGAAATTTTAAATCTTCCTCCTCTTGCAATGAGGAAAGACAACTAAAGCATATAAAGAACACAACACTACTCTCCTGGGGGACTGCCTGTACTTAGCAGCTCTTCCAATATAGGTATTTAACTTCAAAAATTATGCCCCACTCTTCTGCTCTAGTTATCAGATTGAGTTATCATTTTTGTCACGTTTCACCATCATCTTCATTAGCCAGCAAGGCAGGGCAGTCCACAACTTCCACGGTCAACTGCTCTAACAGAGCTAACTCAAGACATAAGTTTGCAGGGAGACAAAACCTTGCTGCCACTCAGGACGGTAGGAAAGAGTCAGTGCCACTCAATAAACAGGCCTTTCCAATCACCTTCCTAAAGGTGTACCTGTAACTACTTCCATCCAATAAGCTTAACTTCAAACACCTTCTGAACAAGACAAAACTTCAGTGCTTCTTTAGTGTCTTTTTTTTTTTCTTGCACAGGGTTAGCTGTAGCCCAGCAGTTGTAGAAATGACGCAGCGATACAATTGCACCAACAAGCCCTCCTCACAGGTCTCAAGACCTAACTACATAAAAACTTGCTTAAAAGTAGTTCAAGGTATATTAGAGAGACAGTTCCTTGAAACCTGACTTTCCACAACAAAGAACTCCTCTCCTCCTTCAGGAGACCCTAGCCAAAATGCAGCAATTTTTCAAGCTACCAGGCACCAAACCTGCAGCAGCTAACTGCTTCTTGAAGGTGGTATAGACTAAACGGAGATCTCATAAGCAATGTTAGCGTCAAACTGCAGCCCTGCACAAAGAGTGGAAACTCTCAGCCTGCTGCCCACTCCTTCTCCTCTAATTTTGCTTCAGCCAGCACAGCTGTCCCCTGCCCTGAGGGGATTTGATATCAGGCCCTTACAAAGTAGACTAAGCACTCAAACCTACTCTGCAAGTAGCAGTGGACAAATCAGCTGCACTGACAGTCTCTAAGCTCAAAGTATTCTTAGTTGCTCAAACCTGCTGAGAAAATGAGGTGGCAAGTTAAACATGAAGTGTCCTACTTGAAGAACAGAGCAACCTTTTCCTGGAGCCCAAAGCCGTTTGCAGGAGGGCCCACCCAACAGCTGACTGATGAGCTCTGCCTTTGCTTCATCTACCCCTTTACGTAGACAGTAATGTTTCCTTAGTGTTCAGGAATATTGCGCAACCAAGGCTGATTGTTTTAAATCAATAATTAGTGTTTCCTTGTATCTGAGCCTCCTCAAAGATGTTATCTTATATTTCCAGCATGACAACTCATGCTTCTCTAATTAGCTGATGGGACAGCCCCAAGCTTATCTCCATGTACTGTGCCTGGCTGCACTTGCAGGAGAGGCTCCTTCCACCCCCTTGCACAGGAACTTGAACTGTCTTCAGTCAGAGTAGCTACCACACTTCCAGTACTCGGCACTGCAGCCCTGCTGACAAGCAAAGAAAGGGCTGCCCATGTGGATGCAGCTTCCCTGCTGAAAGTGTTACCAGGTTTTCAATGGAGGTTTTCCTCCTCCTCCCCCAACACAAGCACTTGTAAAGCTCCATCCTGTTGTGCACAGTTCTCTCTCAGAACGACCACACCTGGTTGAAGTCTTCCTAGGACTCTGCTAAATCTGAGCTGTTCTCTAAATCTGCTTGGAGGCTAGAAACCAACCCACACCAGGGCACAAATCTACTACCATGAGGAAACATGAGGCAGATTTCTAGAATGAAGATGGCTGAAAGATTTCCAGGGCTTACGCTAAGGCCTTCTGGCCCCCACACAATCCTTCTGGGACAGATGCTAGCTGTGAAAGTTGCATTATCCTACCCTGGGTAAGATGAGAGATAAGCTTCAGATAACAGGAATTCTTATGTCTCCACTAAAGGTCTGCAATGCTGCCCTGGTAACTGAACACCTCAAACAGAGCCACGGATTTTAGTGAGGCATCAATCTTCCAGAAATCTCCACAGTAATGAAGCTGTAGCAAATCAAGACAACTTGCAGGTCACCTCAATGTGACCCCAACACCCTACACTAATGAAACCACTTTGCAGAGTGGGACTAATCCTACAAGAATAGGGTAGAAAATTAGATAAGCTTTAACATCCCTTGTTTTCTTAATAAAACCCCTCTCTGAAATTAGTTTGGTCTTAACTTTGTCAGAGACCAAGGACAAACCTAGAATAAGCTTTCAAGGTCTCCTTTCTTTTAACAGTTTGAGGACCAAGATGCAAATCAAAATCCTATGATGACAGAAGCTGCTCTGGGTGACTCTTGTAGGCGTTGCAGTGCATGGTTCCAAGGTATCACACTACAAGCAATTTTTTTGGGATCTACTGGACCACTGAAGTAGGAGGGAAATGTCCCCATGACACTTTATTCTGTGAACAGTACCAAGTTGTGAGTTTGTGTGTACAAAAGCATCCTTTCTCTCGCTGAGCCTACAGATCTAACCGTACCTTAGAGCCTGAAGACTCCAGCTGACACCTGTGGGACCCTGGCCAACAAACCATCCAGCACTGGCTCTGTCCAACTTCCAGCTCTGCTCAGAGTCAGAGCCAACGGGTAAGTGAGGTTCCCTGAGGGTCTCTGGTGATGCATCCTATAAGAATGGAGGTGGTGTCCAGCCTCTTTCCTACCTCAACTGTGAGTGCAGGACAAGACTTCGCAAAGTCAAATCTTAGCCCTCTCCTTGACAACCCAGCAGCAACAGTGGATCACCTGGAAAAACAGGGGAAGAAAAGGAAAAGGAGACTGACCTGTGAACTCACACAGGTAAAATATTTAGCAAGGTTTGGAAGCAGAACACTACCAGGATCTAGAGCGGGGTGCCCCATCACTTGCCAGACAGCAGGTGGGATGACTGGTTTCACAACACTCCTGTAGAATCCTGTAGTCTCTATTTGTGTAAGTCCCCTAGGCTAAGATCAACAATTTAGCCAGTCCAGAAGATGGAAAGCACCTCTTGAAGTACATGAGTTGAAGAAAAAGGTGGGAGAATACAAAGAACTTCCTATTGTACTGGCAGAAACAGGGCAGAAAGTCAGTGCTTTCCCCAGAGCCACTGTAAAGCAAGTCTCCAGTAGCAATGGGAACTGAGGGTAAGATAAGACCTTGGGGAAAGAGAAAACCCATACTACCTGTGCTGGCTTTGCATGGCAAGGTTTTTGTAGCAGAACGGCTATAGGGGTGACTTCTGCAAGAAGCTGCATGAGTTCTCCCTGTGTCCAACAGAGCAAATCCCAGCTGGTTCCAAGACAGGCCCATTGCTGGCCATGGAGAAGCCCACCAGTGATGGCAGTAGCACCTCTGGGATAACATAGTGAAAAAGCAGGGAAAAAAACCTGCACAATGCCAGCTGCAGCTAGACAGAGAAGTGAGAATATGCAAGAGCAACAATTCTGCAGACAGCAAGGCCCATGAAGGAGGAAGGTAAAGAGGTGCTCCAGGTACCAATGCAGTGATTCCTCTGCAGCCCATGGAGGTCCAAGGTGGAGCAGATAACCACCTGCAGCCTGTGGAGGACCCTATGCCAGAGTAAGTGGATGCCTGAAGGAGGTAGTGACCCCATAAGAAGCACGCACTGGAGCAGGCTCCTGGTAGGACATGCGGAGAGAGGAGCCCATACTGGAGCAAGTTTGCTGTCAGAACTTGTGACCCTGTGAGGAACACACTGGAGCAGTCTGTTCCTGAAGGATCGCAATCCATGAAAGGGACCCATACTGGAGAAGTTTGTGAAGAACTGCAACCTGTGGGAAGGACTCGCATTGGAGTGGTTCATGTGGGACTGTCCCCCACGGGAGCGACCCCACACTAGAGCAAGAGGAGTGTGATAAGTCCTTCCCCTGAGGAGGAAGGAGTGGTAGGGACAGCGTATGATGAACTGACTGCAATACCCACTCCCCATTCCTATGTACCATCAAGGAACAGGAGGAGAAAACTCAGGAGTGAAGTTGAGCCCAGGAAGAGGGAAAGGGTAGGAGAAAGTGTTTTAAGAACTGGGTTTATTTCTCATTACCCTACCCTGATTTAATTGGCAATAAATTAATTACCCCAAGGCAAGTCTGTTTTGTCCATGACCGCAACTGGTGAACTCCCTATCCTTATCTGGACCCACAAGCCATTATATTTTCTCTCCCCTGTCCAATTGAGGAGGGGAGTGACAGAACGGTGGAGATCGGGCATCCAGCCAAGGTCAGCCCACCACATGCTGGTACAAGATCGGGATAATCTAGTTTTAAAGAGATCAGTGGGTTTGATATAAATTCCATACCCAACAAATCCTCCAGGACTTTGTTATCCCCACTGGTGCGTAACTGGTTACTGGTACAGATGAAGTGAGCAAGTTTCACTGTACAAGTCCAAGCCAGAACTATCTTAGAAGGAAGTACTTGAGAGACAAGCACTAGTCATAAAATGATAGATTGGAATGAATATATGAGATCATACTGGGGACAAAAGTCCTGAAGGGACTCTCGAGTGTCCAACTCAGCACTTTTTGGTAAGATTTCTTCCCTCTGCACTCCACATCATTTTCTCATAAATTACACAGGTATGTTAGGCAATCTTAACAGAATGGGTGTGAAGTGGGAGTAAAGAAGAGGTAAAAAAAAACCTAAACCACTCCCTGCAGTCTACACCTCAAATATGCTCACTCACAGAAGAACCTACAGCTGCAGATAAAAGCACCACTAAAGCTAAGACAACGACCTACACACATACTTATGAGAACAGGCCACACAGAGATGATGCTGATAGGAAAACCAACCAGACACCCAAATCTGAAGACTGGAACTCAGGCAGGAGCCTATAACAGACTGGCTGTGGGATGAAAGTGCAGCAATCTGCAAGTCAACAGTTTTGGGAGTAGTTTATTTTCTCAGTCTTTCTTCAGGTTTCCCAGCTAATGTCCCATCTCTAAACACAAGCTTCTCTTGGCTTGCCCCTGTTCTTCCAGGCTACCAGTCCTCATGGAAACTGTTGGTCAAGGACAGGAGAACTCTCAGCAGCAGCTGGATTTCAGAATCCAGCACCTCAGATCAGTTCAGCTCCAAGAAGGGGCAGCAGGGCTACCCTCCATGCTCAGGCATAAGCAGATTCCATTCAGCCTGGCATTTGCAACTGCACATAAGCGGATGGCACAAGAAATCCCCCAACACAGGCAGCAAGAGATTGCAGAGAGCCACCACCACACTTGAGATGTCTAAAACAATGGGCAGAGGGAGCAAAGAAAAGGGAGGCACAGGAAGGTGCTTTGTTTGACAATACCATGAATTGGGCTGAACTCTAGTGGTTGTTAGGAGACTGCTGGGCTAAGAAAACACCTACAATGTAACAGGCATAGGCATACCTGCCATTCCTTCCTTGTGCTCAGCATCCCTTTGAAACACAGGTCAGGATCCAACTCCATTTTGATCAGATCTTTGCCTCAGCAAATCACTGTTGGTTCAATTTGGCTTTCTGAAATAACTTGAAATCTAAAGCACCTAGAAGCAAAGCATAAGGGGAGGGCTCCAGCTTAAACTTGAAACACAGAAATGCTGCACCAGGGACTGGCCTGGTTAGGCTGTTCAGCCCATTACTTTGCTGGCAGTGGAAACAAATTACAGATTTTTAAATCTGCCCTCTCACTTCCAGAAAACTAATGACGACAACTGTTTTCTAACAACTAATTTTGCTGCTGCTTCTTAGCATACTCTTTCTAGATACACCGTGGACATTTTCCTCCTTGCAGAGCGAAACATACAGAAATTTGATTAAGCATCAGAGCAGGAAACCAGATGAACTCAAACACTAACCATGAATCAAGATCTAATCTCTTGGAAAGGACCTGCAGCTTCGGACCACAAAATCCATTTGTCGCCCTCCTAAAAGTTGAACAGTTACAACTCCATCCAGTTTGTTTGGGCTTTGGGGAGGTGGGATGGGTGGTGTGCAAGAGCAATTGTGCTGCAGAAGAGAGGTAAACGAGAGGAGAATGTGATCTCATGTTTATGGCAGAGCCTGACACTAGCGCAGCACAGAATGCTGAGGAGCTTGCCTGTGTTCAGCTCTCCAGTACCCTGCTGCGCAAAGCCCTGAACTAGCTCACATCAGGCTTTCAGGCAGCTTTGAGGACTGGTAACATGCTGGTCTAATGTACAATATCCAAAATGCTGAGTGAGCACTGAAGAAACACGCAATGCAAACTTCAACATTGGAAAGGCTGATGAAAACAAAGAAACTAAACAAAGAGCAACATGAAGCGCAAACCATTAAACAAAGCCGAGGCTGTTCTGCACGAGACTGCCACAAACATCCGACCTTTCACCAAGGAAGGAGGTAAACTCCTTTCCTCACACTCAGACTGCTTACAATTTACTGAAGTCATAGTCTGGAGAAACTAACAGACAAAATCAGCCTATTTTATTCACTGAACTGATAGACCTTCATACACATGCCAGTATTTTTATTAACACAGTAGCAGGTGGTGTTGGAAGTTGCAGGAGGAAGCTTCACGTACAGCTGAGGAGGCATTAGCAGCAGCGAGCCTGATCCAAAGGCACCAACAGGACTTCCAGACCGCATCTTAGTAAGGCCTGAGATAATGAAAGACTCAGGATGACACATGAGCTTGATCCAAAGTCATCTGAGGCCAGAAGGGTACCCATAATGGCAGTCCACAAGCTTCAAAGCCACAATGCTCTCATGAAAATTTGCCTGGATATTGAAATGGGAAAGTGCACACAAAAGAAAGAGAGGTCACTACCTTCTCCACCTGAACTTTCCACGTCCAACCTCTTTTCACACTTCTTATAACGCAGCAAGACCTGTCCCTAACACAGAGGCTGATGAAGGCAAGATCCAGCTCCTCATGTAGTAAATAAGTATAGAAGCAGACAGACTTGCTAAAAGCTCTTGTCCTCTAACACCACCAGCCCTGGCCAAATTGCTAGATGGACAGGGAAGGATTGACTAACACACGGGAGAAAAGATAAACCATTTCAGTCTGAGTTTGGCTCTTTAAATACCTGGTTTTCATAACACTTAAGTTTCAGTTCAGATTTAAGGTCTCTACAGAACTTCAAAGATGACTGAAGGACTAGCTCATTTGATCACAGGCACTCTCTGCAACTGTCCCTCTAGGGAACATTGTATGAACTAGAGAAACATTTCCAACTCACAAGCATACTGCTGGCTCACTTTTAGCCCCGTGCATTATCAGCCAAGTGAAGTAAAGTCAAAGTGTTTAACTTCAGGGATTTTTCTTCTTCAAACTTCTGAAGCTGTCTGATCAGTTCCAAGGACTTTACAGCAACACTGCAGACATCAGTGTGGAAAGAAGCCCCATTTAAGTTGGCAGCAATTTTTTTTTTTAAATGGAACAAATGTAACTATGAAATAGAGAAACGATCATCTATGGTGACATAGTCAGTCATCACTCTGTCCCTCTCGTAACTTCTAGGCTTTAGTCCCACTGATAGGATTCAACAGAGAAAACAAGCAAAAGATGGACTTGCAAGGCCAGAACTGCAACATAAAGGTTTGTTCCACACAGTGAGCTATCCTGCCATGACAAGGAAGACCTGAATATGACAGTGCTGGGGTTCCATCCTGCACACAGCACAGTGCTCTGCTCTAGCAAAAGCCCATCAATGTTGGAAGTTCTCAAATATACCCAGCTGTAACGCCCTCTTCAGTTAGAAACCTCTTTCAAATCCAGTTCAGAATCCCACACAGAAACCAACACTTGTACCTCTAATGTTTTTGCAAGATCAAATTTGGGAGCTACTGACCTAAACAGTGGATTTTTGTCATAGGTATCAAGTGACAATACTCTGGTTTGTCTTCAACAGCATTCAGGTCGCATCAAGGGGAGCACGCAACAGAAATGCAACTGCTCAAGATACAGAGACCTAGGCCGATCTATTAAGCAGCAAAATGGACTCCAAGGTATTTGCCAGAGATGCTGACACCAGCCCTAGGGTGGAGACCACATCCCTGTCCCTGAACATGGGTTCCACACACACTTCTCCTCTTAACCCTCGTCTCCTTTACTAAATGCTGACTTGCAAAACATGGTCTGCAAAGGACAGAGAGAGACCCTCAGGTCAGAACCACTCTCAGGTGGCCAAGAAGACCAATGGCATCTTGGCTTGTATCAAAAATGGTGTGACCAGCAGGTAATCCTGTAATCAGCACTGGTGAGACCACTCTTCAAATTCAGTTCTGGACCCCTCACAACAAGAAGGATGTTGAGGCTCTGGAGCAAGTCCAGAAAAGAGCAAGGAAGCTGGTGAGGGGGCTTTGGAACAAGTCTGAAGAGGAGCAGCTGAGGGAGCTGGGGTTGTTTAGCCTGGAGAAGAGGAGGCTGAGGGGAAACCTTATTACCCTCTACAACTACCAGAAGGAGGTTGTAGAGAGGACAGTGCTGGCCTCTTCTCCCAAGTGACAGGGGAGAGGATGAGAGGGAATGGCCTCAAGCTCTGCCGGGGGAGGTTTAGGCTGGACATTAGGAAAAAATTTTCCACAGGAAGGGTCATTGGGCACTGGTACAGAATGCCCAGGGAGGTGGTCAAGTCACCTTCCGTGGAGGTGTTTAAGGCACGGGTGGATGAGGTGCTGAGGGTCATGGTTTAGTGTTTGATAGGAATGGTTGGACTCGATGATCCAATGTATTTTTTTTTTCCAACCTGGTGATTCTGTGATTCAGAGCTGGGGAGGCTCTGCTCGGCTCCACCGGCCCTGCCCCAGCTCGCCCCTTCCCAGAGCAGCCTGCAGGTGGGAAAAGGGGCAGCTTTTCCCCTTTCCTCGGGGATTGCGTGAGGTCACCCGCACCTCCTCACACACCTTCATCAGCACAGCCCACGCGGGCCTGTGCGAGCACAATGACAAACGCCAACCTCCGACGGGCTCAGCCCCCAGCATCCCCCGTTCCCGCTGGGTTCGCCCAAAGGACAAAAACCTAATTCATCGCACCAACTCCCCACCTTCCAGTACCAATTTCGACGGGAAGAAAGCGACACACGGAGCCTAAAACGGGGAAGCGAACTCAACACCACCACCCCCCACCCCACCCCCCCCTCAATGTTTGGGACGGCGCCGCCGCCGCTCCCAAGCCCACACGCGGCCTTCGCCGTTACCTGCAAGGGAGGGCGGCGGAGAGGCTCAGTGCCGGCGGCATCGCTGGCGGCGGCGGCAGCAGCAGCAGCTCCGGTCGCGGCGCATGGCGGCGGATGAGTCTTCTTCTTCGGCGGCGGCTGCTGCTGCGCCCGCCCCGCTGCTCCTCGGCGGCCGCGAAGAATGGGAGGCAGCGCGCACGCGCCCGGCGCGCCCCGGAGCCGCCACCATAGAGTGCGGGGCGGGAGGATAGAGAGGAGCTCTCTTGTGGGAAGCGGTGAGGTCAGCGCGTGCGGTGCGCGTGCGCGGGGCTGGGCGGGGGCGGCAACTCCCGCCGCGGCCGTAATGGCCGCGGCGGGAGTTGTCGCCCCCCCCCAGCCCCGCGCACGCGCACCGCATGGGCAGAGGTCCTGACGGGTGATTCGTGATAAGGCATGTGGAGATGAGTGAACACAGACACACACACGGACACACAAATACACGGGCAGGCCGAGGCGCAGACAGACAAGAAACACACAGGCAGAGAGACACACAAGCAAAGACAGACAGACGACACAGACAGGCAGGGAGATATAGTCCAGAGAAGAGCAACGAGGCTGGTGAGGGGTCTGGAGAACAGGCCTTATGAGGAACGGCTGAGAGAGCTGGGGTTGTGTAGCCTGGAGAAGAGGAGGCTGAGGGGAGACCTCATTGCTCTCTACAACTACCTGAAAGGTTGTAGAGAGGAGGGAGCTGGCCTCTTCTCCCAAGTGACAGGGGACAGGAAAAGAGGGAATGGCCTCAAGCTCTTCCAGGGGAGATTTAGGCTAGAGATTAGGAGGAAGTTTTTCACAGAAGGGGTCATTAGGCATTGGAATAGGCTGCCCAGGGAGGTGGCTGATTCTCCTTCCCTGGAGGTGTTTAAGGCATGGGTGGATGAGGTGCTGAGGGACATGGTTTAATGTCTGATAGGAATGGTTGGACTGGATGATCCGATGGGTCTCTTCCAACCTGGTCGTTCTATGATTCTATGCTTCTATAGACAGGCAAGGAGACATGCAGACAGACAGGCAGAGACACAGAGAAGACGAACAGAGAGACACACACAGGCAGAGACACAGATGAGACAGACACGCAGACAGAGAAGCAGATAAGATAGACACACACAGACAGGCAGAGAGACACACAGGCAGAGACTCAGACAGAACAAGACAGACACAGGCAGAGAAACACACACAGGCAGAGGCATAGACCAAAAACACACAGATGGACAGGGAGACACAGACAGGCAGAGACACAGACAGACAAGACAGGCACACACAGGCAAGAGACACAGACAAGACAGACACACAGACAGAGAAGCAGGTGAGACAGACACACAGACAGAGAAGCAGACAAGATAGACATGCACAGACAGGCAGAGAGACACACAGGCAGAGACTCAGACAGACAAGACAGACACAGGCAGAGAAACACACACAGGCAGAGGCACAGACAGACAAGACAGAGAGAGAGACACATAGGCAGAGATACACACACAAGCAAACACACAGACAGAAAACACACAGATGTACAGGGAGACACACAGAGGCACAGACAGAGACACAGACAAACACACAGAGACAGGCCCTCCAATGGACACTCTCCAGTAGCTTCATATCCTTTTCACACCATGGCACCTAAAAATGCACACGGTACGCAAGGTGCGGCTGCAGCAGTGCTAAGTATAGTGGGACAATCCCCTCCCTTGATCTACTAGCAATGCCATGCTTGGTGCACATGCTTGACTATTGTCTTCCACAGGCTTATGACTGCTGCTCTCACATTGCTTGTAGGGAACCACAATTTCACCTCAAATATCCTCAGTTATCCTCATCCTTTGTGCTACCAAAAGCAGCTGACATCTGTAACCTGTTCCAACCTAGTGATTCTGTGATTCTAGTAACATAGTGTAACATGACAGTTTCTAACACATGTGTAGTCCAAGCCATCAAAACAGTTCACACAGAATAATCTTTGTGGAAGAAATGTCTCTATTCAGTCACAACTTCTTGAGGTAATACTGCCCTTCTTCAAGACTCACCATTTTGGCCTAGGAATGGCTTTTGGCATTTGCTTATTTGTTCTTTCCCACCATCAGGTCCCAGAGCAACACGTAACTGCAGGTATGCATGAAGGAATCTGCGTAGGTTGAACGTCAGAAGCTGAACAGGCTGCACAGATGTCAAGAGAAAGGTGGGGATATTGGAGCTTAAAAGGAACCAGCTCTGTGTAAACTGAACGCTGGTCATTACAAACCGGCTTTAGAAATTACCTTGGTTCTCACCCCCCAGGCAGTAGCTAATCTCCTGAGAGCCCTAGCTGGCTAAGAACCACCCACGGTGGAGACACAACAGCTCTAGTTTACCTGCTGTGGCTTTCCAGTCCCCACACTACTATCCGTGTGCACTCGGAGAAGGCTCAGCCCCTGTGCCAAGTGCTCTCCCTCCCTAGTTGAGCAGTTCTGCAGCCAGAACACCCTCACTTTGCAGTCTCCTAACAGCAGCTGACAGGGTAGGATCGCCAGCCCATTAGTAAGGCATCGATTGTTCCAGTTCAGCTGAATCTGTTACAACTATAAACAAAGTTTTATTGGAGACTCTAGATAGTTCCCTCTCTGCTACCTAAAATACAACCACACTCCCATTTTTAAGGAAGAAAAGGAGATAAAAATTGATCAAGTAGGTCTAAGTTATCTGAAGTGTGATACGTAATATTTCATTTAGCTTTAGTAAGAAATCAATATCTGTGTGTCACACTTGCTGTGAAATCATTCACTTCAGTGTTACAACAGAGAGGCCTTTGCCTCAGAAATCTCTCAATACTGCCTTCTGGTATCATTGAGCATTTGGCCGTTTTTTCAGACTCTGGTGTGAATTTAGGGTCACTGTTTATGGCAGTGTAGAGCTTCATAAATAAATGCTGAGAAAGGCAGTTGGTTTGGGTTTTAAGTACTTCTTTCCCCCCTCCTAACTTTTTCTAAAATAAAGGAATGCATGGCTGTTCTAGGCTTCATTTACCAACACTGCTCTTTCAAACAAAACCACATCAATATAGCAGAACTAGTGGCAAGCAGAAGGATTGATTGGTATGAAGAGAGGCTCCACTTCAGTGGAAACATTGACTGTACCTGAGTGACCCCTTTCCTTCAGGGCCTTTTTGCACTATGTCTGCTCAGGAGTCTGAAGGACAAGTGCTGCAAGGAGAAATGTTTTCGTTTATGAATGATAGCATGATGATGTAGTTGCTTATTACAGCAGAGGATAGCAGCAGCAGAGACTGGCTGTTCCTGGGTTGCTACCCTAGGCTTGAGCAAACTGCCAGGCAGACTTAGAAAGCCACAATTTCTTTACGGGCTGTTCTAGCTTGACTGCCCGCATGGCTAGTGGGGAGAACAACTTTTCTTGACACGATGTTACACTGTGTCTCTCCCTTTCCCATCTCCTGGCGCTTACATCTCCTGCACGCATCACCTGAACAGCCTTACACAGTGCTAAGGAGAAGGCTGGATTGCTCCTGGTACAAATATAAGTAACACGGGCCATCAAACAGGAGGTGAAGCACCAGCACCCAGCTGCTGAGGACCATTGATCTCGCTCTGGCATGGGCTCCCTGTGTGAGTCACCTCCTATAGCCCTCACCTATGAAACACTGAGCAAATTCCATGTCCATACTGTGTAAGAACAACCACTTGAAACAGGGAAAGGACTAGTTACAATGGCTTTAAAATTGGATGGGGGAAGATTTAGGTTAGTAATTAAGAAGAAATTCTTCACAACGAGGGTGTTGAGACACTGGCACAGGTTGCCCAGGGAAGTTGTGGATGACCACTCTCTGGAGGTGTTCAAGGCCAGGCTGGATGGGGCATTGAGCAGCCTGGTCTGGTGGGAGGTGTCCCTGCCCATGGCAGGGGGTTGGAACTGAATGGGTTTTCAGGTCCCTTCC
This sequence comes from Coccyzus lansbergi, assembly GCA_033558105.1. NCBI lineage: Eukaryota > Metazoa > Chordata > Aves > Cuculiformes > Coccyzidae > Coccyzus > Coccyzus lansbergi. Next base: position 98,408 of record JAUMJK010000801.1, on the reverse strand, counting down.
AACCCAACCATTCTACGTCTCTGTGATTCTACGTCAGATTATCATTAAGTTTAATACTTCCTCAGTTTTGCTTTGCACGTGACTATTGTCACATCTCCAGATTCAAGTACTTTCAGCTCAGATAATATGCTCCTGCACTGCTATCTTTAATTGGCACTTTCCTGCCAAGCCTCAGCGTTTTCCATCGGGCTTTTTCCACGTGAGAGCTGCCACAAACAAAGCAGTCTGCTGACCCACTTAACTCCCACGTGAAGGCGCATGAAGCTTTGGTTCGGTCACCAAATAGAAAAGAAAATGTTAGAGCAGACGGTTTTGATTAAAGGGAAGTGAGCAAATGGCTTCAAGGTTCATCGTGTGCACATGGGCACGTCTGCGTGTGTTCACTCCTTGCAGAAATTTGGCCACCCAGGGAGAAGCCCAGGAAGCAGGTAGTCGTCATGCATTGTGAATTGGGTTTTATTTGAGATTTCCCATTGGCGTGAAGGTCCTGGGAGCCGTGCAAAATCCCCAGCAGGCCTCCTCCTCTGACCCGGAGTGACTGCTGCCAGGACAGGGGATGGTTCATCCTCCCTCACCAAAACATCAAGGAAGGTACCAATTAGTGTTAATTGTGGTGCCCTTTGTTTTGTGACTGGATTCTGAGCTGAAACCCCCCAAAACTTAACACAGGCAACTGGCAAAAGCTTTCCACCCTGTTTGACCCAAGCTACACTTAATGCAGTAGACTAGAAGCTCTCTACTCTTAACAAGGCACAGGAACTGGGTCTTGTATTTTCACTGGAAACCATATTTTTCCTGGCTGCCCCCAGGCCCCTGGGAAGAGACATTTACCCATCAAACTAGCAGGATGCCTATTTTAGTTGAAAACTATTTTTGCGTTTACATTAAACAACATTTCAGTCCCATTTCCTCTTCCCTCATAACTGCCCATTTACACTCTTTCCAATGAATTTACCTCTTCCTGTGCTTGTTCTCTGTAGTCATCTGCTGTTATTTTATATAGTTATCTGTGTTATTGTATCTTTTTTCCACCACCCAAACACAATTATGCTCACCTCTCTGTTTATTTTTCATACTTGCGCATCACACATGCACATACCTTAGCAGCATGGATTCTTTTAATCTTTGAAAAACATTTCCTTTTTATCCTCACCCAAATATTAAGCCGACTGGAAAGCGACACATCAAGGTTAGGAATGCAGTCTGCTCCTGACAAGGAAAAAATGCTGAGTTTTGCAAGACAGGCTAAGTGGATTAAGATCCTTTTTAAAGATTAAGTCACCCTTCACCCCAAACACAGATTTCTGCTGAAATTAATGGAAGCTCTCACAAAATGCAAGGGGAGGGCTGACAGTGAACAGCAACACAGCAAACATATACCAGCAGCCCACTCAAAACCATTGTCCAAATCACAGACTCCAAATGGTTCTTAACCGACTGATCGAATCTATACTATGTATTAACATGGCAGGAGTTCATCTTTTAAAATTAAGAGCTGATGGGGAAAAAAAGCTGAGCTAGTAGTTCTCAGGATAAAAACTTGGACTGTGATTCATCTGATGTGCCTGCATTGACATTAAACCAAGAGACAGGTTTGCCTTAAGAGTATCTGTACTGCTTCTAAAATGAGTCCTTTGCACTTGCATTGCTCCTGCCAGCCCTGTCACAAAGCTCTGGCAGCTCCAGCAGCTCCAAACTTGGATGGTTTGGCTTTCAGGATACAACTTAATATAATGCATTTTAAGCATTGTCCAGCCAATAAACTGCAAGCATCATGTTTTGTGGGGGATAGCTGAGTGAAAAGCCTTATAGATTTGTATTATAGATTTGTCTTACATTTCCTCTGTCCATTGCTTCCAGGCAGATGAAGCCAGTCCTTCTAACAGGCAGACTTGCAAATGCAGCCCAGCATCTGAAAGTCATACCAGATCCCTTCCAGCTCTCATATCAACACAAATAAAAATCCTGCAGGCAACAAAGCAGCTGTGCTGCGGCTGGCACAGACCCTGCTCACTCCCCACCACACGACTACCTTCTGCGGGGCATGCTGGTGAGAAACAGTAACTCTGAGTACACACAGACAGCATGACAGAGGCAAGGTACTGTCCTCAATCTCAAAACGGTGCAACACTTCCAGCCTTGCAAAGCCACCCTGACAGAACTAACTCTACTTCCCTGCTCATTTTCAAGGAACCAAAGCACATGCAAGCTGGGAGTTCGTGTAGCACTTACAAGAAACTGGCAGCAAGGCAACGCTACAGAACAAGCAGCCTGATTTCCAGGTCTGTAGCCCTCCATTCAGTCAACACTGGAAAAAATATACAGAAGAAAATAGCGCTTTCCAGAATAACTGCCCTAAAAACCAGGTTTGGGTTTTCTCCTTCCTGATCTTTAAAACAAGTTTTAAATCCAGGCCAGGCCTTAGACTCCACATGATGGATCCAGTGCAGAGCCAAAAGCGTGGCCACAGACAGGCGGTGACCCCAGTGCCCATGACTCACTGCAGACACCCACCGCACTGTCTGGAAGTCCTGTAGCATCTGTCCTCACAATCCTGCCAGCTCCCTTCAATGTCACATTCGAAGGCAAGCGTGAACCAGCATTTTCTTCCCTGATTGAAGCCAAGAATGAAGTAGGAGCTTCTCTGTAGCTTATCCTTTTCCAGCACAGGAGATCCACACAGTTACTGGCTACAGACACTCAGGTGTGTAAGTAGTCCAAGCCTCTCAGGACAGCCAGCATCTCTGTCCTGCCATATGCTTAATTAATGCTAGGTGGGAGAAGTGAGGAGAGGCCTTGCTGCACCCTGCATGGAAGAAAACGCTTTGCTTTAGCAATTCGCACTCATGCTGCTAATCATTTCCTTGGCTCACTCTGGCAGCTTCTGGCTTTGGGCAGGGAGGGATGTGCCTGGATGAGCAGTGCCAGGCAGCAGACTGATGCAGGGAACAGCCCTCCCCACTGCCTCCATTCCAGCAGCACCCTGGGGCATCCCCCGCCTATCCCTGGTAAAGAAGGTGCTGATCTGCTGCCTGGAGTTGGACGTTTCAAGACTTTGTGGGTCAGACTGTAAACCCTGGGAAACAGGGTGTGTTTCAACAGCATCTTGGACAATGAAGGAGTCTGGTCCAAGAGCAGGACTTAGGGCATTACTGGAAAACATCTAACGGAGATCACGTCCATGGTACTCCTGTTACCTCCCTGCCCCACTTTCAGCAGCAACGCCCTGCACAGCACCTCACACAACACAGCCCTGGCTGGCTGCATGGCACAGGCAAAGCCAGAACCAAACACCCTAGAACTCTGAAGGGAAAGCTGGGAGAGGAGGGATTGCCTATAGCTACCGTCTGCCTCACTGGTGCTTTAGTTGGAGAGGAGAGGACGTCATCCCTCAGAACTACGCACAAATCTTCCCTTGCACCATGAACTATCTGCAGACAGGTTTTAGCCTTGTTCCTTGGGGCTGCAGACGTTTCAAAAGCCAGGTATGCAAGCAGAAAGGCTTAATACTGGCAAGAGCAAGCATCACCTGCCCAGCCTGCTCTCCTCCTCCTCTCAGGATGGATGAGCAAGCACCAGTGCTTGAACCACGGCTTCCAGCACACTCCTGACATGCTGTGCAGCCTTGGCATCCCACAGCACATCTCACAGGCAATGCAGTTAAGACAAATTTCAAATTGCATCTTTAATGTCCAGCAGTCTAACACTGCCACATTCACCAACATTCTTTTCTCTAGAGGTGGCACTGGCTACATAATTTCTTTATCTCTGCTATTTTGCAGCAAATTCTGCTTTTCTACCTGCCACCCCCAGTCCCCCACTCCATCCCTCTTTTGCTTCCCAGTTTCATGTGCTGGGAAATGTGCACTCCCTAAGCCCAGCTCTCCTTTCTGCAAAACAGATGAATTGGAACAAATGAGTGGAAATTAGCAGACTTTGCTAGCACCTAAGTGCTCTCTGAAGTTTGTAAACACTACAATATACATAGGTGTTCAGTAAACCAGCTCTACAAAATCATCGATTACAGAAAGTTTGCAAGTTATGCCTTGAAACCAAAGCCCCAACGCTCCTAGCATTCCAGTAAAACCAACTCACAGCCTGTCCTAAAATCAATGGCCAGGTTCCTACTTTTCCAAGATGAATGAACAAATGACTGGAGAGCTGAGAAACAAAAACCAGTGCAAGGTCTGAGGCATAACTCATGACACAGCACGTCTGTCCATTTGCTATGGAAACTATGTTTGGCAAGTATCAGGTGTCTGAATTTCTGTTTATGTACATCTCCCAGGACTGTGGTGTATTAATAACAGAGGCAGCCTAAAACCAGAAGCTATCACCAAGAAAAGCTACCCTTCTGCTGAAAGTCTCACGCTGTAGCCTGCGTATTGTTGGGCTCTACTTGAACAGCACAGAATTTTTTTTCCTTGCTCTTCAGATTTGCCATCTAAGCAGATCTCAATTGAGGGAAGACCAATAAATAAAAGGAAGGGAAAGGAAAATTACAGCAGGAAGCAAACCTTATTGTAAGCACAGCTTTCTGGAACGTCTTCCAATCACAGCTCACACTGCCATGTGAATACAGACAGCAAGCAGCAACCAGGGTACTAGCTTAAAGGCACAAACTTTTTCAAGAAATTTGCAGAAGCCTATGTCCCCAGCAGCTCATGCAGCTTGACAAGGTAGCCCTGGCACTGAAAGCATGAAAAAAAGCCACAGAGTCAAACAGGGAATAAAGCAGCCAACAGACACAGGCTTCTAGGCAGGGGCAGGACACCGGGCACAGAGAGGAGCATGGTGAGAAAAGCAGAAGAGGAATAAAGCAACTCCAGGTTCAAAATGCAGGCCAAAGGGTTGGAATGGGAAGCATAAGAAGGGAGCTGCTCAAGCTTTGGTGAACGGGAAACTGCAGTGGATAAATTACACAAACTAAGTTTTCTTAAGAGCGGCTTTAACTCAACAGACTTGGAAGAGTATTTGCGGCAGCACCCAAGAAGTGGGCATATTTGCTTTAGATCAATCCCAGATTTCTCCTGTACTCTTAAATAGTCTTGGAGATGCATTAGCCACACGAGTGCAGCCAGTCACTCCAAACTGCCTGAACTAGACAGGTTTCTTCACAAATCAGGGAGGTATTTTCCCAGGAAACCTTGTGCTTGTCCCCCACACAACCGGAGGTGCTGCCCCCCGGTGCCAGACTGTGCCCTGTAGCCTCAGCTCCAGGCAGGAGAAAGTACAGCCACATCATCTAGTGGGAGGTGTCCCTGCCCATGGCAGGGGGGCTGGGACTGGATGATCTTTAAGGTCCCTTCCAACCCAAACCATGCTCTGATCTTAACACAATAGCCGCCTTTATTTTCACAGCTATCTGCTCTGAACAGGTGTACTTTGCTTCTCTTCTGCTGCTCTCTGCTGTATGAAGTCAAGGTAGTAAAATTTGTTCAGAGCCGCATGTCAGTTACAAACCAGTGAGCGATTTCTACCAACCACTCTGATCATGTTCATCCCGAAGCTCAGCTAAGGATGCATTTTCCATATATTTGAGGTGTAAACACTGCCTGTTTCACATCAAACAATGCACATAGAACAAAGCCTGCTAATGCAGGCAGCAGCACTGCCACTGAAAGGCAAGAGCTGTCAGTGACCACTGGGGCTGTGCAATCGATTTCCCAAGCATGCTGAGGGTAACAAGTATTTGATGTGGATGCACTCATCCAAATGGCTTCCCCAACAGTTCAGTGACAAAGGAGAATGATCACATTTAAGTCACTACGATAATGTCATTATGATCAGTGATTGTTCAAATGATCGGGTAACATAGGACAGAATTAGCTTAGCCGATCATTTCTCCTCTGCCAGGATTCCGAGTCTTAAAATAGCCAAGGAATTAGTGCCAGGCACCTAACTGAGCAGCTGGTTACTATCACCTGGGCTTTCCTCTGAAATCTTCTGCCAAGCCTGACCTACAGCCAACAGCAGTGGAGTGTTTCATCTCATACAATAAAAGAAGAAAGCTAAGTGTGTACCACAAAACCCAAACTCAAATTTCTGCAGATTTGCAATGAAACCCAAATTCTAATTGCAGTCAAAGTGCATTGGTCGACAGGATTGGGTGGGAGCACTCAGCTATGGCAGGTCACCTTGGAGTAAGAATAAATCTTGATGCACAACAAAAAACTACACTTGGTTCTCTGAACTCATACTACTGGCAACAAAAACCTGCCTTCCCATTCCTGGTTCACCCACCCAGAGGCTTATTACAGTATCACAATGTGTTTATCACTCCCTGAAGCAGAAGATACCCATGTTTTATGCAGTCAGTGAGACTAAAATGCAGGGAGAAGATGCTACAGGGCCTGAAGGACAACCGAACTCCTCATACAACCTAGACTCCTGTGACTGCTGGAGAGTTTTCTTCTCAAAGAGCTTTCTTTGGTCTAAGAACAGCTGTACTTAAGACAGATGCCACTTTTGTTGCTCTCTGTAGCTCAGCAGGACATCCCTCTAAAGGTAGCCACACTCTGCAGGTCCTTGAATGTTTTCTGAACGAGGCAGCAGCCCAGTTATAGAACACAAAGCCCCAGTGAATTAGAAAGCAACCTTTGCCCGGTCAGCCCAGAGGCAAAGCAGTACATGCAGGCCTGGAACATCTGCAGTGTGTGCTCAGGCAGCATGTTCTGCCTCTGCCCTGGAGAGTGCAGGCAGATTGTGACTGATCACAAACAGGAGATGAAATTCTGAGCAAGTCTTCCTCAGGGAGAAATAAAAAACCCTCACTCTCTATTTGTGTAACTATGTGACAACTCATATGAAACACAGACATCAAGTTACACAGAAGAACCACTACCAGGAGCCAACAGAGTTGAGAAAGTTATTTGTTTTATAACCCATCATTAATTATAAATGTAAGATAAGGCCGCATCAGCAAGTTCTGAATGGACAGCCTCACATCTTTCAAAATAGCAAGCACTAGAGACAAGTTACAGAATCAACTGAAGGTTCTGGCACGACTGCAGGCGTGTCATAGCATGGGCACTTGTGAGAACAGAGGCAAGAACACCTTCAAAGGCAGAGAAGCCCATAGGTCCACTGATGCCTGAACAGGAGGGGTAGGATTTATGAATATTCCTTCCCTAGGAAAGACTGAAACAGTCTAGTCGAGACGAACTGAGACAAAGCAACAGAACCTCCAGAAGCTCCACTTCACCAGTTTTCAAGTTGAGGAGAAACATGGCTACAGCCATCAACATTTTAAGTCTAAATCTGTTTCTTCGTGTAGGGTTGTGCTCTTGGCTTCTTCTTTGGTCTCTGTGCAGCATTCTTAATGTCAGCAGGGGGTAGTTTGAGAATTATTTCACTGTCCCCTGCGTCATCATCTGCCTGGGAAGCTTTCCGGCGCTCGAGCACTGATGGAGTACAGACTGGAGTAGGATCCTGAAGAAACCAGAAAAACACAATTCATTGCAAAGCAGTCACCTGAGCCAAGTCGTCACTGCCTCTGTGGTACCACAGGGTAACTCAGTCCAGCTCTCCTTCAGAGCTTCTATTTTAGGGAACATTGTGTTCTTTTCATAATCAGATACTCTTGTAGACAGTGTTTCTTCAGACAAAAGCATCATTTTCAAAAAAGTGTATGTGAAAGACAAATATAAATTAATTCAGATTTTCTAACATGCCATTACATATGTTTGCTTTCTAAACTTTCTATTTTCTGGTTCAAAGCACTAAAAAAACCAAGAGGAAAGGAACTGGGAGGAAAAAACCATGTATTTGAGACTGGCATGCAGAAACACTACGTTCAAGCCCACAGCAGAGCTGAAACCCCCCACTAACTTCCAGCTGATTGAATGTACGAGTTATCCCATATTCCTCACAATCGGCCCCACCCCAATGATCACAAGTAAATCCAGTAACGTTAAACCAAAACCAAACTCACAGCAGTGATGACACAAAACAGAAATGTTAACACTCAACTAACTTTTCAGGCTGTCAGTGCCCCAAATCTCATCTCTGATAACCTGATCTTTCCTTTCACCCTAATGTTAGCTTTATCTGGCACTAGCTTGCAAAATACTGGACTAGCATCCCTGGAGAGCATGATGGAAAAAGGACAGTATAATACATTAAGGGGAATGGGTGACAATAGATTGAATTAATGCTTCAACTTCTGGTTTGCCAAAATAGGTCAGAAATAATAGTGTGGCGCAGACTAACAGAAAGATGTCGATAAGGAGACTGTTTTGTACCAGTTTGAAGTACCCGTGAGGTACAGGTAACTGTCCCTGGCACCCTGTGCTTCTCCTGCCTCAAACGGGTACAGAATAGCAGAGGCTGAAGGAGACACACCACTGCACCCTAGAATCAGCACTGCTAGTTATGACACACCAAGCAGAAGCCTTTGCTGGTTAAGTGTTCCCATAGGAGAAAGAATGGCGAGAGTCCAACCAGCCTCCTCCATTCAAGAGTGTTAATACATATCAAAGGAGCTACTTTTGGCACAAAAATATCTCAAGTAAACAATGTCCAGGTTTTTCAGGTGTTGAAGTGAATATGAGGAAACCAGATGAGGACTTGAAACATCTGCTCCAGTGTGAACAGTGGAACATGGTGCTGGGCACCACCAGGAGAGTTCGATCTTACCTGGCTGCTCAAAGAAATGTTCAGTTCTGATTTCCTGGATGTTTTAAATTTCCTCCTCAATCTGGAAAGATCCTGGGCAGCCTAGAAAGCAAAAGAGATCAGGTGAATTATTACAAACTTCCTTGTGTGAAGACACAATCAGTCACTTCATAGGTTTCTTTCCTTCGTAACTACAAAATCCTTGTTACAGCAGTTAAGATTTGAATAAAATGACTTAACAGTGCCACAGAGATGACCTGGTTTGAAAAAAACACCCAAAGCAATGCAAGAGTTGCTACTGTGCATTTTAAAAAGACAACACGTTAAACAGTATTGCTTAAAATCTGAGTATTTCACCCAACTGCTCTGCAAATCAGCAATACCTTTGGTTGGCTTAGACAAGGTCTAGGGATGGAAACTCTTGTCTTGGGGCCTGCCTTTAAGCGCTCACCTGCCAAAACCCCGCACAGGGCCTGGGAAAAGCCCCACAGCTCTTCCATCATCCATGAACAAATAAGAAAACGGCAGGATATCCACCTGTTTATACTAACAAAAGAAAAAGAATGTCTTGCCTTTGCTCTTATGTATTTACCCCTCTAAAGGCAAACCCACGCGCATGTAGTGCAGTGAGCAACAGCACTGCTTCCATTTCCAGGAGTTTTTATACAGTTCTTAATGCTAGTAAGCGTTCCTGTGCTCCCGCTTTTAGGAGTTCCACATGAAACACATAATTTTCTCATATTTAGCGTAACGTCAGAAATACGTTTCTCATAAAACACTAATCAAAACGATGCCAAACTTACAAATCCTGGGAAGTCATAATTGAGCCCCTTCTCAGCCAGCCTCTTCCGTAAAAGCTTCTCTTTTCGCAGCAGCCTCTTTGTCATCTTTGCCTTCTGTACGAGTGAGCGAATCTTATTGTACCGTCTGACCGCAGGCCGAGAAGGCTTCAGAAATCTTCTCTTACTGTTTTTGAAGAGATTTTCATGGACCCTTTCAGGAGGTATGAACTGACCTGCATCATAAACACAGGACATCGAGTTAAAGCAGAGCTACTCTTCCCACAACATGCACTTGCATAACGCAAACTCAGTTCTCCTTAAGCTATCCACTGCACCAACAGAGCACTCATATGGCATCTTTGGATCACAGAAGATGGAAAATAGTTAAATATATATAACTATAACCACTAAGAGAACTGATAATGCATGGATAGAAGAAGATAAAAGAACACTTTTCCAGTGTCACCCAGAAAACAGTCAGAGAAATTTGTTTTGCAAAAGCTGATGCATGTGGTTCGTATTCCCTTACTGAGAAACTAACCAATTTCATTGATGCTGTAATCAAAAAAGGCCCTTATGTTTAACTAGAGAGATAGCAGCTGCAACATTTATAAGCACTTCATTTAAAACATGCAGATCCTCCTAACACACCAAAAGAAAAAAAGAAAAATCACACTATTCATTTCTTTTGCGGGTTAGAAACTTACTCTTCAGATCACACGAGCACTTGTGCTCATACTTACACTTCAGCAGCCGTTCAGAAAACAGGTAATTGTTCATTGTGTCAGCCACAATTTTAGCCACATCATCGGACTCAAACTCTATAAACCCATAGCCTTTGGTAGCTCCAGTCTGCAAGGAATGACACAAAGAAATCTGAAATAATAACTTTATACCTGAAGAACTTACTTAAAGATAATTTATACAGTCAAAATCATAGCCTGCTCTCAGCTAAACACAAATAATTTCACAAGGGTCAATGAGACCATGATTTAATCCTAAATTGATATGACATTATTTGCAAATATACATTTGTATATGAAACAAACTCCTCACCAATAGTTATTTGGCAAAAAAGCCCCAAACCTGCCCTGCATTGCTGTTACCATAGGACTACAGCATTATTACAATGTGATGATAAATCCAGAAATGAGAAGTAAAAATTTATAGTGCATGAAGCCACAAGAAAGCTAAACCAGTTTTTTCCATGACATTTCGCATTAGACTTTGAATTCATGTCTTCTATGTCTCTCACCTATGCATATTTGCTTACAGGAAAATGGGGCTGCATTAGCTGTCACTGAAGCTGCTTGTCTGCAGCCACAGAGTAACAGACAGATTTGGGTCAGGGTTACCCCTGAAGATTGTCTGTCCCAGCATCGATGCCTCCCGCACTGTCCATCAGCCCCATCCTTTTGGAAGCACTATTTCCAGAATGTGCCATTATGTGCAGTTCCCCCTCTGCCCACTCAGAAAACAGCAGCAAAGTTTTCCACATGATGCGCATAGAAGGAAGCACCTTGGGCAGGTGGGAAAGGGCATGGGGACCTGCTGAGGCACCCCAGGAAGCAGCCAGCCCTGCTCATTCACTGCGCCTGCAGTGCCCGTGATGGAGCCTCAGGGCCGCACAGTGATGGTGCGGTCCAAGCTAGGTCAGTGGGCTGCAGCCACACAGATGTGTCCTGGGCCCCTCAGGAGCAGTGATGGCAGGAGTGCAGCCCAGCAGGGGCAGCAACACCACAGACTGGGCAGAAAAGGAAGGTGCAGCATTACCTTCTTACTCCTTGAGAGCCTGAGCCGTGTCACCTTCCCAAACTGCTCAAAATACTCCTGGATCTGTGGCTCAGAGAGCCCCCGGGGGAGATGTCCCACGTACACCACACCTGGTGTCAGCTCCTCCTGTGGGCAAGAGTGAGCATGATAAGTCAGGTCAGATCATAGAATGGTTGGAAGGGACTTCAAAGATTCAGTTCCAATCCCCCTGGCATGGCCAGGAACACCTCCCACCAGTCCTGGTTGGTCCAGTCCCACCAACCTGGCTTTGAACAATTCCAGGGATGGGGCAGCCACAGCTTCCCTGGGCAACCTGTGCCAGTGCCTCCCCACCCTCAATGTGAAGAATTTCCTCCTAATGTCTAATCTAAATCTTCCCCTTTCCAACTTTAAGCCATTCCCCTTAGTCCTATCATTACACACCTTTGTAAAAAGTCCCTTAACAACTTTCTTTTAGGGCCTCTTCAGGTACTGGAGGCTGTTCTAAGGTGTCCTTGGAGTTTCCTCTTCTCCAGGCTAAACACCTCTAGCTCTCTCAGCCTGTCCTCACAGCAGAGGCGCTCCCACCCTCTGATCATAGAACCACCAGGTTGAAAGAGACCCACCAGATCATCAAGTCCAACCATTCCTGTCAAACACTAAACAATGTCCCTCAGCATCTCATCTACCCGTGCCTTAAACACCTCCAGAGAAGGTGAATCAACCACCTCCCTGGGCAGCTTATTCCAATACCCAATGACCCTCTGTGTGAAAAACTTCCTCCTAATCTCTAGCCTAAATCTCCCCTGGCGGAGCTTGAGGCCATTCCCTCTTGTCCTGTCCCCTGGCACTTGGGAGAAGAGGCCAGCTGCCTCCTCTCTACAACCTCCCTTCAGGTAGTTGTAGAGAGTAATGAGGTCTCCTCTCAGCCTCCTCTTCTCCAGACTAAACAACCCCAGCTCTCTCAGCCATTCCTCATAGGGCCTGTTCTCTAGCCCCTTCACCAGCTTTGTTGCTCTTCTCTGGACTCGCTCCAGAGCCTCAACATCCTTCTTGTAGTGAGGGGTCCACAACTGAGCACAGTATTCAAGGAGTGGTCTCACCAGTGCTGAGTATAGAGGTAGAATAACCTCCCTGGACCTATTCCGACTGTCGCAGTTCACCCTTAGGCCGGGGATTCCAGAACTGGAAGCAGGCCTCCGGGTGGGATGTCACGAGAGCGGAGGAACAGGCCCCCCTCTCCTGCTGCCGTCCACACCGATCAGACGGGCCCGCCCGCTGACAAGAGCTCACCTTGCCCGCCCGGCTGCTGCGCGCCCGCTGCACCTTCTGCTGCAACTCGCGCTGCAGCTGCGGCTCCAAGGCCAGGAACGACTTGGCCGGCGCGGCCGCCCCTGCGGACACTGGCGCCTCCGCCATGCTGCGAGCCCTGCCGGAAGTACGTCACTGACGGAACTGCGTCACTACCCACACCATCAGTGCAGGCGCACAGCAACGGGGTGGGGCGCTCAGGCATCGCGCGGGACAGCCCTCTGCGGCGCGGTCAGGCAGCACGAAGTTCAGCCCCGCGTCGGAGTATAGAAGGCCCCTCCCCTGCGGCTTGGTCAGGCAGCGGGCGGGGCAGCCCCGCGCCAGAGCGAAGAAGGCCCCTTTTGCGGCGCGGTCAGGTTCCACGGGCGGGAGGTGGCGCGGGAACCATGTCGGTGAGCGACATGTTCGTGGCGCTGCAGGGCGCCCTCACTGCCGACCAGGACATCCGCGAGGTGTGACGGGGACGGTGCTGGAGCGCGCATTCGGTCGTGGAGTCGGGGAGGCTTGGGGCCTGGGGACCGCGGGGCCCGGGAACGGAGAGGGCGGGCGGGAGCTTGAGGCCGTGGAGCTTGGCGATGGGGTGGGGGGAGGGCTTGGGGCTGTGTGGCGTGTGTTTGTGGGGAACTCGGGGTCGTGAAGCGTGGGGAGGCCTCCAGGGCTCGGGGCCCGAGACCCGGCCTGATGGCAGGTGCCTGTCCCCGCAGGAGATCCGGAAGGTGGTTCAGGCGCTGGAGCAGACGGCACGGGAGATGCTGACGCTGATGCAGGGCGTGCACCAAGGACCCGGCTTCCAGGACAGTGAGTCCCGCCCTGGGGAGGGGGAAACCCCCGCGTTTTGTGGGAGCAGGCAGTGCCCTGGGGTACGCCGGTCTGTTTTCCACGGGAGGAGGAGCTTTCCTAGGTGTCTGTCTGGCGTGGGTGGCCCTGGGATGCCACACATGGGCTCTCAGAGATTGCAGGGCAAGGGCTGTGTGTGCAGTTGGGAGTAGTCAAGCCAGATAACTGGAAGACCTGCAATTCATCCTCAGGGAATGCTGCTTTTTTTCCTTTTCTATCCTCAGCTACTCAGTCTTTCCCTGTCTCAGTGCAGAAATGTTTGTTCTTCTAACAGCTGCTCACTTGCTGGGTTGTTGCATTGGCTCATGGATTTCCTGCTAAATGATATGCACGTAGATTTTTGTAACATCATAGAATCACCAGGTGCGAAAAGACCCAGTGGATCATCAAGTCCAACCATTCCTATCAAACACTAAACCATGTCCCTCAGCACCGTGTCCACCCATCCCTTAAACACCTCCAGGGAAGGTGAATCAACCCCCTCCCTGAGCAGCCTGTTCCAGTTTGTGACCACCTATTGGGCCTTTCTGCCCATATCCTCTTCCTCTCTTCTTCCTCCTGTCCCCTCAAAAGTTGTGATCCTGAGTGCTCTGGGCGTGGTGGGGGAAGCAGGGGAATTTAGCCTGATTTGCACGAGACTGCACGCATGTATAAAATCTACCTAATATTGCAAAATATAAAAGAACTTTGTTCAGGCTGATGGAACAGGAGCTGCCCTTGATGTATGTTTGGGTGGCCACTCGAAAGGTTCAGGTTTTGAGGTTTGGGCTGTAGCTTGCCTGATTCCTTGTTTTCAGTCCAAGTTTGTTTAAGATTTTGTTGTAATGTCTCCAGGCCAGCCTGGTTCCTACAGGGTGTGAGAACAGTTCTGAAGGCCTGGATACCAAATGCACTCCTTTTGCTCCTTCACTTCAATTTTTAGACTTACTGGTGAAACGACTGTAATAAACAGGTTTTTTTTTCCTAAATACGTGATTTAAAAGCTATTTTTTTCAAATTGATAAGTATCTCCTGAGCAGAAACATCCATTCTGACTTTCTTGCAAACTCTTGAGAGGAACGTAGGAAGGGGAAACATCTGGCAAGCCACCCTTGGAAGGTGAATAGAAGGGGGAAAATCACCAGGTCTGATCCATTTACCTGCAGAGCTGACTGGTTGTTCTCAGCCTGATGATGCTTCTGCTGCTCAAGGCCTGGGATTTCTCTGGGTATGTGTTTAACAACGTGCAGTGCCTGAGGTTTGACCTCTGATGGTGAGGGCAGCTTCTACCTCCTAGGAAATCTGATCATGCCAAAAATTAGACCTGCCAACAGGTTGATATACACAGGCATGCACTTACTTTTCAAAGCTGAGCTTTGGATGTTGTGCCGGTTGTTTTCTGTGGACATCAGCTTCAGGTGTTGCTTTCCAGCATTTAATAAGTGGAGTCCCATGTTTGGTTCGGTGTATTTTCACCTGAGTTTTAATTGTGGGAGAGAGCTGGTCTTGGAACTTGTGGAGTCTAAGAAGAGATTTGGAATAGTTACAGTTGAAAAAGCAGGAAAAAAGAAAACACAGTTTAATTCTTGCAACAGGAAGATAATGAATACATGCTTAATGGGTTAGAAATCAACTCGTGATAATAGACCTGTCAGCTTGTCATCAATTACAAACATAAGTCAGTCAGTGAAGGTTTAGATTAATAAAAGTTTACAGCAGAATAATGTGGTGCTAATTAACAGGAGGATTGTTAGGGGAACAAACAGTGCTTGTCAGATGTCACATATTTAGACTACAGTTTTGTTTGATAGTTGTAGTTCTGTGCTCTGGCACTGCACTGGCTGCCTGGCTCAGCAGCATTTTGTTTGTGGAGTCAGTGCTGCGTTTTTACTAAGAAACTAGAATGATTCTTCCTTAGTAGATTAAAAAGAAATAAACAGTTATTCTTGTAAGTATGAAAGGGGATTATTTGTGGAAGTGGAGTTAAGACTTTGTAGCATCAGGAATTTTAGCCAGGTATATATGTATTCCAAAATGTAACAAATACTACTACTCCTATATTTTGAACTATACAAATATTAAATTATAAATAAATTATAGAAACTAAACTAATAAATGTCTCAGATTCCTTTGTCAGAAGCCTGTTGGCTGATCCTTTGTAATTACTCTTGCATCATTAGTTGGGGTAGAGTGAAGAACACTCAGGGAGGCAACAGAGAAAACAGGGAAGGGATTTGCACCAGACTGATCAATCTGTCCTTCCAAAGAGAAGGGTCGGGGTGACATGAGCTCTGTTAGTGGAACTACAGGATAGCTGGAAGTTCCATGGAAGGCTGTTTCCTGTAGCAGTCAGTAGTATTTCAAGTGTTATGTTGTGTGATGCCTTTCTTCTGTTCTCCAGGAATTAAAATGCCTTCTGGCTAAGCTGGTTGTCATTGAGTTTTCTATCAAACCTTCTCGCTGTGAGGCAGCCACCTGCCCACAGACAACAGCTGCTTCACAGTTCCATGATCTCTCCCTGCAGCCACATGAGTCTGTGTTTAGCTGTGGGACAAGCACTTTCAGCTATGGGGAAGGGAAGGACAACCAGTGGAGCTTCAGGCCAGCAGCCTCCAGAACAGGGTTAGGGGGTTGCGCTCTTTCTAGTAAAGCTTGTTAGAAAAAAATCAATCATCACTGCTTTGTGATGTAGTTTCTGTGAGTCTTGTTTAAATAATCCCAGCTTCTGTACATGAAGGTGCAGGAGAGCCTGTCAGGTTGATCTTCTGCCTTCCTTGGGTCGTGATCAGGATTTCTGAGAAAGCTGCAGTTAAGTAGGAGTTTGAGTCCTTTTGGGCCCTGGTGCTGCGGGTGCAGTGTGGCTGTAACTTGCACCAATAAACAAGAGGGGGCAGTGGGTGGTACAAAGAGACCATTCTCTGCTGAGGTAGAGCATAGTTGGCACAGGCTAGCACCCAGTTCCTTCAAGTACAGTGTTTAAAGTGGGAAAGGCAGTTCCCTGAAGGGATGTTGCATCTAATCAAACCAAACTCTGATTGATGAGAAAAAAAAGTCATGAGATTTTCAGATGGAGAAAGGAAAGTTCCTTTTCCTTGAACTATATGAGAGGTTTGGTGGTGCCGCTTGGTGTGCTTTCTTTAGGCCGAGCTGCTGTATGCCCAGCTCCTTTGCTTGTTGGTTTGATCCACAGGCAGGCACCGCAGCAACTCTTTGTTCCTTTGTTCCTCTGTTCCTGCTTCCACCTGTTTGCATCCTCCATTGCCTCTTGGTCTGTCGGCTGTGTGACCTTCCCTGTCTTTTATAGCTAGAGTAATTGGTTATGATTGGCAGTGATTCTGAAATAACACGGGAGCATCGTGGCTCAA
This sequence comes from Coccyzus lansbergi, assembly GCA_033558105.1. NCBI lineage: Eukaryota > Metazoa > Chordata > Aves > Cuculiformes > Coccyzidae > Coccyzus > Coccyzus lansbergi. The sequence goes on along the minus strand of JAUMJK010000801.1, from coordinate 81,766 downwards.
GATTGACACTGAGGGGTAGGGCTGATCAGGCAGCCCAGAACGCAGGAGTGTGTCTCTTCTTACCCATGTGACTCACGATGTGACAATGAGTATTTCTCAGACTGGCTCCATGTGTGAATAAGCTGTCTTGGACAACAAAGGAGCATGAATAGTGGTATCTACACCAGAAAACTCTGTTTCCAAACCCCTGTTCTTTGTCAAGTGCTGAATGTCGCTCTGTTTATTTTTCAGTACCAACAAAATGTCAGAAGGCTCGTGAACACTTCAGTACAGTGAAAACACAACTGGAGTCTCTGAAGACAAAGTTTCCTTCCGATCAGTATTACAGGTATGCAGAATCACAGCTAGCCAGATGTGGATATGGGGATTGCCTGGGCATAGTCAGCATCATTAATGAGGAAGAATGATTTAAGGGTTTATGGGCTGAAGGCATCTTTCTGTTTGAAAAGAAAATAATGGTAGAGAAACGTGAGATTTTTATCAGCATAGATAAAAAATTATTTTGTCTAAACACTATAACTTTTCCCTAAAAATATTCAGTATTTAATTATTCTTCTAGAAACTTTTTTTTTAAAAAAAGAAATTTTAAGTAATTGATGTTCTGTGGGAGCTGCCCTTGTTTCTGGGAGCAGGGTGTTTGCTACTCCATTAATTTCAATTAAGCTGTTGGGTTTGGGACATTCCTGGAAACAGAGCTCTGAGTCTGTTATAAAATGGCTGTTTGATGCTGCAGATACTGAACGAAGCTGTCACTGTTGTGTTTTGTTGCTGCCAGAAGGGGACAGTGTCTAGCAAGAGCAGCGCAAAGAACAGGGATCAGCTCAGCTCTGCCGAGGGAAGATGGGAGGGGAAGCCCTGGTTGTCGTGTGGGCACAACCTGGAAAACTCCAGGAACTGAGTAGGAGCATGAGCAAATGCTGGTGTCCAGTGTAATGCTGGGGGCGAGGGGCAGTTCTGGAGTAGCAAGGAGAGGGCTTTTGATTGGTGTTCTTAAGCCAGAAATATTGCCAAGTGCTACGTATAAAGGTAGAAAACGTATACGTAAGGGCTCTTTGTTGCTGAACTCTGCAGTAACATGTTACTTACTTATACCTTGACTTGGGTTTTTTTTCAACAGATTTCATGAGCACTGGAGGTTTGTGCTTCAGCGGCTCGTGTTTCTGGCAGCATTTGTAGTCTACTTGGAGTCAGAAACGTTGGTGACCCAACAAACTGTGGCGGAAATTCTGGGAAGTAAGTTCGTGCTGTAACCATAGAGAAAGCTTGTGATGTTTTCAGACATGTTAGCGTTCAGAGGTACCAGGAAACAGCAGAACTTAATTTCTTCCCAAGAAATAAGTCCCAAGATTTATCTGGTATTTGATTTCATTATATAAACGACAAATTATTTTAGAAGGTAGAAATGTGAATAGAAGTGTTTATTCAGTAATAAATTCTTCATTGATGAAGATCAATCATTCAAATAGCATAAATGAGAGCTCGTTTTTATTTATTTTTTTTTTAATTTTATTTTGGTGGTTTAAAAGTGTGGAAAACAGATTCAGTTCTTATGCTGTAAGAGAACTGTGTCCTGACAGAGCGAAGGGTTTGGAAAAACAAAACAGGAAGATATTAGCCTAAAAAACAACTACAGGCCCCTGTCCTGAACATTGACATTGATTCAGTTATGGTGTTGGATCAGTTATCACCTGTTGCACATCCAGTCGAGGGTGTATGTGATGCTAAATCAAAATGCTGAGAAGAGGCAGTAGCTACATCACGTACAGGAAATAAATTTGATATTTCAAATTGGCTCCAGTAAACAAAAGCAATGCCATCCCGCTCATTTTGTTCCTGTTCAGCATCACCTGATTACTGCTCTGTTTTTCACCTTAGTTGAAGCTGATCGAGAGCGAGGCTTCCACCTGGACATCGAGGACTATCTTTCTGGCATATTAACTCTTGCCAGTGAGCTGGTAAGGAAGATATTTGTGCGTATGTTTGGATTGACACTGACCTGAAAAAAAAAAGTGTTTTTTTAACTTTCCGAGTTGTTCCTGAAAGCTGTGATATGCAGCACCTTGATCTGAACTTGCACACGGCCTTCCTGTGTGCTGGAGCTGTTCCTTCCTGGTATTTTAAGATCTAAACTAGTCACTTGATTGAAAATCTGGGATTGTTGACAACAAAAAGGTACATCCAAGTATAAATAATCTGATTGCTGGGAATAACACTGCTTTATGTGGTATGGCAACTGCTGGGAATAGTGATATGGTGTGGGTGGGTTCCTCTGCTGATGTTCCCATCTGCATCTTCCTCTCGTAGGCCAGACTGGCAGTGAACAGTGTCACTGCTGGTGACTATTCTCGTCCTCTGCGCATCTCAACTTTTATCAATGAGCTGGATTCTGGCTTCCGTCTCCTCAACCTGAAGAACGACTCCCTAAGGAAACGTTATGATGGTCTGAAATACGATGTCAAGAAAATTGAGGAAGTGGTTTACGACTTGTCGATCAGAGGACTCAGTAAGGAGGCAACAGGTGGTGCGGGTGGAGAGAAATGAAAGCTGCTCATTCTAGTGGCATGGATTACCTCAGATGGTTGCCAATCTAGGAAGTGTGCTAGGAAAGCCTTCCCACAGTAGTTTAGAAGAACTGCAGCTGAAAGCTGCTCTCTATTTTCTTACAAAAGGTGTAGTGCGGGTGTTAGATCTCCAAATGTTTTGTAAAGTCATATCTAGGTTAGGTTAGGGCAGGAGGGTCCATTTCCTGTGGAATTCCTCTGCCGAAACATGTGGAGCTGTTCTGTGCAGCAATCAGGCAGCAACTCCCAAGAGCTGAAATTCTCATTAATTCCATAGTGTCACTTCACTGCTCTGGCAGCAACATGCTTCAGCTGTCTCTGCTCACACACCTTTGAAGATGTGTGCACAGCACACAGCTCAGTGCAGTTACATGTAATAGTTCTAAAAAACACAGTTTGTAAATATCTACACATTTTTTAAGGCACTGATTTTTTTTTTTTTTACCTTTTTGTTTCTTAAATTTTTACCCTTGTTAGGAAGAGGAACAGATTTCCATAACTGTTTATTAACCATATTTTTTAAATGGCTTCTGTTTAATATATCCCCCTTAACTGAAAAATCACTGAGTATATTCCTGAGAATTCCTCTGATGGCTGGTACTGGACACCCGGGCACCATCTCTTTCTTTCTTTCTCTTTTTTTCCTTTCCTCCAAGATTTCTGTTACTGCAGAGAGCAAGGTTTCCTCAAACACCTGCCTTCTCTGGCAGGTATTAGTTGTACTGATGTGAGTGAATGCTGAGTTTCAGTATCGTCATTTGCTTTGATAACTCAGTGTAACCGACGTTTATTTTGACCGTCAAGGTTTCTGAATAGAGGAGCGACAACTGATAAACTACAGGTAGTTCCTGAGTTTTAACAACCTGTATAGGCCACCCTTGTACCTGTGTCCTCAGATTAAAAAAAATACATTAAAACTGTAGTTCATGTGGTAAAATGTTTGTATCCTCAGAAAAGGGGAAATCACTGCTTTCAGATACTTTGCATGTAAGGTGTTTGCAAACACCAGCAACTGCTTTCATTTGTGTAAATGGACAGACTCTTACCTCCCCAAGTGTTCTCTTCTCCTGAATGACTTTGGGTTTTGCCATTCTTCTACTTCTGCTGGTGCAGGAGGGTTAAGGGGAAAAGCTGACTTCTTTAGGAGAAGGAATGTTTCCCAAGGATGAACATGAACAGTCAAGTTTATGTGGGGATTTGTTAGTGATTAATTTTGTTAGCAAAGATTTTCCATTATTTCAGTTAGAATTTTGTTTTGTTTATTGGATGAAAATGGTTTCTTGGTTATTTTGGCCAATAAAAGCCATTCTTTGATTTTGGCTGTTTGTAACTCTGCCTGGTTATCTGTCGTTATTTGCTTCCCTCCCTGGGTCCCTGCTCTGAAATATCATGATATAAATTCAGCCTTCAGCTGTCCTCAAACAATACCAGAGTCCCTCACTCTGGCTGTTACATGCCCTGCTCCTACCGGCTGCCAATGGAGCCAAAGTTGTGCGGCTGGATGATTTTATAGCTTTTCATTTTAATTTTGACCGATTTCACCAAGTAAAATGAGAGAGGCACAGGGGAGTTTATCATTACCATATCCAAGACGTGGCAAGGTTCATCTTCAGAGCATCTTGTCTTTCATGTGTGTCCTCATCCTTTGTATCTTATGTCATATAAGGTAGGGAGAAGGTAACACCCCTCTTTCACAGCTGAGGAAAATGAGGTGTGACTTCCTGAGTCCCACAGCACTGAGACCAGCTGACAAAGTAGTTCTTTGTTCTTCCCCTGTGCTGCTATTTGCTTGTTTCTCACTTTAACCCTGTGGAGGTTGGAGGAAGGAAGGGGCTTAAGCCAGTCCCGCTGCCAAAAGCAGACACTTGGGTGAAACAACACCCTGCCAGCTCCGAGACAGCTGCGCAGCCCAAGATCACACAGGAAATGTGTGGGAGCAAGGGAATTACAGAAAGGCTTCCTGACCATCAGTTTGATGTCTCTCAGGTTAGAGGCATCCTGCAAGTGGGATGGGGATGTGAGGCCATGTGGAGGGGCAGGTGTTTGTTTAGGCTCTGTGCTGGCTTCTGTCTCAGTTGCTCCAGTTGTGTTTGGTCATGCAACAGGTCTGCTTCCTGACACAGGATCCTACGTGCCTAATACAGCTTTTCAGGAGATCTTAGATCTGTTGGATCTTGCACCTTACATGGCACTGGTGGAGACAGAGCAGTGCTGCACTACAGTCACGGTACTGTGGGAGGGATGACTAGAAGAGCAAGTCTCTTACCTAGGGAATGGATCCTTCTGTCTAGGGCTCTGTGGACAGCACGTGCCAAAGCCCCTTCAGTGTTGGGTTCTTTTCCCATTACTAGGTTTTGGGATAGCCTAGCATTTTCTTCTTGACAAGCGTCATTTGCAAGAGCCAGGCTGCATAGTGCACTCCCAAGCCAGGTCTGGGGAAGGGAAAAGGAAACCACAAACTTTCTCCCTAGTCTACAGCATAGAAAAGCTGAGGATGCGGGTTTTGTAGTTTCCTGTGTTGAGGTAGCCTGCAGGACATTGTGGCCTTGACTCTGAATCCACACTTCCCTCTGGTCCTAAATGACATGTCTGTCCCAGAGCTGGGAACAGAGGGAAGAAGACAACCCAGAAGGACTCGAGCAGTGAGGACTCTGAGCCTTCCCTTTCGCAGGGGTAACAGGAGCAGGTTAGCCAGCTGGGAACAGCAGTGAGACGGAGATCCGAGGACTGCAGAGGCTTGATGACTTGCGATGAATCAGATGCACTTGAACTCTAAACAAGTAACTCCTGTGGCACTGAATGGACTGTGCAGTGTGCAATGGCAGCTGGGAGTGCGTCAGCGCAGGAGCACTGGAGAGTCTGACTCAACAGTGCAGTCCTTCCCTGAGCCACTTCAGCCTGAAGTGTGTTCCAGGGAGAGTGCTCTCTTGGATCACTTTTGTATTCGTTTGCTGGTGTGGTGGTTTTTCCAATCCCCCCATCTTGACGTCATCTCTATGGGTTTTCTTTATTTTGGTAAAAGGGCATTTAAAGGTTGATGAGCTGCTCTTTATGTATATCCATGCCTGTTCAGCCCCTGCAGATCAATGAAAGTGCTGACCCGAAACTGTGCAGGGAAATGGGGGTGAACAGCGCTTTATGGCACAGGAGGCAGACTAGATCGAGGGGCTTGGCTGTTGAACTGGGCTCTGTGCTGGGATTGATTAACTGCAGCTCCAGTCTAGCAACCTTGTTAAACTGGCACTTGTTAAAGGACACGTTATCACCTCCTAGCTGCCCTTTTCTAGTGCCAGCACATGTCTTTGTGCAGTGAACTGTATCGAGGAGCTGATCAAGCTGAAACGATCTATTTTTCAGCAGCGTTTACTCCCAGTCCAGTTCACCACACAGCCCTGTGCGTGCTGTGCCAGTGTTTGCAGGGAGGCATCTTCCTCTCCCTGTGGTGCCAGCCTGAAGTATTCACTGAGCTGTAATGCTATGTGGCAATCTGATTTTTCTTGCAGTAATTTAACTGCTTCATGTTTTGTTAGAATTGCCAAGGATTGGGTAAATAATTTGCCTTAATTTTACCACAGAATGATGACTTGGGTGCTATAGAGCCTCACTCGTGTCTTTCAGCCAGTGAGGTCGTTACACATCAAGGCAATTAAGGAGAGCAGAAAGTGAGCGTGGGTGTCTCCCAGGGTCTGTGTGTGGGTACTGACCTGTCACTCATCAGCATCTTCCCTCATTAAAGTCCAGTTTGTCACTGGATGCTGCAGTGCAACTATACTAGAGCACGTGTTGGGGTTGTTGAGGGAGCCTCCTGCCTGTGAGTTCACTGAGTGTGATTAAGCAAGAATTTGATTGTGAAAGGAATAGTCCTTACGTCCCCTGGACACATGCTGTGGATCAAGCATCGATTGAAGATGAGCCTCTCCTTGCATGTTTCTCTGCCTCTCTGTTGTCACTTTAACCTGCAGCACTTCTGGTTGGCCAGCGCTGGAGGGTTGCGCTGCCCAGGGGAATTCTAAACCCAGCCCTTCCTGGTGAGAGGGGGGAATGCACTCCTCCTATGGATCTGTGTTCATCTGCACTTTCACCGTAAGGGTGTACAAACATCTAACTTGCTCCTGTTGGAGAAGTGTGAGCCCTGCAAGGGTGCCAGCTGCTTCTCAGGGAAACCTGGTGGCTCCTGTCCTGATAGGGAGAGTTGTCTGGCTACCTCTGGGTCTGTGGTGGGACCCTGTGCAGCTCTCATGGGCTTCTGTGAAGTCAAGTGACCACTACAGCTGGATGGAGACTTCAACGGGTGCTGCAGAAAACCTAAAGGGAAGAAAAAGCTACAGATTTTGGTCCCTGTGAAAATAGTCCAGGGCTACAAAGGCCTGGTTCTCTGTGTGTTTCAGTTACCCCAGGAATCATTTAGGGATCTGCTCTGTGACTTTCTTGTGACCTCCAGGCTTCCTGCTTTCATCTACCAGCCCACTCTGCAACACCCAGAGGTGTTTGATGTGGATCCTCCCATGTCTGTGACTCCAGCTCAAAGCCAACCGGGGGGGGGCTCCACTGCTGCTGAAACAAAAGGTTCCTTTGCCTGCTGCTGCATGAGGCTCCTTTCCTGGGACAGCTGTTTGCAGACTGGGCATGCTCAACTGCTGAGATCGTTTCTCAGGGATTCAAAGACTCTACTGGCAGAGGTTGCACTGGGGTGGGATCTGAGCTGGAGAGTGGCAAATTATCATTATCCATCACTGCCAATGGACCTAGAACTTAATGCTAATTTTTCAACTTTTTCCATCTATGTGAGTGCTCCCAGTCAAGCCTGGGTAGAGACCAGTGCTGGCAGATGCTCTGCCTGTGTTCCAATTTCTCCTTAGGACTCTTCCCTCTCTGTTGTAAGAGGACACTCTTCCAGATGTTCAGCTTCTCCATCCATGCTGTTGAAAGGTTTCCCTTATGGGACCACATTCAGCCTCCCAAGGGAGATGTCTTTTTTCCTAACAAGTGCCCCTGGGGCTTGCCTGGGGTTTCTAGATTGTACAGTGTTATTCTCAAACCTTTGAATTTTCTTTTACTGATTGTCCCTGTCTCCCATTGTGCTGATTTATTCCACATCCTCTTTGAGAAACAAGGTAGTTCCTTTGTCTGCCTGATCAGTAGGACTTTTTGCTTTTTCACACTCCTCTGTAGTGACAGATCACTCAACAACGACAGTGAGATTTTTACCTACCTCATCTTTGACAGGAGAGCAGTTTCCTGCATTCCTGTTGGTTCCGGGTTTTTACTATTTCAAGTCAAAGAATGTCAGCCTAATTCCAGCTGAATTTTACCTGGTTCCCCAGTACACATGTAAGAGGAGATGGCTGACATCACAGAAGGAATCACTCCAGCTGTCTCATCCATGAGCCCTGAAGAACTCTCTGTGATGTGGTGCTAGAACACTGGAATTACCTTCCCTTTGAGCATGTCGGGAACAGGCAAGAGAGTGTAAGATTCACCAGAATCTCTGGCTGGACATCTGTCTTCCTGAGACTTTTAGCACCACAATACATTCATGTGCACTGAATGACTGGATCTGAGATGATCTTCGAGCTTTTTTTCAGGATTGGAGATGTGCTGAAGTTAACCTCAGCCTCCAATGACAGTTCCAATAGCTTCTTGCTGCCAGACCAAAGCTCGTGCCCCCTTTTAGTGATCATATAGCGGAGACCCACACTGAACACCCTTTCCCTGTCCTTGCTTCGGTTAAGGATAACCAGGAATGTACAAGAACACCATAAAAGAAAAGATCTGCTTGCTAAAGCAGAAGTCTACCCTCTGAAGTATTTGCTCTTCATCTCCTTGTGTTTTTTTTTTTTTCAGGCTTTCCCACCTAACCTGCTGACTCTTATAGTAGCAATTCCTGCTTCCCTTGGGACCCAATCTCACAGTGGGGGTTTAATCCAGCATTCTTGTCTTCTTGCGTGTCTGCCTTTTGAGCTCAAAACTACATGGACTTTATGATAAAGGCTGCCATTTGTTGTTTGCTCAAATCAGAACATTTTCCTGGTGCATAAGACTCATACTAAATTCTGGTCAAAAGGTCATTTATGAATTCTGGTAAATCAAGAGACTAATCAACTTTCTCTTTTTCTCTAGCATGGTACTAGCTGGGAAAGTTCAGTGGGTACGTCTTGAAAAGTCATCTCAGTGTTGCCAGTCATGGCAATGAGAGGTGTAAAAATATTATGGAGCCTGGGACAGCCAGTTTGGAACAAATAGTTGCTTTTTTGGCTTGCAGACTGCCCTGCTCCCACGTACTCTGGGTCATAGTAGTATTTTGTCAGGTATGTTAATCAGACATGGAAAAATACAGCCGAGCTAATCTGCAGGGCTAAGTAAGATGTGTACATGTGATACTGAAAGACCTGGAACTTCCCAGGAGAGGGATCATCCAGTTCAGAAGGCTGCCTGGGGATTATGGAAACCTACTGCCTTGTCAGCATGCTGACACTCCTCACCCTTGCTGTGCAGGCTCACCCCGCAGCACGGGCTCCTGTAGGACCACAGACTGTTCTCTACTCGTGCTCCCTTTCAACACTTGTAGTTTAAAGGCAGGCAAGCAGCTGAGTACACACTGGATACGTAAAAGATAAATAACGCTGGAGTCACAACCTCAGTCTTGTTTGACAGGTCCAGCGGTCGGGCTGTCACTTCCCGCAGCAGGGCTGTCCCACATCAAAGAGCTTGTACTGTTCCCTGGCCACAGGATTTTTAGGAGAGGACTGTGGCACTAAGTACACGTCCTGCTCGTAACTCAACACCCAGTGATTATTTATGGACCTTCTGGGGAGAGTTTGCCTAGTTCAGAGGAAATAGGCTGCGATTACTCGGAGACTGGCAGGCAGGTGTTTCCTGTGATACTTAGAAAAACTCTTGAGTCTGACAAACTGAACAATTGCCCAGATGTGAAACTGATGCTAAATATCAGACCTTTTACATACACTTATTGTTCTCTAGCCTTTTTGAACAGCCCGGGAGACCGAAGGTACCTTGATTTGAAGATAAGGCTGTACAAACAGTCCATGGCTGGTTTTGAACATGAATTGGTGTGGAGAAAACCTCTGTGCTGGACAGCAGTTGAAACCTTCCCAGGAAGCTGCGGCCTTCTGTGGCTGCGAAAGCCACTCGCGCTTTGGATAAATTAAGCTATTGAGGTTTCTGCACTTATGCCTTTCCTTATCAAAACTGCCACTGCAGGTGATGGAGAGACAGCAGCTGCATCAGTTTGATCCTGGGAGTGAAAACGAAGGTGTTACAAGCTGGGTTTTTTGCACGTTAGTTGAACAGGCTTGAAAGCAGATGCAGATCTGTCATGACAGCCTAAAAGAAATCTTTCTGCAGCAGCTGCTCTCCTTGGGCATCCATTGATTTGAAAAACAAACTAAAAGCAATACGTTCTTCAGGGGTTGCTCAGTGCGTGTTTTGGAGGAAACAAAGGTTCTTGTCTGATGACTAGAAATAGCTGGAGGGAATTCCAGCTCACCGGAGGGAGTCAGGCTGCTGCCCTGACAAGCATTTTGCCAGCTATCGCTTGCTCAGCTGTGTTCTGCCACCCTCAGTCTTGGGTACGTGTTTGTAAAGCCTCCAGATGATGCAAAAGCTCCCATTTCCTCAAGGACGAAATGGAACGGGTGGTGCACATGAAAATACAGCCAGTATGCACACATCTCATTCATGCTGCTGTCTGCCTTTCTGCCTGAAGCAGCGCAACAAGCGCTGGTGGCTGCAGCCAGAGAACAAAGCACTGGGCAGGGTTTGCAGGCCTGCTCAGGCACTAGGTCAGTGGTGACTTTACAAACCAGGGCTACCTGTGTGCCAGTAGCCTCTGCTCACCTTTGTCTGGGTGCTCACTGAATTTGCTGATCTCTGGAGAAACACACAGATACACTTTTGTGCATCCTCCTGTAAAATAAATGCCTGTGACAGAAATATTTTGTTGGTAGTGAATAATACTGATTGGCTTTGTCTTTACCCAGAGGGGGGCTGAAAGAAAATTTCCAGGCTGTCCTCTGAGATCCACTGACCAAACTTACAGGCTCCTTAAATTTCGCCTCCGGGCTGTAATCTGGCCTTTGCTGTGTAAGTCACAGCGTGACATTTTGCTGATCTTGTAGTCACAAGGCAGCGGTCAGTGGTAATGTCAGGCTGAAAAGGTTAAACCCTATTTGTTTGCCACTTTACCATTGTTCAGCCTCGAGTCATTTCCCTGCTGAGGAACTAAGAGAGGCTGGGCCTTACAAGGGAGTGCTTTGTGGCCTCACTTTTGGCTCTCACGTTTGGCACACGGCGGCCTGACCTGCCCAGGCAGAGCATGAGATTTTGTGCTGGTCTGTTGTTGTCCAGTGAGAATTAGGGTAGTAGGCTGGTACCGTTCTCCCAGTCTCATTAGGAGTAGCCCCTGAAACCTGTTCAGGGAACCTAAAAAACAGATGTATGCACATTATTCACCTGAATGCCAACCACACTAGATAAAATATCTACTCCAGAATACAAATATTTAAAGAAATACGCACCTAAAGTCATTGAAACATAATTATTAAAACCTTTTATGTTACTCTACAGTACAATGTAAATTGTTCCTTTCAATTAAATTTTGAAATACACTAGATTACATCATTTAAATAATCGCAAACTTTTAAGCTCACTATTAGTGGCAGCAGAGCTATATTTACATACACTCTTGAGATATTGCAGATGCAGCATTATGTTCCAGTCCCTAAGTCAGATAAATAGCAGACTTCCAGTAGGGAGTATACTGCTTTTCCACAGGTTCTACACAGAGGGCAAGAACACCTTTTATTCTTCTTTGCTTTTTTTTTTTTCTCCTGTGTGCATGCAGCTGAATCTGAGCAAATTTATACCTACTTGATTTGGATTAAAGATGAAAGAATTTTCTTTTTATACAAGTATTTTGGCTGAATATACAGAAGTGAATGATGAAATACAGTCCTTAGGATTAGCAGTGGAAAACGTAATTAATCTCCAACTTTCATCTCTTTCACATAATACTGCACCTAATTTTGACCCTGACTTTACCTAATGCTGATGAAATACAGTCAATAGTGGAAACCTCTCTCATGTCATCAAACTTCTTTCAACACAATCCATGCAGTAGCAAGCATCATATATCATTCTCCTACAGTGCAATATTAACAAGTTATTCTCAGTATTTCCCTCCAGGGATCTGCTCCTCGAAGGAAGCCCATCTCTCTATGTACATCGGCCACAAACAGGTTGTGAGTCCTGAGGCTGAGACCAGAACCCAGCTGGGATGCTTCCCGTGCTGCCAAGAGTTTTCATGGAGCAGGCTCCTCCCCATGTTGTCTAAGGAGCAGAGCAAGTTCAAACCACTGAGGCTCGTGGTGGTCCTCACGTGTGGCACTGGTCAAACCAACTCTCCCCGTGTGCTGCTGTGCAGGGCTCATGGCCTGGCGTGAGGGGTGCTGATCATGATGTTGGGCAGTGCATTCCGCCGCTTCTTCCAGGAGCCCAGCTCCTTCGAGTACCGCCTGATCTGCCTGAACCAGTGGTGAGTCCTTGCCCGGTCGCTGTCCCGGAACACAAACGCCTCCCGCCTGATCTCAATGAGTTCAAAAGTGTCATCGCAGTCAGGATCACTGGAAACGATGCAATTACTCAGCCTCAAGGGCTCCCTGAGCAAATGGAACTTCCCATTGTTTTTGTCCCTGATGAGTACCAGCACAGCATCTTTCACAGGCCCTGACTCGGCTGACTCCAGGCTGGACTCGGACACACGCTTCATGTTCACCAGGAGGAGAACCTGCATATTCTGGAATTTCAGGGTCTTGCTACCTTTCTTCACCCACTGGCCATCCGGGGGCTGTGCCAGTTGCAGAGACCCCTCCATCACAAATCGTGTTTCCTCTCGCAGCCAACCTACAGTTTTGAGGGCAGTTTCTCTCATCTCAATGTTGATGACTTCCCTCTTCTTCTTGCTGTCCTGGCGAAAGGATCGGAGGGTCCACGTGTTCCCTTCCTGCTTGGTTTTCATGTTGATGTGCTCCAGGTGGGACTCGATGCGGCTCTTGGCCTCCCGCAGGCTGCCATGATCTGGGTGGTAATCGGTGGTGGCCTTGATGATTCTGCTCAGTAGCAGCGGGTACTTGGTGACCCTCTGCAAAGGGGCCATCAGGAAGGACCTCAGGTTCATCCGCCGCAGTGCTGTGTTGTCATTCTGGGAGACATCGAGGAATATTCTGCAGGGATTTAAGAAGAGAGAATGAAATGGTGGTGGCTGCAATCCTAAATGCAAATGAACAGTGCGGTGCTCACAGCTGCTGAGCACTGCAGCCTCCAGTCTGGTTTTAACAGCCTGGTGAATTCTGTCTTCTCAAAAACTAACAACAGTTCCTGCAGCTGTGCTCAGCTTGAGGTGCCTGGGACACAAGCACATAACACCCTATCAGTCTTCTATTAAATGGTTGTAAAAGGATGAGTATGTGATCTTTCTCAGGTACACAGTGATGTAGGCCCCAGGCACATAGATCAGCTTATACCCGATTACATTAATTTGTAGTTCCTTTCATAATTCAATTACAAAGCACTCCAAACAAGAATTTAGTACTGTCCTCACTTTAAGCTGGTGCAGTGGAAAGAGCAGTGACTGGCCTGATGTTTCCCAACAGGAATGAGAAACAAATTCAAGTCACGGATGCTTCAAACAGTAGCCTTCCCCAGTGGAAATCCAAACCCGTCTGGCACAGGGACTGAGAGCTGTTCTCAGCTTAGCTTTATCTGGTGACTGTTCAGCACAGTAGCCAGTGGGAGAACACTGCCATTGCAAAATACAGCTGGGCACCTACTGCCTGCCTCAAGGACTGAACGTATTTTGGAGAATAAATGACTCTCTTCACCCCAAAAGACAGCAGCTCATCTCTGGAGAACATCAGCATCAAAGCTTTCATCTAGCCGAGCCAACAAAGGCTTCACCCCCAGCCTTCCGGTCCCCAAAGCTTGGAAGAATATGCTCAGCCTTTTTCTCACCTGAGCAGCTCTTTCTCCTTCTCCAGCGTGTTGAGCATGTTTACGGAGGAGGACTGCTGGAGACAGTAGGTCTGAAAGGCTGGCAGCATGTTGACGAACTCTAGAAATATTTCACCAATGCACACGGTCATCAGGTCATCATCACCCTGCAAGGATACAATACAGCCCCACTGGGTTAGCTCAGGAGGGACACGAGCACGAAGCCTGCGCTCAGTCCTATCAGCACAAATCCACTGCAGGATCTGGTGAACACAAGACCAAAGGTGGAACTGGGCTCACCCTTGCTGGTGGGAAGGCAGTCCGTGCAGGTCCAGGGGTGAGCAGCCCACGGGAGGGGAAGGAAAGTTGGTCTAACTGCTTGCTCTTATACTCCTTAAGAGCTGTTTTCTCCGCTTCTGTGGGCTCAGCCAGCTCACCAGAGCTGGGGCTCAAAGGCCAGAGTGAGTGGGCTGGTCAGGAGGGAGTACCGGGGCCTTTCTTTCGCAGGTCTGCCCTAAGGCTAACGCAGCAGAATGGAAATTATCAGAGCGTTTAGAAGCAAATGGGCAGGGGAAGTGCACAACTCAGGTAACAGACTTCACAACTTCTGCAGATGTTCCCAGCAACTGGCCTGGATGGGAAGCAGTCTCCCTCAGTTGTGCTCTTACTTGCTACTTTGATGCCTAAGTGAAAAATAAATTTCACAGTAAACTGTTCTCTGATTTCTGGATGAGTAATAAAATAGGGGAATTGTAAGAATCCAGTGCCACAATTGGCTCTTGGTTTTTTCAAGGTATATGCTGACCTGCTCTGCAATCAGAGCTCATTTCAGCAGCAAGAGAGGGAGCAGTTCTCTGGTGGGTGGTGGATCTTTGGTACAGTACTGAGTTCTGACTTCAAAGGCAATATGGAGAAAATGGGGAAACCCAGGGCTTTTTGTAGGAGTCATTATCTCAATAAATTACTCACAGGGGATATAACACCCACAGTGCACACCTGTCTGCACTGTGCCAAGTGCAGGAGAGTGGTTGTCAAAAACTGCCAGTTTTTGAGATGTGTGTCACTACGTCTGACACGCAGGGTTTTGGAGAGGGGGAGGAGCAACGTGTTTAGTAGAGAACACAAAGTCCTGGTGAAACTGACAGAGCAACAAGCAGGTTTTGGTTTCGTGAAGAAAGGAATGTGCGGACCTGTCCTTTGCAGTGACTGCCTGCTGCAAGAGAGTGGACAAAGAGCCAGAGCAAGCTGAGCTCTGTGCCCCCACGGTCACACTCTTCTCAGTGTCCAAGCTAACTGGCTTAAAGCTAACTTTGATGATGGGACTGTTAGGTCCTATTAATGGGATGAATGAGCTAGACTGCAGATGGCCTGGTTAATGTCTGGCATTACCACAATAGAGTGAGGCCAGCGGCTGTGATGTGGCACAGGCCTACTGAAATTGCTGGTCTACAATAGCTTGCGGAGAAAGGGACTAGGGAGATGTCCAGAACCCAGAAGCACTACCTCCAAATCCTCTGCTCCACCTATGCTGCCTCAGTAACACCCAACCTATTTCTGTCTTCCCCGGTCTGACCCCTTTAGAGTATGCAGCATCATACCTGGTCAAAGGCTTGATCGATCTCTTCCTGGAGTATCTCCAGGAAGTTCTCATTGAGGTCAATGAGCTCCTGGATGTTGCTGAAGATGCCGAGGAGCTGCTCCTGGCTCAGCAGCCCAGCTGCCTGCATGGGGAGGTAGAACTCCTCTTTGATGATGCGCAGGTCCTCTCCATAGCTGGCCTCTGTGTTGACAAACTCCAGTACAGACTCCTTGCGCTCCGTCCTGCGCTTGCGGCACTTCTCACAGAGGTCAGCCCGCTTCTGATTGCAGTTTTGCACATCTGTCTCTACCGGGAGGTCCCTTTCTCCACAGTCAGTGCAGGGTCGGTGGGCTTCCCACGCCTGCAGGGAGCTCAGCGTTTCAGATGCCCTGTTCCTCCACTTTCTGGCTGCCATCCGGCCAATGCCACTATCCGCCCTCTCCACATCTGCTGACTTGGTTTGAGCGGCCTCGCTGGGATCCAGGTCATCCCGAACATCGTTCATGCCAACTATCCCACTGTCCGTGCTCAGGCTGCTGACATTGCTCCAATGATGTCTGGAGCGCAGGGAGCCCCGTGGGGCACAGCGGGTTTCATCAAAGCTGCCACCATGGCCAAGGTTGGCTTTTGCTACCACTGGACCTGAGAAGAGACACAAATCATTACAGACACTGCCAGCTGCACAGAGCTCACCTGAGGTGCCCAAGCCTGGGGCACCCTGAGGGGACAGGTTACATCTGGTGAAAGCAGGGCTATTAGTTGTCTCCCCTCCTATTTTCCTTCTCAGACTGGTGAGTCAGAAGTAAACAGCTCCCAGGTGAAGCCCAGGGCCTGTCATCCCTGCACTGCCCATACCTGTGAACCCATCTGGGCTCTCTCTTCCCCTGCCATCTGCCAAGCATGGACAGAGACACAGCAGAGTAGAATCTGATTTACTGTACGCCTGTGTTAAACTCAGAATGCTTCTCTCCTCAAGGTCAGCAGTTACTCCATATTTACACCAGCATATGAGGGCTCAGCATCTGGCCCATCACCCCCCTCTGAGATTGCAGAACGTGGGTACCATAGTCTCGCTCCTGACGGCGCTTCTGTGCATGCTGCCGTGCTGCAGCTGCAATCTTCAGCTCCAGCTGCTTCCTCTTCACAGAGTCTGTGGGCATAGGGTCACTGAAGTGTGGCCTCAGCCGGCACTCCCGCTGGGCCTTGGCACCATCTGTGCTCTCATGTACGATGTCAGAGCTGGATCGGCGGCAGCTGGGACTAGGGGTCTGCAAGAAAAAGCAAGTGGGCTTGGAGCAACGTGGTGGGTCAAAGCAGCACCTGGTGTGCAGCCACTGAACTTCAGTTGCCAAAGCAGAGTTAAGGAAACTCATCAGCAGTAGGGTTGTAAATGCAGCTCTGCTACACAAGTATTAGGGAGTCTCTCCCTCCAGGTCCCTCTGTCTTGCTTAGTCCCTACAGCAAGGACTCCTCTCTGTAGCTTTGAGTACGGGGGCTCCGTGGTGGCTGCATCACGGCTGTAAAGCAACCATGAAGTCAACAACACAACCCCAGCTAAGGGCCTAAATGGGAGGCTGAACCTGTTCTCTGGGGATCTGAGCAAGCTTGCATCTGTTCTGTGAACATTTCAGTTCTGCAGAGTCAGGAGCTCCAGCCTCTGAGCTTTACCTACATTCACAGTTTGACCAAGTGGGCACTAGGATGGAGCCTGCTTGCTATCTTGGGCAGTGCAGCAAAGAGGGGCTGGTGGCACACTGAAAGCCACGAAGAGGTTATTGCTGACCTCCCTGCAGGAGATGCAGCAGTCAATAGACATGGGTACAAAACTGACTCCTGTTTCACACTCTGTAATAAAAAAGGCACTAAAGTTTAGTTGCTTATGGGAGTTCCTGTGATTTCAGATCCCAGGCTCCTAGCCTCCTAGCCTGCCCAGTTCCTACAACAAAGAGATCCTTTAGAGCTTCTGACAAGAAAAACAATCCTAAATACATGCCCAAGGTGAGAGGGGGAATTCCTCTCCCTTACATTCCCTGCAGGTGGAGTGTCGCTTGATGCCTCATTGCTTGATTTGTCTTCCCAGGTCTCTGTTGCCATGGACATCGCTGTGGGCTGCTGGCTGTCCTCTGGAGGTGGGAGATCACCTTCCTTCAGATCACGCTGTCCCTTGGAGGGGGATTTGGCAGCAGTCTCAGCATTGCAGCTGCAGGGGAAAAAGCAAACTCTGATGAACATCACATGTGCAGTTCACCTGCTGTGCCTGACATGGGTGAGACTGAGCAGCAAGCCCCAGTTAGAACAACCAGCTGCAACAGTTCAGGGAAAGTGCACACAGGAATCTAGGCTGCTTAGCATAGATGGCTGTGCGTGTGTTTTGGGAGCTCTAAACACAGCTCAGTTATAGCAGTGCAGTCATGCCAGTATCAGTCTGGGATACCAGGTGTTCACAGGGCATTTTTCTGTCCATGAAACATCAGGTTCTACCATAGGGACCAGAAAACCCTCCTTCTAAGTAGGCCATATCTGTATTTGCTGCTACTTTAAAGAGATGTTGTCAACACAAAAATCATTTGCTCATCTGGAAGAAAATCACCTGCTAAAAACTATAACACTTTGAAGGGATTACAGGATTAAAAGAGCTTTTCCGCTATTTTTCATCTCATATGATCCCAAACCCACTGAAACTATTGGAAAGATTCCCTCAGCTTTCAGTGAACTCAGGATTAGACCTTTTGGTGCATTTAAGAGTCCTGAAAAATTGGCAGAGTCTATTCTCACTTGGCAATTCTGATGCTAACAAGGGCCTGGTCTGAGTGATACAGGCAACCTGTTCCAACCCTACGTTCCTCTTTCTGTAGACAAAACCACCTCTCCAGACAGACACAGTCTGGTGCAAAACCACTGATCTGACAGAGTAGCTGACAGACTGCAGTTTGTGATGCTACTTGTGATACATTTTTTTTAAAGAGACTCTCTAAACCACCTTATTTCCATCTACATTGAAACCTGCTTGGAAGACTATTTTTTTTTCCATTTTGGGTTTACTTAATTTGTATGGGCTTGGATTCCTTTAACAAGAAAGGTTTTCAGGCTGTATGTGGATGTTTATACATAGAGGAAGCCCGTGTCTGGAACATAATTCAGGTTATGGATATACTTTGTGCTTAACAAAAGTCTCCCATGACAAAAATCTGCTTTTTCTTAAAGGTTTTACTTGTGAACTTATGCTGGTGAGTCATACTGCTGATGCACAATTCCAACACTGTCAGTTACAAGCAGACACACGAGACAGGCAGGCATTTTCCTTACAACGAATGACATTTGGCTCTGATAGAAAATCATCACCCAGTATTGAAATCACTGAAGAGGGAACAAATCCCTAGAAAACAAACTGGCTCTGTTGTCAGGCCAGAAAAGTTGGCTTGCAACTTTGCAGCTGATGCTTCTTCATCTTCCGGCATTTACGCTTCCAGGTCCCAGCTGACACTACTTGAGGATTAACCACCTTAGCCACAGCGCTAATAGCAGGCTCCTGGCTTTTGCTTTCTGCTGTGCTAACTCCCTGCAACGTGGATTTGGAAGCATCAGTTTTCCCCTCCAGGCTTCTTCTACCCAGCCTGTAGAAAGGGGAAACCAACATCAGCGCTGCCACAGAGCAGTCTGTAGCATAGGCCGTGTTATCCTTATGACAGGGTTGCAGTAAAGGCAACACAGCCACGTCACAGTCCTTTTCTCACAAAGTCTAAAAAAGCTTCCTATCTCCTTCCTCCCTCCTGTCCCCAGCCACAGTTGAGCACCACTCCTTCAGCTGGTCCAGTCTGTGTGGCCATGACCCAAAATCAGTCTTTAAATTATCTGAGTTTAAAAAAAAATACTCTCCCTCATGTATATCTAGGCAGATCATTTCTCGGATGTTTCGTTGCGTTGGGCAAAGTATGAACAATTTGGCTGAGCACACCTATGGGAAGGAAGTCAGAGGTTAAGAAGCAAGAAAGCTCTTTGAGAGGATCTGCCACTGTCAGAAAACAACCATTTCCAAAAGCTGCTCCTGCTCAAACAGCTTCTAATTAAAACATGCAGAAGAAAGGAACCATGCTGAGGCACAAAGAGGTAATGAGATGTGTCCAAGACGAGTAGCAGAGCTCAGAACTCTTGATCACACCACTTCCCACCACACAAACCATATTCTGAGAAAGAAGCTGAGCTTTCATATGTCCTTTTTACAGGGCTTCAAAATCATCCACTTAAACATGGAAGGTACTCCAAAGTATTACTGCTCCTCCAAGGAAAGCCAACAGTAGCTCTTCTGATAAAGTCTGTGGGCCAGATGCCATTGCTTATTGGTGTTTCTATAACCCAATAGGGATATTTTTAACAAATCTCCAGATGTGACCTGCAGTGGGAATAAAAGCCAATACTACCCAGAGGGCTGAGCTGAGGAAATGGGACTGGAGAACTGAGAAATAAAACCCACCCCGTAGCTGATCAGCTAGAGGTAAGAAAGGCAATGACGCAGAGTCCACACTGTGTGAAAGGAGAATTCTTCATCCCTGCTTTGACTGCTCCTGTTCTAGTTGTAATTAGATCGCTCCTGCATGATGTACTGGCCATGCTGTGTGGGACAAGTGCTGCTCCAAAGAGCAGTCGCTGTGCAGCACATCACCAGGACTACAGCCTAAGTCAAAGGTATCCAGTGATCTATGAGGTGGTTAAAGCTACCATAACTATGGAGCTGATAATCATATCTTCACTGATGAAATGTGAAGCCATTTGAATGAGTCTTAAGCAATTAACTATGAATTTCTAGGAAAGGAATTAACTTACCAGCCATACAGCTTTG
This sequence comes from Coccyzus lansbergi, assembly GCA_033558105.1. Lineage (NCBI taxonomy): Eukaryota > Metazoa > Chordata > Aves > Cuculiformes > Coccyzidae > Coccyzus > Coccyzus lansbergi. The sequence continues at coordinate 61,782 of JAUMJK010000801.1, read as the reverse complement.
TACAACTGTAACACTTCAACAGAAACACTAGAAAGAGAAGACAAATTCAGCTCTCTTATTCTTGATGCTCAATTGCAATATCTCTATGAAAGGCTTCCTCTGAGCTCAGTATCTGTGGAACTGGGACCACATCCCCAGATTTCAGCTTTTTAATTTGAGACTTAGAAAAAATGTGGCCTGGATGTCAGTGAACATAATTTAGGACCCAAAACATCAACGCAAAGAATCTGCCACCTCTGCAGTATCAGCTTGAGTTATAAAAGAATGTTCTGGTACTCTACAGTCTTAGATGAAATGGTGGAAAATTGAGAAATTTCCAGTCAAAGGAACCTGGAGTTTCCCACTAACCAGTACTTTGGTGCTGCCAACAGATTTGCTTTCCTACTACTATTGTCAATAAGTTACAATCTTCACCATTAATTGTTATTGCTATGGAAAATAAATGGGCCACAGTGGTTCTGCTGCATGAAACAACCTGTCTGAGACTGGAACCACTGTCATTCTTGTTTTCAGATCAACTACCATTTTGGTGTTAATAAAATCACCTCACATTTTTCAACAAATCCAACCAGAGACACTAAACACACTCACAGAAACAAAAACCATTGTGGATATTAAAAGCACAGAAACCACACTGAAACCATAAAGACTCTGGGCAGAAACTGTCTGAAGGCTGGCAGAGTAGCAGGAAGAAAGATCATATGCACTACTCAGTTCCTATAAACTTTGCTATGCCTGCACCTCGGGCTCCAGATACCAGTTAAAACTTTGATCTGCCTGAAGACAGTTGTCCTTACAGTCTTACTCACAGCTTGTGCCTTTCCACGTAATTCATTTCATATAATGATAAAAATAGCCTATTCAATTTCAATGGTTGCATACCCTAACTTTCTCATCTGTTTTGTCATTGACTTTTCATACCAATGTTCTTTTCTAGAACAAAAGCAGTAAGGTTGGGCTGGGCAGCATTAAGGGCTGTGGATACCACCTATTTCCCTTTGATTACAGAGTTGCAGAAGTATTTCTGCTTGTCATTCTGGCTCTGCCTACACCAGCAGCTTGAGCTCCACAGAAGTTCTTTCAGCAGATTCATTCCTGTGCAGAAGTCACTATCATCCCCTCTAAAACTTTAGTCCAGTCTCAGAGCTCTAGCATTCCAGAAATACCAAGCCAGTGTACAAGGTGGATGCCCTAGCATTTTACACACCACATCTGTGGATGTCTTAAGCAGCCAGGACCCAAGTCAAATCTAAGTCTTGGTGAAGTCAGTCCCGAAAGCCAAGTGTAAGAATACAAACCGCCCCACCAACACTTCTTCCTCCTTTTCCCATTAGACTTATCTAGTGATAAGACAGCGGTAAGTGACCCAAATTCCTAGCTTCCAGAACTTTGCTAATTCCTGTTGGTTCACCAGCTTGCACAGAAAGGAATCGTCATTTCTTTGGCAGGAGGGAGGTAACAGGACTGCAGTGCCCAAAACCAGAACAGAGAAAGCAGTTCTTGCAAAAATCTTACCCAGAGAAGGGGCAAACCCTGGTTGGGGAAGAGGAAGGAAGGCTTTACATAGCTATTTTCCGTCACTGTTTATTCTCTCTGAGGTGGCAGGAGGACAACATTGGCAAGTACTTTTACTCGCTGCTTGTGCTGGTTCCCAGAGGATGGTTAAAGGCTCATTGCAGCCATCCTGCTCTCATCTGTTTGCCAGTTCATTTTATACAGGCAGCAAGTGAAAGCACTTGCATGTCACACTACCTAAATTCATATCCTGCAGTGGTGGGACAGACTCTACAGCTTTTTTTCAAAAGAATCATATCAGTACTTTGAATTCCTCTGCTGTCCTGTACTTTGAACAGATGTTAAAAAAAGACCTTTCAACAATTTATTACAGAAATAAGATGGGTGGGATATTTGGTGTTAGGACTGTGAAGGGCTGCTGTCCAGATAGGATTAAGGTGTTCAAAAATGCAAAGTCTAGATGAAAATACTTTTTGATGTTTAATCCCACACTAAGATGGAGTTCAAGCTCAACAGTTTAAAGACATGTCCATGTGCCTGTCAGAGACCCTAAGATGAAAGGCCCTGCCAGCAATGTGTTTATGCTATGGGAATTAAATGTAAATATCAGGAGAGAGACTAGATCATTAACAAGGGAACTGTTTTCAGGTCACCCCACAGAGCGTGTTACCTTTTCTTAATAAGTTCCAGGGCTGAACCTATGAATTCATCCTTCATTTTTTGCAGCTTAGCTCCATAGCTGGATAAGTCTGTGGCTTCTAGCAGCAGTGATGAACAACAAGAGGACTGGGCTTCAGAAGCCAGTGACTGCCCTGCAAGGTGGAGGACATCATCTAATTGTCTTGTCTCTCCTTGCTGCTGCTCATCACTCAAGATCTGCTGTCCAGCTCTGTGTACTGCTACTGCCTGCAAAGGTGATCGTGGAATAGGGCTAGAGCAAACGGGGACCAGGGACCTATCCAGGCTGGAGATCTGGAAGGTTCCATCCTTCACCTCAGGGCTGCTCATTCTGAAACCATCCCATGTGGCGGGATATTGGGAAAAACTAGCAGAAGTGTGGTTTTCATGGAACACATCATCATCATCATCCTCTGCTGTGACAGTGGCTTCATTCACAGCTTCGGTCCCCAGAATTTCTGAACAGATGCTCTTATTGTTCTCCTCCTCCAGGGTCTGGTTTGCAGGTAGACCCTTATCCAAGCACTCTGGTGGCCCACTGCTGCTTGCAGATGAATTTGCCTCCTTACTTCTCATTTGCTTGAATTCCTCAAAGGTGGGTACATACAGCCTTCCTCTGCAGTGGCCCTTCTTGCTCTGTCCCATTGTGGCTTTCACACCTGTTTCCCCACTATACTGTTCCAGGGTTTCTGCTGTTCTGGATTTGGCCAACTCACAGTCTTCCCCAGCATGCTGAAGGGGTAAATTGGGAGAACTATTCTGCCTTCGGAGCTGAAGCCTCCTCCGAGCCTCCTGCTTGATGTCTTCTGGACTGATGATCCTGTGTGCAAAACAGAGTCTCTGTCTCCCTGTGAGGCTGTGCTCGAGAGCACTGTGTTCCACCAAAACTGTGCAGCAGTTGACAGCACAGCCGTTCTTGTACTGCTGGCACATCTGGCACTCAAAAAACTCCCGGGCCATAAGGTCAGGCAGGGCTGCCTGTGGACGCACTGGTTTGCAGGGCTCTGCCACCTTACTGCTGTGCAGCCTCAGCTTCTCCTTCAGCTCTTTTTTGGCATCCCCATGTAGGGCTCTTTCCTCTGCAGAAGGGAAAAGCCACTGAGGCACTTTGGCAAAGGGAGGGAGGAACACGTTCTGTGCTGATTGAGAAGTTGGTTTAGCCTGGAGAGAAAGGTTTCTCAGAGAGTTCGATGTACTTTGTGCTGAGGCCACATCCACACAGCCTTCTGTCCACTGACTGGTGCCTCCATAGCGAAAGATGATCTCATTATCCAGGCTCCGGCAGTGAGAATACAGCCCAGAGTCAGCAACTGTTGCCCAGTGAAGGTTCTCCACGCTCCGATACATCCGGTTTTCCACAGGACTGGCCAAAGATGCCTTGCCTGTGTGGCAGGAGTTTAGAGTGTGGAAGTCCCGAGAAAAAAACTGAGTGTCTAGGTTCTTTAGTGGATGCATGGTGCTAACTGAAAACTCCTTTAAGCCATATTGTGCACAGAGCTGATTATTTTGGCAGCTCAAGATCACCCGGCAGTGTTCCTGTCTCTCATCAACACTGATGTATGTCATAGCAAATGCACATGGAGGCTCTAAGACAGTGGCGTTTAGGGGGAGAGGAGGAAGCAGGGGTGTTGCTTAGATGCCAGTCAATGTCCACAGACCACAGACAGCAAAGTGTGCTGCTGCGTACTCACAAAAAGAGCTCTCACATGGGTTGAGTCGCCATGCGTAGAAGACCTGTGAATGGAAGGAAAGATGAGTTACTGAAGCAGCCTGGTGATGACTTGCAGGATGTAACAGCAGGTCTGCTTTCAGGGAATGCAGAAGCCAAACAGCAACAGCTTGGGTAGAACAGCATAACTAAGAGATGGGTTTGGGGCAGGGAATCTTTTTAATCTTAAGCCAAGCCACAGTGGTCTTACACTACCCATCCAAATTTTGGAGAAGTTTATCCTGCCTACTCTCGTCAATTCCCTCACAATAACACTGATCAACTCTAGTGATGAATACTCAGAGGTGCTTGCTGCTGACCCAGCTTATTCACACAGCAGCACTAAGGAGATGGGAGGCTTACAAGAGATAGTGAGGTTCTTTCCCTCAAATGGGTTGCAGACAAGAGTGTGTGGATTAAGGAGGAGGCTGGGTTTGGGAAAGGCTAACATGAGTATGGTCTCCTGGAAGGCTCAAGTAGCAAGGAGGAAGAAGTTGGCTGACCAGTGCTGATTTTGTTCCTGAGAGTCACACTGCAGTCCCTTAGTGCTCCGATCTCCCCTTCACAAGGAAGATACATATACTTTAGTGACCGGTAGCCAAGCATTTCCAAGGCCTTTCCAGTGCAGAGGTAGGGTACCCTCATAGACTTTCACAAATGCATCCTCCTAACCCCTTAGCAACAGGTCCAAATGATCCTCCCCACCCCGACAGCTCAGCAGAGGCCCAGAAAAGCAAGGTAATTTCCAAGGCTGCTCCTGTTATCTTTGCCCATAATTTTAAGTATTAGGGAACCCAAGTCACTGAATCACATGTTCATAGAATTAAATCCCAAATCTCCAGTTGGGGTCAGCAGGATGTAGGCTAAGTGTCTACATAATCCTTGGAAGTGAAAGGAGACTCTTTACATTGAAAAGAGACACTCCAAATTTCTCTTAAGAATTTGAGCCTCAGAGACTTGCCAGCAGTCACCCAAGACATCCGTGTCTGCTACAGCACTGTCTGTTCCATCCCTTGGCAAAGGGAACAAGTGAACGGCATATATAAAAGAGAACAAGAATAGGAAAGGATTATGGGATTAGCCTGAGACTCACATGGGCAACATAGAGCTGGAATGGTGAGGCATTGGTCTCTAATAACTAGCCAGGCAAGAACCACCTAGGTTAAACACTGAGGAAGGGTATTTGGTAAAGCAAGTCAGGGCCATGTAAGAGCACAGACTCTGTGCTTTGTAGTGCAGCTGGGTTCTCCACGTGCTGCCAGCCATCCAGGCAGCACAGCCACCTTTAGCATGAGGAGAATGAAGAGAGTTGTTACTCCCTGAAGGACAAGACACCTCAGACATCCAACCACGTGAGGCACCAACGGACATCTGCCATCTGAGGAGAAGTCTGAGGCGGTGGTGTACTGCCTGTAAGGCAATCTTGGAAACTCACTGGTAGTTTGATTCACCCCTTGCTTAGAGCAGTTCAAACTAGCATACTTTCCTTGTATTAACAAAACCATCTCTAATCAAATCCCAGAGAAAGAGCTAGAGCTGCTCCTGTGGATCACCACTGAATGAAGAATATAATTTTCATCCTTCATAATTGCTGAAAATAAAAATTAAAACTATCTCTCAAGGTGTGGCTGCTCCCCAAGATGTCACAGGCACTTCTCACCCAGTCTTCTCAAGGTGGGGCTGGAGTTCCCCCTTCTTCACGGCTCTGGAGGAGCCCACAGGTGACAGCAGAGAAACGTGAGGATCAGGACTTTCTGTGATCATAGGTTATAACATGATCTGTCAAGAAAGAGAGAATGAGATGATGTGAGAGCCAGCCGCTGACTAGAGAACAGGGCTCCTGGTAGTGCCGAAAGGCTCCTGTGAGAAAGTGCTGTTAATGAGAGATGCCATGGCCTATCAGGTTGATCTGTGATCAGGTCACAGCCATGGGACTAAAAGACGCCGTGTACTCTCTGCTCTCTGCTTTCAGATCAAATAGAAGGAGAAAATAACCATTGCAGTAGCAAGAGCTGAGAATAAAGTGGTCCTTGCCCAAGGCAGGGAGCTACATATGGGAAAGCCTGAGGACAAACCAAGGGCCATGTGAGGCAGGTTCCTGGGCAACATGCTTGTTCAGCAATGTCTGTGTGTGTGTGAGCAAGGCAGCCAGAGAAGAAAGTGCACATACAAGGGGAGAAGCAGTCATGAGAACAGTAAGGAAGCAGAGGCACAGAAATTATAGGATAGGATCTGTATCTGTCTATAGCTGCTCCCTTCACCAATAGATGGAATATCACTGAAAATACAACTGATCTGTGTCCTCACATGCAGGAGGGTTCCATGTTTCTCTGTTACACAGGGGAATACCTCAAACCCTCGGTCAGGAGAAGATACCCCTGCCCTGCAGGAGAGCAGAGGTCCACTTCCCCAGTGAGTGTGGAAAGTGCCAGTGGTCACGAGCACCTCCAGGCAGAAAGGAACTCTGCCAGGGCAGGACTTTCCAGCAGATGTGTGTAGGTTGGAAAAAGTTATTTTCAGGAAAGGAACAGCTGGGAGAAATCTCTTGTGGGGAGAGTGAAGCAGGTAGAGTGAGAGACAGCAAGGTTTGGAGAGTGAAGGATCCAGAGAAGGAAGAAAACAGTCAGATCCAGCTGACAGGAGACACTTTCCAGAGGAGGCTATGCAGAGTTTGCTGATATGTAGGCAGGCATCAAAAATTCCCAGATTAAGTAGAGGAAGAGGGGCTTTTTCTTTCCAAATAATCTCTTTATACTTTTGTCACCAAACAGATCTGAGTTTTCTTTCTCTAAAAAGTGACTTTTTGCTCTAAGAGAACACTTGAGACATGAGAATTCCTCTTGATGCTTTCAGGAGAGCTTGGAGCAAAGGTGCATGTGGTTGTAGCTCACAGGTGGACGTGCAAGGGGGCTCAGTGCCCTGGTTGTAGGGAGGGGGAGCCTCAGAAACCTGGGACCTCTCTTTTGCCTCATGCCTGCAAGGCAGCAGTGAAGACCTCGTAGCAGCCAGCTTAGACAGGAGCACCTTTCTTCCCTCTCACTCCACCCTTGAAAGGACCATCTCTTTCCTTCTGAACTTTATTTATCTTGCCCATTCCCATGTCACATGACTACCCTGAGTGCTGCGCACAGCATGTCAAGTTGCTAAGCTTCATTTCGCTGATCATCCAGGCTAACTGCTGCCCGAGTCATGACCTATGAAGACAGACTGGCTGTGCTGAGGCACTGCCTGCTTCCTCTGCTGCACAGGGATGTTGGAGCAACAAGCAAGCAGAGGTCTCTCTCAAACACTGGATAATTCTGACCTGGCTTGTAACCAGGAAACACTGAGCCCTTCTCTCTCCTTCCCCTATTCTTGTGCTCCATGACTACATGTTCTATGCACTCCACTGGAGGAAAGCATGAGATGGAGACAGAAAAAAATATACGAATCCATACGCTTATGGTTGACATGCTAAAGATGATCTTTCAGCAAATACAGAATATTTAGCTGGTCTTTCATGGTAACCATCGACAAAAACACTGGGAACTACAGCAGCATGAAAGAGGTTGTCCTCCCACCACCTCAGAGCTAGAACTACACTTTGTAGCTAAGGCAGATGATCCCAGGTATGGAGACTAGCAAATGGCACAGAAGCGTGTGGCAATGGAGAGAAGTACATGCTGATCTCTCACACAGTGACCCAGCTCAGGGTCCTAATTCACCTTCTTATGAAGATACACAGCAGTTCTAATGGACCCTGTGTGTTCTTCCAGTTATGCCAAACAGTGACTTGCCAGTTCTTTGTTGCTGCTTGGTGTACATGAGCAGTGTGGGTTCATGTTGCTCTCTTCCGTTTACCCACTTGAGTACTTCCAGGCAGTCCTGTCCACACTTCCCTAAAGCTACGGCTTTATTCTAGCTGAGCAATCCTCCAGGCCGATGCTGACTTATTCCAGCCAAATAACAAAAAGAAGCTTAGTGTTGGCTGCCTCTGGGGGACTGGCACATCATTACTCTTCAATCACATTGCCTGTGCAACGTTTGCCTGTTTCCTGGCTCATGGACTGAAAAGCTCCTGGTGGTTATGAGCTTCATGCCTTAAGGGAGCATAAGACTAAACGCATTGTGTGCTCAGCTTATTTTCTACCATGTGATTCTGTTCAATCAACTTCTCTTCCACTACTCTGATAAGTGTGTGCTTGGAGACTTGCCCCTAAAATTCATTTTCTTGCAAAATCCAGCCGAAGAACTTATTTCTCAAGGACTAAAGCTTGGAAGATAAATTAATTCTTCCCATACACATAACAACTGTTCCACCTGGCTGACCTTCCCAGCAAAGCACCAAAGTGTCAGGAGGATGAAGCAGGAAGGCACAGGATAAGTTTTTCAGTGCAGGTGAAAAGCACTGTGGAGAGTGCCAGCCATGTCCAGGGACTTCAGGGACAAGGGGACAGGGGACCACAGAACCTCACAGGGCCTCACAAAAAGAAGACACCAAATCTGGCAATACTGAGTAGGTTTGCCAGTGCTGCTTAGCAGGGTTCACTGCAGCAGGATTTGCTGGACAGACTTGTCAAACAGTGAAACTTGTTCCATGAGATGGCGGAGAGCACCTCACTATTATCACAGAATCACAGAACAACCAGGTTGGAAGGGACCCATCGGATCATCAAGTCCAACCATTCCTATCTAACACTAAACCAAGTCCCTCAATACCTCATCCACCTGTGCCTTAAACACCTCTAGGGAAGGTGAATCAACCACCTCCCTGGGCAGCCTATTCCAATGCCCAATGACCCTCTGTGTGAAAAACCTCCTCCTAATCTCCAGCCTAAATCTCCCCTGGCGGAGCTTGAGGCCATTCCCTCTTGTCCTGTCCCCTGTCACTTGGGAGAAGAGGCCAGCTCCCTCCTCTCTACAACCTCCTTTCAGGTACTTGTAGAGAGTAATGAGGTTTCCTCTCAGCCTCCTCTTCTCCAGGCTAAACAACCCCAGCTCTCTCAGCCATTCCTCGTAGGGTCTGTTCTCCAGCCCCTTCACCAGCCTCGTCGCTCTTCTCTGGACTTGCTCCAGAGCCTCAACATCCTTCTTGTGGTGAGGGGCCCAGAACTGGACACAGTAGCCACTGTACCACATTATCTAGCTTCTCCTGCCTTCATCAGAGAGATCAAGTGAGTCCAGTACACTTTCCACTCTCCACATTCACAACATCTCAGTCACAAGCAAATTAACTTCTGAGTCATGGCCATCACACCAAATTCCTGTTTCTGGGAAAGGGGAGTAACCAGAGTCACCTTACTCCATCTTGAAATAAGAGATTCAAGTAACCTTCAGATCTTATTTTTCTGCACTGGGTTTTGCAAATTGCACCACTGCACAGAGGTTGGTTTATTCTGGAGTACAGTCTCTCTTTTATTTCAGAGATCTAACCAGCTAGAGGGATGTGAAAGGCACATTTCAAAGAGCTGCAGAAAGGATTTTAGCAAGCTATGATACTGCTGTGAGTTTTTTGCTATCTGACACAGCAAACCTCATGGACACAGTATGATCTGTCTACTGCAGTGTCATGCACATCACTCCACTTCATTTGCTTAAGGAAAGCACCAGCAAGCCAGAATGCCAGATATATCTTTTTTTTTTTTTTTCAAATTAAAGGTTAACAGGAAAAATAAAGGTGCCTTGGCTGTATTTGCTTTCTTAGCTGTTCACTTAACCAAAGCTGTGCTGCAGGAACCAGTTGATGCAGTAGGATGACTGGGTGACTACAGTTGTATTTCTTGGTTTGTATTTTTTTTATGTCTAGAGTTGAAACACGAGCAGGGCTTAAATAATGTCTATCAATTGCAGCAGGAGAGGTGCAGTCACAGTAGTTATCTAAACCAGTAGAAACTCCTGGGTTTCTTTTCCCTCCTAGGGTGAACAGCTGAGTGTAACTTTCCTTGAGTTTACAGTACTATCACTGCTTTCATTGCCTGCTCCATGGCACAAAACAGGATCACTAACAAAAGGAACAACTACCATCTTGGTTTCAAAACTAGACAAAAATAAAACCTTTATAGCCTGCTCACTCCATTTATAGTCCTTGTGTTCTCAGCTTAATCATAAGCTTGGACATCATCTCAGAGACAACTTGGCACAGGGAACAAAGTCACTCTTGAACTTCTGAAGATCCAGCACAGTCAGGGTCTAGAGAGTTGCTGAGAGCAGAGGCATTAGCATTAAATTTCTGCTGTGTGATGAGCTGCTTGCCTTGTCACCAAATATTGTCTCATCTTATTCCTTCTTTTACATCTCCTCATTCTTTTTGGGGTTTTTATTCCTGCTTCCCCAATCTTCTTCCACTGCATCCAACCCAAACTAACACAGCCTATCTGTGGCTACTGTTTGACAAGTATCACTTCCAAAGCACTGCCACCATTACCATTGCCTCCAGAAAAATAATTAGTCTTTCCCATGATCTGGGCTGGCTGACCAGAGGAGCCCAAAGGTCAACACCTTCCAGCCTGATGTGCTAGAGAAGAAGCTATCCTTATCATCTACTATCCCAATTATCATGGGCGCACACTGCTATGGTACACATGATTCCACTGGGGACTGTAGAAAGTACCATAACTTCACTTGAACTTATATTTTGGGCTCTTAAATAGTTATCAAGGCAGTGGAAATGCTAATCTCAAAATTTTATGGAATCATTAAATAGTCTTAGGCACTCTTGGCTCCCTTTCTGGGGGTTTTAAGGTATTTGGGAGCTTTGTTTTAACGATATGAAAGGTTTCACCTGAGAAGCCCAGCGGCTCCACACGTCTGTGCACATTGCAGCAGTGCCTTGGATGAGTTTTTCTGACTGCTCTCTTAAATCAGAGCAGTTCCTCCTTTTTGTGTCACAGGATGGTTTTCTCCTTGTGTTTCTCCATCAGAAAGGCTGTGATGATGTGACACTACCAGCCTACCTCTAAGGGCAGGCATTCCAGTGCAGCATACTTTCAAGGTGACCCATGTTCCCTCTAGATTCCTTGCCTTGGGAAAGAGTAACCTTTGTGTTTCACTGGTGCGACACTCCATCTCTTCTACAGTATTGCTCCACCAGCCCTGCTGACAAATGAAGCAGATGGAATGGAGCTTCAGAGAGCTAGCACTGACCTTGCAGCAAAGGAAGGCTGAGTATGTTACTTACTGTAACAGATGCTCCTCATCATGTGCCCAGCTGGAGCTGCTGGGCAGCATGGGCTGTGATGCCAGGAGATGGCATCATCTATCACCTACCAAGCTTTCAGTGAGTCAACACCCTGGTTGGCCACAAAGCTCCACTGGATGGCTCCTTCTAAGGAGAAAGCAAGCCCTGTTCGTAATAAAGTCCTCTCCTGGGACAGACCACAGGCAGAACCAACAAACCTGCAGAGTACACCTGAATGATAAATCCTGCACTTCTCTGCAACAGCATGAGAGAACACTCCCCTCTTAAGGCTGGTGAAGGAGTCCCATGGAGGTTATAACCAAGCAGAGCCAATGCTTAGCTTGAGTCACCTGATGTTCAGGACTAGGTGGTTTCTGCTGCCACATGTAGGTGCTGTGAACCAGGCATTCCCATGCCTTTGGGTCATGCAAAGCACATCTTGCCCACTGCCCACCTCAGTTCAGGCATGCACACAGCAAGTACTATCAGCCTTGTAAGAAACAGGAGCTGAACATAGCCTCCAATCCTGCTCCACACCTGGCCCCAAGCTCCCTAACTGACACACACAGAGTTCTCTGAGGCCAACCTGATCCAAGAAAACCTATCCAAATAACCGGTACCCCATGAGATCTGGGAAGTACAAAGCCATATATGAGGCTACTTCACAGCCTGGCACCTCTGCTCCTCCTGCAAATTCCCACTCTGCATAGACATAACATGAGCACTGACTGCAGAAAATGATCATAATACGGCTACAAGTGAATTTATTATTCCTCAGGCTAGAGCAGGGCAGAAAAGGTCAAGGCTCTCATTTGAAGCTCAGCCCCAGTGAACAGCACAACATAAATTACAACTTCCCAGTGCCAGCTCCTGTCCGTTCTCCTCTGGGTTCCAGCTGACAGAGGTGCACCCCCAGCACAACCCTGTCAATGCTTAGACAAGTGCTAGACATGCCTTTGAGAGCCAGCCCAGTGCTGTCAGCCTGGAGGCCCATCTCCAGCAGTGGCAGGTCATTTTGGAAAGAGCAGACACAGATAAAGCATGTCTGCAGCAGGCAGATGATGAGATAGGAAACTATATATCAGATCCCCTAAAACCATCTTGATCCTCTGCACGTGTTTTATGAAGGCAGAGCCAAAATGCAAGGGGCATGTTGGGTTAGGTGAACATAAGAACTGAGAAAGAGAAGTAAATCAAGCCAGTAGCAGGGAGGAGCTGGTCACTCCCTTCCTCTTGCAGCATATAATGAGGATCAACTGAGCCTTCGCTTAGGCACACAGCTGAACGCTTTCTTCTTGTATGCATTGAAGACCGTCGTTTCAACTCACAATTTTCACTCACTCTGGCAAGAAAGGGGTAAAATCCAAGTCACAAGAAATGGAGGGAAAAAAATCAGGCTTTTTAAATATCATAATGTGCAGTGCCTGAGTCACGACACCAGAGTTTTTCAAGGTGGAACTACTCCTGGCTGGCACACAACCTACAGGGAACACGGAAACATACCTTTTCCCATGTCCTGTTACACTGCTTCCATCAGTCCCAGTAAGACAACAGAAAACCAGACCTATATAGTTGGATCCATCAGGGTTGCTGAAGGGATTCCTAATTTCTTATTCTAACATTGTCCCAGAAGTCTTAGCCTAATCATTAAAATGTGTAGGGCAGAGGAAAGAAATCACACATTAATTATAAAAATAAAATGTCTACTGAAAGTTTCAATGCATGCCTCACAGGTGAGCTCAGAGAGAGGCCTGGGGGAGGAATGAGTTGTTCAAGGGGTGAAAGAGATGGATGATCTCATACTATGCCTTGTCTGGTCACATCCCAAAGCTGTCAGGTTCTCTGGGATATTGCTGGCAGGGGCAGGTTTGGCATGAGGAAATGTGGATGGCAGTAGTGTCAGCAGTCCTGGCTGTAGACTGAGTGTGGAGATACTCAGCAATGCCTCTACAGAAAACCAGGGATGACTGTACCCATCAGCTGTCTCAGATGAGGGATTTGTCCCCAGAAGGTCCTGTGCTCCATGTTGCTCGCTACCAGGCAGTGAGAGTCTCGACCTGGCAGCCAGCCGGGCTCTGCTTCTGCATCAGCCCCGGGGAACACCACAAGTTTGCCCCTACTTACCTAGGGGAATTTATTTTCTTATTTTTTTCAGATTTTCAACTCCTTGATCCCCAACTCTTCCAACAGGCCTCTCTAAACAACACCCTTCCTTTCAGATGCTGATGCTTTTTCAGCTGAGTAGACTGTGAGCCAGACCATAAGCTGGGAGTAAATAAGTACAGCTGTCAATGCTAACTTACACCCACTGCGAACTTCTCTTCCTTTACCATTTAGCAGAATTATATGGCATGTCTTTTATCTCTCTCTGCTGTTTAGCCTGCTGTTACCCCTTCCTGGCCCCTGAGCTTCTTGCTTTGCTCTGAACTCCCTGGAGGTTTGCAGGATAAGTTGCTTATTTGCAATGTAAAGTGCCTCTGCATGCCACAGCTCCGTGCAAACAAACCCAAGAGAGACACATTTATCCTTACTTGTGCAGCAAATCCAGCCCCATCTTTTCCTGACAGCAGTTCCTTACAGCACACACTGCACACAACTTGCTAAGGGAAGAAACATGTCCCTTATTGGCACCACACAATCCAGGATCTCTCTGGGGAGATGCAGGGGAAGGAGAATGTGAGGACTGATTCCACAGAAACCCTGAGCTCTCGCCTTTCTCCTTGAAGCTGATAGCAGTGGCTCACCACCCAGCTCAGCGCTGTGTAGACTCTGACTGTCAATAGGCAGGATACCATTAATGACTTCTTGTCGCTATGGTGATATCGATGGATGGTCCCCAGGGATGGTGGGAATTCAGGGAAAGCCAACAATAAAAAAAGAAGAAAAAAGAAAAAGTGGGTCAAAAAATCCTCCAGGAAAATGTGAGTTTGCCTACAAATGGGCAGTTGTGTGACATTCTAGACGAATACAGTGGCACTTCACACCTCCTGACTCATCCTCCCTCTCACAGGAACGTGGTGTTCTTCAGAGCCAGTGCAAACACTCCTTCTCGCAGCAGGGCTCTGGCGCATAGGTGCACTGCCGCAAGTGGCTTTCATTACCAGGCTTCATTTTTGCAGCTTCACCCTGGCAATTCATTTCACATACAGAGTAAAAATCTTGGCTTGGATGAAATCACTCGGACCTGTGCCAGTGGGCACAGAGCCAGGATTATACCCAGCTCTCAGGATGCCTTATCACAAGTGACAATTTCATTCAGCTGCACGATAGCCACTGGGTACCCTCCGCCTCTCCAAAGCTGCTTCAAGCATGGAAAATCCACTGTTGCAGAGGCTTTTGCTCTGTCTTCCTGAGCCTCCGCGCTGTGCACTCTCTAAAGGTGGTATCATGGGTTCTCTCACAGCTTCCTACTCTGCAGTATGCAGTTTGGAGTAATCTTTTACCCTTCATTCCAGATGAAAAATGACCAGCAAGGACAGGCTGTATTCCAGTCACAATTACCCTGCACAAGTTTTCTAGGCATTTAGGGCACAGGGAAAAACATTCCTAATTCAGACTGGTAAGAAATTATGCTTGAACTAGATGATCCGGTGGGTCTTTTCCAACCTGGTCATTCTATGAAATTAATGAAGAAGGGATAAAGTCCCAGTGGAACTCCCTCTTCCTCCGCACATGCTATTGATCTAAGCCCACCAAGGGGGACACAAACTGCAATATGCCTTGTTTTGGAGGGAATTTTACTACAATCAGTAAATTTCAGGATATACTTCTTGTCCTAGCAAAGACTCTTATCTTTTTTGCTGTGGTTTATGTCTAAGAGTTGCCCTACCCCATGCAACTTAGCAGAGGACTTTTTACTCTGAACAGTGGTACTGCTCCAGGCAGATAGAACTCCATCACCTGGAAGGCACTCTTACTCTGTAAAGTCGTATTGGTTTGCATCTGTTACTACGGAATAAGTATATCATCGGGAGAGTGGTATCTATAGCAGTATCATTACAGTTTTGCCAGTAAATGCTCCAGATCAGATTCAACACATGTGCCAGTTCTTCATCATGTTTGCTCAGATCCTTTGCCTTGGGACTGGAGACAAAATTACCCTGCTCTTCTCTTTTGCATATTTTGACAAAGGTATTTTTAATGGATTATGGAGTCTGAAAGCACTCTACACCAGAAACAGATTCCTAGAGGAAAATTCAGTTAGCTTCTCCTACATCACATGTAGCTGTTCATCAAATTTGTTGGGCAAGGTTCCTAGGCACATGGAGCCCTGACTGGCACTAGCAGAGGTTCTCCCATATAGCAACCCTTTGATCAGGCTGTCAGCATCATTTATTTGCTTGTGTTTCATGTTCTTGAATACTACAGTAAGTGATTTTTCCCAGTTGACTATCAGAGGTAAAGGCTGCTCTTTCAAGCTGGATTTGCACTGTTTCCCTTCCCCTCTATTTCAATTATCTATGACAGTGATTGGGGGTAGGGGATGGGGGCGGCGGGTTGTAGCTTCTTTTGCCTGCCTGTCTGTATTAGAAGCTTTAGGAACACCAATGGCCAGAGAATCCAGTTGGGATTTTCCTGGTAGGAGAGGTGGTGATCAGCAATTGGGAAGCCTTATTACTCTGCTTGACCTACAGCTGGCCAGGATGGAGAGTGAAGAACCAGCTTCAAGATCCTGCCTTTCTCCCAGCTATGAGTGAGGGGATGTTGGGGCTGAATGCTATGGGTTGAAGAAAGGAGGTATCACTACAAACCAGTGGGGTCAGACAGGTACAGGAACTGGTTTATTGCACTGGGAGACAGAGGAGGCTATAGGAACATAATAAATTCTTGAAACTGGATCTCTGCCTGTGAGGAACTGTTGTTCTACTGTGTATGCAGCAATTATTTTTTTGCTAATGACTCTGTGACTGCAGAGAGATGGCAGCTGGTGAACTGCCCAATGCAGCTCAGGGCTCAGCAGAAGTGGCCAGTTTGGACAGAAGCTCTGGGTTCTTCCACTTGGAGACACCAGGATAAATGCCTCTAGGCAGAAATCCCAACTCTGGAAAAGCCCATATTCTAGAGGGCAACTTTCCAAGTGTGGTTGGCTCTAAACAACTGGTCACCAAAGCTTTCTCAAGAATAGATTGTTTACATCAAGATATTCACCGTAAACAATATCAAATACATTTAGTATAGGAGAATCATCTCTCTGGGCTGTCTTTGAACCCAGCTGGGCATTAACTCTAAAGTGACCCCACAGGAATGGGATTTGGAGAGATCAGACCAGAGGCAACACAGATCCAAGCGATTTCTTACCACACGCAATCCTGGCCTCACCTGCACCCACGCGCATCGTGTCATGTGCGGTTTACTGGAAATGTTTTTAAAGTCACTATTCAGAAAAGAATTCTATGGTGGATTAATACCAGCACATGTACTCCCAGGAGATGCTCCTAATCACACGTAAATGTACTTTAAGTTATCTGTATTGACAACGGACTCTGTCTCTTTGGTGTTCCTCTACAGTGAGATGCAGGGGAGGAGGCAGGCAGGACATGACTCTTTTTCAGAGCCAGCTGTAAGAAAATGGTTTTGTTTGCTCAAATGCACTGGATACTTCCTGCAAGTAAGCTGCATCTTCTTGCAGTGCAGGATAGACATTGCACATGTCAGACTGTGAGAAAAAAAAAAGAAAAATGCAGCATTTTAGTAGCTCTTTCTAAGTGAGGGAGAGAGAAGAGCAGTAAACCAGATCCCTTCTCCCTCTGTTGTGGATCTCAGGTAATAGCTACAACCCATAATCCCCATAAGGTCAAGCGTGAAGGAGACTCTCAGATAGAGTCACGAGATACCCCATCCTCTCTCCTAGGCCACTAACTTGCTGCAGAGTCTGAAGCATGCTGCTCCCCACCAGTTCTGGGCTCTGTATTTCCTTAGCAATCAGAGTGAGATATAATTACTTTCATGCTGTTCTGCAAAATGTTCCAAGTGTCTCACAAAGGTTGCTATATTCTTGTTAATGCCTTTTTTTTTCTTTTTCTTTTTTTTTTTTGTAACTGGGAAAAAAAAGACACAGATCACAGCAGCTGATGAAAGCCATTGCATGCACATTTAAATTACTGAGGCAGGACTAAGAGCAGAACCAAGAGCTAGAGGCCAGCTTTCTTCCGATAACTTGACTCCTGCAAGGCACTGAAAGTCTGCAGCCTTTGTAATTGTCTTGAAGTACACACACCTACCTGAAGCTGAACACTCTATAGCAAGGACAGACAGAACCACACTATACATACAACTTGGTAATATCTATCAAAAGAGAGGAAATACTCCCTATGCAGGCCCCCAGTCACTCATGGGAAACAGATATGAATGCTTCAAAACCACCGTTTTTAAGGAGTACTCTGAGAAGCTAGAGTGGGGATGCTGCAGCCAAGGTGGTGGTAAGGCTCTCACGCAATACAGCATATCAGAAAAAGATTTAACCTCAAGATCATAAATACTGCCCATCAACAATTCCTGCATGTAGCTGTAACACCTTAGAAAGTTTAATTACCACTTAAGAAATGGAAGACAAAATGAGCTACGTGACCTTTCCCACCCCAGATCCTGTAGGTCAGCATTATTTAAGACAACTGGGAGCCTGAAAAGCTAAACATTAGTGTTGGCAGATGAACAGATGGATGGATCGCTGCCAGCATAATCCATCTTCCCACTTGCCTCCATAGGACTGGGTGACATTCAAAACTAACTACTTCCCTGTGCAAAAAGAAATTAATGCAATGCAATGGGAAGGCTTTAAAATGGACTCATCAGCTGGCAGGACCAGTGGCAAAATGCTTTATGGCTGCTATTTAATACTGCAGTCGAGGCTGAAAACAAGAGACATCAGACTGGACAGAAGTAAGGAATGTAGTGACCACAGTGGATTTGCTGGAAACCAACACCTGAGCAAGCTGTAAAGACCTGACAGGATGCTGTCATTTTTCCTTCATTTATAAATGTTCCAAATCTAAATAACCTTTTAATCTGAGCAGGTGAAATTATGGTATTATCATCAAAGGACATGCTCTGTCTACAGTTTCATGAAAAATTTTGATCTCCGCTCAATTTGGATTTCTTTTCTTTTTGCTTTTGCTTAAGACTCTATTAGGAAATCCCCCAAATATTGAAAAATGGACAAGACTGAGGTTGATTTCATAGAAGATTTCTGAATGTGGTCAGTTACTGTGCAGACATTAGCTTGCCTGATGACAGATTGGACTTGGTCCAGAGCTTTCAGATCCAGCTCAAATACCAGCTGCCTGAGCACAGAGAACACTCCTGGTCCCTGAGCAGGGCAGGCACAAGAAAAGCGATGATGTGCTGCACCAGAACCACCAGGTTGGAAAAGACCTCTTGGATCATCGAGTCCAACTATTCCTATCGACCACTAAACCATGTCCCTGAGCACCTCATCTACCCATCTTTTAGATGGTGATTCAACCACCGCCCTGGGTAGCCTGTTCCAGCATCTGATGATGACCCTTTCTGTGAAAATTTCTGATATTTAGTTTGATCCTCCTCCGAATCATGTTGCTCTCCCAGACAGAGGGCACTGAAGCCTGCAGACTCTCACATAACCCAGGACTTTCTGATCCTCCGTGAGGATTCAAAAATAGAATAATTTCCTTCCTCTGCTAGCTGTAGCAGACTGTTCTGTCAGCTATGAGATTACACTATTTCGCAAAATTGATACAAATAACTCTAACATGTACCTTTGTGCCTGTGGTGCCCCAAAGGACAAAGATCTCTGTCTCTGACTGGTCTACAGCATCACCCACATCAGATACATTGTGGGTTGGTTTTTTTACAGTGGCCGAAGTCTTCTGGATTTTCTCATCTGCTGACAAACATTAGTACTTATAACAAAGCCAGCCAGAGCAGCCAAGTGCAGAAATAACCCCAATCAAGATCTGAACCTAGGACTCGAGGAGAATGAAGCTACCTAACTAACCCAATGCAGTATATGGCTTCGCTGAACTTGCCTGTGTAATCTGAACAAAAAAGCACTCATTTCCATTTACTATTGCCCATATGCCACCTCTAAATATACTTACACATTAGCATTTATGCAACGTTCAGTACAAAACCCATATGGCTCCTTTCAGCAAGTAGAGATAGCAAGAAGAGTGAGTTGCAAAGAGAGTCTGGAGAAGATCATAGTGAAGATTTCTTTCTAAGCACCATATACCACCTGTTGCAGATGGACTGTGGTGGAAGTGTTGTTACAACCTGTTCCAGGTGGACCATGGTTTTTTTTTCGCATGAAGTTAAAATTGATTTCTTTTACATGTAATGTCCACTAGTGATCCCTCTGGAACAGAAGTTGTGTGGTACAGCAGATCCAGGCCTAGGCTCAGGAGTGTCAAAGCCTCTAGTGCAATTCCCCTGGCCAACCTTACCTGGGATCTCCACACTTGTTCCTGCTGCATTTGAGTCCTTGCCCTGGTCCTTGCCCAAGTTATACTGTACATATACTGATTCTGGCCTGGCCAGCTTGACTTCTTCAGTGACATCAGAGCTGGTTTGGAACTATAGCTTTCTCCAGGGCTTGCTGGACTTCTGGCTGAATGAGGGATCACTCTTCTCTTCCCATCTGGGCCATTTGGACTATACTCCATGTCCAAGGCAACCAAGCCTGCTGTCTCAGCCTGCCCTGCTGCCTGGCTTCCACCTCATCTTCCTTCCTAGAGACATTCACTCTTACTTGCTCCTTGACAAGGGATTTTCTGAGCCCTTGAGTTTGACGAGTATTACTTCCCTAGGTTAAACAGAAGAAAGAACTGTTCACATGGAACTAGAGAGAGAGGAAATGAAGAGTTTACAAGTGTCCCATGCAGCAACCACTGTCAGGAGACTGTCCAGCATGCAGGAGCAAAGCAACTTGAGCCTGTCACTTCTGAATGGCAAACCAATTCGCTTGTTAACAATTTGCTTCAACAGATAAAGGGTAAAAATGTGTTTGTTGTCACTGCATGAATCACAGAAAAAAAAATTGAAGCAGCCAATTAACGACTTCTGGATGATGCTTACCTTAAACTATCAAGACTACAAGACCACTAAACCTTCACCTCCTCTGAAAATAGAAAAGGCTACAAGCCTGTAAGAAACTGCAGAGTGGTAAATCAGGGGCCTTGTGCTGCTGTTACTCCCAATCTTATAGGTGACGGGTTCTTAACTCCCAAAACTGCTGCATCCCTTGTAGGCACATGCTGTGTTAGACTTCATCTTGACAGATAACAAGGAATCGATCACAGAATAAAAAACATAGCTGGTTGCTTAGTTACCAATGATCAAGACACAGTTACATTGTGTGCAAACATAGCCCAGTGCAAACCAATTATCTATCATCAGGACACTAAAAATGTCAGTTTCAGAGAGCTGAAAACAACTGTGAGCCAGGTAATAAAGGAAATCTGAGTAGAAAAATACAAATAATAATCGGGACCCTGTTTTTTTGCTAAATGCTCAGATAGCCACAGTCCTGAAAAGTAAATATATTGCTTTGGAAAAAAACAGGATTTTTGTTTACTGGGAAAGTGAAGGCAAGTGTGTTACACGTACAAACAAACACTGGGAAAACAGAAAGTTGTAAATAAAAGTGAGAAGCTAAGAATTGCACATAACTAATAAAGGGAAAAAAGAGAATCAAAGAGCTTCAGGATTAATGATGGCGTGAAGAAGCTGAAGTATGCTAGGTCCAAAAAAGATTACAGCATCACTCCAAAATGCAGATGAACTAATGCGTGTAGCAGTGACAGGAATGCAGAGTAAGTAGAAAGCTACCTCTGCCAACTGCTCAGCAATAACTGTCTTGGGAGCTCAGCAATATTAATCTGAAATGATTCATAGAAACATTTTTGCTTGAATATCAAAGCATGAGATACGAGTGGTTTCAGATTTAGGCCAATTTGGAAAAGACATAAGTGCAGCACATTCCTGTTGGCTGGGAACATAAGCTAAACTAAAGCAGACTATAGAAAGTTGCATGATTTCATAGTCAAGATATTTAACCTCTAGAACAATTATTTGGGGGCTGCGACAATTAGTGGGAACAGCTTGGGCACAGGAAACAGCCCTATGTCTGTGTGAGGCAGCCTAGAAGAGCCAGCAGGTGCAACACTTGCAGGGATCTGCAAATGTCCCTCCCACTTCTGGAAACAGATATACGGATACTGCTATTTAATACACTGTGAGGAGCTGCACTCTTGTTTCTCACAATAAGGTGTTATTCTTTCATGTTCCATCCCCAAAGATCAAATCATTAAATCTCCCATAACTGTGACCTGCCTTTAGCTAGGTCTGTCTTTCATCTATCAAACTGAGCCTTGCTGTCAGATATGTGGATAAGCTGCTGTACTTGGATGCCTTACCAGCAGCACACGCTCATGAGAGTGTGCACCACATAGATGCTGGCAGATTAGATGCTCAGGGGCTAACCTGCACACTGAATTTGTCACCGTGGCTGTAAACAATTCATGCTCAGTACTGCTTGTGTCCATCCTCTCTCCTCCTTAGCAGTTCACCTTCCCTTTCCCAAAACACATGGTAACAAAAGCAGCTACAGAGGTTTCTGTGTTCCTTGCATGTGCTGTAAAGCACAGCTGTGCTATATGTCCTCATAATAATTTAAGCTCTCTGAAGACAGGAATAGTCGGGGCTGGATGCAGACACAGTAGAAATTGGCTTAGGTGGAACAGTCTGCTCTCCAGTAAAAACTGCATGTCCTGTGTACAGGAAGGGTTAGGGCCATAAGCACGAAACCCTCTGCAAGACCTAGGCTGGAGAAATCGCCTGTACTGAGTAACCTGCAGTTTACAGAGCAGAAGAGAAAGGAGGAAATAGGTCAATCCATCTTCTTTATGCAACACAGCACAATATGGTAAAACTAAATTCTGCAGGGGACATAGAACATCTTTTTGCCTGTGACTCCATTATGAGATTGGTTCTTATTTGGCCAGGAGAGCAGAAGCACAAACTAGACTGAGCAATTTTGAGGTTGATAGCAAACGAATGGAGAGAAGCATGTTCCTGCCTACTCAAGAGATACACAAAAAGCGCTAACAGTGCTTCAGTGTCACAAAGTATTTTCTGTTGCTGAGTTTGAGCAGAATCTGAGGGGAAGACAGGTTACAATGGCCACCAGATCAACTGCATTTGCTGTGGCAGCTATTGCACTGTAAGAAGTTTATTAGCAGCCTGGAAAGGATGTATGCAGTGTACCAAGAGATGCTGCTTGTATGTGTATTGTGCATGGCAATGCATGCATGTGTTATATGTAAGATTGATTCACGTGGATGCTTACTAAATGGGACTGGTTCATAAACACCACAGTCTACCTGCTCTGGAGAAATATTAGAGACATATAAAACATTTCATGAAAGTGAGTCTGTGTAAAAGATTGGAAACGCCTCTCTCAGCCGCTGTGAGTTTCAGGCCATCTGTCTTAAGGGTTACACTCTGCCCTGGAGGTCAGCGTGCGGCAGCTGAGTCCATTTCTGCCCATGCAAAGCCATCCTCCCTCATCCTCCTGAGACATGGGGGATTTCTGTTGCCCACTGCAGATCTACCCCAAATTAACACTGTCTGCTACTAATCTCTTGTTAACCATCAAGGCCCTTTAGGTATATAAACCTGGACCAAATGAAAAAGTCCTCAGGAAATAATGGGCTTACCTCATCGTATCCCAGCTGGCAGCACTGCTGAGTACACGGTGGAAAACTTGATTTATTAAAATTAATGAAGGAACTAGCTAGTCTTGAATAATTCATTACATATCAGCTGCTGCTGAGGTAATAGGAGCTCATCAAGAACCTCTTTAGCTCTGTACAGTGCCTAAAATCTTTAAACAAAATTAAGTCAAAGATGGGCTAGTTAAAGATTGAAGGGCTTTCTCCATGTGAAGTGGGAGGCCCTGATTCCTGTCGCTGAGGTCATCCAGCTGCCATCTATGAAAATCACCAAGGTCTCTCAAATAGAAGCCACCTGGCTAACACCACTGATTTTTGCCAGGGCACGAAGCATTCTGCCTCAGCCATCAACTTCTGCAGATTATAATGTATCTGTTTTTCACAATTCTTACTGATGCCAGGTTTAGATATTGATATTTACCATAAGCTAGAGATGTCTGAGGGTGTTGGCTTGCTTTTCTGTTCATTATATATGAAAATAAATCAGCCGGACACGCAAAGGAGCAGGCACTAACATCTGAGTATGCAGTTCTTGAGGTGCAATCACCGATGCTGCTCAGTGCTTTCGTCAGCACTGGCAGAATCAAATTACCCACAGCCTGGGCAGTGTCAGGGCTGGATTTTGGAAGCATGACAGAAGCCATGGAACAGAATCCCACTAACTTAATCTAATGTCACTTTATGAAACAAGGGCTCTTTTTCAACTCAGCTGAAATCAATGGTAAAACCTGTGATCAATGTGTAAAAGCAGCTGCAAAATCAGGCTCTGTAATTAGATGGCTGATAATTCTCTTCCTGTATGTCGTCCTGCAGAGGTCAGTGGAATTGTAGTTAATAAAGGAAGAGGAAAACCAGATAAAAGCAATGAAGACCCTCCTGCCTCCCAACTATTTGTATGCATCTCCTAATGCAATCACAAAAGTCTATCGCTAACCACAACTAAAGACGCACACATAAGTTCACCACTTTATTTTCAGCTGGTGAAGGCAGGAATTGGCTCCACAGGCAGTTCCGTGGCCCGTGTGGCATTGTCCTCAGATCCAGCTCTGGTCTGCATTGCCTTGCTTTGTCCCTAGCTAGGAATTTGTAATGTACTGACGATACAGCAGCTCTGGATTGTGTTAAGACAGCTGGACAAGTCAGCCTTTGACTCAAAATCTTGAGTCAGGGAGAGATCCTGATGCCTTGTTGACTGTCTTAAGCCAGATTTTATTTCCAGATGCCATTCCTGCTTCAGCCAGAGCTGATGATTTTGGCCAGGCCTCAGCATCAGACTTAGCCCCAGGAGACTGACAGTTTCGTCTCCTCTCCAAAAATACTACTCCACCAATCACTTTTGAGAGTGTTTTAAAAATTAAAGACAACTCCTCTTGCCTTGAAATGGAGGCAGCACTTTCTCCTCTGTTAATAGCTGCTCTGTGGAGGTCACAGGACATTGATTTATGTTTCTGAGCTTTTTGTGGAGGTAGGTTAACATCATCTGGAGAAGCCAAACTGATGTTGTGATTTCTCACCCTGAAGTGTACGAATGAAGCAAATATTGTCACTCTCATAGCTGCAGGCTGCAAGAAGTTGGGAACAGGTTGTAACCTGGTAACATGTGAGACTGATGTCTGGTCCCTAATCTCCTGAGGTCTTCCCAGAGAAGACATTTTAATTGCTTCGATTTAGCTCTGGGGTCTGTTAAAGGAGATAAAAAAGCCCACCTTCTAGCACCTGTGAGAATTAGGCCCTTCCTCTCATTGCAGTCTTTGAGAATTAAGGAAAGTTGGGTAACATATCCTAAAACTGATTTATAATTATTTGGAACCAACTGAACACTGGGACCTGTGTACAAATGCAACAGCCCCAAGCCACTGTCTGAGCACAAGCTGGCATGGCTTTAGCTACCTCAAGGGACAGAGGTGGCTTCCCCTCTCAAGCTGTAAGGAAATGCAAGTATGTGGGGAAGGACAGGGCTGTGGTACCAAAGGACCAGTCCATGAAGCATACAAGTCTCTCTTTATATACCATGAGAGTAATTGTGTATGTCGTTGTGTCTTTGCGGCTGGTTTTGGCCTTTCACCACTGTTTTCTTCTCCTTTTCCTTCTTTCTGTATTTCTTCTTCATTTTCTTTTTTCTTTAAACAGTCATCTGTTATCTTCTGGAAAAGGGCATCTGACTAGTGATGATGCGCAATCGCTCTGGGAGCTGGTTTAGGCAGCGCAGTGTCCTTCTGACTTGCCAGACAACAGCAGTTGCTATGTGGTCTCCTTTGCTTTGTTCCTTCAGGAGACAAGTTGGTATTTACAGCATCTTCCCTAAGCAAGGCATCATTCCTGAGATATGCTCATGCAAGAGTGCTTCAGGGAATTCCAGATGGGAGGCGAGAGTAAAGGATTTCATAATTAAAAAAGAAAACCAAAACCAAATCAACAAAACACCACACCACAAAAAATAACCCACAAAACCCCAAATAAATCCTGGAGGAGATGCTGTTTTCTTCCAAATGATTCTGTGAGAAAGGGACTGTAAGAGAAATAAGGAAGCAAGAATTTACCAGTTTTAAGACAATTCCATTTTTTTCCTCAGGAAGCTAGTAGAAGTCTTTTTCAATGAAAATCGTTTGGGAAAGGGTGGAGGCTGGAGCCAATTCTAACATTCATCTGGCTTCCCCTTTCCCAGCCAAAAGAGATAAAAAAGGTAGAGAGGGCACAAAGCAGCCTAGTTCTTATTTGAGGCAGTAAGGAAGGCAATTGGTGTAAATCAAAAATAACACAATTCTGATGCTTCTGTTTTTTCTTTTTTCTTCTTTCAAAAGCTATAAAATGGATCAAGCTGGCTAGGACTTTGGGGACACTGGTGTGGCTGGGTTGGGATCACAAAATGGTCTGTAAATTGCTTGAAGAGATACATTTGTCTTGCCTGAGTACAACACTGAGGGAGCAGAAGAGCCCTTCTCACAGTCCTCCCAGTCCTGCCCTCAGTGGTGGTGTGATGAGGGCACACTCAGAGCTACTGCTGAGTCCAGCTAAGTGTTAATCTTGGCTTAGGCAAAAAAAAGTTAAATTTTTTAAATTTTCTCTAAGGATATGGTGCAACTAAGCAAAAGTGTGTATTTGTACTGCTTTGCCTAAGGCAGAATAAGCACCACCTCTGGTGTTTCACTAGGTCCCCAAAGCTTTTGCTCATTCTAAATGAATGGCAAGTATGCTGAGGAAATGCTGCCAGGCACAAGGTCGCTGTGACACCACTTGGCTAATGCATGATGGTTGTCCATGCAGGAGGGTCTGCAGGATTCTGCCCCAAGCTCCCCAGCATGATGACATTTGGCATCTGACCTTCAGTACCTGATATTTCGCTGTACCCCAATTTACCTCAGTTTTTATGTAGTAAATTTTGGCAGTGCTATTTTCTAATCTTTCAAAAAGCATTTTCCCAATATGTTGTCCAGTATTTCTCAGGAATCTGGTGATAGCAGTTCCTCACTGTTCTGGGGACAGAATGAGAGAGATGTTGGCAGGTAGTTGTACAAGATGGCTTTGGAGGTGAAGGAGGACAGAGATGGACTGAAGATTTCTGCCACCACAATGTTCTGGATGTCATACAAAGCAAAGTTTGGAAACAAAACTTCTGCGAGATGGAGATAAGGGGTAGTGCCAGACCCAGCCAAGATAAATCTGAGGCTTCCTTGCAGCTACAGCATCCATGTTAATATGCACCAAATGAAGACCAGGCTCAACTGTTTTGATGTTAATTGCCTGGCTGCTTTGATTTGATACAAGCTTCTAAGTCCTAAAGTTAGCTGTGTGACAAGACGAACTGATATTTACTTCTTATCTCCTTTTACTTTGACTTGCCCAGTGCTGCATGCTCAGTACATCTTCCCATGCATTAAAAATAGTCCACAAAGCTGATATTTGGTTGGGTTTTTTTGCAAGACGAACAAGTAACATTTTACATCTGAAGTGACTATTTTGGCTCTGAGTTGAGGCAAACCTACTCTCGCACAAGTTCAGCTTCTACTCCAAGGTACGCCTCCAAGTCACAGATAACCATCATCATTATCCAGGCAATAATCACTGAGCTGCAGGCCTACTCATTAACAATGCAATGACTGCACTTGGATCCCTGGTGGCCTCTGATGATGTAGCACTTGCACCACTCATGCACGCAGACAGTGTACCTCCACACTTGCTGAGAGACACACTGGTCTCATACTGTAATAACACATGGAGCTAGATGATCAGTGACCAGGCAGCACTGTTTAGAGCTGGGAGGTTATAAGCATGGCTGAGGACGAGGTAGCTTTCTATGACAGGTCTTGGCACACTGGGCTTCCTGCTGCAGAACATGCCAAGGGGCTGAAATGCAGATGGATGCAGGATTGCTGAGGAAGACTTCTGCCTTTCTCCTCCCTTTCTGCTTTGGCTCTTCACTATCCAAGATGAAGTAGAATAGGAATATCATGGGGGACGGAAACCACCCTCACTGGTTCTCAGCACTGCGCTACACTAGGAGCTAATTTGACTAGTTGTAGCACCAGGTTTGCAGCCAGGCCCAAGAAGGAGCAGCAGGGTGTGTGCTGTAAAGCCAGCATGTGGTTCCAGGCTAGAGCTGGCTGAACACTCATACCAATGTATTGGCACACCCAGCCAAGCTCCATTGGGGTGTCTCTGAGCCTGTGGAGCAAATTCCTGCTTATGGGACGGCAGGTTATTTTGCAATCACTCCAGTTACAACCAGCAATTGTCTCAGCCTCCTTATCTCACCCTCTGCTAGGGGTTTGTATTGAAAGAACTCAGGTTCTGTCCACCCTCTTCATTACAGCTTCAATGATGTAAAAAGCAAAGGAAAAAATACATTATATATTTTGCATCAAAGAGTGCCCGGTCCTTCTCTAAAGAAAGTGGGGGAGGATCCCTCAGTAGAGTGCAGTCTCATACCACAAGCTCTGCTGTCAGGTTCCCTCACTGGGAGAGAGGTCCTGAGCCCAATTAGTCCTCACACTTCATACATGGAACAGAAAGTAAGCTGGGAAACCTGGACTATTGCATGTAAAGAAGCAGTAAGATGGGCTTGAATTTATCCTGACTTACATAGATGTAAACAACCAGATCAGAAGCAAGCAAAGGTACCTGATTTTTGGGTACTGCCAGAAGTGAAGATGACACTGTACGGGGCGTCAAGAGCTACCAAGGGAAGCCACAGTGAAATTGGCCACTCCTTTGAGCCATTTACCACATCACGAGGCAAGATGAATCAATAATACATATTGAGCTGGGAAAGTTAATCTGCATCCAGAGCATCATAACAAATTAAAAGGAAATAAAATCAGTACAATTCCACTGGCTCTCATTACTATCACAGTGGAGAGTAATTAAAATCCATGAGCCAAATTCAATGCTGGAAGAACTCTCCTGAAGCCAAAGGCATTGTACAAGGGCATTGCTTTTTCCAGATGCTATGTGTTTCAAACAGCAGCAGAAACGGCAAAATGGGCAGAAAGGAGAGGGCAGGGTAAGAGGGGAACTTACTAGAAGACAGGCATCCTGCTTCTTGCACTGCCCCACCTGGAGTCATGCTGTCCACCTGATGCTTTGGTGCTCAATGGGGCTGAATCTCAAAAATTCCAAGCATTGTATAAGGGGCTCCTACTCAGTTTATGAGGCCTCCCCAAGCCAACACACAACTGTCACTCATCAACCCTGTCTAACACCATTGTCCTGCCTCTTCCCTGCCCCACTGCCTTACTCCACTCTCTCTGAGCATCCTCTCTCCTTCCACTCCTCAGCAGAATCCCCCACCCCCACCCCCCATCCTCTCCTCCTTGCTACAGGAATTCCTTTTCATTCCACAGAGCACCCTCTGCTATCCTGTTGCTTGACAAGGCTCTCAAACTATTCTTCTGTGCTTTCCTATAAATTCCTCATCTTGTGGCCCCACCAGGTCCCTGAAGAAGATGCTGAAGGAGGATTACCACCTGCCCCAAAGCCATAGCCACCTTCACTCCCATTAGAGCTTTGGTTCAGCCCAGTATTAATTATGAGCTGGAGCTCTGCTATGAAGCAGGAATTCAACTTCAAGCAGCATCTGCTGCCCACACTTTGGTACCCTGCCCCTCCATGAAGCCCCACATTTCTGTCTCAGCTCAGTCCAGCAGCTGATTCGTGCTGAGTGGAAGGAGAATGTGGTGCACAGGAAGCATATCCCTCCTCATCACCACACACAGCACTGTGTCCAGCTAAGGAGCACTGCAGCACAAGGCGGGAGTGCAGGCACTGCCCAGGCACCCAGAGAGGGAGCTGGTGGCGACACTAGCTGTAGCTGCTGACAGCCAGTGGGACTGGGATGTGAATGCCAAGCTTTGGTTCACAGGGCTCAGGGGTTGGCAACAGTCATTAAAGGCACTGAACACAAGAAATCAATTTGAGGATGTCTTATAGCCCATGTCTACTAAAAGATTAGTAGATTCTTCTCCAGCTTTAAACTTTGTGAACCTCCTATCTCCTGTTTCCACACCCTGTGCAGGTCTTCCACCTATGAAAGCTTTATTGACATCAGCAGGATTACACAGCTACTAAATTCTACACCATGTGTAGTGAACTCCAGTCTGCACACATACGTTACTGCTGAGGACTTTTACGCATTTAGGATGAAATAATTATGATAATCTACAAAGATAATCCAAAGTCAATTGTTAATGCTCTTTTACAAATCGATGTGCTATGGTCCTGCAGGTGGAATTACTGACTAAAAGCTGTATTTACAGGTATACCGTGATCTTATTCACTATCTTGAAAGGGAGACATCTTGCTTGACCAAGCTTTGTCTCAGTATGCCTTTCAAAAGTCCAGTTGTTCTACTAAGACATACCTTATCTCCATAACCACATTCAGATCCACCAGTGAACAGCACAAAAGCCTCATTCTTGGAAGTGTTCAGCGCTTATATTCATAGTCATATCATCAAAGAATGTGCTACATAATTTCACCAAAAAATAATTTCTTGTGTCTTTCAAAGCAATTCATCAGGAATCCTGTCCCTTAAATAGCACCTACATAGGGGCCAACCTCCCTCATTTCTCTAATTTCCATCTGAAAATGGCAGATCATTTCTCCTGATTCAAAAAGCCAGGACTTCTGTGCTAGGACACCTTTTTAGTTAACTCACTGAAAAAAAAAAGCAGCATGAGCTTCTGCTGTGTCATGAAAGCAGGTGCATTCACTTTGGCTACTGTGGGAAGGAAAGGCTGGGTCTTGCTCTAGGAGGAAAGCTGAAGACGTGGCCAAGTAAAGGGATCCCACAGACCCTAAGAAGGGAAAGTATGTCTAAATGTTTCTCTTTGTGGTGGGATAGGAACATAATTTTTAATGATATACTACTTAGCAGATCTATAGCATCTGCCTTTCCTATTACAATAACTTTAAGTTGATTTGTGTAACATTTAGACATTCTCAAAGGGATTACTCTTTATGGTAGTATTAGCTTGAGGTTTACCTGGAGTTCTGTCCAGAATATGGCTTTATTCAAAAAGGACTGTGTTTTGATACAGTCATTATATGAGGCAAGATACAGGTAAAAGCATTGCTCCTGATGCAATGAAGAAATAAAGTGGCTGACTCTCACCCCTCTGGACAGGCCAGAGTGAGTAGCGAGCTGCTTCTCATGGAGGTCAAAATCCATCCATTAAAAAAAAAATCCAAGCTACATACTAATGCATTCTGCACTGTCACAAGCATGGAGGAGACAGCTGGCACGGCTGTGGGCTGAGCTAGTGCTTGCAGTTCCTTCTGGGCTGAGCTAGCTCCATTTTATGCATTTACTTCATGCTACTGCTGTAATGAACAAAAGCCTGAGGAGGGTGATGAGTGCCATAATAAAAGGTGCTCTAGAGTTACTGCTCTGCTGTTTGCATGTGACCAGAAATAATGCAGCACTGTGTAGATGAGCAATGACTGTGTCCCTTGGAGACATGAATGCAAGGCAACTAGGCACAACAGACCCTGACAGCAGATCCTCCCTGACAGCCATGACTGGCTATGGAGACAATTTTGTATTAGCAGACCTGGTTCTCAGATCCAGGAATGGGATGTCGGCTCTTCCCACACCTGCTGGAAGGTGTCCTGAGACTCAAGTAGCAGATCAAACAAGCAGGCTATGAACCTCAGTCTTAAAAAGATGACCAGCTCAAGGGTTGTTTATCAGTAAGGAAGTCTTCCATGGCCTGTACCTTCCTCTTCCAAAAACATGTGTTCTTTTTCTTCCTTTTTCCTTCTGTGACTGCGGCTGATGTTTGTTCTCAGTGACACTGAGCTTTCAGAGAAGCTGTATGAATGACTTGTCAGGTGCCCCCACTGCAGGTATGGCTTCTGCAAGCTTAAAGCAGCCATTTCCAAAGCCATGCCTAGCCCTTAGACTAGGAAGACGACTGTGGCATTGTGGTAATCTTGTGTTGTGGAAACCTGAACCCCAGTTATGAACAGAGAACAGAGCAACTGCAACAGCTGTGGTAAAAAATGGGACACATCAGTGCAAAACAGTTAAGTACCACAAACCAGGACTCTTGAGGGAGTGCTCTCAGATCTTCTAATTGAGAGGTTTCAGTTCAGTTCAGGCCTGAGGTTTTTCTAGGTTAAACTACCACAGGGTGGATTAGCAGTGAAATTGTATTGATCCTTTATGAGAAGCAGTTACCTTGAGAGGCACTTTCTTAAAAGGGGTTGCTTCTGTCTACTCCTAGAAGCAGCTGGCAGGATCAGGTACGTGACCATGAGTGACAGGAGAACTTCAGCACAGGGCTGATCGACATCCCTAGGCACTGGTGTCCTGTTGGTCTAGAGGGCTCAGCTTCAATCCAGTACCAGCCATGGCTACTGCTGATTCTGCTCCTAACTCTGAACCACTGCTTTTCCTCTAGACCTCTCTCTGCAGAGCATCTTTATTAAGGCAACTGAGATGCAAAGATCCATAAGATGAGCGAGGACTTGATAAGAGGGAATGATAGGTGAGTTGTCCTTGAGACAAGCTAGGAAGGCAGCAGATAAATCTGTCACAGCAGCTGTGACACTGGGAACTAATGTCTGTCTCTTCTGTGCTAGGTCTGAATGGACCCATCTCTCCTCAGTGTCTGAGGGTCTTTAATTCCCTTTTTCCTGGGGTAAGAATCTTGAACGAAAAGTTCAGCTGTGTGTACTCTAGGTCTTGTGAATCACTCGCTTGTGGTTGAGGTCACTGTCATCTTTCAGTCCCGAACTGGTTTCCCAAATGTGCCTGCAGGAACAGTCAGGTTACTGTGTTACAAACAAATTAGTTTTGACAGGACACTGCCAGCAGTGCTCCCAGATCATGGGGAAGCCATAAGATGGGCTGCACAGTGTCTGTCTGGAGCAGCACTAGCTCTGCATCCACAGCTAATGCAGTGTCTGGCTGCTTCTGCAAGCACTGACAAAGAAGCAAGCCTGTGAACTCCCACTACCATCTGCTGAAGCTTCGTATCCCAAAGGAAAATTGGATTTTTGCTTACACGTGTCTTTAAGCATTTCAGCAGCAGAGAAGGCAAGGGCGTAGACACTCTCTGTAGCTAAAAACATAAAGCCACAGTTTATTTCTTTATAAGAAAAAATTTACTCCTGTTCCTTGACCTCCTGTTTAGGACAGGAGATGAAGGATTTAAAAAGCTTTAGTTCCATCCTGGACGTAAGTCTCTAGGAGAGGTACTGTTTAATTCCCAATCAGGTTATCACTAGAAAGCGAGGGGACTGTCTCAAACCCACATTCAAAAATGTCTGCAGAGGGCTCCAAACCGTTTCAGGCCCTGAGTTATTCCATGGCAAAGAGAGTATCTGCAGACAGTGGAGATTTTTTTTTCATTTCCCCTTGTGCTTCACCTTGAAGCAGCTGTTAGCAAAGCCTGAAAACTCCTCTGCCCCTCAGTGTATTTAATACAGCCTTGGCAAAGGGACTGCAGTCTGTTATCTCATGAATATGGGAATTGCCTAATTCTCCAATTGTTCTTATTACCTCAGCCTGAGGGTCCCAGCTTTCCCTAAGTAATCCCCAAAATTGCACACTTTCCAGTGTCCTAGCTGTCCTTGAGCAGCGAATTGCTGCTCCTCATATAACTAATGCCGATGTCTGCTGTGGAGATAGAGATTGCCCTGAGACCCTCCCTGAGCAAGGATGGCACTGTGGACATGGCTACTGGCCCCAGCTCTCCATGGAGCTCCTGGAGCAGGGTGTTTTGAAAATAAGAAATGCTGCATGGCACTCTGCAGTGGTTCTGAAACCTGGGCAGTGGGCTGGCAGGCTGGCAGCAGTAATACGATCGATCCATCCTTGGCAGCAGAGGAGATCCTTCACCCTGTTCCTATAATCTGTGGACCTCTCTGCCTCCTTCCACATCCTTCCTCATCTACGACTCCCACAAAATCTAAGAATTTGCAAGGCCTCCTGTCTGTCAGTTCACTTTCCCCTCACTTCCCCTCACTTTTCCCCCTCGTCACTTATGTTTTTAGCCTACCTTCTCTCTCTGGGCCATCCACCTGTTTTCTGCCCCTTCATTATTTTGAAGCTCGGGCTGTGAAACTTGTGGAGATTCTGGCCAGAGGTGCCAGAGAGAATTGATTCCCAGAGAGAAATGGGCCCATCTTTTGAATGCTGGCACGTGACATGTGAGCAGCTAAGTCACCAAGCTATGGAGAGATTTACAGTCCTGGCTAGGAAGTGTTGCATGTGATGCCTCCCCATCTCACAAACACCCACGAATGCTGCTGCCAAGCAGCTCTGGACAAGGAGAATGTGCTCATGCACTGCAGTGGCTGCTGAGGAAATCTTAATGCTGGTTTCAAGGGCTAGATTCCTGCACAGCAAATGCAGGTAAGAGAGATGCTCAGAGGCCAAGTAGCTACTGAGTCAGGATCATGGCAAGGTGGGAAAAAAACCAAGTTCTTCCAGTTTCTTTTGTGATACAGCGTTGTTTGGGGTTTTTTTCTCCCTACAGTTTGCCAAAGGGGTAACTGCTTTGATGGTAAATAAAAATTGGAGTATGCCTTTTATAAGTTCATTTCTCCTTCATGGTTCAACACTGGCCTATATAGAAGCCACAAAAGGAATCACCTTGGAAGTCCATGGTTTTGTAATCAGAACCTCCCTTTCAATTAGTCATATTATAGGGCTGTAAATACAATAATTCCATCAATACTATGGAACAGTCATGTTGCATTTGTATTAACATGAACAAGTGCTAAAGTACCACATAGCTAATCAGATATGACAGTAATTGGCTGATGCCCAGCCATGAAGGCCCTGGAGCTACACTTGCTCTCATCTACACAAACTGTCCTCTCAAACACTGGGAAGGAAACAAACCCTGATATCCTATCTTCCCTGCCAACAACAAATGATGCTTCTTGCAACTGTAGCACCAAGGGATTTGGGGTGATTGTTTGCGTTGAGGAGGAGGCGGATGTGTATTTAAATTGGAACTTGACGTCCTACAAGTTTACATACTAAGAAATCAGCATTTCCAGAACATCTTATAAGACTAGATCAGAGTTGGCAAGCACCCAATGGATATTAAACCCAGAAAAGCATTCAATCTGTTCCTTTCCCTTCCCTCTATGACTACTAGGAGCTGTACATCATCTTCTAGTCCGCAGTAGGCTTTTCTTACCCAGATGAAGCTTAATAAGCTTAAAACTTTGTAAATGCTTTGGGGCTACTATTGTTGTGCTCTACAGACAGGGTGGCAAGACTTAAATCTGAGACTGCAGCCAGGGCTCTCTGGTTAAAGGCCTTAAAGGACATCAATATAAGCAATGTGTAGGGATAGGAACCAGATATCAAACACAGCTCTTTTCCTGTCTGGGCCACAAAAGCAAGTGGACAGATTCAAAACCAGGCTAGGATCAGGAGTCTTCCATGTTGCAGTCACAATAGGAGCCACTCATTTTGCTTTTAGAATTATGCCCTTCAAAGAGCCTTAGCGAGGGAAGTCTCTCCTCTGACTGAGGCTGTCAAAGAAATCATAACAGGTGTCTAGAGTTTTTTACATTTGGCTTATCAGCTCAGTGCATGCTTCGCTGTCTGGCTGCACGGTGCCTCGCCTAATGCACCCTCATCCATGAGGGTAGAACCCCACATCTCAAACCCTCCCCTGCCTTTCCCAGTGGACACCCGCTCACTGCTGGGAAACCAGCGTGCCCCAGTTCTACCCCAGTGCAAACCAAAGAACAATCAGAGACCTCTTTTAATCGGAAACCATTACTCTCAACATTACAGTGTGAAAGGCACATCATTTTTAGTTTCAGGTAAGAGCAGTATCTCAAAATCCTGACAGCGGCCAAACCAGCTCCCGGCGCAGTTGGTGAAGCTAAGACAGAATTCTGTTAGAGGAGGTGAGGAAGAGCACCCTAAACCGAGGATTTAGAATATGGGAGATGATGGCTTAAGTACTGATTTGACTTAAATCTTTCTAGGTCTCCAATCTGCTTCTCCGTCTGTAAAATGGGATCAATAAAGCCTCCCAACTTGCAGCAGGGCTCCCAGTCTTAATTGATGCCTGTGAAGCATTTTGAGATTCATGAATGAAAAGGACACGCCAGGAAGCCCTCGGGCCTCACTGTAATATCAACGGAGAATGCGGAGCCGTTTATCCTGCTTTTCGGTGCCACAATGACCAGGAAAGGAAGGGAGGCAAGAGTCAACGCACCCGAGGCTGCTTTGCTGCAGCATAAATAAAAACGGTAGGTTTTACAGATTTCCCTCCAGGGAATTCCACCTACTATTCCCAGCGATGCATTAGAACTTCTGCCTCCGCAGACCCGATCCGATGCCTACAGCCGGCAGCGCAGGCATCGCAACCCGTTACGGACCTGAGGAAACGCTCCCCGGAGTCGAAACCCGCTACGGATCCCACGGAAACGAAGGGGAAAGGGCGGACTCGCTCGCAGCCGGCGGCCTCGGGACCCAAAGCGGGGCTGGGGCTGCAGCGGGGACCGCAGCTACAACTGGGGCTGCAGGAGGCTGCAGCGGGGCTGGGGTGGGCTGCAGCGGGACTGGCTGGAGCTGAGGCTGCAGCGGGGACTGGAGCAGACACGGGGACCGGGCTGTGGCTGCATCTGGAGCCGGGGCTGCCCGAGCCCCGAGGAGGACGCGCGCCCTGCCGGGGCGGCCCCCGAGCGGCGCTGCCCACCCGCCCGCCCGCACCTACCTGCGGAGCGCGCCCGGGACGCGTCCCTGCCGCTGCCACCGCCGCCGCCTTTGTTGTGCGCGCCCGCCCGCGCCGGCCCCGCCGCAGCCAGGGCCCCGGCTTAGCTCGTCGCCACGGCAACTGCGGGCGGGGGCGGCGCTGCAGCCCCTGCTAGCGGGGGTCTGAGCTCAGCACGGCTCGGCTGGGCTCGGCTCACCTTGGCTCGGCTCAGCACAGCCCATCCCTCTGCCCTCCCACTCGGCGCGCCTGGCAGCGCCTGGGGCACCAGCGAGTTAGCTTTCCACCTGCCCTCGCGGTGCTTGGGATCCCCCATTTCCCATAGCCAGTGGGTGTCCTTTAGACTGACCACCTCGGAAGCTCCCGGTGCCCGGTCACGGATGGCAGCTCCCTCTGTCCCGAAGCCAGCGCGGCTCTGGTGGCTCTCCAGGCTGTTCCTGGGCTCTGCAGCGTGATGGGCAGTCTTACTTGAGGCGGTATAGCTGCTCAGAGAACGCAGCCCAGCAAATGCCTTTGTCTTCCCTGTTCCTGGGCATCAAAGCGTTATCCTGCATATGCAACTCTTTTAATTCGCCACTCATTCTGGGGTAGCAGTGCCAGCTTGAACGCCTCTTCCCTTTCAGATGATAAGGGCTTAGCAAATTTAATAGTTGCTCTGCTTGTTTCTAGGATTAAGTGTCTCAGCTCAGTGGCTCTGTCATGTAAGGCTAGATTTGAACTGGGGCTTACTATCCTCCTTGTGTATGTTCATCTTGTTCCAAAGTCCCCATCCCTGGAGGTGTTCAAGCCCAGGCTGGATGGGGCCTTGAGCAATCTGGTCTGGTGGGAGGTGTCCCTGCCCATGGCAGTGGGGCTGGAACTGGATGATCTTTAAGGTCCCTTCCAGCCCAAAGCATTCTATGATTCTATAGGTTCTGAATTGGTGAGATGTGTTAAATGAAGTCTTCCTGACCAGATTTCTTGCTTTCAGGGGTTTACTAAGCCATCAAGCATAAGCAAAGACATTGTTTCTGTTTTAGGATGTTAGGTTTATGTTGGACTTGATGATCTTAAAGGTCTTTTCCAGCCTAAACAACTCCATGATTCTGTAATTAAACAGGAAAACACTACATTCTGCAGAGAAAAGCTGAATTCAGAGAATAGAGGAATCCACGACTTCCCTGGAGAGACATGAACAGCATGGCAACCCAGAGCTCTTTCTGTGGGTTCAACATCTGATTATACACACGTCTTTTTTTTTGGTGGCCTGTCGAACTCCTGTTTTGCCTCAACAAAAAGGCATTTTGGCGGCATTGGGTTCACACAGCATCCTTCACTGAGGCTCTTAAAACGAATTACAAATGCAACACACAAAACCTCCTCAGTAAGCCTCATTTGAGAGGGGAGAAGACAGACAGAGACAGAATGTGCTCAAGGTCACAGTGGAATTCTCCAGCACAGCTGGGAAAAACTGCCAGAGCTGCGGCATCCTGACCTTGGTCCTCACCTGCCAGACTTTGCTCTTCTGTCCTAAAAAGGCAGCTGGAGTGAACTCAGCGAAGCCTTCAGGGAGGAGGAGACAGGAGGCACCTGTCCTTTAGTTCACTTGGTAAATCTGAGCTTGTGTATCACACCTTTAGTAAACAGTCTCTTTATTAAAGAGTTTTTCACAGCACACATGGATGCCTGGAGGACAGCCTGGTCTTACTGTGCTACAAAGGATGATAAGGAGAACTTGGAGACCAATTGCGATCATCTTGACAGCTCCCCCTGCAAAGTGATGCCTCCTCTTCTGATGCATATTAATTTATAAATAGCCCCAATTCTGCTACTTGGAGAAAGCTTTAATTTCTCCTCGTACTTGATGTACGTGATACTTCACAGTGGAGAGCAGATGTTTATACCAGATTCTGCTCCCATGGAAATCAGCAGTAGAATATTCAGATGCAAGAGGCGAAATAGCATCAGGGTGATGATCTGTCCTTGGTTCAGAGCTTCTATTACAGCCAGTCTGAAAGGCCAGGAGACGCCCTTGGACTCAGCAGCATAGTCTCAAGCGCATGCCTGGGTCTCTGCTGGAGATGAGCATCCTGTTATTTGCAGAGTCCAGTTACAGCTAAAGCTGAAAAAAAGGGTATCTGCCTGCATCAACAGGAATTTTCCTCAACTGCAGGAGCCAGCAGAGAACACTGCTTTGTGTCTGCCTCTGAAGGGGCTGAGGGAGTGGTTTTTTGTTCCTTTTGCTGCCTTCCTCCTGCTCCATGACTCTGGTAGCACCTTCAGCAGAAGAACAGTTGCTGACCCTTCATTTTTATGTGTATTCATCAAAGGATTTTGTTTTCAGATCATTTGCTGCTGCTGAAGCTGTAGCAATAATACTCCTGTATAGCTTTACTTAAAGGAGGGAAGAAGTAAAACCACATGACAAATGGGTCCAATTTATCACAGCAACAGAAACCTGCAATTCAGCTCAATTGCCCCCACAGGCCAGCTTAGGCCGCGTCAATATTTAATGACCTGAGCACCACTGCCTTTGCAGCTCTGGTTTCACCTCTGCCCCTCCTCACGTCACAGTGTCCCCCCCAAGTTTGTCCCTTCAGCAGCGGGGGACAGCACCCCCGCGATTCCTCTGCTGCCAGCAGCGTCTGTCCACAGGCTGCTGGGACCTGCTTGGTATCCAAAGTGGCACAGCCCAATTCCTGCTGGGCATGACCCAATTCCACCCCTTTTTCTACCTCGCTGGACCATCTGTGTGGCACTTTCATGCCCGCATAACATCCCAGCTTTCTGGGCATGCTTGAGGTCTGTGGCAATCAGACAAGCCAGAACAAGACTGGACCCATCTCAGTTCACAGTGTGTCATACAGTCTTTTTCTGGGTGATCGTGTAACCCAGACTGTTCACCTGGTAGCAGGCTAGAGGTGGCTTCTGTTCAGCTATGTCTGTTCACATTACTCAGGCAGGACTATTTTATCCCAGAAGAAGCTGCAGTGAAATCAATCACCAGCACTATGTTCTGCGTGTGGTACAGGAGGTCCTGAAAAAAAAAAAAAAAAAAAAAGATGAGCCAAGCTATGCCAAATCCCTCCCACCCGCAAGCAAAGTGGGGCAGCAGGGGAGCTACAGGATCTCTTTCACTGGTCACAGCTCCCAAGCTGGCTACAGCAACTGGCATTCAAGAGCATCACCCTGGCATGCCACAGTGGCTCCTTCCTGGCTGACTCTGCCTGGGACAGCAACAGGCACAAGCAACAGGATGTGTGGTTACATAGGGCCACTGATATTTTCCCTCATGACTCTCTTGCCTTGGTTTCCTTGGTCTGAAAAATGAAGATGACTAATATCTCCTGGTGACAAGCACCAAGTAAGAAAAGGAATTTTTATTTGTCAGGGCAGTGGTGAGGTGGGGAAATTTGTGCTGCTGGGCTGGCAATAAACGACCCAGCAACTTGAATTCCTCCAGCAAGAGTGCACCTTCCACCAGGTGCTCCATTCACTTGAAAACCTCCATTATCCAGCAGATTGGATATTCCAAACGGGGAGTTTCATTATCCACTCAATGGCAGTGCGTGGAAGAGGCCATTACCATTACAATCAATGGCTTTTTCTAAGTTTGCTCTATAACTCACTTGGTATTTAACACTAGCCAGGGGGCTCATCTGTTTATATCAAATACACTAAGCAAAGAACCTTTGTGAACACCCCCCTGTGCTAAAGGGCTGTTTTAATGAGGGTGATTAGGAATAAACATAATAGCAGAAGTGGCTGTCTCAAAATAGTTTGGGTCAGCGCAGACTATGATGTGCACAGAGGACTCTATGTGCGAGGGAACATCTGGCTTGCTGAAGTTCATTCAGGAACAGTGGGCATGTTCTGGTGCCAGTGCCTGGCACCTGCTGGGCGGTAGCTTCCATCGCCTGGAGCACTGGGGGACTGCCCCTCAGCTCCTCCACTCTGGTGGCTGTAGGGTCCCTGTCTTGTTACTGGCACAGCTAATAGCAGGGCTGCACAGAACAATATGTAACTCAACAAATACAAGTGCCCTGGCAAATACTTAATGGATTGTTTTCCACCAGGTAACTCTCCAAGAAAAGAACTGGGAGCCAATTCAGTGCTTTCCAAATCACAGCTCTGTTAAAAAAATACCCTAGAGCATGGCTGGTCCTCTTGGCAGCTGTCCCATTATTAATTTCAATGTATCAGCTCTATCTGAAAGTGCTTGGGCTTCTGCCCACTATTTCTATTTATTTGTTTTCCATTCATCTCCCCTAAAATTAAAACTCAAAACCTTCTAGAGAGAATGGAAAATAAACACGCTGAACCAGTAATGCTGCCTACATACAACTGGCAGAAATCACTGCGCTTTTTCCTCCTCTGCAGTGAGGTAACATCTAATTCTGAAGACTCTCATATCTAAAAAATAGCACCTATGGTACTAGCTGCAGCCTTGAATCCTCCTTGCTTCTTGGGCACAGCAATAAACAGCATCCTTTGGCCTCTGACTGCAGGTTTTTATTTATACCGTGTACCAGGTCACAGTGACTGCAAAGGCCCTGAGCTGGAGGCCTTTCTGAGTTAAATGGCATCTGCATGGTTTATGAAGACAAAGCTCATGGTCTAAATGGTCACACTGGGGCTACAATCCCATATAACAGTTTGCACTGTGCCAATGGTATAATGCACTGCATTGGTTGTATAAAGAACTGCATGTTTTTAAAGTAAAAAAAAGATAATCCAAGAATATTGGCTTTTTTTTCCGGCCCCTTGCTTTTTTTCCTTGTTGCTATTGACTGGTGGAAGTTCCTCAGGCCAAGCTTTGTTTGTGCCGACTACAGGTTGCTGTTGTACCCTGCTGTAAGCTCCCAGCTTGCTTAGTGCTTCCTTGGCTTCCCATCAGCCTCTTGGTTCATTCTGAACCCATCTATATCTTGATGCACAACACCTGATATTATAAAATGCTTTGCTACAAAAAGCTTTTACAATCATAGAATGTTCTGAGTTGGAAGAGACCTTAGAGATCATCTAATTCCACCCCCCCACCATGGGCAGGGACACGTCCTGCTGGATCAGGCTTCTGAAGGCCCCATCCAACCTGGCCTTGAACACTTCCAGGGATGGGGCAGCCACAGCTTCCCTGGGGGCAACCTGTGCCAGTGCCTCACCACCCTCATTGTGAAGAATTTCCTCCTTATGTCTAGTCTAAATCTGCCCTTCTCTAATTTATAGCCATTCCCTCTAGTCCTATCACTACAAGCCTTTACAAAAAGTCTCTCCCCCAGCTTTCTTAGAGCCCTTTCAGGTACTGTAGGGGCTTGATTCTTTACACATCCAAGTGTGAATAAGAACCAAAAAGTCAAAGGTTATAAACTTACCTTTAAAGTTATATAAAATACAAAATACTTCCATTTACAACAGAACAATCAGTAGGCTCTAACTGTTAACATAGAGGAAGAGTTTCTTAGTAAGATAAGTAAAATGCACTAAAGTAAGGCTTTGGTCTTTTTCTGTGCTTTGTCTTAAAATTCAAGTGTTTTCCTTCCTTAAAAGCACCCTCAAGTGAATGCGTAATACAAGGCATGACTCTGGTTGAGTGAGAAATTCTTCTGCCTATTACCTAAGAGGATTTCATTCCACCAATAAATAGAGTTTCCAGTTCTCCATTTAGGGCATCATCGGGAATGGCGTCATCCTCCACAAACTCATCTCCAAGCTTCTTCCACCATGGCCAGGAATTGTACTTCAGCATAGTGTTGTGGGATTGTCTTGCCTTGGTAGCTACAGGTACTGATCGACTCATAAAGACATCAAGATCTTTTTCAGTGGTCTCTGCTAACCCTGGAGCATCTGTAAGAACAAGGAGAAAAGTCTTCTAAAGAAAAAAGAGAAGGAGCTCTACCCTCTCACTTCCCACTGTCCTAGGCCACTACTTTTCCCATGGTGGCATTACAATTTTATGGCTGGGTAATAAACCTAATTGTAGAAGCCACCCAAATTAAGGCTAATTTGAAAAAATAAATACATAAATAGGGCAGGGAGTAGAAGGGGTGAAAGCAGGGCTACTTCATTCAAGTGCACTGGTGGCATCCACTAAATTGACTTGTGAAACTGCAACCTAAGAGAAAGAGGAGATCCTGGTTGCTACTGCTGGATCAATGCTCCTGGTGCAGAATGACATTGGTGTAGTGTTTCCACTGCTCTGGTACTGCTTATTCCCTGCCTAGGGGACCCAGCACAGTGTAGGAGCATGTTGCAGATACGCCTCAGCTGCAGTTGTCACAGCACGTGACAGATTAAGTAATGGAATTCAGTAACTTGCTGAATTTTGTCCTGATTGGGTGCTC
The DNA here is from genome assembly GCA_033558105.1 of Coccyzus lansbergi. Classification (NCBI taxonomy): domain Eukaryota; kingdom Metazoa; phylum Chordata; class Aves; order Cuculiformes; family Coccyzidae; genus Coccyzus; species Coccyzus lansbergi. Next base: position 19,507 of record JAUMJK010000801.1, on the reverse strand, counting down.
TCTGGTGGCTGCAGTTTGCTATTCTCTTTCACTCTAGGCCTCTTGTCTGGAATTAAGATAGCACAATAGTGAATTCCATTCCAAATAAAGCTGAGCCAGAGAAATGAAAACATGACTCAGAATTCACAGTACAAGATTTCCCTCTTTATCTGGAAGAGGAGAGAGCACTTCAACCAGCACCTAACTTACAATAAAAGAAAGGAGAACAAAGCAAAACAAGTGTAGAGGAAAAAGGTTGTGTGAGACCCCTTCTTAGAAATTCTTGTATCATTTACAGGGCCATTGCTTTCCTTATGAACGTATCAGGGAGAGATTTGTAGCACAAGAACAATCTGCTCCTTGACAAGCAGGTGTATATACTTAAACTATAGCAACACCTGGAGAAGCTCTCAAAAAGCCTGAATCTCAGGCATATGGTAAATGAAGAAAGATATTCCAGTTTTGAAATGAGGCTTCACCACCATTCCCTCTAATTTTCTCTCTAATTTAGTTTAATTCAAACAGTAATCAAAACTATGACCAGAGCAGTCACATACTCATTAGCAGCTCCACATCAGTGTTGACCTGAGCCAGTAATGCCTCTCTCCGCTGCACTGCTCTCTGATCCAGTCTGTTCCTGAACAGGAACTGTGCCAGCTTTTCCTGGGCCTGAGCATGTAATTCCTTACTCATTTCTTCTGACATTTGGGAAGCCTGGAGCAAAATAACAGTTTGTTACTGTTAGGAGCTGGCTATTTAAAATCTTTTGGGGGCAGAATAATGTCTAAACAAGGAATGCAAATGCCATTCTTAATTGTTAACTTAAAAAACTTTTGCTTCCTCTGCAGCTCTCTCCAAAGCTATCCATCATCAAGTATATAAATTTTACAATTACAGTTTGCTTTGACCCTTTTTATTAGATTAATGGCAAAAACCCCCAATATCCTAGTACTCTGCTCTCAAATGAGCAGGGTTAACGTACGCATACTTCACACAGATTATCTTGATCAGAATTTATGAAGCTGAATATATTTCATGTCTACAGTATTTTATGTTGCATCATTAATGTGAATTATGAAATGACTAAGAAACAGACCGGATGCAATCTGATGTAGTCATCCACCTTCTGCTGCAAAGCTAGTCTCTGCTCATCACTCAGTCCCTTGGGATCTTTCCAAGGAGAGAGAGGTCTCGTCCTTCTTCGTTTTTCCAAGAATTTAGAAGCCTTTGTAAAGAATATATGAGAATAAGACAATCACAGACAGGAAGTTCGTCTTCTCGTCTTGTTTATAATCAATCAGAGAAAGAAAAAATGTTTCAGTACAGCATCTGCTAATGCATAAATTTAGCTGTTATGCTGAAAAGACGGCATACAACGGTCAGCATGAACACTGAAGAGTAAGAACACTCATAATAAATTACTGATTCATCTCCAGTGTGGTGAAAATCCAGCATTGGGTTTCAAAGTGGCAGCTCTTATGTTTTTTTTACAAAACTGTATCAGACTTGGTAACCTATGCAAGTTTTAACTTCTAAGCAACTTGTGGCTCTAGACTGTCATCCTCTGAATAATTTTTTAATAAATTATAGCCATATTAACACTAGAATAAAAAGAGCTTTATAAAGCATCACAACAACCCCCTTAGTCCTATCCAATGCTAGAACAAAGTGTATGTATATATGTATATATACTTACTGCTCTCTGAATGACAACAGCTGCTTTATACTCCTTAAGAGATTGCCTCTGTTGATGAAAATTTCTTCTTGCTCTATACCCTCGCCAGAATCTCTGGATAGTTAATGCTGATTTCTCCTCCATTTCCTCCAGGTACTTACTTACCTGACCTGCAAGTGTAACAAAAATCCAGTTATAAGACAATGAGTTGGGACATCTTAACAATTTACTTTTTTAATCATCAAACTAGGTAATATCAAAAAAGCTTGAAAGCTGGGGTGCTATCAGTTAAAAACCCTTCTTCACCCAAGGTCCACTAGCTGCCATGTCTCAGAGACTGGTAGCGCAACAGAGCTTTTTAACACAAGAAAATCCCTTTCTCCTGTGCCATTCTGAAGGCAGGAGATCTTGATTGCTAATTACTGAGCCCTTGTAGATTTAGCATGTTCTCTGTCCAATAACTGGGTCAGAAGAAGACACAGTAAGACTTCACTGCAAACAGACATACAAGATTAGGAAATATATTTGTGCAAACTGTTCTTAAGAAGGTCCAGACAGTTTAATCTTCTGATATAGTTTAATATAAATCATACTGGCGTGGATTATTTCCAGTACAGCCAGCTGTCGTTCATGGAAGAATCTCATGGCTCTCTGTCTCTGAAGTTGCATTTGCAGTTTCAGATCTTCGTCTTCCTTCTGCTTTTTTAAATGCTGCAGCTCCTGTTCCCATTTAGCTCTGCAATACACAAATACATTAACAATTAGCTTAAGTGGCACATTTCCTAAAAGCACTTCTCTCGCTTTTTGTATTAAATGGTCCAGCATTGAGGGAGGAAATCCATAGAATAGTCTGCCATCTCAGCTCTTGGGCACAGGACCATGCCAAGCAAGGAGAAACCACCTGCAAGCCAACAAATTACCATGCTACCAATGGCCCCCAAAAGTTTTAAGCCAGTTACTCAATCTGGTATCAAGTTAAACGTTATTTTTGCACTCAGGATAAAGTTCTAAGGACTCCAAAGGGAAAATGCTCCATGTAGGACATTCACAGCTAGGATAAGATGAACTGGAACAACAATTCTGACTCCATCATCTAAGGAGGAGGTAAAGCAAGATTAGCCATCTGGTCTCGCGTTCACCTTTTCCAGTACACTTATCAGCACATGTGGCACCTGCTTTCCATAATACATATTATTATTTCTGTACCCACCACAAAAGTACATCAGAATGTTGGCTATTAAGGCTCAATTCCTAAATTTAGAGGGATTTTTATTTCTCCAGGAAATACAGATGGACACGTTTTCTCCCAAGTGACAGGACAAAAGGGAATGGCCTCAAGCTCCGCCAGGGGAGATTTAGGCTAGAGATTAGGAGGAAGTTTTTCACGGAAAGGGTCATTGGGCATTGGAATAGGCTGCCCAGGGAGGTGGTTGATTCACCTTCCCTGGAGGTGTTTAAGGCACGGGTAGATGAGGTCCTGAGGGACATGGTTTAACGTTCAATAGGTACGGTCGGACTTGATGATCCGATGGGTCTCTTCCAACCTGGTGATTCTATGATTCTCCATCAACTTCACTAACAGAACACTAGGAAAGATTTTTTTCTTACAAATTTTTCCTGATCAGTACTAGTTGTCATAATTTGATGTTAGGATGTTATCCCACTGTGTTTGGCATTAGAAAAGCCCAGCAGATGTTTCACAGATGAGATGACTGAAAACTCTGTAACTGGCCCTGAAGTGTTTAAGCTAATAACAGTTTGTATATCAATTATGTGTACACTAACAAATTAATATAGACACTAATATATTAATACTAAATAAACTTAGATATCAATACTTAGAATTACTCCTGGACATGGTCTTGGTGAAGCATGATGAGCTGTGGGCTCAGGCTCCCCCTCCCTTTACTACCCCTTCTCTTCCCAATGGGCCTGACCTCATTAGCAGCCTAATGCTCGAGACTTTGCGAGTTCACCCCACAATGAGGTAATGATGTGACTCCTTTTCTTCCCCTATTGCAGCAAAATCAGTTGTTCAGGACCCGAGTACCCTGTTGGGCCCACAGCTGAGTTCTGCTCTCCTCTAGTATTTTTCCACTGACAATGAAAGCAGCACTTTAAGCATGAGGAAAGAGGACAAATGGACAGAGCAGAGGCATAGGGTTGCCAGAAACGGGGAAAGACTGTAGGCTAGAACTACTGTCCAGCAATTTTTGTATTGTTGGATGTCACGTACCCCTAGGCTTACAGTACTGTTATTTGTGTGTTCCCATCACTAGTATAAACAGTTGTTTTCCCACCAACTATACTTCCTCCTCATTCTCTGTAGCTGGGTGGGGAAAGATGGGATGGAAGCTATTGTGTAAAAGAGATGCTCTGCATTTAAATATTTGGCCCTAATTGATAAACAGTCTTCACCACGACCTGAGACACCATAATCCTTTTACAACAGTAATGCAGACTTGAAGCGTGCCCACACATCTACCTGCAAGATCATGACATATGTCAGAACGGTCTCAAAGAAACTAGAGGTTTTCAGCCCCCACATTTCTGTGAATTAGAGCTGTAAATCTTTGAATTTTTAACCCAGGCAGGCACATATTACTTCTAAGTGGAATGATGTCACGGGGTCAAACAGGACTGATGACATTTTTTGTGACTAATATTTTTCATTGAAATTTTTATCAGTTCTGCTAAGTGGAAAACTATAAGGATGTTTCATACTTTCTCAGATGTGCACCTGTGACTACTGATAGTGTCTGTCTGGTAATTAAACAATACTGATTCTTTCCCATGTAGTCTACAAAACACATGTTCTTCATTCTCTGTTCCTCCTAATGAGAGGACATCCTTGTTTGCACAAGACCACACTGTGACAGGGCAATGCCTCTGAACGGAAGCAAAACACACACAGAGTAAGATCCAAGCTTCCTTCAGCAGTTCATGGCATGGATCAGCTTCCTTCTGATCATCTCTCTCTGTATAAAATGGTCTGATTTTTGATGCACGATTAATACAAATTACTGTAATTTCAACAATTCTACAATTAGCTAAGTAACAGTGAACTGATTTCAATGAGAGATTACTTAAATAGTCACTGAGGAGACATTTCTGAAACCAAAGAGTTTCAGAAGTTTACAGATCGCAGAGTTTAAGATCTTCCACTGCAGCTGCAGCTGAGCCAAGTTTGGAGTTTCAATCTCAGCAGTATTTAACACTTGTTCTAAAATAAATCCGTGAATATAGCCAAACTCTGATACAAAACCCCAAAAGTCCTCTTGAAAGCTTTTCTAAAGTCATGCTTACAGTACTCCAAACACTGTTTTTCAGAGTAACACTAGCTGTAGCTTTGACCGAGACAGAAAAAACCAACACTGGAGATACACATTTACTACGTTGTGCTCAGTACACTGGGACTGACTAAGCCATTAACACACAATTTTATGAATACATTTCTATTCTTCTCAGTATTAAACAAACACATTCGAAACTTCATTTAAGTGTCTCAAGAACTATTTAAGAAGCATGCATGAATGCTTATAATACTGAAAATACGATACAAGAAAGTCAGATAGGTTTGTTAGTTGCTAGCAGCCTTCCACCTTTCCGTACTGTTTTACCATGTTAGGTCTTATCCCATCATGTGAGTTTCTGGGTGGTGAGTTTGGCTCACAGGCTTGCAAGGTGCCTGATGAGAGAAGGAATACTGGTTTGAAGTGTATGGTGGTGTAAAAAAGAGGAACAAAGGTATCATTCTTGGTGTGTCAGTATAAAAGCTAGAATGGTTAATAGCATTCAACGGAAATGCTGCTTGCCCCTGCAAATCTCCCAGAATTTAAAGATTACACACTAAACAGTCTAATATCTTCTTAATGCCAGCCTAGATGACAAATAACTGTCTGTTTTCTAACACTTGATCATAATGTATGTGATTTGACTACTTGATTTCTAAGATCTAGTTTTGACACATTAGCGCTCGATGTGCAAAAAAAGGCTGAAAAAACCTGCTGTGGAGTCTGACTTTGATTTATATCCCTCAACCTATGCCAAACTGACGCTAAATTTCTCAGAAGAGTTAGCCTAACATGCTCATCACTACTGAAATCCTGCAAGTAAGACAAGTGTTATAGATTATATATTATCTATATATTATACATTCGTTCTTCTAGGGTGCTCCAAGTCAGAGGACACTATTTCTAAGCCACTGAAGCAACCTAATTCCAGAGAGTGAAAGATTTCTAATATTAATGAAGAACAAGGTCTTGCAAGCACTATTCTAAGCAGGCATGCCCTATGATCCTTGGTTTTTGTGTAGCGCACTGGCATGGCAGATTGGAAACTCCAGGACAGTTCCACATTTGATTTACCATAGAATTTTAAGTCAGGTTAACTGTGAACCAACTCACTGTTCTAGCACCAGCACGTCATCTTCTGTTGCTTTTTAGTGCAATCCCATGGACAATGTTCTACACTTTTAATTTTCCATATGCCATAAATTTTACACTGAACACATAAAAGCAGCACAGAAATATACTAAGTTTTTTCATGGAGAATTTTGGCAGCTGGGAAAGGGACAGTTGGAGCTTTTGGCACCAGAACTGACAGTTTTGTACTGCTGGAAAAGCACATTGTTTGGATGTTTCTGCTAAAAGAATCTGTAGTGAAACAGCTCATATTGGCATAACATTTACCTTTATTTTCAGAAATAGTAGCTGACTAGAAAAAGGCATCTTCAGATGAAGGAGGTTTTGGTCAGTACCAACTTATGCCCTGGAACATGGGAACTAATCCTTAGGGAAGTTATTTCCACCAAGGACTGGAAGTGAATGGGAATAGTCAACATAGGTTTCCCATAGGCAAATCATATTTGACCAGTCTGATGCCTTCTGTGATGAGATGACTGGCTCTGGGGACCAGGAGAGAGCAGCGGATGTCCTTTCCCTTGACTTTATCAAGGCTGTCACCACAGCCTCCCATGCAGGGCAGGGCAGAAGAACCCCCACAAGCATAGAAAATGGGTCAACAGAAACCACATGAAGTTCAAATGCTAAGTTCTACATCTGGTACAAAATAACTTCATGACCTGGGGCAAGTTGGGCACTGAATTCCTGGACTGCAGCTTCAATGAAAAGGACCTGAGGTTCCTGGTGGGCGACAAGTTGAACACACGCCAGTAGTGTGCCCCTGCAGTAACAAAAGCAAGTTGTGTAGTGGGCTGCACCAGCAAAACTAGAGGCAGCAGGTCAAGGAAGACTATTATTTAATTTTACTCAGCACTCTTGAACACACCTGGAATACTGGCCACTCTCTACTGGTTCCCCCAGCAGACGACAGATAATTATAAAATGAAGGGATGGAGACTGAAAGGGTTGACAAGCAGGTCTATGGAATGCATGACACACAAAGACAGGTGAAGAGATTGGTCTGTTTAGGTTAAAGAAAGGGAAGACACAACCAGACTCTTAGAGGTGTGCAGAAAAAGGACAAGAGGCAGTGATGAAGAGCTGTAACAAAATTCCCACTGGATGTAATGGAAGAATTCTTCACAAGGTGAGTCTTGCAGCACTAGGACGGGGATTGGAGACCTCTGGAACTGGATACAGCTCCAGGCAGCTGAATTCCATTTTAAGGCTGGTCCTATTTCAAGTAGGAGATAGGATTAGGTGACCTAAATTTTTCTAGTGACTCTGTGACATGAGAAAAAACCAAACCAATCCAAAACTTCTTCCTACATTTTTCTCTTCAGTGCTTTTACAAAACCATCCTGTTTACCTGAAGCTTCTCTGTAAAGTGATCACTGCTTGTGGTAGTTTTCTCAGCCTTTTCCTTGTCTGAAATCCTCTCCATGTAGCCTGGATTATACAAGCTGCTTGATGCTGCTTCTGAAATTAATAAAACAGTTGGTAGTGTATTTTCTCTGCATATAAAACCACATTCTTACTACTTGAACAGCTGGAACAATCTAAACATTTAGCCAAAACACATCAGTTTTCCAATGCAACAATATGCAATATTTGTAACAGACTGGGAAAGTTAAGGTCCTGTAAGATGGTTATTATCATGAAACTTGCACTTGCTCCAAAGAAAGCCAATCTGATCATCTGAGTTGACGCTCTCTGTGGTAAACATATGAATCTACAGACAGATATATATTACCTGCATTAATGAATGCGAGAAATTTGTATTTAAAACACCTAAAGCACTTGATATTTCAAATGGTGATTCAAGAAAAATGGCTACACTAGAGAGGACAGAAAGTCTGGAAAACTAGCAGCAGGAAAGCATTACATTTGCAGTTTGATCAGAAGTCACCAAAGTGCAACAAACATGAGAAAAAAAAATCTATTCTTAAATGGATTTAAAAAAAACCCCAAACAACACACAACACCCTGCTCAGCTGAAGATGAAAGCAAGCCCCAACAAACATAATTCTAATTTCCTTTAAAGCATCGCCTCTCAGAAATCTGCATATAAAATTTTGGTAAGAAGTTCATAAAACACACATTATCTCAGTTTTTTGGGAACACAGCCCAGAAAGTGTTCTTATTGTTCTATATGACTTAATTCTATGTGAATGCTGCCAAGAATTCAGACAGCTACATTGGAAACACCGATATGAGAAAAGCAGAGAAAGGTATTTTTTGTTTTATAGTTACCAAAACCCCATAACATTTATCCTCCTGTGACTCTATAAATCTATGGTGATTCTGCAATAGAAAGTCAACCTTTTAAGTCACATTCCCATACCTTCATCATTGGACAATTTCTTTTTATCTTAAAATGATGCCGGGCAGGGAATAAGAAATTTACAAGTCTATTAATATAGTAAAAAAATAACACAGGCTTTGAAAAGCATCACCAAAGTGATAAAGTAAATCTACTCTAAACATATCAAAATCACATGTAACTAGGATTTCACATGCAAAAGTCTCATTTAACTTCAGCACCTGCATTTCTCCTTTTCCATTGGATTGCTCCAAGTGCAGCAGGTCCAAGAGGTGACTGAGATCCTTGTCAAATCCTTTGCCAGTCCACTGTTTACTTAAAAGGCCTTTTAATCCTAAGAGAGAGAACAAGCATGTAGTACCACTAAGGCGACTTTTCATTTTCAGGATTTCAAACCAAAATTTTTCAAGTCAAAAAATCAAGTCTGACTCTATGTGCAAAGGAAGATCTAGAGCTGAACACCATCAGTCAGCTTTGAGTTTCAATGCAAAGTATTATCAATGAATATCTGTCACTCCAGCTCTCAGAGAAATATATTAATACAGTTATCGTAGTTCTGTTTGTCCAAGGCACTGTCTATCGTGTCTACATAACTGGCAGTTAAAATCATCAATGCACTTTCAGTGACTTATCAGTAAGTCATTGTAAGGTACTGGAAAGGATGTAAAGCACCAGGCAAGTGCTAGGTTTTATTAGCACTGCTTTTATATTAATATCTTTTATAATAACACTTATTTATTTATTTATTTATAACTGGAATCCTTTGCAGTCTTACCTGTATAGCACAGGCTAACTGTGAGTACACTCTCAGACAAACCCCGAGAGAAAATAGCTTTTTAGTTTCACAGTAGCTACAGAGCACACATGTGCTCCCCCCATAACAGCCCCTGTATAGTGGACAGGACACAGGTAGACGACACCACATGTTTTTTAGCTTTGTATCAGAAAAATCCCAGAGCCTGAGAGGTCTATGAGGAGCTGGAAGGAGAAGGAAGGAAGGCAGGAAGTAGACACGTCTGGATAGCCTTCTGAAGAGCTGCAGATTCAAGTATCTTTTCCATTTTCAAATGATTGTCCGTGAGCATATTTATGCATTGGGCAACTCCAACACTTGTATATACTTATAGGATCTGGATAGGGAGCAAAAGTCCTCCAAACAGAATTTGCACCTTTGTTCTATCACACATGCAGCACTTTGTAAAGACAATGACAGTTAAACACTTCAGGAAAGACTCCAAAAGGAGTTAGTAGGCACCCTAAGACTGCCTGAGCTCCACAAAAGCACATAGCCCAGCTATACAAAGCAGTTCCTTCACAGAGCCCCTGCGTATGGTGCAACCTTCTGCCAGTTTCTGTACAGCTTACACGGCCATATCTGCCTTTCAGCTACTGTCAGGGAGCACCTCAAGTGCGCCTCTCAGATTCATCAACCCATGCAGACTGACAGAAAGCTTACACTGAAACACCTCATACACTCACTCTGAGACACTGTGAAGCCAAATTACTTCAATGAGATGGACAGATGGTAGAAATGATGTGATGCTTTCTCTGTTGCCACCATTCCCCAAACTCCCTGAAGGATTCCAAAACTTGTCTGAAAACTAACATAAGGACTATAAAACAAAACAAAACCAAAAAAAAGTGCATTTATTTCCTCTTAGTGGAAATACCAAACATGTACGGGAAAGAGATGAATAGTCTCTAAATAACTGTGGCATATTGCGACTCCTGAGAAAAATAAAGCATAATCCTTTAATGGAGACTTACACCTCTTCAGACAAGCCAGCATTTTACAGCTAGGATGATCAGGTCATCACAGCAGCTCCACAAGAATCCATGATGTGGATAGCAGCTTTAGGCATGCTGCAAATAATTCCATACCAAAAGGAAGCCCTTTTCTTTCCATTCTGTAGGCAAAAGTGGGGGGGCAAAACTGGCCATCTGGTTCACAAATTTATCTGGCTGGTACTGTCTAATAAGTAGTAAGCACAGGTGTAAGAAAGGGGATAGGACCATTTTGTCTAGCATACTCGCTTCTTACTGTCCTCGTCCCCAAAGAACTAAGGCTGCTCACAAGCAGTTTTGACTATCATTAACATCCAGAATACAAAAGACCTGGCAAACATCAAAGCTTCTTTCTTAGTCTCCGTGAGCATGACAGAGGACACAAGAGTTTCTTGGAGTTCCCTGCTAGGCTAGAGACAGAAACATTAGGTGAGACATGCCATTAAATAATTAATAACATAAAGCAAATTATATGTATACTCAGCCTCCTCATCTAAAGGCATCAAAACAAAATGATAAAATTATTTCACGAATTCTTGAAAAGAGTTCATTCCAATTACTTGGGTATCAAAAGACACTCAGCTACTCCATAACAGTACGGCACCTGTCAGGGTCAGAAGTTGGCTTTAAGTAAAACTTCCATGCTTCTGGATTAGTGAGCCTTAGCACCTGGGCAGATGTCTGACACACAGTTTTCACTGAGATGGCACAGACACCATGATCTCTCAATATCCGACCTTCAGAAGAAAAAAGATGCAGAGCATCACACAGAAATAAGCAAAGTTCATCAGGCTGGAAGTGACAACAGCTTTAAGAGATGAGTTGCCACATGCAGAGTACTCAATACACAGAAAAAAAAAATCTGAGAAACAAAACCAGCTGTGGTGCCTTAAACTACAATGAAAACAAACAATGGAAAAGTGGGAAAAAAAAACCCTGAGCACTGCAGTTTCCATCTATATTGGATAGTTACTGCACCAAGACCTCCATCTTTGTACTTTCACAGTGCCGTAACAGAGGCCCAGCAGTTGGCCCCAGGCACATTTACCAACCTTTGTAGCGAGTGATGAGTAACTTCACAAGCTGCTTACAGGATTTTGCCACCAACAATAGCAGTTTTGTAGCAGTATTTCCTATAACAGGATTGGTGGTAGATGAAAGCCTATAAACAAGTTCATCCAAAACAGAGTGAAGGGTCTTTTCATCAACCTGAAGCAAGACAAAACTTAACCAAAAAAAAAAAAAAAGGGTGGGGGTGGACAGAATTGACATGTCAGTTACAGATTATGAGCCTTTTAACAGTCACTTCCTTTTAGATATGTCAGGCATTCAGCAAGTCAACATACCCAGCTGGTTGGACCAGCAATCTGATCCAGGCACTACTAGAGCTTCAATCAACTGACTCTCACCTCTTCAATTAACAAGATAATGAAAATACAGCAACCACTAGGAAAAAAATCCCCAGTAATTCTTGTATATGAAAAAAGTTTTTATTTTACCAAGCAGTAATTAACTGAGTTTTAAATTTAAAATTCAGAAAAATCAATTATATAAAAACAACTAACCTGTTGACCTTCAAAACACTCTGCAAAACAGACATCATTATAACTGCTGTTTCAATATCGTCTGTCATTAACAACTGCTGGAAGTGATCATTTTGCAGTACTGCAAATAAACCAGAAACAAGCAAACAAGAAATCACACAATCAGAACCAGACTTGAAGATACTATAAACCAAATAAACTTTATTATGGAACATAAGCCATAGCAAGTAAAACCAGATACTCTCCTGGAACATGCTCCCTCTTTTATAAATTTCTACAATGAAACTTATTGGTATAAGTTAACTATTTCAACATCCCAAAACCACGCTGAGACCTGTTTTTTTGCCTCTGATTAACCCTCAAGCACTGGTGTTGCAAGGGAACAAACCCTTTTATGTTATACCAGCACCAGTTTCTTGTTACAGCAGTGGAATTATCACTGGGACAACAATATCTGGAAAAGATAAGGACTTCAACCTTGACACTCTATTTAATGCAAGTCTGACGAAGTCATTAAAACACAACCTTTTTGTTCCAGTAAATCATTGTATACACATTTAGTAATTTTTCTGGCCATGTGTGTTTTCAGTTATATATCTTATGATCCTTATGCTCTAGGTTTTTGTTCTGTGTAAGCAACAAAACCAAATTCTGCTTTTTATTGTGACCTAAAAATCAGTGTGATTAACACTGGTTTAACTGAAACCTTGTTTTGGTCAGAAGTGCAGTTTCTTAGACATCTGTAAAATTTCCTGGCATGGCAACAAATTCAGAAATCTTTTTTTAAGTCCATCCCCTTTTCAGAGCCTGCAATGTACTCTGGTGAAATATCTCCAGTTGTTAAGCCCAAATGAGTAAAAACATCAACTGTATCGCATCAGGAAAAATAACCCCTGCTTTTTTAAGGTATAGAATTATACAGGGAAATTGTAGGAGAACACTTATCACTGTTTCTGAAAGACTCTTCTAATATTTCCTGTTTGCATTTTAGATATTGCCGTTACTGTTAAGAATTTGCTTTAGCATCTACTCTAATTCAGAAAACTAGGAGATTAGTTTAAGAATGTTTATTCATACTTGTAGTTGCCATAAATAAGTTGTCAGGTGTTATGAGTCTACTTTTCCCTTACCACACGCTGCTAGTTGAATGTGCCCACCGAACAGCCAGCAGATGGCATCAGTTACTAATCGGAACCAGCGCAAAAAATCTTGTTTTTCTTCATCCTAAACAAAACATTAGTAGGTAAAAGCATGTGTGTACGTATCTTCATAGTGGGCTTCAGCTTGGCGCAGTGGGAAGGTTTGTATGCTTAAGGGATTTGGAGAGCAACTCCACCAACTTCCCAAATGAGGGTGGTCAAACTGAAGGAACTAGTAGAAAAAAAATGACTTGTGAGTCCTTCAACGCCAGAAATTGATCACCATACTTTAAATATACTGGAAGAAGCATCCATTCTTGCAAATGTCATAATATGGAGGAAGAAGTCTTGTTTACTTTTTAAAAAATATTTGATAGCATAGGAGGTCTAAGAAGACAAATAACAACTCAGTATAAATGTTTCATAGATTTTATCCACAAAGTAGGATATAAAATTAAGATTAAAGGGGGAGGGGGAAGGGCACAAAGTGCCCAATGATAGTTAAAATCGCAATGGTTCCTAAGAAATGGCATGACGAGGCTTCAGAAGCACCTGCTAGTTGGAGCTACCGAACTACTGGCTACACTGATCAGTTTGCCAAACAGACTGTTACGTGCTTGCCCGCGATAACTCTGAACTGGAAAAAATGACCAGGAAGAATCCAGGTTTTAACACATGAATGCACGTACACATGTACAGCCTGGAGTCTATGTTCCAGACCCAAGACACAGACCACTGGAAAACTATCATTTTGGTGTGTGGACAGAAAAGGGGTATTTGATAGCACTAAATTGCTGTCAAGTGTTGTTATAAAGCACTTGGCACGATACCTCCCACATTAACTGAGCCCCCACAAATGAAACTCTGGAAAGCCTATGCCTAGATTCATGCTGTTAAGACCCAGCCAGGGGGGCTGGAGAACAAGTCTTCCGAGGAGTGACTGAGAGAGCTGGGGTTGTTTAGCCTGGAGAAGAGGAGGCTGAGGGGAGACCTCATTGCTTTCTACAACTACCTGAAGGGAGATTGTGGAGAGGAGGGAGCTGGCTCTTCTCCCAAGTGACAGGGGACAGGACAAGAGGGAATGGCCTCAAGCTCCACCAGGGGAGGTTCAGGCTTGACATAAGGAAAAAATCCTTCACAGAAAGGGTCATTAGGCAATGGAACAATCTGCCCAGGGAGGTGGTTGACTCACCTTCCCTGGAGGTGTTTAAGGTGCAAGTGGATGAGGTACTGAGGGACATGGTTTAGAAATTGGTGGGAATGGTTGGACTCGATGATCCGGTGGGTCTCTTCCAACCTGGTGATTCTATGATCAGTCACAGTTTAACTTTGTATTTGGTTCTTAGTGACAATGAGAGATACAAAATCAAAATCACAGTAATAAGCTGAGCTGTAATATTATATATTCAGTATTTTGGAGGTGTGTCAGTTTCTAAAAGCTATTTCAGTGCTTCCCTTGACTTCAAAGACTTGAGGAAAAAGCAAATGAGTACAGAATAAACTACAAATATCCACTGCTAGAGTGGGATTTCCAAAGTTCCACTGAGCAAGCACCAAGTCTGGGTGCACAGTCACCTCTGAGACCACAAGGTTTAAAAGCCAAAGTACTAATTACAATGTAGACTGCATTTGCATTCAAAAGAAATCTTTGCCCACAAGCATGACTCAAGTAACATATAGACTGAGACATAATAAGAAAGTATGGGGGAAATTACATATTGTGGGTAAGACTCCAAGTCTCCTGGTATGTCATTCAAGAAGCTTCCTTCTTAAGCACTAAATGCACTTCTAAAGTACTGAACTAATAGAAAATATGCTACTCTACTGATAGTTTCTGAGAACTGATTGTGTTTCTGGTGTCCATCACAATACTTCCTAGGAAAACATTGAGTCCAAGAAGCAAGTAAGCCAAGAAATGAGATACTAAGGGCAAACAGGGATGTTAAGCTATCACAATCCATGAGGCTGGTTATTTAAACTATTCAAGCATTTGCTTTATTGGGGTTTTTTTGTTTTTTTTTTTTTTTTTCTGATTCTGGAACATCAGAATGTGCCAAAAGCATGCAGGAACCTAGCTGGGCAAAGCCTTTTTTCTCTGCTTTCTGAGAGAAATGTGAGTAAGCGTCCAAATCCACAAATTCATGAAGTCTGCCTTTGGGGTTCCCAACGTGGAGGTTCAGAAGCAGTGAGCATTTATTTTGGATTTTTTTTGCCAATTTCATAGCAGAACGTGTCTAGCAGAACACACTTCAGCAAATCTGATTTAAAATCTTAAGATTTCCTAAACTTCTTTTTTGTAAAGGTGGATAAGGCCGTGGGAACAGAGCAGTTACAAAGAACTGAACTAATTATATGCAAAGTTAAAAAGATACTACTGTGACTGCGATGCTGCCATTTGTAAGGCTTTTTCCATCATACTGTTCTAATTCTTCTACCCTACTTACAAATGCATTCCTTGCCCATCTTTAAAACTTGCAAGAAGTTCTCTAAACAAACCTATGGTAACAAACTAGCTTTGCACATGTAATGGACCAAAAGCTCCACAATGACAGAGTTCAGTTTCAAAGCTCCAAGGTGTAAGAAAAACTAATGTAATTAACAGAAAATAACTCTTCATAACATACTGTCCTTAGAATAACATCCTACTTATACATTTGTAACCATGGGAAGTTTACAGACATTTTCTGCTCTTTTAATTATGAGATTTAAATACCTTGATTGCTCGGATAAATCTTGCTTGTAAGCGTCTTCCCAAGAACAGCAGGTTGTCTATAACCGAAGGAAGGAATTTATTGTAAAATTCCTCAGGATCTTCTTTCACCTCTAGTCCTACACAACAATGACTGGGGGGGACAAAAAAAAAATCAACCTGAATAGTGGAGGGCCTGTTTGAACAGCTTTGAATGAGTGTCACATCATCTGAGAAGAAAGGCTTCAGTGGCATGGGACAATTCAACACTGAACAACAGTTAACTGCTGTGACTGGCTCCAGGGTAGCTGCCTCAAAAGAGGGATCACAGGCAGGCTGGAGACAGCAAGTATATTACTACTTATTGTAGCACATCCCAGTTTAAAACACTTGCAAGGCACTTTCTCCTTTAGCTCCACAGGAGCTGCTCAGTCTTGTTCCACGTGCCAGGGAAGGACTCTGATGGTCATTGACAGAAAAGGACAAAATAGAAAGATAGACAAAAACCTGACAAAGGAAACCTGATAATGAAGGGGGTACCGATCAGGCAATGAAAATATGTATTAAAAAATACTACTTACCACGAAAACTGCACCAAGCCTGTCTACATGTTTCTTTTAACGGATGAATACACATGGGCTAAAACCCAGGTTTTTTTATTTTTTTCCAACATAAATTTGTTGGTCATTTCTGGAAGACTTTTTATGAGAAACTCTGTATTTTACAACTGGGTAGTTTTTCAATTCCTTACTTCTGACAGATACTAGTGCAACAAAAGAGCCTTCTCAACATTTTAAGATGTCAGAAAACAAAATCTGTATTTAGGCTTTTGTATGTTTTTTGTGAATGCACATGCGTAAAGCCTTGCTTCCTAAAGCGCTTGCAAAGTAAATTCTTGCCATGAAGTGGAGATTCATCTAGTTACAAAAGGACGTTTTTATAGCTAAAATAAATACCAGATTTCTCTACAAACTGCAATAGCTTATAGGGGATGATTTAAGTATCACACAATTCTGATGATAAATCTTGTAGCCCTTAGTCAAATTCCTGCCATTAAAAATTCTAACTGCAGATACGGCATAAAGAAGAGATGGCTGCCTAATTGCTTCATGCTTTAGAATTTTGCTCCCTAGTTAGGGCAACATTCAAGAACAACTTGGGGAAAATTTAAAACTCTTTTTCCTGCCACTGACAACTGAGATATTTTATATATTGGCTATTTGAGTTTAAAGTCATCTTACTTGCTAGCTATGAATTAAGTTTAATTATGCCATTCTCACAGTATCACTACATCAAGCTACATAGTCTATACAAAATGTGTCCTCTGTTGTGTTTAAAATGTAAGCAAATATTTAAAATAGGTGCAATTAACAGATATTTAAATAGAGCCAAGGCAAGCTGTGAGTCAATAAGGTTGAAGATTTTTGCAAGATGAATCTAAGTAAACAAACTTTTGTAAAGTAACTGCAGTTCAAAATTAGCAACTACTCGGCAAGAACTGTGACACTGATGAGCACTGTTCACAAAAAAAGGTAAAGCCAACACAAAAACTGTTCCCACCAAAAGTTCCACTCAGCTCAATGAAACACAATGCAAATGAATTAAACAGGACCAATTAGGCTATGCCTGACCCCTCTGCTCTTGATTGCTCCCTGCACTTTAACCCTAGCCTTTCCTGAACAACAAGCCTTGTTCTGGATGGGAGCCAACGTATTACAGCATGAAAAGAAAAAGAGCATGATGAAAGGCCAGAAAGAAAACAAGAATAATACTTCTAAGCAATTTTTTTCACCTTAATATCTCTGCTAGCTGGGCAGCAGTAGCCCAGCCTCTGCGAAGTCGAGAGTGGTCCTGCCTAAGGACCAGCATGCAGTACCGAGTAAGATCATAATTGTATATATCTTGCTTAATTTTTTTGGATTCCTCACATCCCAAGGAAGCACTATTTAAAATTCCTGTGTGAAGAAAGGAGGAGAGAGACAAAGAGAAGCATAAGATTCTGATGTACAAGATAGGTATTTTTTTCTTTTTCCAAAACTTAAAAAGAATTTGTGTACAAAGAGCCAGGATTAAGGCGATTCTAAAAGTGCTAACAACAGCAAAAATATTTTGTCAGCATTTTTCACTCCTACAGCTACAACCTATTTGTAGGATTACAATTGGGAAGGATAGCTAAACTTAGGTTTCTACTTTCTCATTACATATTTAGTAGTAAAACATACACTACCTGGGATGTAGCCCATTTGTATGAATTTCCTAGGCCAGATAAAACCACAACCACAGCGAAACATATAGCTTCCTTGTAATTATGTCCCAATTTAGAACAGGACCTAACTTGTTTCTACTGTTTCTATGAGCAGTGGCTATGTGGCAAAAGGAAAGACAGGGCGAGTCACACAGGAGCTCTCAATTGCGTTTCTATGTTAAGACTTTAAAACTGAATGTTGAGAACCGCTCTGGCACTTTAACCAAAAGCATCAGGAGAAATGATTCGACTAAGTGCAAGATCCTTGCTCACATAAGGAAGGGTTTTAAAAGACAGGTGACAGCTGAGTGCAAGAAAAAGCTTCCCTTCCATTTGCTCCCCAGCTCCTCCCTCCTTATGGTTGCTAAGCCAAATGCCACTCAATACTGCAGTGAGAAAATATTATATATAAGGTATTTTTTATACTATTGGATATCAAGTATATAGGGCATTTTTCATACCATCAGATATCTAGCGTACAGGGCATTATACCATGAGATATCTAACATATACAAAGGCACGTAGAGGTAAGGCCAGGGGCAATGGGTAAAAACTGGAAAGGGGCAGATTTAGACACAAAGAGGAAATTCTTCATGATGAGGGTAGTGAGACACTGGAACAGGTTGCCAAGGGAGGTTGTGTCTGCCTCATCCCTGGTGGTTCAAGGCCAGGCTGGATGGGGCCTTGGGCAACCTGGTCTGTGGGGATGTGTCCCTGCTCCTGGCAGGGGTATTGGAACTAAATGATCTTTAAGATCCCTTCCAATCCAAACTACTCTATGATTCCATAATACAGGGCATTATACTATCAGATACCTGGCACATAAGGTATTATATCACTAGGTATCTAGGACATAGAGTATTATACACCTAGATATCTAGGATATAGGGTATTATACTACCAGATACTTGGCATATAAGGTATTATACCATTATACACAGTATAAAAGGTATTATAAACCTTATAGTGTTTCCAGCCCTGCCAGAAATAATCAGAACAGGCCTTCCCTCTGCCTCCCCCGGAGGTTTCTTGTGTTTAGGGAGGCAGAGGGAAGGCTTGTCCACACTTCCCACCTCATCCTTTGATTTCACAAGCAGTGCTAATTACCCTTTAGCTCCAGCAGCAGCAGGGGGATGTCCTGTTCTCTGCTCTCAGTGACCTGAGCAGCCAAAGCCAGCACCCTGGGGTCCGCAGGGGCCACCCCCGCGCTGGCCATGGGCGCCGAGGGAGGCAGGGATCCCGCAAGGCCACCGAGCCCGGCCCCTCCCCGATTCGTTTCAGCGCGGGGCCCTTCAGCCACCGCTTCCCCCAACCCTGCAGCTCCGGCCCCGCCGCCTGGAGGCTGCCACCTCCCCCCTGGGGCAGGTAGGGAGGGAGGGAGGGAGGGAGGGAGGGAGGAAAGGAGGGAGGGAGGAAAGGAGGGAGGGAGCGTCACCGATCTCGACGCCCCCAAGCGCCCCGAGGCGAAAGCCCCTTCTTCCCTCCCGCCCGCAGCTCCCGCCGCCGCGCGGGCTCGCCCACTTCAGGGAGCGGGGGGGGAAATGCGTGTGGTTTGCAACATCGAACCCGCCCATTTCAACGCGACCGTCCCCCCGACCTCCTCCTATCCCCCCCTTCCCCGGCAGCCGCGTGGTCGCGGCCGCTCCCCTCCAACTGTGGGTTGAGCCCCAGTCTCATTTGCATATCCGCGTGCCGCCCCCGACGGCGCCGCCGCTCGTGGAAACC